>CM056205.1:12210584-13410584 GCA_029692085.1 Gymnothorax javanicus
ATAGATGGCGCTACAGCAAATAAACAGTCATAACTCCAGAACCAATTGCCTAATCATCTTAACATTTTGCATATTTCATGTTGGTCTAGGGTCTTATGAATATCTAGAAATACAAGGTTGTTTTGCAGAAATGATGGCTGCCATCAGGCAATCGCATTTCACCATCCCCTCTACTTCTGAGCTATTGTGTATGATTATGAAACTGTTCAATATTTGGGATGTGTCAAAGACCAGTCAACCATGTGCTGGAATACTGCCTGGAATTTTTCAAATTTTTGTTCTCTATTTCTGGATTTATTTCTTAGGGGGAAAAAACATGATTGAGCTTGCCTTTTAACATGGGACTTATAACAGTGGTAACCACATGTTCAGTAAGAGATCTAAGAGCAGACAGAAATGGGCTTACGTGAGCTAGGGGCCAATAATTTTTCATTTTGGAGAATTTGGCTGAAGAAGGGGAAGATATGCAGGGAAGATAACTTAGCTGATTCAGATGGTTTGCAGTACAAATACAGCTGTGTATCATCAGCATAGAAATGAAATGAAATTAAATGAAATATCATACCATTTGGTAATTTGGCTGAGAGTGAGGGAATACAAAGAAAAGAAAATTGGCCCTAGCATAGAGCTGTGCGGTACCCCATACCGCAGTATTGCATGAGAGGAGGTAACGCCATCCACGGATACAACAGATTTACTGTCAGAAAAGTATGAGTAGAGCCACTGGAGGGCAGTCCCAGAGATGCCAGCCCCTGCTCTCGACATTTCAATCATGATGTTATGATCCTCTGTGACATTTCAATCGTGTGGTTAATGATCCACAGATGCGCCTCTAAGATCGAGCTGAACTAGTATTGAGCATTCACCTTCATCAATCTTCATTAAGATATCATTTATAACTTTTTCAAGGGCAGGCTCTGTACTTTCTCTGTACTGATTGAACCAGTGATTGTCTTATCTCTGATTTATGATTGAAGCATGTTTTGTCCCCTGCAAACGTATCTAATAATATGACGGATGAATACAATTTCAACAATTCATACAGGATGTATTCTTTTTTTGACTGCAGTGGACAGTAATAATGTTTTTGTGGGGAAACTAAAGTGTGCCATTATGAGTCACTCATGTCTCTCTTATTACTATTATTAGATCATGCAATCATCGTTTGAAGCTTTTATTAAAAGCTGTATAAGTAAAATGCAGTCAGGGCAGTAGGGCTGCCACAAGTTAGATACCAGAGTCAGAACAGTAGTCTGTATTAGTGGCAAGGTCACTTTAAGAGCTTAGGCCTTTATTGTTGACAGTGTATTGGCCTGCGTTGCTAACTTGTTGCAAGGATTGACATTTGATCAAAAATGCTTGGCGGCATTCTTATGTATGGAGCACAAAATTAGAATTATTCTCTAACCTCATTTCTTGAACGAGAGAATTGTATTTCGTCAAAATGAGCACTGTAATATTCACATAACTCACATTTGCCCTCGTTTGCTTTCATTTTATGAGCAGTAAAGCCTGAACAAAATTGAATCTAGTGATATTATTTCTTCCTCCATTGCCTGCGATACCAAGTTGTTGGGATGTGACTGGGGAGTTAATGACCTCTGTTTGTGTCTGCCGACACTGGAACATTCTTGACTGTTCTATGATTTCTGTTGGGCGATTCGTCGCTGGACTGTAAACTGGACTTAAGGCACAGCTGGAAAACCCTGATTTTTTTAAATTGCATCCACCCTTTGGCCCAAAAATGTTATTAGGCTCACATTTCTTCATCACAACCTGGCCTGAAAATGAATCGAGAAATATTTTAATCTCAGGAAAATCATAGCACTTTATTTCTTTCAACGGGAAGTACACTTTGATTTAATAATGTCTAAAAATACATTATTTTATGGAGGTTCTGCGGCGTTATGCCTCCTAAATTTTTTTTTTTGTTTGAATGGGAAATTTGCAGCTTTCTTAGTTTTCATTATTCATTTACGAAAGGACGTGCACTTTCCATCGATTTAAAAGTTGATTTTATCATTGTCCTCTTGTCTTTATAGGACATATTGTGTGTAATAAGGCTTCTGTTAAACCAAAAACCTCCTTGTTTTTATCACATGATGGTTCATTCTGAAATAAAAATAACCAGAAGGGCCTCTACATGCCTCTGTTGTCATTTTTTAACCTTGTCTGCCATGTTGACCTTGACTTTTGACCTTGACTTCTACTCACCGCTAACTGTTGTCAGTTGTAACCTTCCCTCAAATATTATCAAAATCAGTCTGAATTTTTTCCGCAATCAAAGGGACTCACAGTCATGCAGACAGCCAGACAGACAGAGAAATGGGCAAAAGCTTTGTTGACGGAGATAAGAGTTGTGTTAGTAAACACCGTATACCACAATATCAGGAAACCTTGATATTTGCTGAGATGCTTATCATACCATGGTTATCTCATACCATCGTGTCCCTGTCTGTGACTGGGTTATATTCTCATGCTCTCTAACTCTCTGGTTGTGCTGTTATGTTTCCCTGTGTGTAGGATATGGAGCTCCTTCCTGATGGGGATCTGACCGTGATTGGAGACCGAGGAGCCACTCTCAGTGGGGGACAGAAGGCTCGGGTTAACCTGGCCAGGTATGTTCCTGCCAGCCAATCACTGCTCACATCCTCTCATAGCGTAAAAATCACAATCTTATACAGCGGGGCTTATAGTCATTTTTACACTCGAGGAACTGTCACAACAAATTTATTCCCTCCTACAAATTTCTTCCCTTTCGCAAGCCTAGCTAGCTAACAGCTATAGCTATTTAGTGCAACTTGACTAGAGAAACCAACAAATTACCTCGCACGTTAGGCTAAATTTGTTGTGGCACAGCCTTACTTAGGATGCGTTGAAATCAATGGATTACAGTTTATAGTTATAACTTCGCTATTTAGTTAGGTAGCCAGCATTTACATGCACCAGATCTGACTAGCAAAGTTGGCAAAATGCTTTCTAGCTAGCGCGCTAGCTAACTTTAGTTCGCTTGCTTAGCTAGCTAGTTTGCTAGCCCAGCAAACGAGCTAACCAGCCTTGTTAAAGCGTGAACTGACATGGCTTCTCTGTTCATTCATGACTACTTGCTATCACCAGTTAAGTAGCGAAATAATTGCGATTCACCGTTTCATTGATTTATCTGCAACGAAAATAGCTAGCTAGCTGAGCATGCAAACTATCTTGCTAGCCTAACATGCGAGGTAGTTTGTTTGTTTGTCTAGTCGAGTTGCACCAAATAGCTATAGCTGTTAGCTAGCTAGGCTAGCAAACTAGCTAGCCAAGCAAGCAAACTGATGTAAGCTAGCTGGCTAGGTAGAAAGCCTTTCTGCCGACTTAGCTTTTTTTATCTGGTGCATGTAAATGCTAGCTGGCTAACTAAATGGCAAAGTTACAACTATTCACTGTTATCCATTGACTTCTTTGCAGCACATGTAAGGCCGTAATTGCGAGCGAACCCTTTGCGCATGCTCACAAGGCCGCAATCCTGAGGAACCCTTCGCTAGAGTGTAAAAAGAAGCGTGGGCTCGAGTAGTACAACTGTCTGCCTATCAAGCTTGCAAGCTAAAAAAAATGATCAAGAATGAGTCTACAGTTTCAGTTAATTTGTCAATTTATTCTGACAATTTTCGCGTCTTGCTAGTTAGCTATTTATTTAGCAATCTAGCTATCTGCCACAAATAACGCTAACGTATGCATCTAGGGAACGTAACCGGAATTGTCGTAAGCGTGGCCCTGGAAGGGAAGAAATTTGTAGGGGGGAATAGATTTGTTGTGACAGACCTCATTCCAGAACTTTTGACTGTCCATATCTATGAACGTGGTGGATGAATTTTTTTCCTACTTTGTCAGAGAATGTTCTTTACAAGTTGCAGTTGTTTTGCGAATTGTTTTTTCATGAGGCTATTATCAGAATAGATATGATGTACAGTAATGTACTGTAATGTAATGCATTTTGTGATGCATGATGAAGAGTAAGGTGAATGCTGTTTCCCTCTCAGAGCGGTGTATCAGGACGCTGATATCTACCTGCTGGACGACCCTCTCAGTGCTGTAGATGCCGAAGTGGGGAAACACCTGTTTGAGCAGTGAGTATCAGGGGAGCCACTGCACACCTGTGTCAGGGAGTGAGAGAGAAAATTATTGTGCTTCCAATAGTATGTGTATGCTAGTACTCTAGTCACACTGCCAATATGAAGTTTTTGAAGACCTGCAATTTTCAAGCAATCATACAGGAAGAAAAAAAACATTTTGTTTATCCAAAAAAAAGCAAAATCCTAGATTAATGGCATTTTAGTGGCAGACTCTTGGCATGTTGCTGTCCATTTGCTGCAGAAGGTTCACACTCAACAGTACTGTGGAAGTTCCCATGAATGAAGTGCGCTTTCGAGACGCTTTATTTTTATTTCTCTATCCCATTAATCCCGGACTAGTTTGATTAGACTTTGATTTTGTTTTCCTTTGTCGCAAAATGGGAATAAATGGTCCACATATTTAGCCAAATTCAGATGTTTTTATTGACTCCAAAATTTAGACTGCTATCCTGAGAAAGAATGGGTTCTTTTCTACATCTGACTTCTCGCATCTGACCTTGTGTCATTTGAGGTCATGCACATGAGTTAAAGCTGCTATTGTTGCCCTTGAAACATGATCAAAAGTGAAGCACTCCGTAACTTGATTGGCAGTGTGTGGATTTGTGTTCATGTATGATGTGAGTGTCTCAGAAGTCTTTGTCAGGCTTTGCCTCCATTTTCCACTAGCCTGCATGTTTTTGCTAGAGATCACATGAGGATGAAACCTCTATAGGGACATTTTTTGCATTTTTTAAGTCAGCTTGGGGAAATAATGTGAAGTTACGCTGTGAAGTTATGCAAAGCCCATAAAGAGGAGATTGACGTCGAAATTTTTGATAGCAGTTAACCTGTTGCCGTTTGTGTTTAATATGATGTGTTATGGTTAATTTGTGGCCATTTTTGGCTGCATCTTGTGTTGGGTTTTTATTCTCTTGTTTGAGCTGCTAGAAACATTCATTGGTATGGCTATTTTTGCTAGTTGTTAAGCAGAAAATACCCTAATTTATGTCTTTTTGTTCTGGTTGAGTTGTAATGTTCTGTCAGGTTGTATTAGGTCATAAGGCTTTCTTTTATTAGCTGTTAGGAGGAATATTTACCATAAGGCTGAAGGTTGTGTAGCGCTATAGAAGTGTTTGTTGGTTGATTTAATTTGCTCGCTTGCCCTGACCCCTTAGTGCGGGACACATTCTCAGTGGCTTTGGCTTCTGGTACACCTTATGTGACATGAGATTTCTGCTTCTAGATTCCTGTGTCAGGCGTCTGACGCAGCAGTTATTTCGTGGTGCCCAATTTAGATTTACCTGGGAGACTTTCTGTACAGCGCAAGTGAGCTTTGATAACCTGTCTCATGTGTCGCATGTGAGCGAATGCGCCTGAGGCGGTGTATTCTTTGAATGTGGTTTAGTAACAGGGATCGGCATGATCTTGTCCTGAATTCCCTGCAACTATTAGTCTCGAACGAACCTTTGACCTGCTTCAACCCTTTGCCCTGTGAGCCGACTCCACGCTTGGGCTCCAGCCGTTCAAGAATTGCTGTGATAATCCGTATTATATTCAAGCAGAACCTTCTGCGGCCTACCTCGCGAGTCGCATTCCATTGTGGGGATTAGGACTCACAGGTTCGAGGATGACAGTGTTGGAGTTTTTCTTTTTTAGCCCTTTGTTCTGTTTGAGCTGCTCACTCGTCTGTCTGTCTGTCTGTGCAGATGTATCTGCGGTGTCTTGAGGAAGAAGCCTCGCATCCTGGTGACCCATCAGCTGCAGTACCTGAAGGCTGCGGATCAGATTCTAGTGCTGAAGGAGGTATATACGGAGGAGGAGTTTTCTGTGCATACTTTTTAGTATGAGTACCCTGCAGTCCCCACTCAGAAAATGCTGGGATGGTATAAAAAATGCACATAAAGACAGAAAGCAGTGATTTTTAAATGTTCTTTGACTTGTATACTTCTTTGCAGACAGTATGAGGATGGTGATGGGTAATGTTTTGTCTGGTGAACTTAATTTTATTTGTAAATATGCATCCATGCCTACCATTCAGGCCTCCAGTGCATTCCAAAAAAAGGGCAATTTAGGACAAGCAGTGAGGTCAAAAAACAAATTGAATAATGATGCGATTTAAAATATCTGATGTCTGCAGGAGATTGTAATCAGGATTTGGAGCAAAAGCTGAATCTAAGAAAGGCCTAGCCTGCCCCGTCGCTTTCTCACACACACCCAAACACACACACACACACCCTCGCTCAGGTATACTGGGTCGCCCAGTATTAAGGCTGCTTCATCTGGCTAACGCATACACACACGCACACACACACACACACACTTGCTCATGCTCAGTCACGTAGACACTTCCTGTCTCATCCCTGACTCCCTCTGTCCCCACTGGACCACAGGGTCACATGGTGGCGAAGGGCTCGTACTCGGAGCTGCAGCGCTCCGGCCTGGACTTCACCTCCCTGCTGAAGCACGAGGAGGAAGAGGAGCAGCAGGTGCTGGAGATCCGCAGCCGCACCATGTCCCAGACCTCCATGCGCTCCCAGTCGTCCTCCATCATGTCCGTTAAAGACGGGGCCGAGCAGCTTCCGGTATGAGTCCTTGCCACCGCCTGCCTCACTTCCTGTTCCCGGCTTAGAGCTCCGCCTCAACAATGTCCTGGCTAGAGTACCTGACAATTTAACAAATTTGAACTCCTATATAATCTCTGAGACTGCGCTGTTAACTAAGACACCCTTGTTGTGTTCCACCCCTTTTACATCAAAGCAATGACCCAGGTTAGATAGAATTTGAATGTGAAAGGGGCCACCTGCATTAGCTAGCTAATTCTTAGCCAATTTTAAAGGGGCGGAAATATAACATGTTCTGCAAACAGAAAACTTGCTGGGTGAACGATATAGACCCATTGCTTACCCTGGAACGGTTAGTGCGAATGGATCCGCAATGTGGCAAGTCCATATTCACTCTCTGCTCAACTCGGGTTTTGCGCGTCGAAGTGGTGTTTTGTGCTGATTAAAGGGGAAGGTAATGATGCATAACTTCCACAAGAGGACAGCAGGTAGTTTCCTGTCGGTTTTTTGGGAAGGAAAAATGTGCTGCGTATATGCCACAGAGATATAAGAAAACTAGAGTGGACGACGTGTGGGCCGGACCAAAGCGGAAACGGCAGAATAGCTTCGCCATCTTGTGTATGTATTAATGTCCAATGAGGCACATTGTAAACAGTAGGCTAAACATGGGTGTCGACAACTTAGAGACTTGTTTTCCGTGTTCTTTTTATCCTTTCATACTTCAAATGGACACAAATAAGGAATTGTAATCAAACAACAAAATTTATTCAAAAAAATATATTTTTTTAAATCCAGTGTATTCGATGTTTATTTAATCGGAAGACATTACAGAGAAATTGGAACTTCAGCTGTTGTCCCGTATGAGCGAGTTTTCGTTTTTTTCGAGCACGGTTTAGGCCAGTTATACTGCATTTTCCATTGAACGTCTGCCCCGATATACATACACAAGATGGCGGCGACGTGCTGCCATGGAAACGACGGGATTGTCCACTCTAGTTTTCTTATATCTCTGTGGTATATGCTGTACGTTCTTGAATGCCGTCTATACTATTATGAGGGCTACTTAATTTTGTGAAAATAATTATTTTCCTTTTATTAGTAGACATAGTCCATTCATTAGAACGCCAGTTTTAAAAACTATAGTGCACCGTGGAAAATGCAGATAAAAGCTGGAAGGACTGATTTGAAAAGTCATTTTTGGTCACGTCTGGATGGTAACCCTAGATTTGCGATATGCTCACGGGATTCGTTGTACGCGTTGTCTGTATGAAATGTTGCCATGGAGCGGCAAGAGGCGTCGTACCTGCTAGCGTTATTTCAATGCCACAGCGCACCATTTAAGAACTGTAGCAAAAAACTTGGATGTAGATAGGCTAGTCTACTTGTAAGCATTTGTCTACAACAGGGCTATTCAACCTTATCCAGAAAGGGCCGGTGTCGGTGCAGGCTTTCATTCCAACCACGCACTTAAACACCTGACAGCACTAATCAACCTCAAGAGCTTGATTAGTAGTATCAGGTGTGTCAGTGCT
This sequence comes from Gymnothorax javanicus, assembly GCA_029692085.1. Classification (NCBI taxonomy): domain Eukaryota; kingdom Metazoa; phylum Chordata; class Actinopteri; order Anguilliformes; family Muraenidae; genus Gymnothorax; species Gymnothorax javanicus. The sequence continues at coordinate 12,218,769 of CM056205.1, forward strand.
TGGTTGGGATGAAAGCCTGCACCCACACTGGCCCTTGCAGGATAATGTTGAATAGCCCTGGTCTACAACGTTGCTCAGTGCACATATTGACTAAATTGAAGTCAGTGCTATACCCAAGTAATTGGCCAGACTCGCATTTACTTTAGAAAACAATGAACAGAACCATGCACAATCATTTGCCAGCCAAGTATGGCATGAATGCGGGCATAATCAAGTGCACATGTGCCAGAGTTTCACAAATCTGGGGTTACCTTCTGAACATGACTAGGTGACTCACCCTCAACTAAATTAAAGCTGTAGAACAACACATTATTTGATGTCCTTACATGTGTATTCAATTGCCTATTGAAAACATACAATGAGCTGACTGCATCGAAGTCCGAAAAAGTTGGCACCGTTGACTGTTTTCCGCGGTGTTAAAGTAGGGATTCAAAGAAAATAAGTACCCATAAAATTGGTCCGTTATGGCAATGTCATGATGGGTTGAAGGTATTCACTCTTATAACGAGAAAAAAAGTTTCATGCGACCTGATCTTCGCTTTCCAAATGTTGCTCCTTTTCCACCGTAACCAGTCCGCCAACTGTCTCATTTTCCGTGACGTCACATACGGGTTGTGTACTCTGAGAGTACCCAGATGTTCCATAGTTATAATACAGTGAACACTGTGAAAACTGTTTTCAATTTTGTTTTTAAAGTCTGACGAGTCAGAACTCTTAATAGATTTCTTCCAGATCTTCCAGTAGTTCAGTGTTTTAAATCCCATGTTTAAATCTTTATTTTTTTTTTAAGCTACTGTCGCATAAAGGTGATTTCTTTCATCGATGCATATTAGTTCTGCTGCTTATTTTGGTTCGTTCCGTGCCGGCAAAAAGTCCGGTTGCCACGCTGGCTATACGCTATACATGTACACGTTGAAAATTATGTTTTTACTGGAGTCATGCTACCATTCTGAGGAAGGTTGGATAAGCTAAAGCTGGGCTACAAAAAAGATAGTATTTTATGAACACGATCAAGTGGACTTTCATAACAGTGATCGACTGACATAGAAATATGGAGTGATGAGGTCGATGCCATTTAGAACACAATCGTACCCCTCAAATATCTCCACCCAATACTTCAGAAGCAGCCTGAATCGTCCGCCTGTACTTCTCATGCATTCAAGCTCAATTTCAGGTCTTAATTGCTTTCTTATAGTTTTTGGATCTCTTCCCATGGTTCTTTCTTCAACTTCTGCTCCTTCCTCTTCCATGATGGCCAAAATGAAACAAAATCTCAAATCTAATAACGTTAGATAGTTACATTATACGCAATAGAAAGATCTGACGACAGGCAGCTGCAAGTGCATGAACAATATGTATTCCTGCACGAGTTAAGAGAGAGAATACATTCTAAAAATTTTCCTTTCTTGTTTTGTTGTCGCTCTTATCAAGTCTACTCATCGAAAAAAAATCATAATAAATTAAGGTATCAGCCCTTCCCCCAGGGTTTTCCGCTACATGTGATTGATCATGGCGCACCGCCACGGCAAAATAAAAGCCGCCACGCCTATGTAAAATGACTTCACATAAAGTCCAAAAATCTTAAGGACAATCAGGTGTCACTTGTTCTCATTGTTAAGTTAAAATGAGCGCTAATAATTCTTGGCCTGTTGTCAATCATTTTGCATGATGAACTCGTTTTCCAATGAATAAAAATTAGCCATCGGCAGTAAAACGCGCTGCTTTCTTCTTAATGCAATATGTGCAACAATTAGAGAAAACATATTTTGTTCACTTTGCAAAACGATAAACTACGATGTTAACTTCTGTGTTTGCAGTGAGCACATCCTGCTCTACCTTGTATCTTCATGATTATTTAATTCCAATTTACAGAGTCCAGAGTCATAATCGGTTTTCATATTATATGTGAAACCCACCGTGACGCATGTGAAACTGATAAACCTCCGTGCACATAGACTTCAATTATTACATCGCCTACATGCTGATAAATGAAAACTGGCCACACCTGATAATGCTGAGTTTTGACCTGACGCTGAAGCCCTCCTCCACAGTTTCAAAAAATCCTGGAGGAAACCCTGCTTTCCCCGTATTTACACGATTTCCGTCAGAGCATTTATATGTCCATGTTAATCTTCAATGTACTATGCCTATATAATAAAATATGAGTTTAAATTAAAAAAAAAGACAGGTAAATGTTTCTCCATTGTAATTTATCCATCACAAGTAAAGTACGACTTAATTTTAACCTTTAACAAAATATAAAGCTTTGAGAGAGACATAGTATTTCTATTGACGTGTAACAGAGCAGAGCTTGCAAAACCCGTATGTGACGTCACCCAAAACGGGCCTCTTTCCTAGCATCACGGGAAGTATTCACGCTCGATAAAGTACTGTCGTTTCGTGCATGTTTCCATTTTCTCATATCGATAATGTGACGGAATGACATTACATTGCATTCTTTGTGTTCTAAGCTTTCCATTGATGTTGAAATTGCCATATTTCAGTTTTTCCTTTGAATCCCTGCTTTAAAGCATCAGATAATATGTTGTAGTGCTTTCAGTGTTGGAGAGGATAAATTAACTTGTCAGATCACTCCTTTCTGATATAATTTGCATTTTCCATTTTCCATAATTTCCATAATCAGGTTCACTGTTGCATGTGATGCATGCACAAATGTAAAGACCTTGTTTTTTTTTGGACTGGGTTCATGACATGTGATGTGGCTGGGTCATGTCGGGTGAGGCGGGAGACGGGGCTTGTCAAAGGTGACAGTCATTAACAGGGCGTGGTTCTGGTCCTGTCCGGCTCTGCAGGTTGAGCAGGTCCAGTCCATGGTGGAGGAAACGCGCTCGGAGGGAAAGATCGGCCTCAGCCTGTATATGAAGTTTTTCCGAGCCGGAGCCAACGTGCTTGTCCTGTTACTGCTCTTAGCCCTTAACCTCTTTGCTCAGGTATGGAGTGTTCCGGAGCGTGTGTGTGCGGGCACTAGTGCTAATAGGGGCAGTCTTCTCATATTTATGTTCTCTATTTTCTCTCCAGGTGGCGTACATCATGCAGGATTGGTGGCTCGCCCACTGGTGAGAAATTCTCGCTAGAGTCACATGTCCCCATGTACTCCTAATTTTATAAACAAATAATGCTAGTGACTCTCTATAAGGGTAATGGCCTTGCTATGTATGTTGAAATGGGTAATCCAGTGTATCTTTGATGGTTAGTATATTGTTTGTTGAATTCATCACCATAGCTGTAATTCTATGTATACATTAATATACAGTGGGCTCAAAATTTTTTGGGACCCCTTGACCAGAAACGCTCTAAAGTTACCTCGAAAAAATAAAAATAACATTATAGAGAGAAATTCATTATGAGAAATTGTGTACCTTATTAGTGTTTCAATGGAACCAAGCTACTTATTTAATTAATTACCTGTTTCCTTAATTAATGTAGTTGAAAACCAGGTTTCATGATAAATGGCATCTGTAAAGGGTATCGAACAGTTGAAAACCCATGAGATTAAGAACACAGACACACTGGGCTCCCATGAATAGGAAGAAGGATGCTGAGAGAAGAGAAAACTCCTTTTTGAAAGAATTACAGGCCTCTGGGTGGCCTCCTGGGGTCTCCAGGCTTCAAGAAACACTGTCTGACGCCACCTGTATTACCACAGTCTCTTAAGAAGGGCTGCAAGAAGAAAGCCTTTCTGACCCCAAGGCGAAATTAAGCTCTTGAAATTTGCCAATAATCATTTCAGTGACTGGACAAAGGTATTACGGTCAGTTTGGTCAGATACCTTCAGCATGCTTGGTGTCAGAACGGAGACACATACAAGGAAAGGCCATCTCATGCTTTGGGTGAAATATGGTGGTGAATCCTTTTTTTTGGGGGGGTGGGACTATTTTAATTCCAGAGGTGCAGGGGTACTGGTTAAGTTTTGTGGTTTAATGAATTTCACGAAGTATTGGATGATTTTGGCTGGCAATCTGGTTGCCTTTGCAAAACAGTGGCTCAAATTAGGCCTCAAAATCCACACTGACATTGTTCTGGGGCAACAAATACAATGACCTCTAACGGTAATTTCAGTCACCAAACCTCAGTCTGGTCAGAAACCTGCGGGCAGAACTGAAGAGGGCAGCTGATAAGGGTGAACTGCAGAATGTGGCTGATCTTGAGTGGATCTGCACTGGTAAATGGTCCAAAATCCCTTCAGATGTGCGTGCCTTTACCTTTGTGTACAGTGCAGGAAAGGACCCCAGGCTGCTATTCTTGCTAGAGGTGGTTGCACCATGCACAAAACCAGGGGTACCAATAATCATGAAACCTTAGTTTGTTGCCAATAATCTTGAAGCCTTTGTTTTTAAGTTGTTTTTTTATGAAATACATAAATGATTTTTGATTTGCTCTATTGCAGCATTAATGAACTACAGTATTCTTTTCATCTTGAAATTTGGAGTTTAACTGTATATTGTTTTTATTTTTTTGGTATTTTAGTGCATTTCCAGACAGGACTGCCAATAATTTTTGAGCCCTCGCATAGTCAGCAGATTTTGAGATGCAAATTTGATTCCCTTTCTGCCCGCTTGGCCGAAAGGCCCAAGGGGCTTATGCTATGCTCGGGGTCTTTAGTGGAGGTCTGTCGTGCGTGCGTTAACTTTTGGCTTGTCTGCGCTCTAGCGTCTTCAGTTTTTGACCGATCCTTTTCATATTTCACATGTGTGTAAGGTCTAGACCAAGTTTGATTTTGAGCCGAATCTGACTGATACTTTGGCCAATAGGGGGCGTTCCATTTTGGCCTTGTTCGGCCAAGCGGGCGCCGTGGCTTTGCCACTGTTTTTTAAGTTACTGAAGTCTGCTGTTAACTGCAGTGTGGAAACCTTGTGCTGTGATGTACAAAATGTGTTAGCACTGGCCCAACTTGGCCGAACAAACATCAGTCATTTATCAGCCTAGAGTTCGCACTGTACACTCCTGAGGTGATATCATATGAAAATGATCTTTTTTTTCCCATGAGTGTGTATAACTGACATTAATGCTTTTAGACACACGTTCTCACACACATTTTTTCAAGAAGCTGGAGTGTGTTCCTCATACCATTCAAATCTTTGTCCAGAGGGGCTGGTTTTCTTTGACAACAGACACTGGCACTTTGCTGGAAGCGACGGTCCCTCGTAGACAAAGCCAGACACTCGAGATGAAGGGCCATCAAAATACATGAATATTTACATTAAGTCCTCTTTATTTTTTTTCTCAGGAAGTGTCTCTCATTCTGTAGACCTCTCTATGGAAATGTACTGGCAGAGAAAATGGCTGTCCTCTTGCATCTTACTGCCACAAAAGGGCACTTTGCGAGACAAGGCCATGCCATCAAGGATTTGAGCTCTCGGTCGTAGCTCTGATTGGCTGTGGTACCTGTCGGCTCCTCATGTCCTTCCTTTGCTCATTCCTTCTCTCTCATCGGTAGGTCCACGATGCAGGAGCAGCTTAACGTCACGACGACAGACGGTGTCAATCAGACTCAAGCATTGGACCTGAACCTCTACCTTGGGGTCTATGCCGGTGAGTTTTGCCCCTCGCCAAGGAAACCTTTACAAGGAACACTTGCTGGGACAGGAGATGGCAGAGCTATGCGATATGTAGGAGGCCATACTTATCAAGTCTCCCTTACCTCTGGCCTTCAAAAAGTGGCCTTCAAGAGTGTCTGGGAGCAGGAGGAAACAGCCGTCTCTCCATTTGTTTTTTTCACTCTCTCACTCATTCTGCTGATGTTTTCTTGTATGTATAAATGGTGAATAGTGTTTTTTTTGTCATATTTTTGCCTGGCTGGATGTCTATGTCCCTTCTGTGGGTTGTGAATAATGTGTTTGTCTTACAGTTAAAAATGACTTATTTGTTTGGTCTGATGTGTGTCTAACAATATTTATTGCTTTGTCTGATTGATGTGATGTGTGACTAATGGAAGGAAACGCTTTGTGTGATTGATGTGATGTGTGTTTAATAGTATGAAATGCTTTCTTATTGGTCTTCTGCATGTCTAATGGTACAAAATGTTTCGTGTGATTGATTGGCTTGATATAGTGATGGAATGAAATTTGTGATGACTGATTTGTGTGATGGTATTAAATGCGTTGTTATTGGCTGTATACATGTGTAATAGCCTAGAACACTTTGTGTGATTGGTATAATTTATGTGATGGTATGAAGTGCTTTGTTACTGGCCTTATCTGTGTGCGTCTTATTCTATAAAATGCTTTGTGTGATTTTTCTGGAGTGTGATTGGTCTGATTTTGTGATGTTATGAAATGTTTTGTGTGATCGATCTGATGTATGAAACATTATAAAATCTTGTATGTGATTGGTCTGATTTGTGTAAAAGTATGAAATCTGTTGTGTGATTGGCCTGGTGTGTGACCGTATGAAATGCTTTGTGCGCTTGGTCTGATGTGTGTGACTATGATTTTTGTGTGATTGGTCTGGTGTGTGTGACAGTATGAAATGCGTTGTGTGATTGGTCTCGTGTTTGTGATCCCCAGGACTGACGGTGGCGACCATCATCTTTGGCTTCCTGCGCAGCCTCCTGTTCTTTAATGTTCTGGTGTTGGCTTCCCAAACACTGCACAACCGCATGTTCCAGTCCATCCTCCGCACGCCCATCCGCTTCTTCGATGTCAACCCCATTGGTGAGGCTCTTCAGTTCGTCCCGCTGCCACTGACGCATGGTCGTCAGCTCTTCCTCCTACTCCTGAAATAGCTTTTCGTGTTTCCCCGCTCTGTGTAAGGTTTACCGCATGCCTCGTTAAATTATTATTATGCTAATGAGCTTGTCCTTGTTTTAATGTCATGCTAACACTCGTTCTAATGTCATTCTGATACCCGTACTTATTCTGTAATCACTATGTTAATATTTAGTAGTTTTTTAACAATCTTTTCACAAATACTTGGCCTTGTTCTGTATTATCATTATGCAAATACTTGTCATTACTTTGCTGTCTTGTTGTGAATACTCTTTCTTGTTGATCCTTTTATACTCTCATTACTCTAATAGTTCTTGTCATACATTTTTTATGATAAAACTTTCTATTATATCATTGTAAAAGAAATTCTTGTGCTTGCACAAGATGGAAACTGGCCAGTCCAGATTCGCTGGATTTTGAGCGCAGTCCAGCTTTTACTTCTGACGGTTATACAGGGTGTTTGTAAAAATTTGGTGTGCTCATGATTTAAGCGGGATAAAAATATTTTGGTGCGTGAGAAGTGAAACGTCAGAATGCTAACCATAGTTTCGTGTGATCATAACACGCAACCCTAGATAAGTTCATAAACCGTTGAAATTCCTCCGGGAACTGCTACCTCTGTTTTTGCCACTAGGGGGCGCATATTGCTAAGGCAAAATCTTTTGCAAATTCTGACGGTGGAAGCAGGGGGATGTTTAACGTGGGTGATTTTCATTATCCTGAGAGGCCGGGAAGCATACCGCTGTATGTGCCGTGTGGTTGTTTGCTGTGGACACCGAACTGCATGCCACAGTTGCATTCATGTGGCTGTATAAATGGAGGCAGAGTCTCCCTGTCTGTGTGAAATCAGGAAGTCCCTGACTTCTTTATTAGCTTAGTGGACCGCATGTCAGAGCCTAGTGGAGTCCGTTGACACGGCTGTGAAACAGGGCAAATGCCATGGGCCTGATTACATGCTCAGGGCCGGCCTCTTTAATTTGCGCTGAGCAAATGATGCAGTACGCCTCACTGTATCGACATGCGCAGTTTAAACCTGTACAGCTGGTTTACACCAGCTGTGTTGATTTAGTGGTTTCGGTGCGGATTAATAGACATCATCAAATATTTCCAGTCATCTCGAGCTGTATGCCTAATCCAAACTCATTTAAATGTTTTGTTAATAACTGTCACAACACGAGTTAGTTAAAGAAACAGAGGGTTTGTTCAGTCAAAACAATTGCCAGAGAAGCCTTATTTATATTTCACAGGTTTGCCAGCCTAGTGACTGTTTTCTAAGGCCTCTGATTGGACCGTCTCTCACAGCCCAAAAGTAGGAATGGTTGGCTCATAACTGTGAACATGTGACTTCAGTGTGTGTCCTCATCTTTATGTGGAGAAAAACAAATGTTCTGCAGCTCCTGGTCATCTTCAGTTGTGCTTATGGTCTTAACAGGGTTGTTACTATTTGGGCTGTTGAGTGAAAACGAAGCCTATTCTCGCTATTATTCCAGGACTGGGTTTTGACAGCCCCTCTGTAGTGAGTAGGTGTTATTTGGAACTCTGTAAGAACTTCTCTTGATTTACTTGTAAGGTCACATTTGTCATCTGTTTGTGTGTATTTGGCGTGTGGCATCTTGTCCTGACTCCATTCTCAGATATTAGGGACCGTTTCCACCCTCAGATGTTTTTAACCCCCAGAGCACTGAATACATTTTCAAGGAATTAAAAATGCAATTCACCTGAGTTGTTGAAAACCTATCATGTGGCAACTTATTTAAAAGAGGCCCCCCTTGCGAGAGCTCTTTGAAACAAGTTGCTACATGATAGGTTTTCAAGAACATCTGATTTTGATATCTGACATCATTGGGCGACTACAGTTGTTCATAGCGCTCTAAGGGTTAATAATGCAGTGGCCATTTGGCTGCGGGAACAGCAGTGAAGGAACCTTAGGTTTTAAAGGCCTCTGCTATCTGCAGCTGTCAGCCAGCATTGTGTAGTGAGTGAGGCCTTCTTACTGAAGCCAAACATCACAGCAAGCCTATCAAAGCACCACATGGAGAGCGACTGCTAGCAACATGTCTCATGAGGAGAAATCGTTTATGTTTATCGAAGGCGCCATTAAAGAGCCGCAGTGTGTGCGCGAGCCGGTTTCAGCTGGAGAGTCGTGTTTGTGTGTTGAATTCTCTAACTGAGAAGGGCTTTTCAGCCGCGGCAGCTGCTGTGCACACCTGTGAATACTCTCCCTCTCTCAACAGACGGCCCCAGTCCGGGGTCAAGTACTTTATCTGTAATTCTGAAACAAAAAAAGCGTCACTGCTATTCAGGAAGTCGTCTCTTGTGTGGTTGCTAATGGAGTAGGTCAGTCTTGGGCAAGGTCTACCAGAAGGCCTGCATGGAACGGAGTAGTGGTGGGTACATTATGAGTGGGTCGGTCAAGGATAGCCAAGGACCTGTCTCATTTGTTTCGGTAATGCTCACGTGCTATTTTCTGTATTTTTTTCCGTCGCATTGAATGAACGTTTGCACAGCCAGTTATTTTTTTTTGTCTATTTAGTGTGCTGGCTTTTTGTGTGTGTACTGTGTGTGTGCGTGGGCGTGCGTGTGTTTGTGCACTCACGTTGGCATGTGATTATGTGTCTGACGTCATTGGGCAGGTCCTGTGTAGCCGCTCTGTAGATGATTGACAGTCGGTCCTGACTGTGTCTTTTGTCATCAGTGGTAGCTCTTGACTCTGCTGTGTGTAGTTGATATAGGCTATCTATAGGCTCATTAAGGAGAGCTGACCACTGAATGACCACTGGCAACATTAGCACAGCTTCTGAGCTGCTCTCCGAGCTGTTTGCTTTTCACTTGATAATTGATTTGGCGTTTTATTATGTCCCACCCCCCCCCCGCCCCCCTCAGAGGGAGAGGGGAGACATATTGTTTTAGGCTCAGTTCCCGTTCCCGTTCGCATTCCCACGTCGTTTCCGGAGCATAAGTCCAAAACCGTTTGCATGATCTTAACAAAACTTTGCATACTTACTACTCAGGTCCTGAAGCGGTGCCTTTTGGTATGTGTCTGTCTGTCCGTCCGTCCGTCCGTCCGTTTGAATGTGATCAATTTTTGTCCGGAGCATAACTCCTAAACCGTTTGCATGATCTTAACAAAACTTTGCATACTTACTTCTCAGGTCCTGCAGTGGTACCTTTCACTATGTGCCTGTCTGTCTGTCCGTCTGTCCGGTGGGTTAGGCAGGGAATGGGGCCGGGGGAGATGTATGTTTTTACGAGTAAAAACACATTCTAGTTACAATTGAATCGAATAGCTGCCCAGTACTTGAAATGACTCACTATTAAGCCTAGGTTGGGTTCCGTTTGACCGTGTAGTTTTCCCAAATCCGCTGTTCACATTATAGCAGCTCAAGGTGACCAGTTCATATAAAAACACAACTGATGGCTTGAACAGACTCAAAGATTGTAAGCTCACTCTAGGAACAATGTTTGCATTTTGTCCTGGACTGTTTTGTCGCGCGAAGAAGAAAATTGCCTCTCATATTGAGAAAGTAAGGCATTGTGAGGTTGATCCACTCAATGACATCCTTTTATCATTGTTAGTGAGGCCTTTTTCTAGGAATAGATGTGCTTGTTATTCAACTCAAGAATCCAGGCCTGATACATGGTTTCTATAGGGCCTGTGTCTGAGCTATGTACTTTAAACCAGAGCAAAAGGCTAAACTGCTGCATTGGTGTTTGTCACTATATTGCCGAAATGCCTTGTTTCGTGAATATTACAAATTCATCCTGACCACTGCCTCAGGTCCTCCATGTCAATGCAATACCTTTAAATGTTTTAATTGGAATCTTTTAAAATTTGATACAGAGATTTGTAACCAGTCAAAGAAGAATCCTATCAACTTTGGTGTATTTAGAATTTATTTTATTGCTATTGATTAATTAGTCCATGTTTAACATTTATTTTTGTCAGAATCTCTGTAACTGTACATTATACCGTCACATTTGACTCAATGGCAATTGAAGATGGGGGAATATGGCGATATACCTCTGCTGTCAGGGCCGACGGTGTCCTGTGAACAGTATATAGTGTGCAGTATAGCTGGCCAGGTTATGTAGTAATGGCAGAAACAGTTAAATATTCAAATTGCTGTGTTCCAAGACTTAATGGTGCTGTGTCACAATTACTGCACATGCTCACAACTTAAAACAAATTAAATCCGCTTGACTGCAAGTAAAAATCTACTTCCATCTTTGCAAATCCATCATCGTTTTGCATTGTAAATTTATATATTTTGGTTGTGCAGGGATTATGCTATATATATTAAGGAGTTTTCTATGGAAATTTGTGGATTCAACGTGCTATTTTAATGCTTTAGCTGAAGGATACAAAGAATAAAAGCTGGTTTGCTAACCGCTAATAATATAAGGTATTTTTCTTCTTCTATGATTATTGGCGGTTGGCAAACCATCTTACATCCCTTGTATCCTTCGGCTGAAGCACTGAAATAGCGCTTTGAATCCTTGAATCAAAGTTGGTCCGAATTGAAGTCATAATTCATTGAGAGTTCATCAAAAACATCTCCAGTCAAAACGGCTGGCTTGGCTGAAATTAGTTAACTATTATTTTTGAAACCTTTAAAGATTTGTGCAACCCCAATTCCGAAATAGTTGGGACGAAGTGTAAATTGTGAATAAAATCAAAATGCAGTGACTTTCAGATCACATGAATGTTCTTTCAGCTCATTCTCTTATATATTCATTGCGTTTTCAGCCCTTTTTTGCCTGTGCCCCAACTTTTTTGAGACCTGTTGCAGCCATCAAATTTGAAATGAGCTCATTTTTTGGATAAAATTGTAAAATTTCTCAGTTTCAACATTGGCTATGTTATCTTTGTTCTATTGTGAATAAAATACTGGCTGGTGTGATTTGAAAGTCATTGTGTTTTGATTTTATTCACAATTTACACTTTGTCCCGACTATTTCGGAATTGGGGTTGTACAAAAAAGTATTTAAAGAACACTTCTTTCATCAGTGTACACCATATGGTTAAGTCTTAGCAACATCTGAAATGGAGGCTATCAAAACCTTGTTTCTTTAGGTGACTTAACTGAAGTACCCCCAAATTACATCGTTAGAAACTAAAACAGGAGTAACATTGAAACATTAATTTGCATGATTGGTTGCTAGCTGGCTCGCTAGGTCATTTGAGCTCATCCATTAGCCTATTTGATGGATTACTTGAGGGTAGCTGACAAGTTTTCTGAACATTATACTGTATATCCATTTATTTAAAATCTTGTATTTGAAACGATGAGAAAAGAGCTTGCCTTGCCTTGGGCTTTTGCCTCCTCTTATGGAGGCTTTAAAATGTGTGCATTTAAGCAATAAAAAGAAACTGGAAGTAGCTGCAAAACTGCTTTCCAAAAAATGACCAGCAGATGGTTCTGTTTCTAAATTTCCAAATCTCCTCAGTGAAAATTTCCACAGAATCATCTCCAGAAATTTTGCTGAAATTTTCTGCCTCTTTGCAACCCCAGTGATCGAGTTGAATCAAATGTGAAAAGCCTTGATTTGATGTGAACCAGTTTTAATGTATATGAGCGGATTTCATTTGGTGCACATAGTGCACTAGATCCCGGATCGTGTGGCCCTCCTTTTGCAGTTGTGTTTTAGCTTGGTGAGCGAGCCTGCAGCTCCTGAACTTAGCAATTTTGATCTGCTTTGATTAGAGCCGAGCACAAATGTGTGGGCTTTGTTAGTAAATTAGTTGCCTTTTATGCTGAGATGCGCTGCCGTCTTTTTGAACAAACCGTGAGTCATGACCTCTCTCCCCCGTAACACCCACGAGCTCACAAGAGCTGTTCATGCTATCTCTCTCTCTCCCACTCTCTCTCTCCATTTCTTTTCTATCTCACACACTTTCTTTTTCCCTCTCTCCAGGTAGAATCCTCAACAGGTTCTCCAAGGACATTGGTCACCTGGACTCACAGCTTCCCTGGACGTTTGTGGACTTCATCCAGGTGAGCACGGCCCCCTGACCCGGGCATGGCTGGGCTGGAGCTGTTGTGGTGAGACGGGCGTAGCCGCCTGTGCTGCTGTGCGATCTTTGCGGAGCGGAATGGTGTGTGAGTGAAGGTGGAGCATGCGGCCTCATCGGTGGCTTTGTTTGCGTGTATGTTTTTGTGCTCATTGTGTGGGATTTTAATGCGTATGTGCAGTGTGTGTGAGCAAGTGCGTGCGCGCGCTCTCTTTGTCTGTGTTTTGTATGCGTTTGTGCATCTGTGTGTTGGAACATGACATTTTAAGCCAGAGTCTGCTGCTGATAGGAAGGTAAGCGCTGCAGGAGGCAGATGCCTTTAGGATCATGTGCAATCTTAGAGTCTGCCGCTGCGTTCTCTTCCTGTAGGGGGGTCTTAACACCGAGGGAGAGTGAACAAGCCTTCTAGGTTGACTGTGTGGGGAGGGATATTATTCTGGGGTAGCATGGGCCATACAACTAAGCGGTTTGGAACAGGTTTGGGTGTGAACGGCTGCTGGAGTGCGATGGGGAGCACTTGGTCACTCTTGGGGTCAGAGGTCATTGTCTGGGGGTTTGTGGCAAGTTCTGGACCCTACGCACTGGCTGAAAGTGCGAACACCAGGACAAAGGAAGTGCTGACCTCATGATGGCTCTTCATTTACTGACGAGAAAAACGTGTTAGTCACTGATCTGCACCTCTGAGGGTGACTGAAATATGACTCAATCCTGTGGGCATCCGCAGGTGTGCCATAAGTGCTGGCCAGTGTGACATGTTTGTGCGCGCGTGCGTTTGTTTGTTTGTTTGTTTGACCTCTCCCTCCCCCTGACAGGTGCTCCTGCAGATCCTGGGGGTTATCGCCGTGGCGACCTCGGTCATCCCGTGGATCCTGATCCCCGTGCTTCCTCTGCTCATCGCCTTCCTCTTCCTCCGACGCTACTTCCTGCAGACCTCCCGCGACATCAAGCGCCTAGAGGCCACCAGTATGTTCACACACCTGTGTGTGTGTGTGTGTGTGTGTGTGTGTGTGTGTGTGTGTGTGTGCGCACAGAGCTACATGCATGTGCATTTGCGAGTGTGCACGTGTGTGAGTGTCCCTAAATGCTTGCAAGTGTATGTGCGTGTGTGTGTGTGCGTAAGTGTGGGTGTGTTTGTGCTGCAAGCTGGAGAAGCCACTGTATTACTGATAGAAGTGTTCTGAGGTGGTGATGGATCAGTAATGTGATCCGGGTGAAAAGTGTGATTTGGATTAATATTAAGGGGGTAAATCTAAAGCTTAATGTACAGTGGCATCAGAGAGCGTGTAGTACTGTACTCCCTGTACTTGAAATGAAAACTTAAGTACTTACTTGTATTTGTCTTTGCCTCTGCAGCGAGGAGTCCTGTCTTCTCCCACCTGTCCTCCACTCTCCAGGGCCTGTGGACCATCCGCGCCTTCAAAGCAGAGCGGAGATTTCAGGAAACCTTCGACGCACACCAAAATCTGCATTCTGGTTAGGCTTCAAAAACTAGATAACTGAATGAATCGTTTTTCGCCACTTGCGTGACCTCGTCCTGTCCTGCGTTGCATTATTTTTCTGCTGCAGGGGAAGTCTCTGATAGGCCTTCAGTCTTGCCTGTTTGCAAAATATTTTTTTGTTGTTGTTGTGCAGTGAATTGGGGATGCATGCTGAAAGGGCACAGAATCCTATTTTATCTCCCTCCTTTTCAAGGTAACAGGCGCCCGAAGTATGTGACTGTTCAGGCCAGAGATCTGGTGGCTGCTGCAGTTGTGCGAGCTGCCTGTCTTAGGACATCTGACGCCGGCGCTCGTGTTTGCAGACGATACGCCTGCATCTAATCGCAGGCGGCTCTGATCTCCCTGAATCTTTGGTCTGAACTGTGCTTTATACAGTAGCTTTTATTGTCCCCCCGGCATAGAATGCGGGGGGATATAGGCATCGTCTCGACTGTCTGTCCATCCGTCTGTCCGTCCGTCCGTGCGTCCGTAATCATTTTGTTTCCGGAGCAGAACTTGGAAACTATGCAAGATATCAGCACCAAACTCGGTTCATGTATTCTATGTATAGTCTAGATGTGCCTTTTGCTACTTTGGAAATTTCGGGATTCCTATTTTTGTCGTTTCCGTGGAAACAAATCTGAATCTAGTGCACATCAGGCCTAGTTCGTTTCCGGAGCAGAACTCAAAAATCGTTCAATATATCTACTGAAACTTTGCATGTGTATTACTCACATACTGAAGTGGTGCCTTTGGATATTTTCAGATTTCTGAAGATCTTATTTTTTTCGTTTCCATGGAAACCAGTTGCATTTGGACTCTGTACAGAGATAGGTTTGTTTCCGGAGCACAACTCAAAAACCGTTCATTATATCTTTCTGAAACTTTGCATGTGTATGACCCACATACTGAAGTGGTGCCTTTTCATATTTGCAGATTTCTGAAAAAAATTTTTTTTTTTTCGTTTCCATGGAAACGAGTTGGATTTGGACTCTGTCCAGAGATAGGTTTGTTTCTGGTGCACAACTCAAAAACCGTTCATTATATCTTTCTGAAACTTTGCATGTGTATTACCCACATACTGAAGTGGTACCTTTTGATATTTTCAGATTTCTGAAAATTATTTTTTTTTCGTTTCCATGGAAACAAGTTGGATTTGGACTCTGTACAGAGATGGGTTCGTTTCCAGAGCAGAACTCAAAAACCGTTCATTATATCTTTCTGAAACTTTGTATGTGCATTACCCAAGTACTGAGGTGGTGCCTTTTCATATTTTCAAATTTCTGAAATTATTTTTTTTTCCTTTCCACGGAAGTGACGTGGATTTGGACTCAGTCGCAGGGCTGGGTTTGTTTCCGGAGCAGAAGTAAAACACTGTTCATTAATGACCCTTGTTTTTTTTATTGCCTTTGCCAACGTGTGCTTCATAGTCTTTGCTAGATGTTGCCAGTACATACTTCCAGATAATTCCAGAGGAAAATCAGCTCAGCATTCTTGTTTGAATTTCTTTGAAGGTGTAGGATTGACATGACTTTCGCAAATAATCAGAGGCCGAGGGGATATGTCATCTTCTGATGACTCTTGTATTTATTCATGAATGTTGTGTTAGTGATTTGGGTCGAGCACCTTTTCACTTAGCGCTAGCGGCTCACCATTTGGGATCTGAACCTAAATCCCTCTGGTTAGACTCAGTTCCCTGACCTGTCCCTGGTCATCCCCGGCTGTCCCAACGTATTCAGGAGAAACAGTATCTCATTTGATGTGAAGAGTGACTGTATTAAATACTACATGTTACTGGCATCGTTTTGGTCTAATTGTAAGGTGTAATTGTAAATTGTGCGAGCTTGGGAGAGAGGTGAATGTGTAGTTTGCAGGGAAGCTAAAGAGGATTTAGACTGCAGGCAGAGTGCAACACGTGTCAAGAGCAGCTGGTTGAAGGGAATTACTGAACATAATTAAAGAATGAAAATTCGCCACACGAGGTCATTGGTAAAGAATTATCTTCGGAAAAATTCCAGTCTTGATATCAGACTGACCATAATATGGGTGATAAAGGTTGTTCCGGAATTTATATCACCTAATAACTGAAGTACTAATCACAAAACATGTTGTGTTTACTTTGTTTTTTTGTTGTGTCTCTAGTCTAGAAAGGTGTTTGGCTTGGTTCCCATTAGCGTCGGCGTTCCCAAAGCATTTCCGAATGCCGAAGCCGCTCAATATTTCTTTACCAAATTTTGTTTGTGCATTGATTGGCGACTAAACTGGCGCCGTTTGCAATTTAGGGGTTTGTGGCTGGGGGGGGACATTTGTTTTTACGAGTAAAAACACCCTCTAACTTAAAATTTTGTCTCAAGGTCTGAATCCGTTCAGTGTGGAAAGAGGACCTTTAATGGAGGGATCAGAAGGGGGGTGAATACTTTTTCACAGCACTGTGCACAATGGCTAAAGCATGTTCTGATCTGAAGTTCTCCTTGTTCCAGAGTCCTGGTTCCTGTTCCTCACCTCATCGCGGTGGTTGGCGGTCAGGCTCGATGCAATCTGCGCCCTGTTCGTCACCATCACCTCGTTCGCGTGCCTGCTACTCAGAAAAGGTGAGTCTTCTTAGGAGAGAACAGTCTTTCAGCGCTGACATTGTTTTTTGCGACGTGTGGATCGTATATAACGATTTTTATTCAGACAGTTACAAAAGTTTGGGTTTTTGTTTCTGTACTCCAGGCATTAAGTCAGAAAAGAGTAGATACAAGCTTTAAGTAGAGATTCTCATGTTATTTACATCTTTGTTGCATGGACAATGTTGTTATTACAGCCCGTATTTTGGAGGCCGACAGTCCTTATATTTCTGACTGAACTTTATGTTGATCATGTGTTACAGTACTGATGTATGCCGTTGACTTAACCATTCTGGTGTATGCGCACGTTACAAATTACAGGGCAGACGTAGATCATGATACAGTGCTGCTATACGTATGTACAGCTCTACATTGAAGTGTAGTTCATACGTTACACTGCCGATATGCCATGTATATTTCATACATTTATGTTGATGTATAGAGAATCACTAATGAGTGAGCCCGAGATACCAAATTTATGAACAAATGTAATAATTTTTGTTTATTACGAGCCTTTGGCAAGCAGGATTGGTAACGTTATCGTTGATAAGATATTGGTTGAAGTTTGCCAATGAATGGAATTTGTCCAATCGTGTTGCAAGAAAGCTGTATTACCAGTATGTGATATCAAACATATGACATGGCTGTATTCCACCAACTTTTAATCATTTGGGATGAAGGTTTAGCTCACGTTACAGTGCTAATATCATTGATACATTGCACTGCTAATATGTTGTTGGTGATGGAGTGATGCTGTTTCTTTGGTTCACTTGTCTGTAGTGTACGGTAGCAGTACTGACCCCACTGTGTGTGTCTTTTGAAACAGTGTTGCTCTATGAGTGGTTCACTTGTCCGTAATACTGTTGTGTATGGAAGCAGTACTGACCCTCAGTGTGTCTCCTGTGTTGCGCTTTATGTCATTCTCTTGTCTGAAGTACCGTATGGTAGCAGTACTGACCTCTGTGTTTGTTCTGTGTAACAGTGTTGCTCTCATGGTGTTTCTCTTGTCTGTAGTACTGTAGTGTTTGGTAGCAGCACTGACCTCTGTGTGTGTCTCTTGGCACAGATTTGGAGGCGGGCTCGGTGGGGCTGGCGCTGTCCTACGCCGTCACTCTCATGGGGATGTTTCAGTGGGGCGTTCGACAGAGCGCTGAGGTGGAGAACATGGTAAGAGAGCGAGAATCCCGCAAAACCACCCCATAAACTCTGCTCATTTCACTTCAGATTAATTCACCTCCGCCAAGGAGGTGAATATTTTTGCCGGCGCTTATCTGTCTGTCTGTCTGTCTGTCTGTCTGTTAGCAGGATATCTCAAAAACGGCCACATAGATTTTAACCAAACTTTGCAGGATCTTAGAGTAGTGCAAGAGGAACAAGTGATTAAATTTTGGCATATCTAGGCCAAAGTGCAGCTGAGATATAGGCCGAAGTTAAAATCCAGCTACGCTGGCAGAGATTTGAAGTCTTTCCAATGGGCCGGATTTCCAATCGGCGTGCTTTTGGGTTTTGCTGCCACCTGGCGGTGGAATGCAACAACACCCTACATCAGCCAATGAAAATAACTAATGCACAGAGTTGCCTTGGCATGGCGGAGGTGCTTCGCTCTCTGAGTGCTCTTGTTTGAGTCTGTGAAGATGCTACATTGTTTGAGAAGCTCCCCTTTTTTTAATGGCCCCTAATCTGAAACTCTTGTTGGTCTTTCACGAATGGCTCATGGCCATTTAGAATATGAGTCATCTGCAAGTTCATCACAAAAGCTGTCGTGCAGTGCACAAGCACACATGTATATGTATCCCCACATGCTCACACAGACAGACACATACAGGCATGCACTACACGCTCAAACGCACTCACACAAACACACGCACACCCACAATCGTGTTTTCATGTTTTGTGGGGTCATCCCATACACTTCCGTTCGTTCCTTAACCCCTTACCTTAACCATAAACCCTGCATGCCTAACCCTCACCCAAACCGAAACCTTGACTTCTGACCCTGAAATACCTCAATTACCTACTGTGTGGGGATCAAAAATATCCCTGTAAGGAAGAAGAGATCTGGCATTGCTTCGCTTGTGGGGACATTTGGCTTCCAATAGAGGTAGGAATACCAGTAGCCTGCATACAGGCGCTAGTACTTTACGATAGTGAGTGGATTTCAAGCCGAGTTCGCGAGACTAGCGCCTGCAATGATCTTTGTATTGTTTGAGTTCTGCCCTCCTTTCCGCTTGAGTTATCGTCAAAATGGAATCAGCCAATCAGGACATGTCTCACGGTCAGCGTAGGTGCTCAAATCTTAAAAGGACCATTGCAGGCACCCGTTTTCCTCGCTCACCCCATTCCCCAAACTTTTGACCCCGCACCACAGGAACTCCAAATTCGAGAATAAACACCGCTGAAAGACTAGCTGAGAGCCTGTTCGCTGGTTAGAATACCAGCTGATACACAAGCTCTCGCGCACACACACACACACACACACACACACACACACACACGCTCCTCCTGAACAGCGTATTCCTGGGCCCACAGATGACTTCCGTGGAGAGGGTGGTGGAGTACACAGAACTGGAGAATGAAGCCCCCTGGGAGACCCCCAAACGCCCCCCCGCTGGGTGGCCCAGCCAGGGCTGTATCACCCTCGATAGGGTCAACTTCGCCTACAGCTCCGACGGGCCTGTGGTGCTGAAAAACTTGAAGGCCGTGTTCCGACCTAGAGATAAGGTAAGCTTCACATCACCATGACTGACTTGGGCTGAATCATTTGTGACTGTCCCATTTTGCGCACGCAGGTGTGAGTGGCTGACATCACTGTAATGCTTCCTGGTCAGATTCTGACTCACAGTGTGGAATTTGGCCAATATGGAAATTTCCATTGTTAAAAAATATTACCTATTTTTGTCTTTATCTTCAGTGTCTCCATTTACGAACTGTCTGTTGCATTGCCAGAATGTAAATGGGCTCTTACTGAAGACAGATCAAAAATAGCTTTTATCTCATCTGTATAGCTAATTATTAAGCTAACCACTCAAAGTTAAGATGAGCTGGCTGCACATTTCTCACTTGTTGCTCTTTTGAGAGTTACACCATTTTCTTCATTTGCCTTTTTCCGCTCCGTTTCGTTTTGGCTTTTTTGTTCTGACTCTGGCGGTGGTAGGTGGTACAATAGCACAAATATGCTGATGTCGTCTTTTTTTGTGCAGCTCTCCATACAAATCCAGTGCACAGAAATGAAAAAGTTAATTAGAAACCTATCTGCGTTTGTCATCCCTCTCCCAGAGTAAGAGATATCTTTGACAATTGCTGGTTGAATTCAGAATTAAATATGTCACTGCAGGCTCTGAGATTATTGACTTGTCATGGAAACGTTTAGATTAAAAAGCATTCAAATATGTCAGGGCAAATGAACTTTCCTCTCTGTAAGTGGTGTAGTATTTGCAACATATATTACACTTTGTATTTCCGTGATTGATCAATGAATCCATATGCATTTACCGTTACCACACAAATCAGCAGCGTAGGGTAAACAGCACACCCTATTTCACTCGCCCCGAGGCATATTTCCCTATACGTACAGCAGGTGCGCCGCGTCTTTTGTGGAGCGTTATTTTGAAAATTAATAGAGAAATGTATTATTAATACTGTCTCGCTGAGCCTTTGACTGCTTAGGAAGAGCGTAATTGGCGATTCATGGAATGCATAGGGTGTAATTAAGACTGTTGGAGTGTGGCGGTGTGTGTAGGGTTCGCGGAGGTTGGCGGGTTATTGGGTGAACGGAGTGCGACGCAGGCGGGCAATGGAGCCCCGGTGTAGCGCTCTGCCGTGGCCCGACGCCGCCGCTGATTTCACAATGGGTGAGCTGATAAAAGGGAAACGGCCCCGACTCCTGCAGCCTATGGGCAATGCTGGAGCACATGCACGTGTGCGGACGCTCAGGCACGTGCCTGTGTACGTACAGACGCTCAGGCACGTGCACATACATGTGCACGCTCATAGACACGCGTCTATGTTGTCTGCTCACACGCATGCACGCTAATTTTCAGGGCCAGGCACACATACATTTGCACATGTACAGGCGCACGCGTGGACATAAATGCGCATGCCAGTGCACACTGACATACGCTCACGCACACGGGCATGTGCACTCATGTATACTGACTCATTCAAACCAGCAAAAGCCCACGCGTGTGCACAGGTGCTGACTCATAACCAGGTACACGCCCCTCCTATATTTAGAGCAGTGGTCTTCAGCGTCGTCCCTGGGGACCCTCAGTGTATGCTGGTGTTTGTTCCAACCACAATTTTTTAACAAGATTTTAACAAGCTGTTAATTTGTCTTAAGTGCATTTAATGTTTTGAGAAGTTATTTGCCCTCAACTCAAAAGTTAACAGAAATATCTATGTTTGCCATGAAGAATAAGAAAAAAATACCATACCCACATTGTGATGTATTGGAAATAACAGCATAAAATGAGAGAAAACAATGTAACCAATCAAATTAAAGATGTATTTGGCTCCTCATTGGTGAAAACTAATTGGCACATCATGACAAATTTATTGTACAAGCAAATGGTAAAGAGTCAAACATTGTGTTATGTTGGTCTAATTAAGTTCACTTGAAGTTTATTGAAAGAACTTGGAACAGTTGTGTCCAGCAGCCTAATTCGGGGTTTACTGATTTCCTCAGTGTCTAATTTGATCTGTTTGAAATGTTATATTACTTGACATTTCTTGCAGTATGGAAATAAACACACTATCTTCTGGGGTATTTTATTCTTCACAGTATGTATGGATGTTTCTATGTAACATTTGGATAAAGGGAGTAATTAACAATTTAAATGTGAAAAACACCTAATTAAGACTTTATCAGCTTGTTAAAATCCTGCCATTACAATTGTGGTTGGAACAAAAGCCAGCATACACATTGGGTCCCCAGGAACGACGTTGAAGACCACTGATTTAGAGCACTCACTTAACTGCTCGGGCAGTACATGGAAGCACCTACACACTCCCTCTCATGCTCAGACACTCGTACGCCACATGCGCACGCTTTTTGACTTAAGCACACACTCTCTCACAAACACAGAAACACTGACACACTTTCAGATCAGTTTCTCACTGCATGCAGTTCTCGAGGCCTCAGATAGGGGGCAGTGGGTGAGAGCCTTTAGATGGGAGTTCATATGAAGTAAAGCTGGACCTATGGCTTTACTGGACCTGTTTGGAGTACTGAGTGATCCTCCCTGTGGGGACCATCAGAGAGAGGCTCTCTCACACCAGTGCAGGCCAAATTTGCAGGTTACATTATTTCAGATTCCCCGCGCTGTGAAGCAGGATATGGCATCGCAGCCCTGAGTGACAGTGCGTACTGACGGGCTGCGTACACCGGCGCCAGTTCATGTCTTCCTCTGCTGCCCAGTCCGGCTGTGTAGTGGCTGTGCTCTTCAGGGCTACAGAATGGAGTACATTAGTAGCACCTAAACACTGAGAAAGTGCACCTTTTTCCGAGAAACTCCTACAAAAACTAAGAATACGCCGAAGTTTACTGAAGATTTGAGGCCAACTCGGTTAACCTCGGAAAAGTTTTACCGAAGTAGACCGAAAAATTTTCAGATGTATGAAAAAACATGAATATTCGCCAAATTTCGTGGGAACTTTGGAATGGTCAGTACTGTAGTTCAGCCTGCTGTGTCTGTGCTGCATACAGGAAATGGCAAAGGGCAGACTACCACCATTATATTAAGAACAACAAAAACACATTCAGTTTTCAGAATATATTTAATCTGCAAAAGCACCAATTTACAAACAAATCAGATACACAATGTAATTTTTAAAAGAGGGCACCTTCGGAGAAAATGAACATCGAGGTGTTGTCCAAACTTAAGTAAACTGGACAGACGTCGGTCTACCTCAGTAAAATTTTTCCGAGGTTTACGGAGTTGGCCTCAAATCTTCAGTAAACCTCGGTGTATTCTAAGTTTTTGTGGGAATTTCTTGGAAAAAGGTGCATTTTCTCGGTTTTTATATGCTAGTAGTGGTAGCTATTACATTCGGCTGAGCGCTTTTAGCAGGAGAAAATTTGCATGTGTTCTTTCCATCTGATGACACTTCAGAAATTGTAACTGGCAAATGAAAATATTGAAAAAGGTAAGCAATGAGAGAAGTTTGAAAAATAAGTGTTGTGTCCGATTCGGATTTCCCCTCCAATCGTGTCCCCCCATGAGACTGTCATGTGATGCTGCTGCTGATTTAAGAAAATCATGTGAGAAATAATGTAACAGGTGTCGTATCACTGCAGAAAAATATCATTTTCAAAGCCTTAAGAACAACAAATTCTGATACTATATAATCTCCAGTGATTTGTTCATTTGCAATATGGAACTCTTCCGCTTGTCGATGACCACATAATTACCCCATGCTTTCATGATCTGTTTGTTGTTTCTTCAAATTTGGCCTAAAATGTACATAAGCCCTCTTGGCTATTTCCGGATAGAGTTGCATTGACTCGTCAGGGGGAAACACGATGTGACAGTGGAACTGAATGAGACACGACAGTAAGAGCTGGCGAACAGTATTTGTTCTGTGAGTAGATGACTGTAAAGAGGCCCACAGCTCTCTGCAGAAAGGAGCTAAATGTGACATTTTGCGCTTTGCAGGTGGGCATTGTGGGACGGACTGGCGCCGGAAAGAGCTCCCTCATCTCTGCGCTCTTCCGCCTGGCAGAGCCCGAGGGCCGCATCTTCATCGACGGCATCCTGACGTCCGAGATTGGCCTGCACGACCTCCGACAGAAGATGTCGATCATCCCTCAGGTGTGTGCTCGGCTTCGCCCATGAAGCTCCGACTTGGGCACGCCGCCTCATCTCCGTGCCACGTGGCGTTTTAGAAGCGAATGCTGAGGCGCAGAAGTTTGTTTGTCCCTGTGGGGGATTTGTGCCGTATTTGTTTGAAGTGAGACAAACAGGAGCCTGAGGGGCCGCTGAAGTTAGTTTCTGCCTGTTGAAGCTCTGATAGCGTATTAAAAGAACACAGCCTGGGGGGAGAGAGAGAGAGAGATAGAGAAAGGGGGAGAGAGGGAGAGAGAGAGTGAGTCCCAGAGCTGGTCCCCGAGGACTCGCGCTCCCGAAAGTGACAGGGGATTAGACAGCTACCCCCAGAACATCTGAGAGCTGCTTACGAGCGCCTCTCTTTCTCAGCTGCCTCCGCGTCCCGTTTTAATGAGCCCAAACTCATAAGAGCAGCTGTGGGCTCCTGAAATAAGTGAAGTTGTTAAGGGTGCTGTAAGTGTGCCGCGTTTGGGTCTGTTTAATTTTTACTGCAGGGATTGGACTGAACTCCTCTGCGGTTTGGAGTTAGTGTCTTTAGCATCGTTTCTGAGGGCAATGGGTCTACGAGTGCATGAGTGAGCCTGCGTGTGCATGGTATGTGTGCGTGCACATGTGCGTCTGCCAGCGGGCAGCATTTCACGTCAGAGTCAGGCCCAGTGTGTGTCCAGTTTTTACCTGGGTGATATGGACCAAATGATATAGCACAATATTTTTGACTTATACTTGATATCTATTGTTGTGGTGGTATTGCAGAGATAACTATTGGCATTTCCACAAAACACTAACACAATTTGAATTTTAATAAACAGTCTTTTGTAATGTGGATATGTTGACCCAGCGGGCGCAGACAATTGAACGCCTTAAAATTTTATGGCTGGAATCATGACCCTTTCATGCTGGGCTTTAGAGCGTTTCAGGGCCCGCCTCCGAAGCGCTTTAACTCGCAGTATGAAAAGGGGTATAAAAGTCTCTTCCATTCCAGTAAGTTTAAAAGACTCCTCATCACTTTAGATGAGAGCATATATGAGGCAGTATTTATCCCAGTTGCCAAAGGTTGGGATGACGGTGGTGCACACTTGTGTATATCCCACACTTGTACTCTTTTCGAGAAGTTTTTTCCCCCCACCCTGTCCTGTTCTCATTGTTTACGCGATATCTCGCCGAACCTTTCAAATGGAAAATAACTTTACATAAGGTGCTCGTTGGCGTACGTAGCGATGTGGAATGCACAGATCCCGGATAGGCATTCTTTACATCGCCGCCACTGAAGAGTGGCATTCTCTCCTCACCTCCCGACTGATTTTATTACGATAAACGTTTTCTTTATTATTAGTGGTACGGTATTAAAGCGGAATCCATTTCACGTTCTATTGAGAGCGACGGGACGGCTGCGGTGTGGGGTGGGGTGGGGTGGGGAGTGTTGGAAATGAATTTGATGTTGGTTTGTTGGGGGGGGGTTGAGTTGCTGAAGCACGTAATCGGTCCCTCCGCCTCTGTTTCCTGACGCTCAATCCTCAATTAGCGGGTGTCAGAGTGAAAGCTGGTGGGATTGAGGCTTTAGCCGTTTAATGACGGCGGCCCATTGGACGAGGACGAAAGAGAGGGACTCGCTGGTCGCTCGGAGAAGCCAGAGTAATGGTGTCGGGCGAGACGATAAAATATCCGCTCGTTTGGACACCAGCGCCGTTCTGTTTTGTTTCGGCTCTGTACTGCAGCAAATTAAGAATAAAGAACGAGAATTAGATTTAATTGCGGACTGTCAGCTCTAATGTGAGGGTATTTGAATACATTGCTGGTGATCCTGTTAGGAGTTAATGCCATTTTTTTTAATGCATGGAGTCTGTCCAGATACTTCTGGAAATCAGTGTGCGTGAAATAGGTGTGAAATGGGCAGCCACAAAGCAGCTTGGAGCTGTCATCACCTGGGGGTTGCTGGGTCGAGTCCCAAACAGGAGGGGGAGGCTCTGATGTTTCTATCCCAGAGCGATGGAATCGCTGCAGTTTAAAATCCGACTCTGTAAACAGATAATGTTTAAGCCATGTTAAGTCACCCCGGATAAAGTCGTCTGCCAAGTCAATATGTAACTCGGTGAAATTCTCCCTCTGGGGCTCTGTGTTGATTTGTTCGGTGTGTTCGGTGATGTGTGTATTTACAGAAGCGTGTGTGTTTACTGAGGGGGACTGCTGTGCAACTGGGGACTGGATACAGGGACAGAAGTGTGTATGTGTGTGTCAGCGTATGAGTTTGCGTGGTCAGTGTATACCTACCCTTGTGGGGACGAAATATCCCCACTAGAGATGCAAAACCATTTTCAGGTCCCCATCAGGAAATGGAGCTATTTTAGGGTTAAGGGTTGAGGTTGGGGTTAGTTTAAGGATGGGGGCATGTACTGTTTATGGTTAAGGTCAGGAAACAGAGTTGTGGATTGAATGTTTGTCTATGGGATGTCCCCACAAAACGTGAAAACACTTTGTGTGTACCTGCATGTATATGTGTGCGCACACACATCTGTGTGTTGTGAGGATGGAGGTTAAACTTAAATGAGGATTTCTGCACGTGTCTCCATGTCTGCATATCGATGTGTACATGAGTGCGAGAGTGTGTGTGAGTGAATTTTTGTGTGTGTATGAGGAGTGTGTGCTCCTCTGTCTTTGTTTTGGGAGTGGGAAGTGAATACATATGTGGCAGGCTTCTGAGTGTGTGTGTGTGTGTGTGTGTGTGTGCCTGCGTGTGTGTGCCTGCGCGCACTTACATGCGTTTTTGTGACTGCTGGATTGCGTTCGCTCTTGTTTAACTCCTGACATACCTGAAACACCGACAGCAGTGATTACTGTAACCGTCAGGCAGCTCCTGGTCTCTGTGTGCCTCAGTTTATAATGTAATGAACCTGACTGGTGGCCTTTGATTCTACAGTTTCCCCTCATCACTATTGGCCGGCAGATTACGACGTTAAAAAACGCTACGTTCCTCCCCTCCGCCTCCCGCTCTTTGTGCTTCCTGACAGCCTCTGCTGCTGCTGATTCAATCTGTACGGCTCCTCAGGCCAATTTGCACTCGCTAATGTTTTGTCAAACACCACATTTGCGCGGTAAAATGTCATGAACTTTGTGAGGCTCGGCGCTGTTAGCGTTTGCTGTTGAGCTGATAGCGCGGCATGGAAAAAACACGGCCATATCTCATCTCCTGTTGTGTCATGAATCAGCTGAGATGCTCCACTCTAGTATTCCACTAATTGTCTCAAACGTTGAAATAACCGACTTTAAAAGCCACTTTCACACCGGACGCGAAACGAATTTTTCGCACGACAGGTTACATTCAAAGTCAATGCAAAGACGCCAATACACGCGAAACGCGTCTTTGCATTGACTTTTAATGTAATCTGTCGTGCGAAAAATTTGTTTCGCGTCCGGTGTGAAAGCAGCTTTAGTGTGTCATGTATTGGAAGTGCGCTGTGTGCACCTGTCTGCACCAGCATGCCTGTATTTGTTTATGTGCGATTAGGTTTATTTGCATATGTACGTGCATCCCATTGACTGAGTTTGCGGAGAATTCTACAGCCTGTCAAGGGTATGACTTACAGTGGCAAAAATGCACTCCAGGGCATAATGTAACATTATTACTGCTTGTATTTAATGCCAATAAATGAGAATTTTTTTTCTCTGAGCCTTTTATCTAGCTGCATGAATGTATCTAGTATCCACCCTGATACTGCAACCTTTCGCACAGCAGTGGCTGCCTGAACTGTTATTACCTATCACAGATGGGTGTGCATTCTCAATGGGATAATATTTATAATGAGGCTCTTTTTGAGGCTGGAAGGCATTTGACATGAAAGCCTTTTTTTCAAGCTCTGTGCGTTTTGTTCTGTTTGTATATTTGCTTAATATTAAAATGAGAGGATTAAGAAGACAATTAAGAAACGCCGCTGATAATATTTTTCTCATTATTTCAGGCGTTTCTTGTTTTAGGCACTTAAAGGATTGAAATGAAGTACCCTCAGTTAACTGCATATTAAGTGCTACACGCTGCCTGCTTAGTGAACTGCGCTTGTGCGTCCTTCAGTGAAATGTGCTCTCTCAAACTCTAAAAGGGTCAGTCCACGTCAGCTCACCTTAAGGTCCCCAAGTGACCCCCTCAGAGTCAGCTGAAAAAAAATCGTATATTCATCTCTAGGAGAATAACAAACCTGCAGGATTTTGGTGTTCGATTCCTTATAGTTTTGTAAGTGTCGAGACTTTAAAAAATTGGTCATCAGACTTCCCTCCAGCAGTCCCGAGTGCTAATTTGCAGTTTTGCCTAGTTAATGGGCCTATGAACCGGCCGTAGAGCTGTCTGCTTCCTTGAATCTGCCAAAGTGGATTAATGTATTGCCATGTTTTCAGATTTTGGCTTCAGATTCAGTAGATCTTGCTTATTTTTTAACTTAGTGCTTTCTAAAAATGTTTTTTTTTTTTTTTTTTTTTTTGCTGAAATTTGCCAAAAAATGAGGCCCCTGTGACGGGTAAAAGATGAATATAGAAAGTGGGACCGTTTTCACTTGGTCTGTGCCTATCCAGAAATGCAGTGTTACTTGGATAGTGTTAACAGATGACATTTCATACAGCTGTTCACCCAGGCAGTGCTCTAGCGGGACTCCTAAATGAGCCTGTGTATCATGCTCAATTTGACCACGTGGGCCACTGAGTAGTAAATTTACGGGGACACTTAGCTGATTTTCAACCCTCTCTCCATCTATCTAAATTGGGGGGGTGTAGAGTGAGTTTTTGCCAATGTTCTGTATCTCTGAGAGTGAGCCGTAAAATCTGTTGTGCCCCTCCCTGCAGCACTGTCATTTGATGTGTACAGTGATGTAGCCGGAGGTAAGGAAGAACTACAAGCTATTTCAGCGTGGATTTCCAGTCTCCACCTCTGGGTAGCCAGGGGGTGTGCTTTTCATGCTGCTCAAAAACAAAACTTCCCTGTTGCCTTCACTTGCATTGCAAGTTAGCCAGCTACGTATCCAACAGAAAGGGCACTCCAAAATAAAGGTGCTGAGGCTATTGCGGACAAGAATACATTTTAACGAAAGCTAGCTAGATAACGTGCCTTCTATAATGTTACCTTATGATCAACTACTTAAGGTTTTCATTTGCTTGGGGTGGTAGTGGACTGGAGTGAGTTAGCTTGTAGAAAAGTTTTGCTAGTCATTTCGGCAATATAACCTTACTGTCTTGGCACTGCCAGCTTTTTTGTCAAGTAACATTAACTTTAGCTTACGGTTGTAACGTGAATTAGCTGTAACTAGCTTGTAATTGGAAATTTTTTCCAGCAAACCCTTTTGTGATTATTTGTGACAAGTATTCATGCTGTTAAAAAAAATTATTTCAGTATGAAGCCATTTGCATTGGTAACTTTCTCCGTAGATAGACTTTATAGAACTATTTTCAGAAAAAGTTAAAAATGTTTCTGAACAGTTACATTTTGGATCACTTCCATGGCAATGCTTGGATTAAAACATGAGTATAAGATCCAATCTATAAATTATGAAGGCAATTATGTGTTTTCGAATAGACAGATGTCTTACGAAGACTGAACTAAAACATGCAAAGTCCTGCGTTTATCATGCACCTCTTGTAGGGCCTCTGGGAGTTTTATTTTTTGTTTGTCATTTTAGCTAAAAAGCTATTTTTCAGGGAGCCGTAAGTAAAAACTAAGCACTACCTATTGAATCTGATGCCAAAATCTGAAGATTTGGTGACAACTAAGGCTACTTTTTTCAGATACAAGCTCCTGGACAATTTCCTTATGGATTCATAGGCTCCTGAACTTGGCATAAATGCAAATTTGCGCTGGCAACTAATAGAGGGTAGTTTGAGGTCCAAGTCTGATAATTGCAAAACTAATGGGAATTGAAAGCTCAGATTTTGCGTGTTTGCTATTCTTGTAAAGATGAGCATTTAATTTTTGCCAGTGATTTTAAGGAGGTTACCTGGGGAAGTTCTTTAAATCTTGGTCATTTGAGATGGAATGACTCAAAAGTCTTGATCCCCTCCGTGTCTGTGGATGCTGACTGATATCATTTCTCAGTGAGGTGACAGCACTGTAGCCATCTTAGACTAGGTCTGTCATCCAGTTGGCTCCCAACTGCTAATAATACATATTCTCCAATTAGCTAAGGTGAAAAAAGCCATATCCACCAACCCATTGTCAGTAATTACCATGCCTACCCTTGCATTGGCTGGTACCATTTACTCTGTGAGGCAACTTTATCAGGTCAGCAAAGTCCATTTTTTTTAATGGACTGAAAGCCTAACGAGATTTAGGCCTTTGTGTTTGGCGAGGTGGCTAACGCTGTGCTTCCATACGCAGGATCCTGTTCTCTTCACGGGTAGCATGAGGAAGAACCTGGACCCATTCAACGAGCACACAGATGAGAACCTGTGGAACGCCCTTGAGGAGGTACTGGAGCCGCCGGAACGCTGAACGGAACCCCCACCCATCCTTCCACCCTCATCACCCCCTCCCCCCACCACCACTACTGACTGACCTCAACCCCACCCCCACATGACCCCACTCGTCCAATACGAAGCCACCATTTAGTGGCCCTGCTAACCACTTAGGGGGGTATTCCTCTCTTCCCATTAGCATCATGTGACCCAGGGAAAGCCAGTCAGTGGTAATAGTGGGTGGGTGCTGTGGTTTGTCAGGGGAGGAGGCGAGAGGCTCCTCTGAGTTGTGCTCTGTAACACTTATCGTGGTGCCTTAGTGCAGTGCGGGGTGTAATCTCTGAAAGCCCCATGGGGAGAGTGTAGGGGTCAGTGACAGGCGCTCAGGGTCTGGTCCTGTCTCGCTCAGGTCCAGCTGAAAGGGGTGGTGGAGGAGCTGCCCGGGCGGCTGGAGACGGAACTGGCCGAGTCCGGGTCCAACTTCAGTGTGGGTCAGCGGCAGCTGGTCTGCCTGGCCCGGGCCATCCTGAGGAAGAACCGCATCCTCATCATCGACGAGGCCACGGCCAACGTGGACCCCAGGTACTGTTACCGTCCCATTTTCGTTCACACATTCAGTCATATTTTTGTTTATGTCTCCCCCTTAGCGGGACATATTGTTTCTGGCTTGATTCCTATCGGCGTCAACGTCTGCTTTCCCAAAGTGCTTCCGGGCCTAAACTCAGAAACCACTCAGTATTTCTTTACCAATTTTTGTTGGTGCATTTATTGGCTACTAATATGGTGCAATTTGCTATTGAGGGGTTTCTTGAAGGAGATAGAGGAGCCATTTCTTTTTATGCATAAAAACACTGTCTAATTTATATTTACACTTATAGACATCTTTATTTGCTTACTTACTGATTCATGAGCAGTGACACCACATTCTCCCATGTGGCTGATTTACAAGGTTGCATCCCTTTCATTGGCTGAGCTGTTGAGATGTCTGCCTCTCATTGGTGGAGTTGCATGGGAGCTCCTCCCATGGGTGGAGTCAGATGTGTGTAACTTTCTCTCCGTGGATTTTTCCTGCAGGACTGATGAGCTGATTCAGAAAACCATTCGGGAGAAATTCAAGGAGTGCACAGTCCTGACCATCGCCCACCGCCTCAATACCATCATCGACAGCGACCGCATACTGGTGAGGACCGATCCTACTGAGCGCACTCCAGAACAGCTCCACACACTTATTCATGCTTACGCTGCTTGTGTGGTTTTACCGATCTCTCAATAGTGTTTGTGTACACTGTGAGTGAGTTTTAGTCAGCACAGGGCTGAATAAGCGAATACAGGAGGGTTGGACAGTGTGATTCCTCGTCCTCTTGCTGTAAAGATGAGGAACACGTTCTCAGGCATAAACTTGCACGTATACTCCGTCATGCTACAAGCACAGGCCCCTATATACAGACTAGGGCTCACATTACTTATGCACAAAAACATTTTAATTACAGTTTTGCGGACAGTGGAGTGTAGGTGTCAGAAAGTATTTTAAATGTCTGGGATGTAATACGCGTTGTGAACTCTTTCAGCACCTGTGTGGCAGTGTAGCTTTCCTACATTTAGACAAGGACACACACACAAATACATGTACCGTCTCATTTGTCCATTTTATGAGGACCAAAAAAATTAATTTTGCTCCGAAATTTGTGTCCATGTCCTTTAGCCCCAACCATACCCTTAAATCTTAACTACAAACCCCCCAAATTAACCTAGTTTTTACCTCAATTTAACACCTCACCTTAACCTACAGGATAATTCTAACACCAAACCTTAAAACTACATAGTCCTAACCATGAGTCCAACTGTGACGCTAGACCTAAACCTTGCCCTTGGCCCAGAATTAAGCCTTTTCCTGATGGGGACTCAAAAAAGTCCCCCCACTATTTTTTTCAGACTTTACTATCCTTGTAGGGTGTAAGTTCTGAAGAGTAGGGATAGACAAGCTTACACACACACAAGTTTGCTCAGTTATCCTTGTTAGGACATTGCATTGACTTCTGTTCATTATGGACAGACTAACCCTAACCTTAACCGAACCATGCCTGACCATAACCTTAACCAAGCCTCAATTCACACCTGACCCCTAACCTCAACCATGACCACAGAAATGACGTTTTGCCGTATTAGGACCAGGCTTTGGTCCCCATAAGGACTACTGGTCCCGACAAGATCAGTTTGTATACTGGAAAAGGTCCCCAATAGGTGACAAAAACGTGAACACACACCACACACACATTCCATATTCTTTGCGGCCCATTATCTGTCCTGTTACACAGTGCAGTCTCCCAGGTCCCTGCCGCCACACAGAGAGTCAATCTGGGGGTATTTGACACCGTAGCAGGGAGGATCTGACCCGGCCGCGTGACGCCCCGCCCCCCCGCAGTGTCCAGCCGGCCGACAGGTCAGGCCCATTTTAGAGGGCGGGGCGGGAGATTCCTCAACGAATGGCACTAATTGGCACCTCAGCAGGCACCGCCTCTGGAAGGGTAAAGATCAGGTGGCTTGGGGGGGCGCTTGGCATCTTCACTGGCCCAACACCAGCCTGTTTGTACTGAGAGACAACTGCAGCGCACCTGCCCCAACAAAGGGTACAGTCAGGAAAAGGCAGCGGTATTCAGCGCACAATGCAGTGTGTGGGGTGGGTGTTCCTGTTTGTGTGTGTGTGTGTGAGTGTGTCTGCGTGTGTGTGTGTGTGTGTGTGTGTGCGCGCACGCATGCGTGTGTGTCTGCATGTGTGTATATGTGTGTGTGTGTCAGCACGTGTATGCCTGCATTCTTGTGTCTGCTTGGGGCTACTATTGATGCAGTTCGTAATGTTCCCCACGAAAGCTGAGGACATAGTGTTTTGACCTCCGTCTGTAATTCCGCAATTCTGTGATTCCGTGACTCCGAAAGTCTGAAACACTACCGTTTAAACTCTGAAACAGTTTAGACTCACTAGTCTAAACGGGGGGGACATCACAGTGAATCACATGCACATCATTCTAGTTTATGTTTTAAGGATGAAAGTGCCAATGTCAATCAATTTAATCTTGAAATGCATTTGCGCAAAGCCAAGTCATTTCCTGTGACGGTTCTCAAGGTTTTGCCTCATTCGAGTGACACTCTCAGGCCTCTGAAACAGAGAGGAAAAGAGTCACTCGTGTTGAGCAGTATCTAGTGGAAGGATGTAGAGCTGTTTCACTGCGTCTCCGTGTCAGAAACCTTCATGTCTGGTCAGCATCACGTTAACTGTTGTTCCCACTGCAGCGTTGATAGCAGGATTGCAGCTGGGTGTTTGTGTGTCCGTAGGCTCCTGCAGTCAGTTTGCTGTGGAAACACCAAACCCAGCAGACTAAAGTCCCTCAGTTCACTCAACAATTATAAGTGTTCATCTCATAACTGTGGCAGCCAGCTAACACTTTCACTGCGTGTTCAAAACTAGACAGAGCTGCTATCAGGAGCCAAACCTGTGTTTAAGAGCTCAGAAAATCTTGCTACACAGAGCATTCTGCCGATCGTTTATCAGCTCAAATGGCCATAATGAGACAGAGGATTGCGTTCAAATCAGCATCTCGCTTTAAGTTTGACTTGTGCTGCAGGTAAGTGTTGGTTACTGTTTGTGTAGCCTTGCTAGTCAGGCATTTATAAATCCGTATGGATATAATACCTGCCCATGAAAGCGCTGTGTTGGAGGATAAGGACGGCCAAATTGATGGGAGCTGCCCCCTTGTCATCAACTTAAAACGTCAAATTATGTTTTCGGTGACTTGTACAAATGTCGCCGCTAGATTGATCCCTGTGATAATTATTTAACCAAAGCAATGCAAATCATTGAAATAAACATTGAATTATTCCTCTGTGCCATTTTACACTAACTGCCCTGAGTATAGACAGTGGTATGGAAAGCCTAGCTGGAATGCTACCTAACGGTAATGCGTGTTGAATTATGTAAGCTTACTGTATGTGTTTCAGTAAAAGTATTTCTTAAATAATCTTGTGGTGAGAGGTTACAGAATACTAAAAAATTATTTCAGGAACACCATTTCTGTGACATTGCTATCAAGCAGTGGTGGAACACTTAAAAGGAGTTGCACACATATGCCATTCGTTTTTTGTGTGATTCATAATAAAGGGCATGTTTCACGGAGTCCAGTACATTTTCTTGCCAATTAGCGTGACATCATCAGTGAAGAGCTGTGCTAAGTAGCTACATAAATTGGCGCAACAGAACTTTCAGGAAGTGAGTTATTGAAAGCAGTGGATGGAAATGACCAAAGTAGCTTCCAAAATGTGGGCATCAGTTGATTGGCATGGTAAGGCCTGGCATGTGAGAATGAAGATAATTTCGGTGAAGTCTTTACTTTCATCTTCAGAAATACGCTTTGGTGAGGACCTTTTAGCAACTTGTTATTGTCTCTGAAGAGAGAGAATTTTGTTGTCTGATAGTGCTGAACAGCATTCTGGGTATTGTGGTTCCAGGTCCTGGATGCTGGAAGGATAAAGGAGTATGCTGAGCCATACGTCCTGCTGCAGGACCACGATGGCGTTTTCTACAGCATGCTCCAGCAGCTGGGCAAGACTGAGGCCGCCGCCCTACTAGAGCAGGCCAAAGAGGTGAGCACGCCCACTTTCATCATTATCGAGCCAAAACTCCGGCACACAACTCTGTGCTTAAGTTTGACCGACTCTTGGGGCACAGTCACACAAATGCGAAATTAACGTTGGTGAATATTCATCTCCTGTTCACTTCCATTCAAATGCGAACGAAGAGACCAGTAAAACATTCTCTTCCAATGGCGAAGCAAATTCGCATCTTCGCTTTGTGTGGAGTTCAACTTTGGTGAACTTTGACAGGCGAAATTAAGGCCTCAACTAATAGCATAGAAGTCTGTGACCCCAGTTGGCTGTCATTGGGTGTAGTCACATCCTGCGCTGCCCTTATTCTGCATGACAAGGTACGAATTTCACCTCGGCAGGCGATGGGCGTTCACCTGCATTTGCATATCTGTGATTGTGCCCTTAGGGTGTCTCTTTTCTCATTGATGATCGACAGTATTTAGGTGAAAATGTGTCTTTTTTTTCATCGGCAATATTGGTGACAGCTGACGAGTATCACTGTGGCGCATGAATAAGTCTTAGAGAGACTTTAAAATATGCCTGTGGGCAATTTATGGCTGGTTTCTAAGGCACAGATTCAGCATTTAGTGGACTGAAGTGAGTTATGTATGAACGTCTCCATTGAAAAATACATTTTAGGAATTGGTTATATCTCTGTCTGTGAACCTGGTCCGAAATGTCTCCCCTTGGGATCAATAATCCATTTGGTTTCAATCTGTTAGTTTAGTTGACATTGCTAAATTGCATCAATAACATTTCTGTGAAAACATCTAATGACTTGGTGAGCTAGTTGTCAGAAAATCTTGGAAACACTACTATTTATGCGTTTTTCATGAAGAAAAGGCCTAAGATGGCATGCATTCAGAAGAAAAGCTTATGGGCCCTATCTTACGCCAGAGTCACTAAACCCGTTATTTGGGGATTTAGCATTGCGTAAGAGGCGTTCCCCCGCGAAAGTTGCTATCTTGCACACCTGCCTATATCCCTAAAACACCAGCGCTACCCGTTATATTATGCATAGGCGTGATTTGGGCGTTACGCCAGTTAAACCAATCAGTGTGCTAGGTGCCATTGCCTTTAGGAGCAGGCTGCGCTATCCCAAATCCTCAAACCGAAACCCGTGATGGAGAGAGGAAGGTCGCCACGTTTCTCCGTTGACGAAGTTAAATTGCTCGTGCATGAGGTCAAATCCAGACAGAGGAGGATCTGATTTTGTTAAGTTAACCATGAATTGTATTATTTTTTATTACTATTATTATTATTATTATTATTATTTGACATTGACATATTGTTCAATGTTTGGTATGTGATTAAAAAAAAAACATAAAGCCTACGCCTTTTGTGATGGAAACTTCAAAAAAAAAAGAAAAAAATGCATTTCGCCATGCACTTTCAACTCCCTCTCCCGTCTGAAATGAAGCATACAACAAAATCCCATTTTAGAAAAATAAAATTAGGTCTGTGCACTGGCACTCAGCGACACAACTTTTTTCCAGCGAGAGCGGCATTTCCGAACTCTTCAGCGAATGAAGGTAATTCTGGTGACAAGTACGTGGTTTCGTCCGTTTACATTTTCCAGTCGGACAGCTGTCTATTTTTTGCAGCAAGTTGCGTGACCGTGCTGCAAAAACAGGTGTGCGTACTTGTCGCCGAAATTACCTTTATTCGCAAGAGAGTTCTGAAATGCCGCTCTCGCTGGAAAAAAAATTACCATTGCTGAGTGCCAGTGCGTAGCGCTCTTGTAAAAACCCAAATGGGTAGCGGGTGTTTTGAGGACCCGCTATACGCTTTCCCTAACGTGTGTGGTCAAGATAGCAATTGTTGGGTAAGCGCATAAACACGCCCACGGGCACACCTCCAGGTGCAAATAAGGGAGTCGGCATAATGCATAGCGGGTAGTGTGGCCGCAAGATACCGTTTAGGGATAGTGAAAGCTGTTAAATGCGTAATTCACAGGTAGCGGGTAGTGGCAACGGGTAGGGCAGTGTGAAAGACAGAGCCCTATGTTTGAAAAAAGCCTGACATGACACTTCACGTAGGTTTTTAGAAGCGAGGAGAAAGGGAGACTCAATGGAACGTCGCAGTGACAAGTGACTGCTTTACTGACTATGTCCAATTCCTGAAATTTTCACGACTGTTTACAGAAGTCGACCAACAAAAATACAAGTCCTGCCCTCTTCTTTCATGATTGGTCACTCGCTTTGAAACTGACTGTGATGAACAGCCCATCTGAACAGATCTTAATTTTAGACGCTGTGTAAAAACACATTCCAAATGATTGCATGTTGTCTTCAAAATGTAAGTGGTTGGCGGTTATTATCAGTTGATACAACGTGAGGTAAAATGACATGTCTTCCGCATGTTACCATTGCAAAATAATTAAAAAACAACACCCTTAAAAACGGACACGGCTCTTGTCTGTACACCCCCTGCTGTTGCTCACGAGGTACTGTGCTCTGACCCCCGGAGACAGGCTTCAGCTCACCCTGCACGGCCTCTGGTAGTACACTCACCACAAAGGATTTATGGAGCGATGTGAACATTTATGTTTCCTCCATCTATGTCCATCCAGTTTTACTGCGCAGGTTCTATGGGGGATTATACTGTAACAGGCTGATCTTACGTTTTCTTTAGAAATGCGTTTGCCTCCTCTCTCACCTCTCCTGATAAATGCACTGGGAGCATTCGCCGGGCTGCGCTGTCCTTACGAGTGCGCCGAGTTTACACAGAAACCTCCAAACAGGCCTTTGTGAAAGGAGAGAAAGAAATCATAATTAAAAAAGTGTGAACTGTGTGGGAATTTGTATTGTGTCCTCACATATACACACTTATCAGTGGGGAGGTATCGCCCGTGCATGGACTGAAATGGGGTAAAATAGGGATTTAAGAGCGTCAGCAGCCTGTCCTGTTCTCCAGCGTGGCTCTACTCCTCACGCAGCGAGCCGGCAGCGGTATTGTTCGACAAGCCTCAGTCTCTCCTCCATTGTGCTGGGCTGCGCTCAGATGAGATTACCCATAACTCCCGCAACCCTCCAGCACTGCTTACTAAACGCAGAGGTGGCTCACAAACACAGTGTGAAGTTTCTGTAGTCGTCTGTCAATATTAAAATACGTGAAATCACCTGATACACGGTCCTGCCTCTGTGCTCAGTGGTGAATGGACGCATGAATGACTTAACGGTATATCAGATTTGCTGCCTGTCGCCATTACATTTGGACCGCGGTTCATTGTTATTTCATATTCTGTCGAGTGAAGGAAACTCTTAACTTCTGCTTGAATCAAGATTTCCCACAGAGGAGATTTTTACTGAGGAGGAGCAGCAATTTACGATGCTAACGATATTTACGATAAAATATAAGAAAAAATCCTGGATCATTTTACGATTTTGCCCTCTGTTTTCATTATTGAATTTGTTAGTATGTCACGATCAATGTCTAAACCTAGAGTGTCTTATTTTACCATTGCCTCTGTAATGGTTCTGCAGTATGTTCTTGTTTTTGTTGAGAATAGTATAATATGTAGATATACTGAAACCCAAATGTGCTGACCACTATCTTCTCTTTGGTGAAAGTTCCAGAACATTGTTTTGTTCTAACCTCTAAATTTCCTTTGCAGTCATATCAGAACAGGAGCCAGACGAACCTGGCCAACGGTGTTATCGGTACCACTGGCGACGGCAGTGTCATCATCTTCGAGACGGCGCTATAATGGCAAAGGTGCTGTGGCTGCTGAGCTCCTCCCAGCCCACACTCCCAGCCCTGTCCACTGGAGCGCCAGCTTCCTGCCCAGGCTTCAGGGAAAGTTCTGGAAGCTTCGCAGCTCCCCGTCAGCACAGTAACTCGGTGCTCGCCACTGTGAAGCTACGGACTTTGTATCTTATTCTAATGGTCACCAAAGGTTTTATCTTATGTGCGTGTCTGAATGTATATGTAGTACACACACACACACCTACTCACTCCTCACCTTCATCTGTATGGAAAGTAAGATGAAGGTAAACGAAATCTATTGCCTTTTCGACAGGAGATTGTATACATGTATGTGCCTTCAGACAGTAGTTAAGAGCCAGATAAGATTTGCTTTAATTTTTACCGGCCAAAAAGATTTAGGAATCTTGTGTTGTGAACATTAGATTAGCCTAGTTTTGTTAATGAATCGAAGGAGTGAACACCATAAATCCGTGGTGCTGACCTCACCATGATGCCTTACTGTGCTTTAAAGACTGAAAATGTTATGTTTGGTCGGTAAATGGTGCAATAGTGAAACAACTTGCCTATCTTTTAGTTTGTAGCTTGTTTCTGAGTAATAGGAACAGTTTTCCTGTAGACTTTTCATATATGTGTAAATGGCTTCATAAACTTATTTAGTTGTAAGCTGATATCAAATACTTTATACAGTGGCTGCTGTTTTGGGCCAATATATTCATTTGTTTAAATGAATGTAGCGGTTATGTTCATATGGACAATAGCATTCCCCTCTGACTACAGCATGTTACTGAACTCAAACGGGTGGAATGTAGCCGCAGCCGTTTAAAGTTGTAACTGATGGAAACTATCGAAGAACAATCCCATCATCATAAACCTTTATCAAGCTTGTTAAATGAAAGATCCTATCATTTCTGGGCTTGTTGAGATTTTGATTGCTTGATAATCTTCTGGCTACGTGATCCAAATGAAGTGACTGTTCAACAGTATAATTTTTCTGATGAATATATAGTATATGCATAGCTTATTTGAACCAAGTACCTCCAAAGAAGTGTTAATCAATCATAAGCCTTATGCAGTACAGAGATACTGTTTTGTTACACTGGAATTTCCTTGTGGCTTATGCCATGTAGGTTTGACTCCATCAAAAAATAAAAGGATTGAAATACAACTGCAAGCAGAACATGGCATATTTGGCTTTCTAAAAATATCAAACTGTGGGATACGCATTTTGAAGGTTTCGCTGGACAGATTTTTGGCGCGCCTGCTGTTTTACGAGTGTTTTGTAATTTGTCCACGTCTTTTTGCCTGTGTTCATCACTACAACTTTCACTGTCAGTCCAAGCGAGCTCTTGGCAGCTGGTCAGCGAGAATGGCGGGTTTACGTCGAATATGTTGACAGAATGGCAGACTGGCTTTCCCCCAGGCATCCTGAGTGGGACAGTGATATGATAGATGTGACTGCTAAAGGGAGAGTTGCTATTGGTCATCCGTAGGAATATTTGTGCGTTGGGGTGGCTCTCATGCTATGTGAATTCAGAACTGTAGAACAAATTGAACTGAGAATCAGTGGTTCTCAGTCTTAGCTAGAAAGGGCCAGTGCGCCTGCAGACTTTCACTTTAGAGAGGCAGTTACACAGCTGACTTCAGTCATCAACCACAGGAGCCTTTGCCTAAATCCTTGGTCTGTAGAATCAGGCATGAAACGGATTGGTTGGAAAGAAAGCCTGCACCCAGCACCCACGCTGTCCCTTTCTGGAGTTGAGACCCGCTGCTGTAAATCAATGGCAGGGTAACATGTCCTCCTCATCTGTTGTGCTTGTAGCTGATTTGTGGGAAATATGGGACCGCTTCCGAGTGACAGGTCGCAGGTCACAAATTTGGGGGAAGTTCAGTCAGGATCTCTGGATTCGATGCCAAACCGACGGACCCATTCATGTGCACGAGCAAAGTCTTCGTGAGCTGCCCAATCACTGGTCTTCGAATATAGATAACCGAAAAGATACATCTTTTTTTGCTGATGGCGGGTCGTGGCTTCTGTTTTGGAAGGGCTTGTTACCCAATCTGTGCTACTAACATGACTGAAAAAATACAGGACGTATGCGTTTTCACTGGTCTCTGGTTCAGATTTTGTATGTCACCAATTTCACACTTGAATGTGCATTTCTGACCTGGCCTTTGACCATCTGATTGCATTGTGAAAAATCATGTGCCTTTTAGAAACAGCAACTTGAACACCGGCTGTTTTGGTCGTGTAAAATAACTGCAGGTCCTTGTTCTGATAAGCACTGTGCTACCTGTGTGTCTTA
The DNA here is from genome assembly GCA_029692085.1 of Gymnothorax javanicus. Taxonomy (NCBI): domain Eukaryota; kingdom Metazoa; phylum Chordata; class Actinopteri; order Anguilliformes; family Muraenidae; genus Gymnothorax; species Gymnothorax javanicus. The sequence continues at coordinate 12,259,496 of CM056205.1, forward strand.
TAATCTGATGGGTTTACTTGAGTAGTGTGTACTTTGGGTGGAACGTTGATGAGGACTGGATTTGTGCACAAAGTCATGGTTAAAGTGAAAGGAGATCTGAGGGTGGAATCGTTATTTGTTTTTGTTTTACTGTAAGATCACATCTCGCTGGCCCCCCTCAGCGAGGTGTCTCACCCTGACTGAGTCTGTTGATTGTCTGAAGTTTAGGTGAGCTGACAGCCCATGAATCAAGTTTTTGCTTATATGCTTAAAGGTCCAATATCATGTATCGAGATACGAAGCCAACTAGCCAGTGCAAGCCACCTCAAAATCTGTTTCTTTGTGACATTATTTGGTGAAGTGACCACTCAGAGGCAAGAGGGACGGCAGCCAACCTGTTAATCAGTTCCTTCATTATTCTGGCTGATCCCTCCCCCTTGTGACATCACAAGGGACAGATTTTAAGTGGCTTGAAATGGCTAATTGGCTGTGCACCTGATGACATGACAGGGTACCTTCAAAACAAGGTTTTGTTCCATGTGGCTGTATAAACCAATTTGAGGGATAGTCAGAAATCCCCCCTTTTTTTTGTTTTGTTCCAATGGATGTATTTAATGAGTACATATCAATACTGCATTGTGTAAATGAACATGCCTTTATTGCGTGTCATTACTATTTATGAGCGTAGCATTTGTAGAAATGTATTTGAAAGATTATTTACGTTAACTGATGGAGCATGTTAGTGATTTTTTTTTTTACGCTAGTATAATTACCATGTTGACTACTCAAGACACATACAATATTATCAACACTATTTAAATCATTTCATTATGTTCATGTATTTGATTTCTGTTACGAGCTGCATACATATTTCATGTCTCATATATGTATGTAGTTTGAAAGCTGTGCAGTTTTGTTTAGAATGTGTTCATGTTTTCATAGCATTTCCACTGCAAGTGCGTAACAAGATGTATCTTCAAATACGTCCGTAACAGTTAGCCTCTGCTAAATGGACTACAGTCCACTGTTTAGATGTTATTAAGACTTATGTATGCCTCCTCATGATTTCTGAACAAGTCATGTTATGTTCAGTCGCACAGTCGCTTAACTTTCACTGAATACTTTGTTGCAAGTCTTTTTTATCTTATCCCTTTGTAAGGAAATTGCCTGTATCACAACTGGTATGATGCAATTTTTTTTTTTTTGAAAAACTGAGATGTAATTCCTGTTATGTAAGCATTTCCACATCTGCACATTGTATTATTTGTTTCATTTGATTTTAAAAGTTCTGATTAAAAAAATGAAAATGAAGGGGGAAACACAACTTTTTCATCAAAAGCAGTTTTTTGATACAAACTTTTGATCCTACCACAAGGCTGTATATTTTTTGAAGTTGCCCAATTATTGCTGATATTTTCTTCCGCCATGGAGATTGTTTTCACCCGCGTTTGTCTGTCTGGTAATAGAATGACTCAAAAAGTAATGAACGGATTGGCATGAAATTTGGTAGGATGGTAGTTGGTAGTCCACGGATGAGTTGATTCAATTTTCAAAGTGGTCCAGAACATATTCTGAATTCTGGATCCAGAGTTAAAATGTACCTGAATAGAATGATTGTCCCTCGTGTAATGAACAAATTTTCATTAAATTTCAGTGTTCAATAGAATCTACACAGTGTTGTTTGTGATCTGGATAATATTCTTATGGATCCAGAACCAGGAATACTGACATATGGCGCGGCGGAGGTATGCGCTCTACCGAATGCCCTTCTAGTTTTACTTGTTGTAATTATTCATCACCATTTCATTCAAAAGTGATATTATTGTCCAGTTAAGGTCTCTTAAAATTAATGAAATGTGTAGTTTTTCCATCCATGAAAAATTGCCTTCAGGGAATGTATTTAGCTCGACCAGAGGACCCCCAGAATCAATGAGCGGCGGCAGGGGGATCATGTGATCTGTGGTCCTTCGGTGTGCGGCAGAACCTCTGGCTTCCCCGTCCTTAATGTTTTTCTTGTGGTCTCAAAGGAGAGCCGCAGCTATTGGTGCATGTGGTCATTTTTGAGGACCGCACTGAGCTCTTTATGTAACCGTCAGTGCATTTTGTTGCAGAAAAGGGAGTGATGATGGGTTTGCGGTAAAGCCTCGCCCTGTACGTCAGCGTAATAACCTCTTACTAGGGAAAACACAATGACGCGTCAGTGGCAGTTGACAGCTGGTCCAAACACTGTAGAAGAGTTTTTGGGTGAGGGCTCATCCCATAATAACAGGCTTATAGGATCGTTTACGGCTTTTCGGGAAGCCCACTGGAAATATCTGCGATGCCACGCTTGTTAGAAGCACCTTGCTTTCTCTACAAAAAGGGCAGAATAAGTGAATTTGTACAGGAGATGCTTGACCTGTAACGGAGTTTGTGTATTTGGCCACGGGAGCTCAGAGGACACATCAGGATTTAAGAGTTCCTAGATAAAATATCTGCCTGAATTACACATTATTTAAATGCCCTTTAAAATGAAGTAGCTGTTCTTTGAATGTTACCTGGTTGAAACACTAACGATAATTGTTTGATCAATAACGTGTCATAAATCTTGAGACAAAGCATGTGTAGCATTTAATCTTGTACTCATATCTATTTAATTGAAACAATATCTCTGATGATGGCATTTGAGCATAATTTTCAATATTTAAAATAGTTGTTGCCGTATTTAACACTTCACTGGCGGGGGAAAAATATTGATGTCAGTAGGTCTTAAGGCAGGGCGATTTGCACAATTCATTAATGACGCTGCTCTTTCATTTAGCATCATATTAAATGGTTACTTACTCTCAAATAGTCCTTCGGGAGTTGGATTGTTGGCTAGCGAAGAGATTAAAGTTTGTATTGAAAGAGAAATTGAATTCAGGGGTAATCAATAGTATAATGCTGTGGCTGAAGAGGGGCCCTCCGCTTGAAATGAAATTACCATATTTTTAATCGTAATTTTCCACTCTGTTTATCTGACAGTGTGGATGTGCAATTCAAACAGATAATGAGAGAGTGCGATATTGACACCGTTGGTCCTCTAGAGTGCTTGTTTCAGTGATTAAACGCCGTGATCTGTGATTACTTTGTGTCGAGTGTCAGGGCCGTCTGCCAAGACGCAGTTAGGGAACGGCGTGGAGCAGATGTATCATTGGCGTCGTTTCGGGAGGTGCTGGCACACCAGGCATCATTGTTGGGCGATATTCAAACCGTAGCCTATCTTCGGCTGCTCTTCTGCACACACACTATCCTTGCACAATGGGGGAAATACTCCGCGCGCTATCTCCATCTAGAGTCAGCACATCCTCCTCTGCTGTCCCATTGATAGTGGCGTGGCTAGAATGCATCAACTAAGTTTTCACAATGATTATTATTAACTGGATACCTTCGGCTTTAATAGGATAATAGTGTAATTTTTAAAGCGAATCTGATATTGTGCTGAATAGCAAAGCTGCGCTGAGGTAGCTTTAAAATGAATAGACAGGGGTTTTGGGTGTTGGGACTGTTCGCTGCCTGAACAATCCAGTATATTTGAATTAAATACAATATACACACGATATGGCAAAATGAGACGGCTTGCACTATGTGGTACCACTGAATAAAATTACTGATTAATTCTGGACACACTAATGTTGAGTTGTGTTCGCTCTTATGCATTTAAGAGACACATTATACGCTATTGCTGAGTCTAAGAGGGGCGGGGACTTGTGTTCATTTCACGGCGTATTATAATCGATACTATAACAAACAATGCTACATCGCGCATGTATAGAAACTAACAAAACTTAGAGCTATGCATTGCGCTGGGGTGTTTTTTTTTTTCTGACTGATATGAAAATGTTTTAAATTGACTGATCTTATCGCACGTATAGCCATTTTAGATTGTTGGCACTCTTTTATTTTACTTCATATTGTGCGAGCAGTTCCTTTTGTGGAGGAATACTGCGGATTGACAAATAGGAACAAATTGCATGACGCGTGCTGCTGAATAGCAGCAAGTTGCGGTCTGTCAGACTTAAGTGCTGAAAGGTGTTGACTTGACGCGAAAGCGCGATGGTTCTGTGGGTTGCGCAGACCTGACTGATCCGCACACAAAGTACTCGCTGAAGACTGAGGTGAAAGGAAAAACAACATTTCGACAAGCTGTGGTGGAATTAGGCGAAAGAACTATGCATCCTTTGTTCTGTGCCAGTGACACGAAGATGGAAACGCGAATCTCGAGAGATTCCCCCGAGACACTGTTTTCAGGCCCTCCTGAGCGACAACAAACGAAATATTCTGACGTTCTTCTTCAACGCCTGACGCTACTATCTGAGACCCGTTCAGAAATACAAACAACAAAATCCCATTTATAACAGCCCTTCTCTGACACTAGGAGCCTAAAATGGCATTATCTCCGGGTTAAAAAAAAGTTTCAGATTTACTCTTAAAATATGTGTTCTAATTCAAAGTACATTTCTTAGTTCTCATCTACATGCGCGTCAGCCGCTTTCCTGTTGTCGAATTTCTCTCAGAAAGCCCCTACATGTCAGGACCAAATTAACATAACACAGTCAAATATAAACGTGTCCCTATATGGGTTGTAATTCTGTTCTAACGAGTGAGATGACATCTCAGCAGGCCTATATTTCCGAAAAAGATGTTGTTCTGGGACGGAAAAACAGACTACATTGATCTAAAATGTTTACTTTACTTATTTGTTTACTCGTGTGCCCCGAAGCAGTGAGATGTGGACGAAAAGTATCACGATAGCTCTGAACTTTAAAACCACTCTGTGATCTATATGATCTCCCAATTCATTCGTGCTCCCCCTACCTCTGTCATTTAGTAGGTCGGAGGCACTAAGCAGGTTAGGTCTGCAATGCGTACCTGATCAATTTTCGGTGCACGAGCCTCCTGTAAAATTGGTCGGTTATTGGTTGAAATTCGAAATCACGTGCTGAGCCATTGTGCAATAAGCCAACAGGTCAAAATATTATGTTTTATGAGCAATAGGTTACATTTCGCCGAAAAATCTGGGGGCCCAAACGTTTAGATTATAACAGAGTGCTGTATGGGCCCCATACAGCACTCTGTTATAATCTAAACGTTTGGATTTACGAACCATTCTTTTGCCCATTTAATTTGATTCTCATAAACTCAGGCAGCAAAGAATTACAAAGCACACTCCTTTAACTTAACTCTGAACAATACCATCGTCTATAAAATTAACGACGGGACTTGTCACGCCCTGCACTCACGATTTGCGCAATTCTTTGGAATATTAATTGGGAGAAAGGTAAAAAAAAAAATAAGGTCTTTTTCCAAAAAATACAAACGTGAAGAAAAGAGGGGGTGGGCTGGGTGCACCCATATTCTTCGAGGCACGGAAAAGAGCCCAGTTTCATTGCCTTTTCTCTCTAAATCCTCCACACGCTTCATCACCTTGGTTAAAAGCCCCTTCACCCCTTCAGCAGCCGGACAAGAGAACCAAACAGACGGGCAGACAATCGGAGGCGGGGTTATCTCATAGGTAAATAAGGTAGCTCATTGCCTAAAGCGCTGCGAGACAGTGCATTCCGATGATGTCATCCTTTTGTAAGAGATTGATGAGGTTAAAAAAGGGTCTCATGAAGCGAGAGTTTGGGCGCGAGTCTTTTTTTATTCTTTCACTTTTTTTTTTATTTGCGAATTTCTGAATGTATATTTCAGACTAATAAGTGTGTGTTTCCAATGTGTGTATGAACTTGGCCCATATACAGTAGCCAGGCAATCCTGTTCATGGCATTTTTGGTGGTACTGAGAGTCTGGGTCTGTGTGTAGACTCTCTGCCCTGCATTTAAACAGCGAGGGCCAGGAGTGCCTAGTGACTGGAGCTAGACCCACAGTACATACTCTAGAACTGGAAATGCAATGTAGTTTCTTTGGGGATTGGGTTCCTACTCCTCATCCCCAATATACGGACTCACAGGGTTTATGGTAGGGGGCCCACAATGTGCCCGTTGTATGGTCCCTGTCAGGTCCCTCGAATAAGGCTTCCTGTTCATTAGACATCCTTTCACCTCGGCACAATGCCGTGGCCTTGCTGCACTGCAGAGTGGACGCCCATCTCTTCAAAGCCGTTTGAATGGCTCTAAATGGTGTTTATGCAAGCTATTGTTGGTCTTTGTGTGGCCAGTTTTAATGCACAGTGATTTGGACGCCTTTGTGGCCTGGGACACTTTATCTTGCCTGTGTGGCTTCAAATCCACGCCTTTGCCATTCAGGAACCTGCCAGGCAGCCGGCTTAAAAAGTTAGCTTCACACGGGCAGTGGCGCTCTTAGACTCTTCGAACATTCCTTCACGCTTTCAAGCTCCCCTAGGTTCAATCCAACCCAAACTGAAAATAGGTATGGACTGATGTATGGATTTTATTGCTAACTGACATTTGCATGGTTTGGTGTGTAAGAATAATGTTAAAAAGTAAACTGGGGGAAAAAAAAATCTCAATTTGATTCATTATATCTATATTTTGACATATGCACAAATGAGCCAAAACATTAAAACCACATACAGGCAAAGCAGCTATCATTGATTATCTTGTAACAGTGCCTCATGTTAAGGTCTGCAGATGAACCTAAGACAGTAAGCAAACAGTCAGTTCTCATAGTTGATGTGTTGGATGTGGGAGAAATGGGGCCTGAGCGACTTCGGTGAGCGCCAAATGAATATGGCTCGATGAATGGATCAAAGCGTCTCAAGTGGCAAGCTTCTGTGCTGCTCCGAATCGGCAGTGGTGAGCACCTACTGACAGTGGTTCAGTGGGAGATAAACCATGAACTGGCCAGAGGGTGTTTGGTGCCGAGGCTCACTGATGCACAAAGGCAACAAGGGCCATAACGTCTGGCCCGAATCAACTGAATGGGCTGCTGTGGCTCAATTCCCAGAGAACTTTAATGATACATGAGGAATGTTTCATAGCTGAGAGGGCATCGCCCCCCGCTGCGTGTTGCGCTTTGTGACTGCTGACTAGTCGAAGTGCACATTCCTACCCCGGCCCACCATCGAAAGTGCCTAGCATGGTCACGTTAGCACCGCACCTAAATTTTGGGGCAGTTGAAGAAGATCGCCTGGTCCAGTGAGTCCCGTTTTCTTGTTTGTCATCCATTGGCGGACACATCAGTACCATTTACCTGGGGAAGAGATGGCACCAGGGTGCACTGTGGGATGAAGACTGGTAGAGGGGCTGTGATGGCCTAGGAAGTGGTCTTCTGGGAAACTTGAGTCAGGAAATTCAAGTGGATGACTGTTGGATGAAGCTGTTTTTTTTTGGGGGGGGGGGGGCTTAACAATATCAGGTAGATGGTGTTGATGTTGTGGCTGATCCATGGATGTATTCTAAAATTTGAACCCTAAACCGAAGCAGAACTGAAACCAAATGAATAAGGACTTCAAGCTGGTCGCTGCACATGTGTTGTAAAGTTTTTGAGGGTAATGTAGGGTGTTGTCTAAGTTGCAGGAGATAAATATTAATTAAATATAACATTTATCCATAATAGTAGTACGGCTTTGAATCTCTGAATCATGTTCGCTGAGTCTTGACTGAATCTGAATCTGTTTGATTCGGTTGTGCCTCTGGACATTTTACAAAAAACATTTTTGCATGGTAATTTTCATGTTGTTTGTTGTGTTCCCTGATTGTGACGTACAGTTGAAATCCCCATACCAACCTTTTCATGTTAGCATGTTATATCATGTTTGAGTGAAACTCCCTCAACTTCTAATTGTATTTTGTTTTGTTGCTTATCGTTGCTATTTCAAATGAATATTTGATCCCAAATCTTAGTAGCTGCTGCTTTTTTAACAATAGCGGATTTCATGTCTGGGAGAAATACGTTTTTTTTTTTTTTTTTTGCCAAAATATCGAAGCTTAAGAACTCAACTGTATATATACTTTTCATAGAAAGAGCCAAGGCTAATTTTGTTGTGCTGAGAAATGGAGCCCTCAATAACTGGTTTAAATTCCTGTCGCTGCTGGCTGTAAACCCTCTGTAAACAACATAATAAACCATCATGCATTACTGCACATGGACCTTTTGATTGTGTATGCTGTGTCACTTGAAAGGTAAAACGGTGTCAAAAACTGTCACAGAAACCTCATTAATTAATCTGTTTTGAGTGCAGGTTTTTCTGATTTTCTAATCCAAACAGGAGCATTACTCATTAACTAGTTTGTGATTGGAATCCACTTCAGCCAGCATCCTTGCACTGGATTTGCAATCACAAACTGTACTGGAACTAAATTCCTTTTGATTGCCAATGACTAAAACTTTCCAAAACACCTGGTCTTCAGAGGTTAAAGTGTTAATAAACTAAATAGGTCCTAGAAATACAGAAGAAATGTCAAACTGGATAACTTTGTTTGCACTTGCTCAGAAAGCATCCTCATTATATTGCACAGTAATGCTGTAATGTTGATCTTCAGTCGCTCAGCTACACCAGTTCTGCCTGCATTCCACTGGCTTTGTCCTGCCAGTCCAACCTGAATTGGCCTTTCTGTTGAGGAGTCACTCCACAACAGCTGGGAGACGGTGCTTTTCAGGTACGGACAATTAGGAAGGAAAGATAAGATTCTTTTCCTATTTTCTTGGTCTCAGAAGAGTTCATGGTCACGCAGATGAATATCAGAAAAATATGATCATATATTGTAAAGGCCTACACAGAACAAGGCTACTTGTTGCTGTTTTTTTTTTTTCGCTGCAGAGTAGACATGTCTGTCTCATCTGCTTCTAGCACTGTTCCTATGAGTGTGTACTCATCGCCCCCAGAGTGTAATCAATCGCGGCAGCTTGCGTCTCATTGGATGCACACACAAAAGAAGAACATGCATGTGAAGAGGATAAAGTTATACCCAGTTCAAAAGCCTTGATAGGCAGGAATGCTGGGCTCTTTCCAGTTCAGAACGCTTTTAACATCGGCAGTGATCACAGACCTGGGATGTAACTGAGAGTTGGTCCTTTATTGTTTGAAATTTTCTCTTCACTCCCTAAGTGCTCTACTGCCAAATATATTAACAGTATGTTTCAAAACAGAGGTGAAATTTTTAATTTTTCCTGTCCATAGGTGGGATTGCATTTCTTCAGTGTTCCTGTAGCCTGTTGCAATCACTTTGCTTTGATTGGTGTCTTGGAATGAAGAAGTATCAAAACATGTTCATCAATGAGGAAAAAAAAAAAGTTGTACATTTCTGATAAGATTAATATTTAAAAAAGTAAAGGCCATTGCACGGACTGTATTTGGGATATGAATGCTTCCTAATTTAAAAATACAAGATGGAAATGAATACCTTCGAAGTAATGTTCACAGCACAAGTCGTGTACAGGCACACTTTACCGCTTGTCCTTTGCACGGAAAAACACAGCTCAGTGCCTGGACCATTTAATTGTGGTTCAGAGGTCATCATCCCTAAAACCGCATTCACTTTAACCCATTTAAACCGGGACAGCATGTGCGCATTTTAAGAACGTGTCGTTGCCGACTCAGATATGCGCGTAATTTTGAAAGTACCGTAATTATTGTAAGTTTTGCGCAATAGAAAAAAATTCCAACTGTTCCTGAAAGCTGAGAAGCTGTGCTTCAGCCCAAATACAGGTTACTATGGTAAACATGGCAGCATGATTCTCAGCTGGGATTTTTGCATTAGGCCTTAAAGGGTTAAGATGGCCTGGAGTTTCAGGTCCAACCCCATTCTGAATGAGTGGGCCTACATGTTGGATTGTGATGCATTTGCAAACTGCAAAGCAAAACATACCTTTTTGAATGGAGGGATGAGTGCTCTGTGCAGTGCTTCCAGCTAATATTTTCATTAAACACACTCTTATCAAATAATGAAATGAGAAATCTTATACCAGCCAAACGGTATTACTGTACCATTCAAGTGCTTTCCACAGAAAATATCTTGTTTTCCACCCCTATCAATTGCAGTGATTTACATTGCTGACTTTCCATTACGTTTGCAATTGTGCCTCCATAATGGGCAAAACAGAACAATACAACTGCTTTTGGTTTTGTCTTTGTCTTGCTTTCTCGTGGATATCAGCACTGACGGATTGCCGCTGTTTAATCTTGCTAAGTTTCTTTGTGCATAGAATAACTTTTTTAGTGGAAAGAAAAAGGATTATCTCAAAAATTCATTGGTTCACTGGGAGCTATTATTTTGTCAACAGGGTAATAGAACTACGGTGGAAATTAATTTTAAAAAGTGTTTTTCCATGCTGCTGTTGGGAATATCTCGGCAGGAACTCAGCCTGAGGACGCTATGGTGTGTGAAAGTTTTCTTTGCAGCTTCTAGCTTGGCTATGGGAGTGCTGTGGAAAAGTATTATCCAGCCTCACAATTTCTTCTATTTTTGCATGTTTGTCACACTTATATGTTTCAGATCATCAAAATAATTTTAATATTACACAAAGCTAATGTTAGTAAACACAAAATGCAGATTTTCAATGATGATATCATTTGAAAAGTTTGGTTACAAAAGGCTACAAATCCATTTTCATTGTTTTAAGAAAAATCACTTTTTCTGGGTTGGAGGAGTGGGAAACGGAAGTCCTCTGTGTTATGTTTTGAACGCTATTGACTGTTTAAAGATAACACGCAAAAAAATTCAAATCCAGAACTAATCAATTGGTTCTAACTGAAGTAATAATTTTTTTTTTTTTTTTTTTTTTTGTCGAAACGTGACACAGCCATGTCATGGTGTTTTCTCACAGAACTTATAGTTCTGCTTTATCTTTAAACTGACTACAATGTATTCTGCCATGCTCTTTCATGGCAGGTATACCTAGCATTGGATGTATGTTTGAATATTAAACACAGTCCTGTTGTATCCTGCAAAATGCCAATGTTGTGGAAATTAACCGACTTAAAGATGCTGCCATATTACGTCAGATGTTTAGAGGGCCTTCAGAAACCTCTCCTTTTACTGCATAACGGACCTTTTCGACCTGTCAATCAAGTGTTGAATAACTACCAATCAGATTGCCTTATCTTAATAAGGTCCTGCCTATCCCGACAGCACCGCCATATTGTCCCACAATCAATGCAATGAATGGCTGTGTGTAATACGTGAGGTATCTGACTTTATGGAAAATGGTCCTTAGATGCGCTTGGGAAACGTGTACTTCTGAGGAAAAATACCCTGCCCGGCAACAGGGAGCTCAAGTAATCCTTTTTTGCAAGGCCAAAAACGCAGTTGGAAAAGTGTTTGCGGTGGATTAAGGCATGTGGAAGACCTCTCACGCAACTCAATGTGACGACTTGCCATAATTGATAAAACCATGAATTCTGCTCCCTACGAGAAAATCCTGAGGCAGAATGTCCGGCCATCAGTTTGTGACCAAAACTCTTGAGCAGTTGGGTCATGCAGCAAGACAATGATCCAAAGCACACAAGGGAGTCCACCTCTGAATGGCTGAAAATAAATAAAATTAAGGTTTTGGAGTGGCCAAGTCAAGGTCCTCACTTGCATCCAACTGAGATGCTGTTGCAGCGCCATAAACAAGCAGTTCATGCATGAAATCCCTCTAATGTGTCTGAATTAATACAATTCTGTGAAGTAGAGTGGACCAAAGTTGACCAGTACTGATGGCAAAAACTCACTGTCAGTTCCAGCGAATATTTGATTGCAGTTGATGCTGCCTAGGGTGGCACAACCAGTTATTAGGCTCATGGAGCAATTCTTTTTTCACATGGTGAAGTGCTTTGAATAACTATTTTTCAATAAATGAAATCATCATTTCAAAGCTGCAATTTGTGTTTATTCACATTGTACTTGTCATATATTGAAATCAGTTGAATGATCTGAAACATTTAACCCTTTGAGCGCTGAATAAATTTTCAAGGAATTAAGAATGTCATTATCCTGAGCTGTTGGAAACCTATCACGTGTCAACTTGTTTAAAAGAGCTCCCCTGCGGGAGCTCTTTTAAACAAGTTGCCACATGATAGGTTTTCAACAGCATCTGGTTTTGATATCTTACACCATTGGGCAACTATAGTTGCCACGGTGCAGAAAGGGTTAAATATGGCAAATAAGCAAAAAGAAGAAGAAATCTGGAAAGTGGGAAAATACTTTCTCAAAGCACAGTATATGGCAATGCTAATATGACCTGATTATAATAAAATACCTCTCAGTATAATTCCGTTTGTCCAGTTTTGTACTGGAGGTTGGAAAAAGCATGATTTTAGAAGGTTGACTTTTTTTTTTTTTTTTTTTGGTAGTTCAGAGGTCATTGAATCATTTCACGCGGGATATTCCTAACATGGACCCAATACAAAACTCAAATTAGCATTTTTGCCACTGCGGCAAACTCTTTGAGTGCCTCCCATTACATATATGGCACCACCTTATTATTCATGCGAACATTGACTCTTACAGTGTCAGGCGCTAAATGGATAAGAAAGAGATCCTTGTATCTAATACAAGCAGAGCAGAGCCAATGTATGCAGCCTCACCATTGATTTTAAACTGTTGCATAAATATTCTCAAAGTTTCCAATCATTATGGGCGTTCACTGTGCATGATTTGTTCTCATTGATTAAATGACACTCCCCAACATCTCACAGCAATGTTATTAATACTTGGAGCATTGATATTTTATCAACATTAACAACAATTCTGCCTTAGGACTGCGATTGGATGAGCGATACCATAGGAGGACACTGTCTGTGCGTTCAAGGCCTACAGCTTTAGTCAGAGACATTTTTGAGGGACATATCTTTGTTTTGAATCCATCTTCACTGACGAGTCAAGAATCCAGCGAGTTTTAACAACATAGTTGTTAAGGGCTTCCACAGCCTTCGTTGTTGAAGTGCTTGCATGCAAGTTTACTCGGGTATAATCTTAGAAGTGGGCGGGTGCTGGCCGCGCTTCTCTGTGCAGATGGGTAATGATAGGCAAGTGTTGTGTTGTTGTCTCCATTGGGACAGGTGTCCCTTCCCTAAGTGGCTCTGAGTAACTGACTGGGCTGCCAGGTTTTTGGCCTGTTAGCGAGTTCGGCAGAATCATCACCAGACTTTTGTCATGACCCGCAGGATTTAGCTAGCCAGCTGTCGTTTTTTTCTTAAATAACCACCTTTATGGAAATGAGTTTTTATGTTTCGAAACTTCGATCTAAATTAAAAATTTCCTTTCCAGTTTGGTAATATTTTTTTCCACTCCACTAGCCAGTGTTAATTCTGCAGCCCACTGCTCAACTGCACATAGTACATTGAGCTGAACTGTACAAACCTTACACATGTTGTTCTCAATCAGCTGGAATGACCACTCTCGTGCACTTACAACAGCCCCGTCTCCCTGTAACATGCTACAGTCAGATATGTATGTAGTACCATAGTGAATGCTGGGACAGTCTCACCCTCATATCAACAAAGACGAAACATAAGGTGCACGGTAGACGGTTTGACTAATTTAATCCACTTAAAAAATGAAGCCATGACTCTCATGAAGATGTGTCGCCCATGCATCTGTTTATATGTTTTCTGGGGATGGAAAAGGATGTTAGAGATTACGGGATGGAAACAGCAGTGTCCCTGGTGTTTTAGGGGAGTGTCTGGTGACAGGAGGTTATCTGGTCTCTCGTCCTCGCCGTGCTCAGCTGACAAGTTCAGGCAATCGCACTGACACCGGTCCGCGTGCGGCAGGAGAACAGAAAGATGGATAGGCTCAACAGTGCTCTTTGAACTGATCTGTGCCTGAGAGAACTGCTTACACACATCAACGCACGCTGGCGCACAGGGTCACATGCGAAAATGCATGTGGCCGCTAGCACACACACACACACACACACACACTCTGAGGAAGATAAACTGATTGGGGCATACGTGCAAAGAAACGCACACTTTTGTTTATACATAGTCTTTCAACAAATGCATTCATATTCTGAAAAGCACATACAACCAGTCAATACATCTTATGGGGAAACAAAATGAGAATGCCTGATCAGGACCTGTGATATTAGTAGCACGAAGGTCACAGAACAGCAAAAAGCTTGTGAAAAATCAAGCGCAGCATCCTTAATGTGGGTTTATCTGATTCTGCAACACCACAGGGGTCTTATGAAATTGCACCCATTTATTTTAATGAAGCACAGCTGAAGGAAATTTCTTTATCTCGAAATGCCGCTAAGGAAGATTGCCGGTGTTTTCATGAACTTTTCATCCCAAAAATTCGCTACATACCCAAACTACATGATGATGCCTCCTCTAAAAGCATTGACCACTGAGGCATAGCCAATATGGAGCATTATCCATTCCACAGTCTACTCTATAGGCTGCTTATGGAAGCATATTTGCTTAGGGCAGCCAGGCAAATTATTACTCAGTGCCTTATAAGCTGATAACACAAATTAGATACCCATTAAACGTGAACAATGTATATAGAATTTTAAAGAGATTGCGAGTGATACTTGAAGCGATGCAAAGTCGGATGTTATTAGATGTCTAAAAGCCTGCAGACTTTTTAAAGATTTAATCCTAAAAAAAAAAAAAAAACTTGAATATAAATCTTTGCATGTTCTGCTGCTTGTTGGTGCTTGCTTCTTGTTTATGAATGGATTTGACTGCAGACATCCTAGAAAAATAAAGTGAAATAAAAATGCAAAAAAAAAAAAAATTGCAATGTAAGTTTTACAAAATATAGACAAAAATCAAGTGATTCTTCACTTATTGGTTTCGATAGCTGTGAGATTGTATAATAGTATTATTGTGTCTATTTTCTTCTAAAATATGTATACCCATCCCAAAGGTGAAACGAGTAAAAAAAAAAAAAAAAAAAGATACACCTGGACAAAACCACCAAATTTGAAATTAATTTTTTTTTTTTGGAAAATTAGCTTGTCCTAGACTTCTTAAATTTGCACAAAGGTTTTAGCATGCATTCCACTTCCATTTCATGTTCAAAAGGTTTCATTATTGCCAACAGTATGCTGGGATATATAGCCAGGAGTATTAAGTATAAATCAGAGGAGGTTATACTTCTCTTGTACAACACATTCAGTTCTGGGGACCATACTTTAAAAAAGATATAGAGGCTCTAGAAAAAGTTCACAGAAGAGCCACAAAGTTAATTCCAGGTATAAAAGATGAAAGCTATGAGAAGAGGCTAAAGATCCTTAATCTCTTCAATCTTAGGAAAAGGAGATTTAGGGGTAATCTGATTGAGGTCTTTGAATATGTTAAAGGGATTAACAAAGTGAATTATGTGGGATTACTTAGGCCAAGTTTTGTTTGTAGAACTCAGGGTTACTAATGGAAGTTGGCCGAGAGTAAATTTAGCACTGATATTTGGAAATATTTTTTCCACACAGAGTGTAATCTCAGTTTGGAATAGCTTGCCTGACCATATTGTTGAGAAAAAAACCTTGGGAATTTTCAAGAGCAGGCTTGATTTAGTGCGAGATACCATTTAGTGATTGAGTATCTGAAGTGTTAGATTCACTATAATAATAAGAAAATGGCCAGCCTAGTTGTGCTGAATGGTCCGTTCTCACCACTCATGTTATGTTATTATGAATTGTACTTTATTGCACATGTTGCATGTTCGCAGCCGGATGGCACTTCTGAAACTTTCATCTTAGGTGAATCAACCCCATCACCTCATATTTTGTAAACAGTTGTAATGCTTTCTTTAATTAAAAATGCCTTTTTTTCTGACTAGGCAGTGTATATACAGTTCCGCTGTCATCCAACAGTTCTTATCCTTGGTCCTCTGAGCCTTTTAGGGTTCCTGAGCTCACCAGTGTGAGCTTTTTTAAAATCACGAACTAAATAGTGAATGAATGAATGAATGAATGAATGAATGATATGGACTTACCCACTGTTTTTGCCATGTGTTTAATGGGTTTGCTTTATTTTCTCAGCCTTGCAATGGCTTGCTTTGCTGGTAGCGACAGCTCTTTGGACATGACTTCGTATACACAAACTGTAATTGGTATCAATTGGTATCGTTTACATACAGGTTTAGGTTTCACTTGTGGAAACTGCACTTTTTGTACCTACCCACCCCTCCATTTTGTGGCACAATTATGTTTGGGACTAATTATTCAGGTGTGTTCAACTGCTTCCTTGGTGCAGATATAGCAGCTCCTATAGCATCTGATCTTGACTTTTGGCTTTTAATTAACCTGGGAGTTTGTTATTAGTAATCGTCAATGTAAAGTCCAGAGTTGCTCCAACAATAGGAAAGGAAGAAGTGAGAAATAAAGAACCAGATTAGATTAATTGACATGGGCCAATAAAATCATTAATGTTACCAAAAATCAACTGCTTGACACATTAAGGAACAAAGGAGCTTTACTGATAAACACAAATGTCTTGTGGGCAAAGTTGGAACTTTATAAGTTGAAGGCTGGAGAATTCTCATCATTGTGAAGAAATACCCCTTAACACCTGTAACACAGATCACTAACTCTTTTCACAATAGAAGCCTCATAGTGGCTACCTTTGCTTTGCTTAATAATAATAATAATAATAATAATAATGATGATGATGAATATTCTTTCCATGTTTTATAGGTTTCAGGATGCCCAATTTCACATAGTTTCTGCTCAGTTTTCCTTTTCTTTGTGACTTTTTTGTGCCTCAGCATGAAGTTATGCACTCGGTATTGATTTGAACGACTGCTCCTGAGCAAGACAATAGACTTGTTAATTCAATCGCGCCACCTAAAGAGCCTGTGAAATTGCTACAGTTGGAGAGCAGCGGTTTTAGTGGCACCTCGTTGGCTCCACTGGGACCTGATCTGCCATATCTTCACCGGAAAAGGAGAATCTACTGCGATGAGATCTACAAACTTTTAAACAACCTCTCGCACTCCTTTACCTGTCACACCATGATGCACTTTAATTAATGCTTTACTAAGCTGCTACATCTGCTACGCTGAAGTGCACGTCCCCTATCACCACTGCCATACTGAAGGTTGATACTAGAGTCCATACTGTTGCCTGTTCTAAGTTTTTGTTTTGTAATTGCTCCAATAGTAAGTGTTCATATGACACTTGCCTTCTCTGCAGTTTATTCTCTCTAAGGTTACTCTTAATCTCTCAAAGGGAAAGGTAATGAATCTTAATCACTGAAAACATAAGGGTGTACAGACACCCCCCCACAAAAAAAACCCTTCCTATTGTCCCATTGTTTGGGGTCACAAATGGTTGAGCAAAAGCCACACAGCACGGTCGAATTGTATTTGTCCCTCTGTACCCTTTCCCCTTCCTAGCCCTTTGTATTCATTAGATTCATTATTTGTCACAAAGGACTGCCAACAAAACAGCTTGTGATTTTAGTTGAATTTGTACCCAGGCGATGGCCTGTGGGGAAATTAAAGTATGCTTCTTCCGCTGCGGAGGGAGCGTGACACAGCTGAGGCTGTCCGCGATGCTAACAGCCGAGCGCGTCGAAAACACACAAGCAGACCCCTGACAGATTGCGCAAGCTTATGTGCGTGCGTGTATGTGGGTGTGTACGTGGTTGGGTGGGAGACTTCAATCATTACCTTGCCAATGAAAAAAAAAAAAAAAAAAAAAAGCCAATAGGATAGCAAGACCATCCTCCCCACCCACCCACGAAAAGAATTTCAAAAGTGTTAGGATGAAGAATACCCTTGGAAATGTTTGTATTACGAGAAGTAGTTCTGCAAATGTACGTGACACGAAATTGAATTACTGCTGAGTTTAAATGAGCATACAATTTGCATTTAGAGCATGCCCGCGGTGAGAAGGGTTGGTTGGGTTTGATTATTACTCTGTTTTCCGGAGCGTTGGTTCTGCCTCCAAAATATGCTGCAACACTCCACCTCACTGGAACATGCAGTGCTTACACAAAGAGCTGCAGGAAATAAGGATATTTAAGAGCTCATAGCCCTTGATAGATTCATTAATTTTACTTGCAAGGGGAGAGAAAGACAAATAATAAAGAATAAAGAGGTTTTCACTGAAGCTGCGCTATGCCTTACATGGAAAGACACAGCACTGTGCAGTTGTATGGTCATATTTAGTACAGGGCAGGTGACTGTGATATTCAGCACTGCCAACACATTCTCATCCCGACTCGTCATATAATGACACTACCAGACCAAGCGTTGATATATGACAAAAAAGGAGGCTTTTGGCGTTCTTGTTTGATGTTTACGGTTAGGATTCAAGTTTAGGGTTAGGGGTAGGGCTCGTTTTAAACTGGCGTCAAATAAAGATGCCAGAAGCCTCCTTATGCATCTTATATCGACGCTTGGTCAGGTAGCTTCATATATGACAAGTCGAGATGAGACTGGGCTCAAACTGCCGGTAATTTTCAATGCATAATGTGGGTTGATAAAGTTGGGTTATGCAGAGAAAGTGTGCATTGCAACACAGCAACCAATAGAATTGGTATGCTGTCATTTAGTGTACATACAGAGTGCAGTGACAATGTTGAATACACTGATACACGGCTGGGCAGTGCAATGGACTAATTTGTTGAGAGGAGTAATATAGCATTGTAGAGCAATAAGAGAATTATCATGTCAGGCTAATAACACCATTCTGCAAACAGTTAGGTTTATGAAGTGATGTTATGTGTACATTATATTTTATGACCTTGTCTTTTCCACAATTTACAGTTGATTGGACTACACGGGGGCCAATACCTATGGAGAAATGTGGCTTTAAAGGAAGCTCACGCATTGGCCAAATTCTGCTCTTTTTGCTACAGTAAGTATAGAACCTCCAACACTTGGAGTCTGAGTAAAGGCTATAGACATTAAACTGCACTGTACATAATTATACGCTGTACTTCTACAAATATGGCCTTAAATCCAAATACAGCCCTGGCTTTCTCTCCTTCCAGGCAAATAAATGAACACTTATTGCTACTGATAGGCCAGAGTGTCATCACACCTAACTCCCAGCCGTCCTCTGCCCTTGAGGGCTCAATTTGTGGTGGAGCGGTAGGTCTTGGAAACATGCCACCCGCACTTTTGCCACCCATCGTCCCGACCCACCATGTGCCCCAAGCACCAAAAAAGAATTATATTCCTCTCGATACAGTTTAGTGAAGTGTTTAGTTACAGTTGTATGCAAAAGTTTGGGCACCCCTGATCAAAATTTCTGTTACTGTGAATAGTTAAGCAGGTAGAAGATGTACTGATCTCTGAATGGCATAAAGTTAAAGAAAAAACACTTTTTTTTGGACATTTTAAGCAGTATTAGTGTATTCGTATTGTTGTGTACAATTCTAGAGTGAAAAAGGAAAGGAGCACCCAACAAAAGTTTGGGCACCCCAAAAGATTTGAGCTTTCGGGTAACTTTGATTATGGTCTCAGACCATAATTAGCTTGGTAGGGCTATGGCTTGTTCACAGTCATTGTTAGGAAAGGCCAGGTGATGCAAATTTCAAAGTTTATAAATACCCAGACTCCTCTAACCTTGTCCCAACAATCAGAAGCCATGGGGTCTTCTAAGCAGCTGCCTAGCACTCTGAATCTGAAAATAATTCATGCACACAAAGCAGCAGGAGAAGGCTATAAGGCTATAAGTTTTTAGGTAGAGA
Organism: Gymnothorax javanicus; assembly: GCA_029692085.1. NCBI lineage: Eukaryota > Metazoa > Chordata > Actinopteri > Anguilliformes > Muraenidae > Gymnothorax > Gymnothorax javanicus. Next base: position 12,279,033 of record CM056205.1, read on the forward strand.
TTTCTTCAATTCGTAATATAATTAAGAAATGGCAGTCAACAGAAACAGTGGAGGTCAGGTTAAGGTCTGGAAGGCCAAGTAAACTTCCCGAGAAAACTGTTCATCAGATTGCTAGAAAGGCAAATCAAAACACCCGTTCGACAACAAAAGACCTTCAGCAAGATTTAGCACACCCTTGAGTCTTGGTGCACTGCCCTACGGTTCAGCGACACTTGCTTAAATATGACCTTCATGGAAGAGTCATGAGAAGGAAACCTTTCCTGCATCCTCACCATGATATTCAGCATCAGAAGGTTGCAAAGGAACATCTAAACAAGCCTGATGCATTTAGGAAACAAGTCCTGTGGACTGATGAAGTTAAAATAGAACTCACTGGCTGCAATGAGCAGAGGTATGTTTGGAGAAAAAAGGACACGGAATTTCATGAAAAGAACACTTCTCCAACTGTCAAGCAAGTGGTTGGATCGAATTGTTTTGGGCTTGTGTTGCAGCCAGTGGCACGGGGAACATTTCACTGGTAGAAGAAAGAATGGATTCAAATAAATTCCAGCAAATTCTGGAAGGAAACATCACATCATCTGTAAAAAGGCTGAAGATGAAAAGAGGACAGCTTCCAAAACAGGACAATGATCCTAAACACACCTCAAAATCCACAACTGACTATCTCAAGAGGTGCGAGCTGAAGGTTTAACCATAGCCCTCACGGTCCTCTAAAATCTGTGAATGGACCTCAAATGAGCAGTGCATACAAGGCAGCCAAAGAATCTCACAGAACTAGAAGCCTTTGGCAAAGAATAATGGGCAAAATGCCCCAAACCAGAATTTGTCTCTTAGCTGGCACTCAAAAAGTGTTCACAAGCTGTGATATTTGCCAAAGGGAGTGTAACTAAGAATTGACCATGCAGGGTGCCCAAACTTTTGCTTTGGACCCTTTTCCTTTTTTGCCATTTTGAAACTGTAAAAAGATGGAAATAAAAAAAAAATCTCGCTTAAAATATAAAGGAAATATGTCCTCATTAACTTTATGCCTTTTGGAGATGAGTCATCTTTTACTGCTTAGCTATTCACAGTAACAAAAATTTTGATCAGGAGTGCCCAAACTTTTGCATAAAACAGTATGTAATTGAATGTTAGGTAATCTGTATTGTAGTGTAACTGTCTGAAGAATGTTCAATATTCATAAAATCACGTGCAATAATCTCCCACCATCACATATTTTATTGTGATATCATTGCACAAAAAAAAAAATCAAAGACTAAGATTCAAGCGAAAATCTTATGCAGCAGTATGCAGACATACGTAAAAGCAGAGAACTGATGCATTGATTTTAAAGCAGCTATGAAGCTACTCATCAACAAAATTGCCTTTATTAATGTGCCATTTGGGTGACCGTACATGCACATTTTAACTTAATCAATCCCATTTTACACGAGGTCAGGTGTTTTGTCGCAATATTGTTAGTTATTCCCACAGGTTAAGAAATGCAAGTAAACAGAAGTGGGCAGCACAGCCCCAATAAATAGGCAAAGGCTATCTGCCAGTACACTAACATGCACTGAACAGGTTTGATTGACCTACTTTGTTTCTACTTACACACCGCATTCGTGTAGAAGAGTCTGTTTTTAGCATCCATGACCTCTCTAGTTTGTGCTGACGACTCAAGCATTGACGAGAGAGAGCAATGAATGATGCTCCTCCTGACGCATTCTGGACGATGGCGATGTATTAAATATTATCGATTTGGAAAGCTAACCTTTGGGTTGGTTTGGTAAAACGTAATTCATTTACGTGGGTAACTAGTTACTGTATATTTGTTGAAAATGTAGTTTGTGAACAATGTTCTCAGCTAAAAACAAGCAAATAGTTTTGACATTGAAGTAGGCCTTTGGCGAACATCAGCGTAGAAACTACTTTACTAACTCTAACATTTTTTGAGCTGGTTTCCATGTGATCGATTTGTACACGCATGATAATTTAATGAACTGAAAGGTAGCATTGCCCGCTCTCAGGGATGTACAATGCTGGCATGGAATTAATTGTTGGCTAAACTTGTGTTTAGCTGCGTATTTGATCAGTGAAATCATGACATCATTATTATGATGTGAAACATCTGCCACATTTAGTCTAGCAAGTTATTTCTTATCAAAACAACTGCTTATGAATGTTTTTCCACATTTCTGTCAAATTCAACTGTCATAATGGTTATTTGATCAAAATAAAGTTGGGAAAATAGTCTCTTTCCTTCCACAGCTTTAGATCAGAGGACCAGCATTGCACGAAGAACTGTGAGATGTCTGAATGTATCAGGAGCTCAGGTAAACTGAACACAAAAGTCAGTTTCCACTAGTGGGGCACTTTTATGGTAGATTAAATTGAAGTCATGTGACAGTGCGTTCAGGAACCACACGCGAGAGCAGGAAATCCAAAAATCGTATGCCTTTATTGATAGCAGGGTCAGGATCAGAAGACACAAGAATTGCCAAGCCAAAAACGAAATCCAAAAAACAAAGTCAACTAGACAGGCCGGGGTCAGAACCAGAAAAGCAGAAGTGTGACGGTACATAGACAGTAGGCAAAAATCGTAGTCGAAATCCAAAGCAGAGGGTCATACACAGGGCATCCAAACACAAAACAGAAAAGGGTCAAAATCCAAAAAGACAAAAAACAAGAACAGAAGGGCTATGGCAAAATCAAGGTTGGATGAAACAGTTGAGGAGAAACAAGAATCGTTTGGCATACAAGAGGCTCTGCACAAAGGAATATTGATCAACGTTCTGACAAGGGCTGAACAGCAGTGAGGACTCTAAATAGACACAAGGGAAGTCACATGCTATGCGGGGAACAGGTGAATTGGATAAGAACTAATTACAGAGGAAGGTACACATGGGGAAGTCCTAAACCACAACAATTGGCAAAAGCCAAGACACGGACGGGATTCACACAGACAACCTATGACAGATAAACAGCTCCGGTCAAGGAGTTCTAAGTGCACAGACAATGAGTGCAGGAAAGCAATGAAGCACGTGCGAGAGATCTCACGGAAACGTAGGGAGAGGCAGGGAAAGCAAAGCAAGGGGCGGAGGCTAGAACAGGGCGATTGCTGAGATTAGATTAGTGATAATTAGTAGAGGTGCAGCTTTACAAATTAACCAAAGTGCTCATTAGTAAGTTAGTAATATATACATGGATTAGTTGGGTTAGTAGACTATGATACAAAATATAAATGTTAGTATTATTAGTAGTCTAGGAAAGCAAGGTGAAGGAAGTAAACGAGAATTGAAGGAATAATATGAAACACCAGAAACCACTGAAATCACCCGAAGCAGGTAAGCACACAGACTGGGGAGACGGACTGAACCAACTAAGTCACAAGACAGGGGAGACAAGTGCAATGAAACTTTAAAATGGCAGGAACTGAAAACTGGAATATACAATAACCAAAAAGAAAAAAGAAAAGACATAATCATGAACATAAAGCATGACATCAAATACAGAACCATGACAAGTCACTTACAGTGACATAGTTAGAAAATATTCCACTCAAAAAAAAAACCCATAGCCTATGTATGTGGCACAATCGTACAACAACGGTGTACCTAAGGGTGTATTCACACATGTGGCTCGCTTGCTTTGTTCAGGTTCAGGGGCAAAAATGATACAATTGCTGCATTTGTCCTTTGGCTTGTTTGTGTTCACACGGCAACAGTCTCTATGGGTCCAAAGTTGTGAACAAGTGCAATGCGCGAACAAACTGTTCTGTCATTGGTCAGAAATCTTACCCGGAAAGGAAGGGGCATTTCTTCTTCTGTGTGAATGTGAGTGTGAACTACAGCTATGATTCAGTTGTGCTGGTTGCTGAAACGATTGTGTTTTCACTGCAAACGAACCGCTCTAGGGTTCGAATGGAAGCGAGCCGAGACCGCCCTTTTTTGGCGATGTCGGCCTGCTTGTTCTGTTCCGCATCAGAGTGCGTTTGCTGTGTTCACACCAGCTCAAACGAACCGATCTCTGGGGGAAAACGCTCCCTATGTTGGAACAATTGCTCCAAATGAGCCAAGTGTGAATACACCCTAAATATCAGTAAAACAAACACATAGCAGGAAAAAAAATAAGCCTCACAGACTCCCAATCCTTTAAGGATTAAGAAACCTTCAAGTTTCAGCCAATTGTATGATTTAGTTCTGGGCTCTCGTTGACATTTTAGTCTGTATACTTCCAGATGGTTTTATAATTCATATTGGTCGTGTTGGGCTAGATCTGTGGAGTCAAATATGAATTGTAGTTTGTGGCCTTTGTTTCTTGGCTCCTTGAAACTCATACTCTTTGGCACGCTATGAAACATTGTCAAGGCCAAGAGCCTTCTTCGTTTATTCTGGAGAGTCTGGGCTAGCCTTTCACAACTAGTTCTAAGGGGGCAGCATTTTTTTGTGTGTCTGAGTGAGCCGAGACCTACGGCATTGAAACAGGCAGGAGATGAAACTCTAGTTGGGTTCCTCATTGTTCTCCTGCTGGGTCTTATATAGCCATCCGTGTGGAGCACAAAGGAATGATGACAGTCTTTATGGAAATGAAACACCACGTTACTCATCGCCTTTGAGCCATTGAAGCTTCACCTTGTCTTCTCGCCATTTAATCCTCAGGTCTCCTAGTGCACCATTGAAATTTGTGCTGGTGAAAGAAAGTGTGTCTCTTTTTAAGAAGGGTGCCTGTTGCTGTCAGCTCTCAGAAAAAAATAAAAAGAAAAACAGTAAAATATGAACCTGCCCCTCCCTGAGGACCTGTGAAAAGATGTTTTGTAAAGTGAGTAGAAGTGAAATAAGTGCTTGGGAGCAAGCTGAAAGAAATATTTGCGATGTCATTCCGCCCCCCTGACTCAGAGTACTTCAGTAGCCAATCAGGTCAGAGTGTTCACATGTATTCCCTCAATCTGATTACAGTGGCTTTGACTCCCAATGATTTCGAAAAGGATCCTCTTCACTTGTGACTGTGGTGATACTAAACATCAAACCAGTGCCGATACTTCCCTGAGAACAGGCAGTCATTCTCCACACAGTTCTATATTGTTTTTTTTAATGATCAAATTTTATCTTATATCATGACTAAGTTTTTATTTGTGCAACTGAACTTGGATGCAAATTTGTCTATGCTTCTGAATAAGTTTTATAGTAGGCCAGCTTAATTCCTTGAGGCGTTTGTGGGATGTCCCATATGTGGAGGTTGCACACAACTCCCATGGTGCACTTTTGGAATAACATTTCATTGATCATCAGTTTTGGGAATGAGTGCAAATAAAGTTGTTACCATAGTTTGATGAACTATGCCTGTTATTGGCTGTATTCACTAGACAGGGTAATTCAAAACTTATTGACAGTAATATTGGTGATCATTAGTGATGTACTGAGGGTGGATAAAATGTTAGAAAAATGTAAAATCTAGTTACTAATAATAAGTTGGATCACCCTTTGGTTTGAACACCATTTCAATCATTGTTGGAAGCCTGTCATACAATTCATGAACTGTGTGTGATGCTATATTGGCCTGTTCTTTGAGAAAAGTCACCAGTCCTTGGTTGGATGAAGGTGGTGGAAATCTAGTTTGCATTCTGTGCTCCAGAACTTCCCTTAAAAGTTTTGTTATGTTTAGATTTGGTGATTATACAAGTCATGGTAGTCATTCTTACATACCCGAAACTGTTCTTCAATTTTTTTAGCAGCACATATGGGAAGGATACTATGTTGAAATGAGAAGACACACAGGAACATTGTTTTAATTTGCAATAAGGGTGTCCCTAGAGTTGTAAATCGTTTACGATATTTTTCCCTTTATACTTCTATGGGGAGTAATTATTGGACCCAATGAGTTCTCTGAAGTTGTCCAGACAAGAAGAGATCCACTTAGCAGTGGACAACAGATATCGTACATTGTGAAAAAAGCCTTCTTTGGATTTCTGCTAGCATAAAAGCTGACTCATCAGACCATATTACTTTTCTTCATTGCTCCTGGGTGCAGGTTTTGTGTCTCGAACACATTATGCATTTCTGTGCAGTAGCCTTGGATATGAATGATTTCTGAATGGCAGCCCTGTCATAAATACCAGCTTTGTGAAACTGACAATGTACTTTTCTAAATCAGACTGGTTGGGTATGAATTCATTCAATTCTATGCGGATTTTTAGAGCTGTAGTTCTGTGGTCATCAGTAGCTATAATACCAAGTGTCCTTCCGTCCCTATTGAAGAGCTTTGACATTTCTTCTTTTACAGTTGCTGCCTGTGGGTGTTTAACATGTGATGTCATCATTTTTGACACTGTTCCCCCACAGTACACTTGCAATATGGGGACCCATTGTTTTGCTCCTTTGGAACTCTTTTTTTAATCTTTTTTGAAATTTTTATCTTGCTTTATTGACTTGCGTAGCAAATTGCTGCTGGTTTAAGCTTTTTTTTGAACTGACACATACTGCAAATTAGCATTTGACCTGAGCAATTTTATCATTGTGATTCAGACTCTTCAATGTTAAAGCCATTTATTTGGTTTGCTTCCAACATTTTAGCCCCTTATATATAGAGTTGGTGCTCGAGACACAGACAAAAGCCACTGTATAGTTAGCAACTTTTAGGACTTTTAGGAACTGGCTCATGCAGGCCACCTTTGACTCGTAGACTGGATAGACCACACACAAGAAGAGGTCTGAGTCATTTATTTTTTTTTTTTTTGATAAATCAAGCATATTCCGAAGACCAGGTGTTTTATTGTCTCCTGTTTTAATTGATCGGTTTTGAGCTGAGTCACAAGACTTGCCTCTTTCCTGGACTGGAATTAAACTTCCACACCTTGTGGATCTTATTGCTGCAAAGCCATGTTTGTGGCTCTGAAATCTTGTCAACATTTTGATGTGACCAACAGCACTGCACTCCGGCGCAATCATTGGTTATTTTCACAAACTGCTGCTAAAAGGAAATGATGATAGTTGGCCTGAAGACCGTGCACTAGGGGCTTTGTGTGGTGCACATTCCCTTCAGCTCTGACATGAGTTATGAATGATATGAATGATCCACTTTATGCCACATATTTCATCATTACGTATGTATGAGTCAGAAGGAGACAGATAAGGGATCAGTCAAGCGAAATTTATGGGTATTTGGCTTGAAATACATTGCGCTTCTTTGAAGTTTTGAGATATCAGCTTTGCCTTGTTGATTGCGCAAGATTGTACACATCTTTGACCTTGTATTTTTTTGTTTATGTGTACATACATAACCTCTCTTTTTGTAGTTATCCAAACATCATTTAAAAAAAAAATATCACATTTGTTAATTGCAGAAAGGTGCTACAAAACAGCTGAAACCTTTGTGATAATGAGAGTAACACAATAAACCGACATGATACTGTAAAATGCTTTATTGTACATTTCACTCCAGTCAGAGAACAAACACTTCCCAGAAAATGTACGGTGGTATGTTATCGTCCAGGGGAATCGGCCAGTGTTGTGGATGGAGGCTGTTATGGTCTGTTAAAAGGAGTCCTCCCCCTGTGGCTATCATTTTACTGGATTTCAAGTAGATAAATGCATTGGGAAGAGATATAAGAATGCATTTCTGGCTGAAAACCTGTATTAAAGAGGGATGTTTGTCAAGGACCCTGATAAAAACTTCACTCAAAATTTGTTTTTCAGTGGCGGATAATGCCTGGGAGACTCTGGGCCCTGATTGGTCGGCTGAAGCTGCCTACAGGTTAGCAGGCCTCATTTCCAATCTCTGACAGCAATATGTGTTGTCTGGTGCGACATGCCCACTCTCCTCTGTTCAACACAAACCCTGGTCACTCTATATATGGAAATAAATGTCTTCAGGGCAAAAAAAATTAAAAAGGTGGGATTGGCACTTTAACCTCAGTGGCCCCTGAAAATATGTTTCAGTCTGATACATTATACTGGCAGGAATTATTTATCAAGATGATACAAGCTTGATATTTCAAAGAAATAATGAGATGTTTCAGGTGGCAGCTGGAAGGTTCCGGTTCAGTAAGCAGCGTCTGCGAATCCGGGGAAATTAAGTAAACACACCAGGAACTGGGGGACCTTGCCGAAAATAAGGACGAGGGGGAACGAGGTGTGTGCGTTCTATCCATTATCTTCGAAACCTTGAAATCGAATGCTGTTTTTGCGGAGATTGTATTTTAGAAAAAAAATATATAAATATATAAAAAGACAGACAAATCATTCAAGGTAAAAGAGCCGAAGACAATTGAGATGAATCGTCACTATCGTGTGCGTTTGAATCAGCGGGCAGAAATGTTGCAGTTGTCCTTTCAACACAGGAGATTGAAAAATAAATTAAAATGAAATCTAAAGGGTTAATGGGGCACAATTTTATTTCTTGTGAAGTAGGAGTTGGCGAGGGGCAGTCATTTTTAATTCCTTCTGCTCAGGAAGGAGTTTGCTTGTACCAGTAGTATGCCATGACCGTATTTAAGAACCATCACTGTGCCTGTATGCATGTGACTGTGTCCAGGTATGTATATGTATCTTTAAGATGGTGTTGTGGATCTGTACCTGCATTTGCTTATTTCCATTTATATGTATGACTTACTGTTGCTGTGTTGTTAGAGAGAGAGAGAGAGAGAGAGAGAGAGAGAGAGAGAGAGAGAGAGAGTTACTGTGTGCATCTATGTGGGTGCTTTACAGAAAGTGTGTATATTTTTAATATATTTTAACTTTTGAGTATGCTTTCTGCTTCATAGTATGAAGATTTTGTGGCTTGAGGGTGAGTTTATATGTTTGCTACATTTATCTAAGTGTTTAAATTTGTGTAATCTTGATTTGAATCCTTTTCAAAGAGGTATACTTATCAAATATGAACATAAACATATCAAACAATTCTATATGGTGGCCAAAAATAATTGCATGGGAGAAGCAGAAGTCTAATTTGAAAGTCCATGAATAGATAAAACAAAACCATGAATTTATCAATTTATTACACTTCAGTTGTGGCCCATTCTCCTTTAAAACCTTGCATAGTGCTTCTGAATGCTGCTACAAATTGATGTGGAAGTACAAATTCATATTTGGAAGATATGAACTGATCTCATTAATCTAAACATGCCCGATATTCAAAATTTCCTCCGCAGTAGAAGTTAAGTCTTAATTCTGCCAAACTGCCAGATAATCTTTGGGGAAAGTACTGTTAAGTAAACCTGCCGTGAGAAATCCAAACGCGTTATACACTGAAGTGACCCCAGTATTCAGTCAGATTTACTAATTAGTTTTGTTGCACAAAAAATGTTCTCTCGTCATTCAGCACCATGTGAGATATTGTCACGTAAACCTGTTGGATTTCAGTGACCCAAAAATGAAAACCGGATCATTTTTAGGTGATGTTATTTCAGGACTGTTTCATTATTTTTTCCAGTACCCCCTCCCCTTAATTTTGATTCATTCCGTCCCTCAGAGCACCCCTTTTCACTTTTCTGGAGGCTTCCATTGTTCTACATGAAAGGGCCTGCTGTTTTGTGTGCGTTGGGGTGGTCCTCTGCCTCTGCTTATTGCAGGTCTTCATTAATCCCCAGGCCCTTGACGTGGCCTTCCCAGCATCCCTTGTGTTTTTATTTTTTGATGGGAATTGAATTTGATCTTGCATTATGGCGAACCGGAGAGAAGCACAAAAGTTGGCACACTTTCCTGTGTCTGTGGACAGTTGGAGGGCACCCAATTAAATAATTTAGTACAATGAAGGAGAACAAAAGAATATAAGGACTTAAAGTGATGGCTCAGGCCGTTTGCTTTCAACCTTTCTCTGTATCATGGTAATTAATTTGATTTTCAGGAGGCAGCGATGGGTTGGGGGGGTTGGTGGGGGGTTTTGTAGAGAAGAGGAAAGAAGAGTGGTCCATGTAAAAAGAGAAAAGAGAGAAGCTTATATTCAGTGCCGTACTGAATCAGCACTTCACGGGAAAAATGATTTATATTGTTTATTCGATTTTAAGATAGGATAACGGAACTGTATTTGAAATTTTATAAAATGCTTTCAGGTGATTGTGTTTTCTCCTCCTCGATAAAAGAGAGTGTGCCATTTGAAAACCCACAAGCGGTTGAAAATAAAGTTGTAGTTTTTTAAATAGTATTTAGAAAGTATAGTGTAGTACTCTCAACACAGAGAATAGTTGCACATCCAAATAGATATACAAGTGTTTGTACAAATCAGACAGAATACAGATATACCATTTATTATCAGGCAAAAACTCAAAAACTGGTAACACATCTTGGCTAAATCAGGGCTTTGTCTTTTTCTTTCGCGGTTTCTTCTTTGAATAGTCAAATTTTTTAGTCTTAGCCTGCAAGCAATGAAGGGTTGCTCCCAGAATTATTCACAAACTCAGCATTTTTATCAGCTTTTTTTTAGAAAAGCAGACGTGGACAGACGAGCATTGACTTAGCAGAAGTGCATGAAGACACTAATTTCCCGGGCATTTAACTGAGAATGATTGTTTTATGTGAAAACCTCCAGCTTGAATTTAAAAAGTGAATGAGGAGCTGTTGATGAATGTGTCATTCTGTATGACTTAAGACTTGTTCCAAGGTGCCCACAGTTTGTTTTGCAGTATATAATTTCTCACATATTTGTCCCAGAGCCAACCGTGGCCAGAGGTCCAACAGGGTGACGTGTGATTGGCCAGTGCTGCCCAGTGTTGGAGTGCTGACTCCACAGAGGTGATGTGTCATTGTGCTGGCCGGTCAGGGGCTTGCGGTGCTCTTTCGAGCTGAACTTATAGTGTTCAGCTCCAACTCATGTCTGCGCATGTCTGACCATTGTGTGAAAAGAAACGGCAGCAATATCACACCATATCAGGAGCAGAATTACTACTCTTCTTCAGCCTTTTTATGTTTGTTATTGTGACAAATGTCCTGGTCTAAACAAGCTGGTGCATGAAGAATTGAGGAAAAACAAAAGCGTGCTTAAGCGATGTTAAATCGATCATAGTCAAGCTATGTTTCTGAAATCGTTGTTGTTGCCGAAAAGGTGGAGACGTTTTGAACCCAGAGGGAGATATTTACTTGAGATTAAAAGCTTTGAGTAAATAATATGTATATACCCTGACGTTACCACTCTCACGTATTCAAGATTTCACCGACATGCTTGACATGAGCTATAAAGTTTTCATGGGAAACTGAAGGATCACAGCAAAGCCGACTTTACCTGTGTCAGTTTTACAGTTAAACATTTTCGATGATGTGGTTTTGCGTTCAGCACTTTCAATTTGATTAGTACATCTGTTCAGGTTCATTTTACCACCCACATGTATGCGTGTGCGCACACACACACAAACACAAACAAGACTTTACAAAAACCTCAGCCTTGAGATTTTTTTAAACAGAGTTGGTGGGAAACAGAAAAATGCAGTTTTGAGAAATAAAAACATACAGCATATGTGTGGTGCAGTGAGGGGGAATGTGGGGGGTATGAGAGGGTGTGCAGGCTCTGTTGTTCGCTGTGCAGTGCTGTAGTAATTGAAAGAAATGAGGCATGTAGCGGAGGCATTAACACTTTTCCCCATTAGAGTGCTGAGCACACACACACACACACACACACACACACACACATACATGCACACACGCGCGCACTCACGCACGCACACACACACACACTCGCGCGCGCATACACACACACATGTTGCACACATTCTGAAAAGGCCTCAGTCATAAAGCCTCACAAATTTGTGGCTGCCACACAAAGCGCATAGGCATAAACTCAGCATAGCAACACACACACACGTTTAATCACATGTCCACAAGTACATAGCAAAAAAGAGGTACCCAGATTTACATGAATAGACATGCTTGGATGCATGTCACCCACTCAGACAGGGTGGCGCGTATATACGTACAGGAGTATGAGCACACAGGACCTGCCACCGTGGCGCTCTGTGTATAACAGGCAGTGTGTATGGGGGTGTGTGGGTAATTAGAACATGCCCAGCAGTGCCCATGGGGCCTCCTCCCCGCCCCGGCACCCTGTCGTGCCCCTGTGTGCCATCTGCTCCCAGTCTGGCTGATTTGTCTTCTGCAGCTCGGGATGCTGGGAGCTCGTCTCTCTGCTGCTGGGGCAGATAACTCTGATCTCAGCTCACACCTTCTTTCCAGGCTCGTCAGACAAACCTGCACTCTGTCTGCCCTGACTGCACAAACCAGAGCAATTCCCCCTCAGAAATGTTGACCGCGCTGCCCTCTGCGCATGTGATTAACACAGGGTGTCGGTGCATTTCTGCCCTGTCACCAAACTGAAATAGTCTCGCTGTTTCTGTCTCACGCACGCACACACACACACACACACACACACACACATAAAAACACATTCTCGCACACACATGCTTACACACACACTCACACGCATAAAACCACACTCTCGCACACCAACTTACATGCACACTCACACACACACACACACACACACACACACACACATACATCAGATTTTTACACTCACACATCCACACACTCGTACACGCAATTCTGTGTATGTACAGTATATTCCTATGTGAATACTTGTTTATTTCAGCGCATACTTTGACTTACACGCCACCACAAACACTTAACTGCCTGCAGGCACACTGACACACAAACTTGCATGCACACAAACACACATACAAACATGCACCCTATTTACATTTATGTTCTTTTCCAGTAATTTTACCCGTTAAACACCTTATATTGCATATAGATGGCTTATTTTTAAGACCGTTACGGACTCTCCCCCAGGTTTATTATTAACAAAGTTTAAAAAAATATGGCTATCTGGTTATGCTCGGGCTGGACCTGCCAGTGGCTATGCAACTGATGTCCAGACTAATGAGCACTGCCATTTAAAAATGACATTTTACATTTTTGCTACCCGAGGGGTGTGAAAGGGACTGGCAGGGAACCCATAATTGATGTTTATATAAAGTTGAGGCAAAGAATATTGTAATGCATATTTAATGCATGTACACATAGTATGTACATAATCAATAGAATCATCAATAACCATAAAAAATACACCTTTGAGTAGAATGTGAACCAGATTTTTTTTTGTGTGAGCGAGATGTTTATGTACATAAATTAAGGCTGTGTACATGAGTTTTGATCTCCATTTCAGGTAGAATATCATTTTTGATGATACTTAATTAGAAATACTTTGTTAATTTTCTGTTGTTTCACACTTTGTTCTTCCTTGCGCATGTTTGACTCAGCCCCAGCTTCAGCTTAGGTTACAGTGTGATACCGCAGCTCCGGGATGATCCCTGCTAATCGACAATTAATGTTAACAGGAGGCAGTGGTGCGTAGCGAGTTTGCCTGACGAGCTTATTCGTTCCAGCCCCTGTGAGACGATGTTTTCCCTCCCGGCAAATGCTACCGTCCACCTTGGTGTTAATAATTAACAAATCGATAAACGGATAAATAAATGTCAATCATACTACATGATGTTTGCAGTAGCAGTCGTCAACATCATACAGGCAAAATGCATCATATAGGGAGAACCCGAGAATTCAAAAGTTCAGAACTGCTAAATGGTAAGTTGTCATGTGTTGTAAGGTTTTCTGGGACACGGACTGTGCAGTTGTAATGGCACCTCTGTGTGCATTCAAAGGAACTTTGATTTTGGGTTATTTGCCCATCTATTTCAAGGCTTTTTCGCATCCAATTTTCTGCCCAGTACTTGGGAAGCCAGTGCACATTGACTGGAGTGTGTCAGTCGATTTTGTGGGGAATTCAGTGTCATCGCACTGGGTAGTCAGGTGCGGCTCGTGCCTGGATCTTTAATTAGGCGGCACAGCCATGCGCTGACCCCTTTGAATAATTCTGGTCCATAATTCTATCAGTGACAAGCTCAGGGATTTCATTTTAAAATCAAGATAATTAGTATTAAGTAAATGGAAAGCAAGAGAACCGTAGTTCACATGCACTGAAAAAGGCCCTTTTTTCCCTTCCATGAAGATAAACCTTTGAATACAACAAAAGATGGCCTTTATTTTCAGTGCAGTCCTTGTATATAATAAATGTATTTTTTAAAAAGACATTTCCTTGCAGCAAACAATATTGGCTGTAACCTTCATGAGCAGTATGTGTATAGAAGTAAGGTCAGTGGCTGTGGCATTATGAATAGAGGGCACTCTCGGTGCTTGGATGGGGAGGGCGAATTCTCTGCTTCTGCCTCGTCACAAAAGGCTGTTCTTTCTCTCTGACAATCAGCACATCTTAAATATTTGCACAATGCCGGCGAGTTTCAATAGGTATGAAGTGCGCCGGCAAGGTCTCTCCTCTTTCACCTGCATTGCCGCAAAAAGCAAGGAAACCATTAATGTAGCTCCGTTCGTTACCTTGATCTTTTCCCAGAATTCTCTGCTACAATGCCTCCCCCCCAACTGTCGCGTACATTTTATTGCCCCCCCACCCACACCCCCCCGCCCACTTTCGCGTACGTTTTATCGCTCGAGCCCCAATGCGAGACTCTTTTAATTTGACTGATGCTGAAAGAAGGGGAAACATATTACAGCATGGGTGCATTATTGTGCTGAAAATGTATAAACAGCTGGGAAGAATGGAGGGGCCAGTGTGCATAATGCAATCTGAAAAGCTTTCATTTTTGTTCTCATTGTCTCTGCTTCCTATTCTAAACAACCTTCCCTTTTTGCCGCTATCAATGCAAAGTTCTTTGAGAGAAAATGAAGTGCATTCATGCGCCCTGAAAGGGGGCTTTTAAAGTTGAGTACGGAGCGGACAAAAGCACAGGTTTCAGCTGGCGGGGGCCTGAGAATGACTCAATGTTTATTACCTCACGCGGGAGAATCTGCGGAGCTCTCGGGCAGAGAGACAGCCACTGCTGCTGATGTGCTGCTGCCACTTTCCTGCAGTTCTACAGAAAATCAACACTGCACATTATATATAATAAATATTCCCAGAAAGAGCTGGCAGAGGGGAGGGTAAAGTGGTATAAGTAGGTGTACGGATGGTGGTCTCCTACTCGCGCTTGTCTTTGCAAACTTTGCCTTTCATTGTGAAGGATTCTTGTGGGATTTTTGTTGATATTTCGACATTGCCTTCAAATGCGCATGAAGCCAATAATTCTTTGTGTTTCTTACCATGTAAGAATTTTACCCTTTGAATAGTTGAGTGCTTTTTTCGGAATGTCTTTTTTTATTTGTTTTTGCAAAAACACAAAGTCTAGAAATGTGTTTGACAGCTTCATTAGTTTCAAATACCAGTGGTTATTGCTGCATCTGCAGTAGAATGTTCTGGAAATTTTAGCACACATGTGCACACACACACACACACACACACACACACAAATATATGCACATACAACCCCAAATCAGAAAAAGTTGGCGCAGACTGTTAATTTGAAATAAAAATTGATATGAGTGATTTGCAAATTATTGTTGACCTGTATTACATTGAAATCAGTACATTCTTTTGATGTTTCATCACATGAATTTTAATGATTTTTTTTTTTCAAAATAAATACTTATTCAAATTTGGTCACTTGCAGCATGTTTCAAAAAGTTGGAACAGTAAAGTATTTTCCACTTTTAAATGATGCCATTCTTTTTCATTACACTTAAATGTTTACAGGCTGAAAACACCAAGTGATTAAATGTTTCAGGTGTAATTTTGTTGCATTCTTCCTGCAAACGAGTCATGAAGTCTGCAAAAGAATGTGGTCTTTGCTGTCACCTTCTGAATTTTGAAATGCAGTGCACATTCTCTACTGGAGACAAGTCAGGACTGCAAGCAGGCCTGTCCAACACCCACTCCCTCTTGTCATGCAGCCATGCTTTTTTGCATGCAGAATGTGGTTTTGAGTTTTCTCGTCGAAATATGCGTGGGCGTCCCTGGAAAAGATGTCTTGAAGGAAGAATTTGTTGCTCCATATACAGTATATGTGTGCCTGTCAATGTCAAATGAATTATGGTGTTCACTGCATATGAAGAGTTTATTTGCAAAACGCAATAAGTGCCAAAATGACAAAACTTGAGATAATGCCATAGAGCGGTAGCCCTGTGCTTCTTACACATGGTGCAAAAATCTGGTTTTAGAAATTCATACTATAATGTATTTTTTCATCGTCAAAGTTTTTGTTTTTCTATAAAACGCTATCTGCACCAACATAGAAAAAGCTGATTTACTCAAAGTGAGTAAAGTGGATAAATTGCGTTTTGAAAACAAACTCTTCATATATACATATATATATATATATATATATATATAGCCAAACTGAGATAATAATTTCTCACTGTGATGCCCACATAACCTGTATTTGTCGGCTTCGTCTTCACTGACTCCCCTCAGCATAGTTATGCCAACAATGGTGAGAGTGAAGAAGATTTTTTTTTTTCTGCTTAAAGTTTGTACTTTGGTATTTAGCATAAATGTGACTACTATTGATTAGCAGGCATTGGAAAAGATATGCATCATGGAGATGAATGTGCGTTCCTGATAAGGCACGAAAAAAACATTTTTCTTGGCTGTCAGCTCTCCCTCCCTCTCTCCCGCCCTCTCTCTGCTCTCTATTCTGTCCTGCCCTCTCTTCTTTCTCTTCTGTTTTTTTGTCAACTGCTGGTTCTCAAAGCATTCTGGGTGCTGACCAAGCAGCACCGCCCCACCCTTCAAACCCCCCGTCCCAATAAAATGGGCCGCTTTGAATGGATGGACGCAGGAGGGAGAGGAGATAATCCCAGATAATGTGGACACAGTTTTCAGTTCTTGTCACCCAATTAAACTGCAATTATCCCAAGTGCGAGAGCGGAGAAAAGGTGGCAGGAGAATGGCCCAAACGCTGAGAAACCGCGGCTCCCTGAACCCCTCACAGCACAGGCACATTAGCCCAGATTCGCTCCCCTCTGATAAAATGCTCTTGGCAGCACTCGGTGACGGGGCTGACCAGGTGCAAGCGGGGGGCACCCCAGAAAAAGGATTCCGCTGCACGGTTTGTGGCACCGTACAAAGTGACTGGGATTAAGCAATGAAATGCTTCGGCCTCCACAGGTTGCTAAAGTGCTAAAATAGTACGGCAGCTGGATGAAATCCTTATTCTCTTCCCATTCCGGGACACAAAATTTGAGGAAGATTTCATATTTTCTCTCTCTAATCCTTCTCATTCCCCAAACACTCTAATATTTATCCGTGTGTTGTTGTTTACAGCACTCGTGGGGAAGGGGGTAGTTTCTGTGCTTGGTTTAACGAGGAAGCCTTCTTACCATCAGAAAAAAGATTAATTTGATCGGCATCCCGCTGGAAGCCTGGGCTATTTATAAACTTTCCAAGCCCGAACAATTATCAGGATTTTCCTAACAGGTAATTAGCAAGAAACCGTTGGAAATGCGAACGCACTCCATGAGCCCCAGCAAAAATTTGTGGACCTCGGAAAGACCTCATTTGTCTGCCTGTTTACAGAGGATCAGTCCTTTCTTCTGAGGAACCTCCACCTTACACCCCCCTTTCCCCTTGAGACAGTTTACCCGCTAATGAATCCAGACTGAATCCAGGCATCAAGCACTTCATCCTGCCAAAATCTAAGAAGTGAATTAACGCTTGCTGTAATTATAGCTTTCGGTGATGATCTCTTGTGGGTGATTTATGGATTAGCGTATTGATTTGACCCAAACTCTTCTGATGGGGCTCAGGTCCTCAATTAGCCTTTTGGGAGTGCAGTTCTTGCCTCAGTGGGATAAGAGAGGGTATTTCAGGATTACTGGGTAAACCGGAAATGGCCCTTCATCATTTATTCAACCAGTGAAGTTCCATTGAGAGCGTATTTCTTTTTTTGCAAGGACACCCTGGGAAAAATGCCAGATAGAGCAATGATTAAAACAGTAATCAGTGATTTGTGCATTATCTTTGACCAGAATTACAGTGAAAACATCACAAGAGCACTTTATTTGATGTTTCATCTCATTAATATTATTGATTTTGTAAGGCAAACACATTTAAATTTTGATACTTGCAACATATTTTTATAAAAAGTATGGGCTGCACAGTATTTACCGTCTGTGTTATGTTGTCATTCCTTTTCACAACACTTAATAAGTGTTTAGGGACTGAAAACACCAACTGATTGAGCGTTTCAGGTGTAATTTTGTCCCATTCCTCCTGCAAACGAGTTTAAAGGTGTGCAGCAGTATGGGGCCTTCTTAGTCTCATGTTGGTTTCAAAATGCGCCTCATGTTCTCTATTGGGGATAAGCCAGGACTGCAGGTAGGCCAGTCCAGCACCTCCCACCCTCTTCTTTGCAATGCATGTAGAATGTGATTGGGCATCCCTGGAAAGGATGTCATCTTGAGGGCAGCAAGTCTTGCTTCAATATCTCTGTGTACTTGTCTGTATTAATGGTGCCTTCACAGAAGGGGCACTGCCCATTTTTTACTCCGTAAATAGTCTTTGTGACAGGACCTCTATGAAAAACGCTTTACAAATAACATTTAATTGAAATTCGATGCATTAAATAAGCTAACTACGCAGCATTGTGTAGGGCAAGTTCTAGGAGTCAAAAATTGAAGTTAATCTAGAGTAAATTTAATATTGATATTAGGAAGTATGTTTTCATTCAGAGAGTGGGCACAATGTGGAATAGCTGAAACTCTGGGAGTTTTCCGGACCAGGATCGATACAGTGCTAGATACTATTTAGTCCTTAAGCATCTAAAGTATTAGGTATACACTTTAATGAATGGCGAGCCTCATTGGACTGATTGACCCTTTACACTACTTATTGGCCAGTTTTCCAGGTTTTACTCGGTACACTTATCTGGCGAACATCAATAATCCGGCTTCAGGACCAAAGTTGGCCATCTCTTAGGTGTTGGCAGGGTATAGGCTGTTCATAGACGCCAGTAAATTTTCCATTTTAGAAGTTAAACTTCAGTCCAATTTGGTGATTGTCAATGGTTCATGCGAACAGAAAAAGGTTTCTCAAGGAGTGAAATGAAGTGCGATATGTCGGAAGCACTCTTTCAAAACTTATGATGGCTGTATTTTCTTGTTAGTTTCGGTAAAAGGATGTAAAGATAGAAACACAACATTGTAGTGCGGTGTGAGAGGGGCGCGGTGGTTATATGAAACTGTGTGGTATAGTATCCATGTCATGGCTTTGATGTCGTTTTGACCCTCAGAAAGCTAGGTCAGCATCGGACTATACTTACTGTATCCATTTTCTTTCCATGTTAAAGCATTTATTTCCTGCTGAAGGGCTGTCCGTTAAGGATGTCATTTCCCCCGAGGTCAGAGCCAATGGTTTGAGGTGAGCGATTCAACTCTTGGTCCATTGCTGCTGCCTTCAGCCCTGGATGTGTATCTGGTCATGTGTGCACTGAACTTTCTGCAGCCACTCCTGAAATGGCTTGTTCTGCTCCCATCAGCTTAGTGCGAGTTGGGTTCTTTTCTGTTGGAAGGGACATGCCGTATGTCTTGAGCAGAATTCCACGTACTGTTAAGACTTTGTTAGAGTGCACTGGATGAAGCTTTTCATTTTCTTTCCTTGAAATACTCTATTCACTTTCTCCCTCTTTCACTTACTGGGGCATCCATTAGGTTACATTTGGTCATGACCACCACTGTAAGTTTGTGTGGAGCAGGATTATCTGACTGCAAAGGCAAGACAATCTACAAGCAATAGAAGCTCAAGAAAGCCGTGTGCTCAACAGAGGTATGAGGATCCTACATTCTGCAAACCAAAAGCATGGAATCATCAGAAAATTCTCGAAAACTTGACCATTGTCAACAAAAGTGAACAGGTTTAGTCACTTTGTGCTGTCAGACGACCGTTACAATCATGGAGTTCTCCTTGAGAGATGTGACATTCAGCAGCAGCAATGAGCCATCTGTGGGGCTCGTATTATCTCCTCCATTGAAAAAGAAAGGTTTCTTTCTCACTCAGTGCCATGGTTATTACCCTGGTCTCTTAATCTACTCAAGTAAGATGGATGTCCTCGCCGTCTAAACAGTATTGAAGTGATTTTGTCTGGGTTCTTTGTGAAAATCATGGGAATGGAAGAATTGGAACTTGACTTACTCAATAATTGTCATTCCATTGAAGCTTATAAAATGTGCTTTTGCAGACAAGAACCTTTTACTAAAAGGTTGGAGCTGGACTAATTACAATCTGCAAATGAATTTGTGTCCCAAAACATGCGATATTTGTTGAGAAGATATGTGAGGCAGGAGATGGTAAAGCACTAATGAAGCTGCATTTATGTTCAATTCTATCAATAGATGAAGCATTTGGAGAATCTGCCTAAACTGTTTTTTTCTCATAGTAAGACCGCAATATTTTTATTATAAGATGCCCATTGAATGCTAAAAAATGGTCTTTGAAGTGTTTCTGAGCAGTGAAATAGATTTTTTTTTTTAATGATCTACGTTATTTAATTAATCGGCTGAAGAGCTTCAGTTGAAGCAGAAAGCTCATATTATCAACGGAGTCTTTGGACATTTTGTCTCACTTTTGTGTTTAATTCGGCAAGAAAGACCAACATATTTTTTTTTCTGAGAGTGACATCTGGCAAGAAGGCAGGTATAATAAACTGGCAGCTCTTACTTTGAGAAAACATTCACGCATAAAAAATCATGGAAACCCAAGGAGGATAGAACAGGTACACTGTCTACTTCAGTGCAAAAAAATCCAAACAATCGGACATATTTATTCTAAAGTACCAACTACTTCCCAATGAGCAAACATACAAAAAAAAAAAAAAAGCCAGTTGTATTTCAAGAGGGATATACAGAAGCATTTGTGACAAAATATCTGCCCCAATCTGAGAGAACATAAGATAATCTGTTGGTGTACCCCCTGGCTATGTTTTCTTCCATTTTTCTTGTACAATTTATTATATTTTTTTTTACGTTTAATATTTTCTTTCTTGATTATTGTTCATTATTGGTGCACCATGTTCTATATGAAGCATACTGTGCGTATGTTCTTTTGGAGTATGTACTTATGTATTACATGCCAGTAACGCTATTTTTAACTCAGTTCAGTCAACAGTTATCGTTATAGCCAATTTCATCTTATCACTATGCGACAACATTGGTCACTGAGCCACCAATTTAAGTATTTAAGCAGTCTATTAATCATTGACTGTTTATCACACTATTGACTTTGGCATTTTGTTAAAAACTGAAATTAATAGTTGGCACTGAGATTAACCTAAAATTAAACAAACAAAAAAAACTGAAATCATTTTGCCCGAAAATTTTATAACAAAGTGATCTATCATACATATAGGCAGCCTCAGATTTTCCTCAGATTTTCAGTGCTGGTAATTGTCCCTCTCAAAATGAGCAATAGTATACTGTAGACTTGACTCTTTACTGCTGAAAGAATTGAGAAGAATGACACAAATCCTATAGAGGGCAGTCATTGCCATTTCTGTCCTTGAATATTGCAGCGCTCTTTGCGAGATCTCTTGTCTGTGCCCTGAAACTGGCCTTGGTCTTGGGTCCACAATGGAAGTAACCTTTGGGAGAAGTGGAGGAGAACAGGTCTTTGTGGGGCCGTGAAAGAGGAGGGGACGAAGAGTGTAGTCGAGGGCTGTGCGTCCTTTCATTCCCCCTTTCTCCGAGCGTCAGGTGCACAGACGTATCTCCGAGATGAATTATCGAGGGGGGGGGTTTGGGGTCCTGTCCTGGTTTTTCCCCGTGTTTATGTGATGAGGCTGCAAGAGCAGGCCCGATAAGGCTGATCGCAGGGATCCTGTCAGATGGCAGTAGCGTAATTGCTCCTCTCTGTTTGGACTTTTGATGCAGGGGGAGATAAGGACAGGATACTGTAGGGAGAAGGACAGTGATAACGCTCCCGTTAAATCGCTGAAAATGGTGTATCGTGGCCTCGAGTCCTCTCACGGCCAAAAGGGATGCTGCTGTCCACGTAGGTTTTCAGCTGTGGCTGTCTACGCTGGGGGGGGGGATAAGCTTGAGGGTTGATGCAGGTCACCCGGAAGAGAATGAAAATTACATCACTATAATGAAAAAGAGTCTGAGGAACCGCTTTGATCGCTGTGCTTTAGTCATTCCTGTAGGCCTAACTGATATCATTTTTTCTCTGGCTTGGGGGCATGAGGATATCTCATGAGCTGTGATTATGTGGTGTATGATGGTTATGTCGGGCTTAGAGGTGCAGGTCATGGCAAATATGTGGCTTGTCTGTGGACTGTTGATCTTTCTAGCTTCCTCCCTCCCCTGAACAGTCCATTTACAAAGGCAGGTATCATGCTATGTATCACATCTGTCAATTTTAGCTCTGAAAAATGCAACCCCATTTTGAGAAAAGTTGGAACACCATGTAAAATGTAAATAAAAACACTGCAATAATTTGCAAATCACATAGTACAAAGATAACATATCAGATGTTGAAACAGAGAACTTATATTGTTTTTAGAAAAATACATGCTCTAGTTGAGGTTGATGCCAGCAACATGTTTCAAAAAAGTTGGAACTGGAGCTTGTTTTCCACTGTGTTGCATCACCTCTTCTTTTGACAACACTGTAAACCTTTTGGAACTGAGGGGACCAACTTCTGTAGTTTTTAAAAAAAAGTTTCCCATTCTTCCTTGATTTCTGCTACTCAACACTTTGCAGCCTTATACTTTTAATTTCATACTGCGGCAAATATTTTCTGTGAGTCACAGGTCTGGACTGCAGGCAGGCCAGTTTAGCATACAGACTCTTTTACTATGGAGCCATGTTGTTGTAATATGTGCAGATTGTGCTGTTTGGCATTGTTTTGCTGAAATGAGCAATTCCTTCCATGAAAAAGAAATCTGGATGGCAGTATATGTTCCAAAACCTGTATATAACTAAATCTCATTTCTGAAACACTGATTCTCATTTCTGAAATGACATTCTCATTACCGCAACAGGAGTTTTTTCAGCAAATTAAGCCATTATTAGATAATCATATTTTGTTTTAAAATGTATATAGGCCTATTATAAATACAACACCACCAATCTAAGGTTTACCACATAAAAAATGATTAAGTTATTTTTTGGGAAAATGACAAAATAAAAAAGGTTGTAAATCAGGACATGTGTTTCGGTAATGAGAAAAATAGGGATTTTATTAAAAATAAATAACTTTTTAAAAATAATCACTCTAGAGTTATACATAGCTTTGAGCATGTCCAATATGAATCTACTAAGAAATATCCTAAAAGACACACTTTTAACCATAAATTTAAAGTAAAGTTGTGTTGTGGTAATGATAATTTTTTTCATGATCTTCATCCCAAAACATTAATAAAATATAGAAAATATTTACAAAATCTTCCAAAAATAATGTTTATAGTAAGACTAGACATTAATCTCATATGTAGATAGAAAATTATGCCCATGGGAGCATTTTAAATTTGTTGTTGTTGGAAACCATTTAAATCCAGATTTCCTGAGAATCACCCATATTGTTCTGCATTAATAATGTCTTCACAGATTTCCTAATTACACATGCCACGTGCACCTATGTTCCCCAATACTATTATGGATACTGGTTTTTGAACTGTATGCTGATAACAAGCTGAATGGTCCCTCTCCTCTCAAGCCCAGAGAATGCAGTGTCCATGATTTCCAAAAAGAATTTAAAATTTTTATTGATCAGGTGACAGGATAGTTTTCCACTTCACCTAAGTTGATCTTAAAGGAGTTCAAGCCCAGAGAAGGCGGCAGCATTTCTGGATCTTGTTTATGCATGGTTTTTTCCTTATGTGAAAGAGTTTTAACTCGCATTTGTGGATGCAGCAACAAACTGTGTTCACTGACAATGATTTTCCTGTGTTCATGGGCCCATGCAGTGATTTCCACTACCAAAACTTGTCTCTTTTTAATACAATGCTGCCTGAGGGCCCGGAGATCATGGCCATTCAATATTGGTTTACAGCCTTGTCCCTTCCATACAGAAATTTCTCCAGATTCTCTGAATCTTTTAATATTATTGTGTATCATAAGTAATGAAATCCTCAAATTCTTAATAATTTTTTATTAAAAAACGTTATTCTTAAATTGTTGAACCATTTACCCACACTGTCTTTCATGGAGTGGTGAGGACCTGACTGTCTTTACTTCTGAATGACACGGCCTCTTTGTGATGCTCTCTGTATACCCAGTCATGCTACTGACGTGTTGTCAATTAACCTAATTAACTGTGAAATGTTCCACCAGATGTATTCTTTGGCATTATGCAACTTTTTCAGTCTCTTTTTTGCCCCCGTAAGAACTTTTTTGAAACATGTTTGTGGCATAAAATTCTAAATGAGCAGATTAAAGAAATAATTATCAAATTTCTCAAATTCAACATTTGATTTATTGTCTTTGAACTAATTTCAATTGAAAGACAAGGAAATGCAGTGTTTACATAGGTGTAAGTTGATTTGATTATTACACAAACCCACATAAAAAAACTTTCAGACATGTTAAGTCCTTCACAATGAAACTGGGGGAGTTTTTGTATCGCTCTCATAATGCTTCCAGTAGGCTACCATTGTGTCTGCTAGACCAGACTTGCAGGACGTCAGAGATGCAAACCCTTCTCTTCTGGCTTTGGAGCACACCGATTTACACTGATCAACGCAAGAAACTCAAGTTAGCAAGTTAGTTAATGTACGCGCATGGTCACCCTGTCAAAGTGACCACAGAACAATGAAAATTTCCAGAAATTAGTTTAAAGGTGCATTCGCTCATACTAAATAAGATTTTTGTAATAATTACACACATGGGCCTAGTTAGTTTCCAGTCAGCCATGTATTAACTTGCATTTCTTTTGTTGCTCAATATATTTAGCATCAAGATTCTCCTCAAAACAAGTTTCCAAAATGTTGCTGAACACAGGTGAGAGTTGTTATTGAGAGTGGAACCCTGGCTTTTCATGTTGGCAAGCCATGTTGTTAGCACGTCTTGGTATTCAGTGGAAAACGAAAGACATATCAGCCATTATTGTCCTGCACTAGATAAGTTACTGCTGCCAGTGGCTGCATAACCTACCATTTTGTTCCTCAATTGCCGTTAAACTTTTCTGGAAGTTTTATCTCTGTGGCTTTGACTTTCTTGCACTTAAATGGTCATTTCCACTTGGAAAGCAGACATAGAAGGTGACCTGGGTCTCGGAGGGACTTGACCAGAGATTGCGTCTTATTGAGCAATACAGGTAACTGCAAAGACAGCTCTGGCTACGAACTGTGAAATTTGGCAACTGCAGTAAGTCATCCAAGTATCTGTAACATACTGGTGAATCTCATGCTGGTTCCATTCTGCACACTAGTTGCTACTGTGGCCATGATCAGTAACTGAACTGCAAGCGCTTGGCGATTCCGATCATGGTCAATAACTCAGATCTGTCTCTCTTCTGTACTTCATGCATGCAGTTTAGCCCCTTGCGACCTTGCTCTTTCTAGTCCTATTCAGCTTGCTACCAACATGCAGTTCAGGAATATAAAATAGCTTCATCTTTAATTGTGGACTGAATCAAAAAAAAAATTATGAAGTCAGACATGCAAGTGGATTCTGGTCTGGAATGACCCAGTGATATACTATAAGACCAGATACCTACAGAGATTGATGTCTCCAGCACTCCTTGTCACGTTTCTTTAAAAATGAATGTCTCTTATGGACCATTCTTTGTATGTAACTGTGTCTCTGCTTCCTGGCAGTCAGGTATTCCACACCGAGTCAAGGGATATAAATGTGCACATTCTGTATACTTCAGCAATATGAAACTACTTTCTGGTCATTAAACAAAAATGATTGCGCACCTAAGTGGTGCAAAACAGCTTGACACAAAGCATGGGGCCGTCAGCCAATTACTTCTGCAATTATTTTTGTATAATGACTGTCAGGGAGTTATATATTGCACCTAAATCACAGTTACCACATATTTGCGTGGCTGAAGACAGAAGTTTCTCCCCCCCCCAAAAAAAAATTGTGTTCATATGCAGACTATTCACTGCCTCCACTCTTACCTTATGCTGCTCAGATATAGCCAAAATTACCTTTGTCGAGTGAAAGAGTGTGGTCGTTAGTTTCATTTTGTTTCGTCGCAATACAAAAGCTGCAGTTACTAGTTCCACAGCATCACAAATCCGCTCAGACAGTCGATATCATATTGTGCTTTTGCCCATTTCTCACAATCGCCATATATGCCCAAGATATTAATTACCACATCAGAAAACTCACACATCTTGTCTGTTTCTATTTTAACCTTCACTTCTGCTGTTGGTTAATAATGGCATAGCTGGCGTTGGGACACCCAACCACACCATCTGGGTTCCCAGATGAAGGCCACTCAAAGTTTTTTTTCTGAGGAAGAAAAAAACAAAACAAAAACTCAACATATATCTGACCCAGTCAGTGAGTATCAAAGTGACCTTCCACATGGGTTAAGTACTGCAAGAGGTCATTTGTATTTTATTTCTTTTTTGTTTGTTTGTTTTAATTTGAAATTGGATGTTTAAAAAAAAAAAATATGACTAGGAGGTAGGGTGAAGTCAATCACTCTTCCATATCTTAAATCAGAAGAAACAACTGTGAAATTTTTGGATTGATGCTGACTTCCACTTTAACATCTTCTCCATGTACTGTATTAATTGTGGTCAGCATTTGCACTGTAATGTTGGTGATGCTACTACAATTGAATTTTACTTTGAGCTCATTTTCTTTCTCTGCCACTGATATTTGTGCTCTTGCACTCAAATGACAGCAGTCTTTTACTGCTTCTGCCAAAGAGGTTATGTTTTCACCTGTTTGTTTGTTTCTCTGTCTGTTAACAGGGTAACGCAAAAAGTTACAAACGGGTTGGCACAAAATTTGGTAGGATGGTTGGTGGTAGCCCACAGATGAGTTGATTCAATTACGGAAGTGATCTGGAACATATTCTGGATTCTAGATCTGGAGGAACCAATAATACTGACATAAGGCATGGCAGAGGTATGCGCTCTACCAAGTGCCCTTCTAGTTGTTTGTTAGTTTGGTCAGTCATTAATTAAGGCTGAAGAAAAAATTATATAGTTGTAAGTTGAAATGTTTTCAGTGCTTATTCAAGGTGTATGTTTTACTTCACCAACGTTTATGTGATGTAAATCTGTATAATGAAATGATATTAAAAAAAACAAGACCTATGTGGACGGGCAGGATGCTTAAATTTTGTAATTTGCATGGAGAGAGGGTTTGTTGGTACTCTCTTAACTTCTGTCATTCTCCCAATACTGCCCTCTTTTTCATCTCTGTCAGTATTTCTCATTTCTCTCTCTCTCTCTCTCTCTTCTCTTTCTCTTACATGCATTAGAACCAGCGCTCGCTAAGCTGGATCACAGGTGTGTCAGTCAGCTTGCAAGGTGTTATAGTCATCATGGACGCATGAAATTTAACAGAACTACTCAGGAGCTAAAGAAAAAAGGGGGTGGAGGACTACGGCATTCAGATATAATCAATTAATAAAGCAGATAATAATTTGAAGGTTCTCATTGGTTGGAAAGACAAGTCTTCAAGAAAGTAATAAGACCAAGGCACTCTTCTTATTATAAAAAGCTTTAATTCAAAGGCTAGGTCATAATGGAACTTGTTTTAAAAAAAACATTGCCAACATGTTTCGGCCTAACACACAGGCCTTCATCAGAACAAGAGATGATGAGATCTTGTCCCGATGAAGGCCTGTGCGTCAGGCCGAAACATGTTGGCAATGTTTTTTTAAAAAAAAGTTCCATTATGACCTAGCCTTTGAATTAAAGCTTTTTATTAGAAGAAGAGTGCCTTGGTCTTACTACTTTCTTGAACTACTCAGGAGCTGCTTGTCTCTTCCCCCTGTCCTGTCCTCACGTAGTCCCTCCCCTAAAAACAGCTGGACACCAAGGAAAGCATATCTATAAAACTTCCGCCATACTGTAAATGCACAACCGTCACAGGGGCTTCAGGACCTGCTCAGCTGGATGCTGACATTAATGACTCTTCCCTCCATGTATTTCACTCTGTGTGAAATGGAAACCTGAAAACTCGTGATTTACTCGTAAATACATACACCTGTGTTTCTATCTTGTTGAGAAGGAGAGCAGTATTGCACTTGTCCCACTGCACACTTGCTGGTCAGCAGTGAAGACATGGAAAAATAAATGCTAAAATACTCACCATTGGTGTCGTACGATTTGGGTATTGCTTGAGATCTTCGGGCACTCAAATGCATTGAGCTGTTGATGAATATAGTCATAACAACAACAATAGTAATAAAGATCGTATGTTTTTAAAAGCAAGACACTTGAGGGCGATACAAATATTTCAGAGGCTGTTTTTATTGGATTTGCATTTGTATTTGTAGTTTTCCTTAATTGGAGAGTTTTTCCAATACCATTAAATGAGTGCATCTGGGAGATACGTTTGGAGCAGAGTTTGAGGGACCACGGCATCGAGGACAGTCTCAGTGATCTTCTCTCCCGCTTACTTGTAGGGGGCGGGGTCAACCCTTAACCAGGAGCACTCTTCAAATGAGACGAATTTCATACATATTTCCACAATTCACTTATTACATCCATACCTCTCTTCATTTACGTGTATTTTAAATGATGCTATATCTGGGCGAAAATGTGCCCATGTAATATATATTCTTAATGAAGCATGAAACGTGGTCTGAATAAGTTGAATGATATGACATTTAATGAAATGGAGAAGTTCTTTCGGTGGTTAAAGACTAATTCAGCGCTCCATATGTATTTATTATGGAATGTGGTCATTCATAAATAAACGGATATTACAGCTTGCCCTCAGCATAAGTTAGTCATGGTTCTGCAAAATGCTATTATAAACTAGACTAATTATAGGGGAGACCGGGTCTAGTTGTTACACGTCCATGTTGTTACATTCTAAATAGTTCCGATAATAAAACACAGACGGAGCTCTAATTTTTCCTTTTGCTCCGCGAAGGTGACCCGCGTCTTTACGTGACAGAAGGACGTACGTTGAAAGTCGCAGGTTAGTGTTCCAGAAAAAATGCTCAAAAAAGTAACTTTCCTGGTGTTTGGGAGATTTCAATTAACATCAAGTGTAATTGATGCATACCCAAGATTTTCTGTATGATGCGAGAGGAAGACATTTGCCACTGTGTCATGACACACCCATGTAAAGATTGCACTGGAACATTTCAAAATGTCGGGACAATGGCGAAGGGCTGCTGATGGACTAGTTGAAACACCCAAGTTGTTACAGTGACAACTTGCCTCAAGACCTGTAACAACTTGGACAAGATCAAATGACCTCACTGAATGACTTTCTACCTTTTTTTTATTTCAGAAAGATGCCTCAAAATTACAAATGAATAACGGAACGTGGCAATGCCATTAGAGAATGACTTAAGACGTTCCTTACTGTAGCTTTGTGGGATAATAGTAGTAAGGCATCCCCCTTAACTTGCCTACTTAAGTGGGGAACACGTCTCACTTAAGCAAATTCTTAGTGTAGTAAAATGCCCCACATCCAGAAACAAACATCTTGTAACAAACTACCCCCCATATATGGGGTAGTTTGTTACAGGTGACGGTGGTCTATTTTTTCCTCACCAGCATTACGCATGCGCAGAATATAGGGATTGCTGCAGATCAGTCATGTAGTCTAATAAACTTTCTATCTTTACAGTGCATATTGATAACAAAAACCTGATAACGTCAATTTTACAGCTGGTAAAAGAAAAAGTGTGACAACTAGACCCGGTCTCCCCTATGTGGTAAAATGTACTTCTGGTATTCCGTTCACTGTCCATCGCTCTTTCAACAAACTGCATTTTTTTCTTGGACATATTCTCTAAAAAGAAAAATAGTTTGTTTCAAGAATAGACTAAATATGATTCTGGCATTGAAATTAAAGTCATCTCACAATGAAGGTTCTTCACTGTCTAACCTTTGCCTTTGCGCTGTTTTTTGTATTTCAGACGATTTCTGGCTGTCGCAACGTTTTTGTTTTGAAATGTATACGGTCTCATTTATATCAAGGGCCGGTTGTGTTATTTAGTCTCTAACATGGTTCTGCTCCATAAGCGAAGCCTAACGATTCTGATGCATCGTTATTTGATGGCTTTCGCAATTTGAAGTTCGAGAGCGTGTGCGCAAGCTCTGAAAGACAAGAGCGCCGTCGGGACTGCAGGCTCTCAGATGAGCACAGTTAACCTACACATGTCAATCAGCGACAACCCTTTTGGTCGTGCATCACATCCACCTTATCAGTGGGTTTCCTTTTATTCTTCCCAGAGACAATGGAACGGTCTCTCAACGCTGAGGACACTGTTTCCACCGCACAATGAGACTACATTAATCTTGCTCTTTAGACTTAATTAATTTTGAAAATGTATATTACACAAAATAAAGGAAAGGAAGCCGTGGCAGACAATAGCCTTGAATGTCGCCTCCACGCAGCGACTCCTATTTGGATCCACCAATGTCATTGAAAACACAGATAACTTTTCTTATATGAATTGTTCTCATGAATGATTTATACATATCATGTTATCTGAACCTTTTTTCAGTGCCCTCTTGCGAATTTCTTCCGCTATTCGTAGCATAATTGTGCATTTTAGCTGTATAAAGGCTTCTGATGACGTACTATGGATAAGGCATTTGCTGGAAAAAATAATTGAAACTTGTTCCGGACGAACAGGACGGAGATTTTGGCTGAAATTATTATTATTATTATTATTATTATTATTATATATTAACATTCCTGTTGTTTTCGTCGTTTACTAATTTTTTAAATTATTATTGTCGTTTAGCGTAATCATAGCAATTTGTTTGGGTGCATCAATCATCCTGTTTCCAGTAAAATATCTTAAAAACGCTTAATTGATTCGGGACCTGCTTTCGTTATTTTGATGATAATTATAAGCATAGATAATAGCCTATACATGTAAAATGTGTCCATTTGCCTCTGCTAAAATATTTTATTTCCATGTTGATGTACGTTTGAACAGAAAGCGCTACACATGTCCCCAGACCTGCAAAATGACTTGGTGCGAAGCAATGTACCCGTTTAGAACTCAGTATGAGCCGCTGCAGATGGGTCCTGTAAAGTGAAAACGAAAGTTGAAAATAAAGCAGTATTAATGCTGTAATCGCGCCAAAAATAAACTTTACTGACGAAAAAAAAATTGCAAAAAAAAAAAAAAACTCATTATAGCGCCCGCTCACGCAACACACACACACACACACACACACACACACACACACACACACACACACAGAGTTGCGCTATCTCACGCCTGTGGCACCTTGTCCAAAAATGTGGGCTTCACTAAGTGACAGGTCGGTTCAACATTTTTTTTTTTTTTTTTACGGTGACAGATTCGGCGCAAATAGAAAAGTTATCGGGTACTCCGTTTCGTCTACTCGCGAATTGTTACTAAAAATATCTTTAAGTGTGGGGGCGCGGGCCAGAAAAAGTCTTTTCATAAAACATGTAAAGTGCGTAGTCCGTTGGAAGACATGACATTTAATAATTTATAAGATTAGACTATGTATGTGAATGGCTCAAAAAAAAAAAAGGGGTTGTAGGTTTAGTGCTGCGAAATGTAGCCGTCAGTTTTTTAGTTCTGGCAATCATATCGGAAGATATGGCCCTATAGGTGTTGCAAAATGGCGAGACACGTGCAAAATATTGACAAACCTAAGGTGCTTGTGCCAACTTCATCTGACAATTTCGACATGGTTTAAAAATAAAGAACAATAAAGCCGAAAAAAGTATCCTGAAGGGAAGATGGTTAAAGTTGCTTTACAGATAAAGCTCGAGAGAAAATACTAGGAAACTTTCACAAACTTCGTTCGGACTGACCAATGGGCTCTACAAAGTGCGTAAGGAGCGAATGATCTAAAACAGTACGTTTTCAAATGTTCCGACCTTACGCCTCAATAGCCGTTGCTGCGGATTGACTGCCTTGTCGGTAATTCCCTTGATCTGTCGTTTGATGTTTTTTGAGCTATCAGTCCGTATTGCTGTTGAATTGTGATATAGTCTTTTTCACATATCTAAAAAAATTGTGTATAAAGGCTAAGTATGGTTATCAAATAGTAGGCTAATGAATACACTTCCATTAACTGTCATATGACAGCCACGTACCTACTTTATTATCCTATATGTGCACACAGTCCTATATGGATAGCTACTTGACATTGATTGCCGCTTCAGTGCTGTTAATTTATCATCTCATAGTCAAGTGCAACATGTCATTTATCAATACCATGCCTATCACAGTGACGAGCACGGTTCCGGTAAAAACAAGATGACCTCAATAAAGTCTCATATTAAGGGCAGTTTTGCCGGCACTAGGAGTGCAAGTGGTTGGATAGCAAATAAGTAAATAAATAAATTCCACAACCCCTGAACCCAGTCGTGTTGCCATGTCAGGGGAAATACCAAAGGTTTCTGTGTGTGGTGTAAATGTCTGAGCTCGGATCTTCGGGATGCGTACCGTCGGAATGAAGATTTAGCTCCTGCCAACCAAATGTGATCTTGTCAGTTTGCATAACTCCTAATGCGCATGCTCCCGGAAGAGAAGCTAGTGGGCCGGGGGGGCGTACGCTACCTGCTTTTGAACCAAGTCGTATTTCTTATGGGGCTGCCTCGAGATATAAGGTACTTGCGTATATGTTGGCGACGAGCTGTAGCTGTGAAATACACTGGCGAAAGAACGGGTAGCGATCCGCACCAGAGACCGGGGAAACTAACCTCTGTTTCCACCCCTGGCTGTCTGTCGTATTTTAGCAACTCACCCTGCACTAAAGTTAATGAAGTGATTGCAGAGAAGACGGAGTCATAGCTTTGCCACTCGGTTAAAGGGATATATTTCCAGGAGAGCAATGAAGAACTGAGATCGAAGTAAGTGAACACAAATGTATGATTTAATTAATGCTGTATAGCCACTAGAAATTTTAATAATGCGTGAAAACTTAGAAGGAGAGTATAGGCTGTAAGTATGCCGAGATGTTAAGTGGCACAACAAGGGTTTTATTCTCTTTTATCTTGTCAGGTGCAACTGTCTTAAATCAAAATGTCCAAACCAATGGATCACGTTAAGCGACCAATGAACGCATTTATGGTGTGGTCCAGAGCTCAGCGACGAAAAATGGCACAAGAGAACCCGAAAATGCACAACTCAGAGATAAGCAAAAGACTTGGTGCGGAATGGAAACTTCTCACCGAGTCGGAGAAAAGACCGTTCATTGATGAGGCGAAACGTCTGAGAGCCATGCATATGAAGGAGCATCCTGATTATAAATACCGGCCACGACGGAAGCCAAAGACATTATTGAAAAAAGACAAATTTGCTTTTCCTGTGCCCTACACCCTAGGCGATCACGAATCGCTGAAAGCGAGCGGTTTACCTTGTGGAACTCTCTCTGAGTCTTTGATTGGGAATCCGGACAAAGCAGCGGCCGCGGCTGCAGCTGCGGCAGCCAGAGTCTTCTTTAACCCTTCTGTATCTTCGAACCCCTATTCATTTTTTGATCTTGGTTCGAAAATGGCAGAAATATCGTCGCCGTCATTTCCATACACATCTCCACTAGGATACCCAAGTGGCACAACCACCTTCTCGGGAGCTGGGACTGTCGGAAGCGGGACCCACACGCACACTCATTCGCACCCATCTCCAGGAAACCCTGGCTACATGATACCCTGTAACTGTGCCGGCTGGCCTTCGACCGGTGTTCAACCACCACTGGCCTATATTCTGCTCCCAGGAATGGGTAAACCGCCGCTGGAACCTTACCCTGCCTATGCTGCGGCGTTGTGATGCTTTGTACTGAACAGAACTTTTATGTGTAAAAAGAATATGTGCAAGTTTTGTCAAACACATGCACATATACTTTGATTCGTGATGCGATTCACGTCGTTTCAGGTTTATCACCTGAGTTCCGTGTACGTTAATGCAGTCGTTAAAGGATTTTATTTTTTTTATTTTTTTTTTGTCACGGAGAACTCTGTAAAACTTCACAACATCCAGAAGGATTTAAAGAGACCTGCTGAAATGCTGAAGTTTTACATGCATTTCATGTTCATAAGTTTTTGAAAATTGTATTTATTTTATTTAGTTTTTCCTATGTTGGTCAGTTCATCACAGAATAAAGAGAAAAAACTCGTCAAGCATATGAACAGCGGTATGAAATGGCATCATGTTAGATTGCAACCTGTTGCAAAAACACCTGCTGGAATGGTCGACAGTATCACAGAAAACCACGCAGGGCAGTGTGTACACATTTGTTTATCATTCACTTCTTATTTTAAAATAACTGTGATAATATGAGCATTTGTCGTGAATTCCCTTTTGGACTATATGGGTAATTAGAGACGATAATAGCTCCCATCTCCAGGAATCGTCAATATGATTGAAACCGTGTGTGTGTTCGGAAAATAATTAAGTTGATTAATAAACCGGGGAGTTACCGGCTTTATTTGACAATGCATCCAGTGTATGTCCTGAGCTGTTAACACTGTTTTATAGATGTGTCATATTTATTGTTTAGTGCAAGAACTACTGGGGGCTGATTGTTGAGAGGGCCGAAATAGTCCCATAACATTTCCTTAGTAAATTTGAAAATGCTTACAGGAGATTAAGATCAAACATTTGCTTTTAGAGAATCGTATTCTTTTCAACAATCGAGTCTTTGCTCTTGGGTTGACGTTCAGTGCATATGCGTGGAACTGCTGAAATGCGTCGACAATTGTACGTTGTATATGATGACTGATTGGCGGCCATGTGCTCGTTTTTACTAACCCCAAATGAAGTTGTAAATTTTTTGTTTTGTTTAACAGCCGTTACGTTACGTTCATGTATATTAGATATATAAGTGCTACTCTGCTCAATTGCTGAACAAAGCTTTATAATAAAGTGTATGCGGACAAATGGAGAAACTAGTTTCTGTTGAATTGCCGGAGGGATTTTTATGTGAAGTTTCCGTTCGTCTTCAACCAGGTGAAGTGCAAGCCGGACACTGGTCTTGCGTAAAATTTATTAATACAAGGAAGTCCTGCCAATTGCATTTCAGAAGTTTGTCTCTATCACCAAAATTTTGCTAATTTGAAAGTAACAAATCGAGTCGTATTGAACGATGAAAGTCAAGTCTTTTCATGTATTCCCTCCTAAATAACCTCAGTGATGCCGCCCAATGTAATTCATTTATAAGAATTTTTATTCATGATTTTATTATTATTTGCATTCATTCAAACATACATAGGCTACATACATAGCTACATACATAAATACATACATACATACATACATACATACATAGGCGCGTATCAAACGTCCCTTGCTAAACTATATTATGTAGTTAATTCATATGAATCAGAGCGATTATGCCGAACTAATTTGAACTGTCCACCGACAATGATCTGTGACACGGTTAATTAAACGTCTTGGGCACTCCTTACTCCGCGCAGTGGTTACTGCCAGAGATCTTCGCGTAACTTTTTGCTTCAAAGGAGCAAAGTGAATTCACAGATAATTACAGTTGTTCTGTGGCGTCAGGTTTGCATGAATGTCAAAAGAATGTGATCAAAAAACATCACGGAAAAAAAACAACTAAAACGAGACTCATTAGACAACACTTATTCTTCTTGTTGTAAAAAAAAAAAAAAATCAAAGGCGTTCCGCATGATTTTAAAATTTAGGACGCGTTCATCCTGTCAAATAGAATTTATTTTTGGGTAAACTTTATTTTTTAATTCGTATTATTGAATTTTTGGTAATATTTGAAAAGACTGACGTCGGTTTATCTGTTTTATTAAGGAAGGTTCGAAGCGAATGAAAAATTCGTCGGGGAGAAGGAAGCATTTTGTAGCTCAGTCACCTTTTCCCTCTCTTTCTATTTTTATTGAAGAAATGGGAAAAGAAAACTGAATAGAACTTTTTTCTTTCACTGGGAGCGTTTAGACAGTCGAGGGTGTTTTGTCCGGGAACAAAACGTTGGTTGGAAGGTTTTGTGAGGGCGTTGTTTGTTGAAGTGGAGCTTGGGGAATGGCGGCCGCTTTCCTTCATTGTGATGAAAGCAATCAGTGGTATTTGGAAAACTGTTAGCATTGTGCACTTCTACTGTGTCCATTGTCGTAGACCTCTTTTCACAGTTTTTTTTCAGTCGATCCAGCTGGCCAGACTGAAAAGCCGCGCGATGTGTACACGCTTTGTCCCCCAGAGTCCTTCGAGTAGCCGGCATTCAATGGAATGAGTTGACACTGCATGACAGTGAAACAACATAATAAAAAATACATGAGAACATGAATAGAAGCAGGCGCATAAATAAATAAAAGGGGTGACCAAAACTGGATAAACTGAATGACAAAACGACGAAAGGGGCACAAAAAGATATTTAACACGCTTGATTAGCATTAGAATGAAATCTACAAGGCAGAACAATTGATGAATAGATTTACCGGCCAAGAAAGAAATGGACTAAATGCCTTTTGAATAGATATGCTTTTTTCCCCTTTCTCCCCGCATGAGAAGTGAATGGGATAAGGTGGAGATGCAACTATGCAAATTTCTGTGCAAAAACTTTTATGTTTGGAGACACAGAAAGGACTGTTCAGACTATTTTATAATGAGCTTGGAATTTGAGGTCGGATCTCCCAACATTGGGGTAAAGGCTAACAGAGTATAAACACATTATTATTATTATTATTATTATTGACGACGAAAGTCAAGCATATATACTTTCCTTCCAAGGAAAATCCGCCACCGTAGAAACAATGGTATCTTATTCCGATAAAACAAAATCAGTCATTTGCAAATGCACTCTATTCTTTAACGGGTGCATCTGCTTCATTTACGACTCTTTTTTTTGGGGAAATGATTAAGTCTGAATCATTCATCATTCTAAGTGTTTTCACGTGTTTCTGGTTGCTGTGACTGATGTATCTGCATGGTATCATAATTAATTTAGATATTCACTATATACAACGATCGTAGCAATAAGCATAAAAAAGTTATGGGCCAACGACTTTTTCGCATGCTGTTATCAGTACTTTTGGAAAAAAGTGTGAATTTAAAGATAGGAACACAAATTTGTGTCGGCCGCACCTGTTGATTAGTATCTCTTTCCTGGCACTGGGGAATTTTAGAATTTGAGTTCCCGCTAAAATTTAGCAGTTTTGTCGGCGTAATCTAGAATGTTCATACAGACCTATGTGAAACTGTCTCAGACTAGGCCTAAGGCATTAACAGAGTGTCTTCTCTCTTTCCTTTTTCTCTATTTGGTCATGCTTGATTTAGTCTGCACATTTACTAATTTATGTGTGTGTGTGTGTGTGTGTGTGTGTGGGGGGGGGGACTAATTTCGTGAAGGTATTCCCCCACATAGTTCTTTTTTAGTACTGCATTTCTAATTTTGTATGACTGTTTTTCCCACGGGAGACTGCAGTGATATGCAGGATTATATACTGGAAGAAAAATGGTATATAACACTCTACAGTAAGGCTCACATGAACTGGCATTAACTATACAGTTGTTACTAGTGACAAAAAGTTAGCTTGTTCATCATTAATATAATCATTTTATGATAACAACTACAGTAGTTAATTCCAGTGATATAGGAAATTACGAAAAAACAGCTGAAGTAATCGATTACTAAATGTGAGTTTATGCTGCGATAATTCAAAACATTATTATCATTATTAGTTAACAAGTACATAAGGTAAACATAAGTTATTTTCATTCAACTTGCTTAATTGCAGTATTTTATGATCATTAACACAATTTTAACAACTAAATTAGTTATGTTATCACATCCACTACTTTTTTACAGAAACTTCAGATATGATGAATGAAAACACTTTCCACTCA
Organism: Gymnothorax javanicus; assembly: GCA_029692085.1. Taxonomy (NCBI): domain Eukaryota; kingdom Metazoa; phylum Chordata; class Actinopteri; order Anguilliformes; family Muraenidae; genus Gymnothorax; species Gymnothorax javanicus. Next base: position 12,316,839 of record CM056205.1, read on the forward strand.
CTTTATCGCACATTATTTAGTCAGTTTCTTTTGATAATTCGATTCGCTGAGAGTTTTAGGGAATAGGAGGGAGGGAAATTGAGAGAGAGAGTGAGAGAGAGAGAGAGACAGATCCATTTTCTTAACTATAGGTACATTTTTACTGTTGAAGAGATCCACTTGTGTACAGTTTGAGTCAACAACCACTCCAATAGCTCTAGTTTAACAAATAGTATTCCCTGGATACAAGTGCAACCAATCAAGCGTTACTCTGGGAATCACCAATAAGGTTGAGTTACAGAGTGTCCTGCATGACTGAATGAGGCTGGAGTGGAAATTTAGGCTTTGGACGGGGCAATTGCCTAAAACAACTTGCATAACCTATGATGTAAACATGGCAAAATTGAAAATCTAGGTCATGTGTCATATCTTGATGAATATGTGGAACCTGAAGTGATGGAATGTTTGTATGAACTTGTAAAAAAAAAAACTGATGTGCCATGGTAACCTGACTGAGTGCTGGCTTGTAAACCAAAGGTATTCTGCTTACTGCTCACATCAAATTCCAAGTCCTCACCTATCCGTTATATCCCCAATTTACTTTTTGTTTTGATTCCTCGTAATATGTTAGTGAGGCATTTGGGGTACTGTAGTTAGTCTGAAGTTAGTGGGGACAATTTTTTCTTACCGGAACCTGTTTGTAGAAAAATTAGGCTAGATTTTTATGGTTCTGACATCATGATTGAAACTGGGGAAGAATCCTTTGAGTGTATATGAAACATAGTCAATAGTTCAATCAGCTGAGACTAAATTTTTTGTTTTGATGGAAAAATACTTTTACTGTTCTGATGTTTTGCTTTCAGTGCTACTCCACTGTTGAACCATCCCTCGTGATTCAAAAGGGTTCTCCTCCCCGGTTTTCCAGCTACAGGACAGTTAGTAGGACTCCTTAGTCAACTCCAATGACCCTTACAGGGCTCCTCTGTAGCAGTTGACCTCTTGCACTTCAGGCGAAATGTTCACAGTATGAGAATCGGGACTTCTATAATACCTTTCTAGTTACACATGGGACACATTGCTCGATGGACCATTTACCATACATATTAACAATGTGCATTTCTGTCATACTTTTTTTTTACATGCCTCATTTTGTACATGAACATAATTATCAATCTGCTAATTACTTTGTTCTATTTTTCTGGGGGTGTTATGAATAGAGTGTTGGTAATTAGTTTCATTATTATCAAGACAAATACATTAATTAATACAAGGTTATTACCACATAAATTACCAATAATTCACCTAGAAAAAAAAAAACACAGAAAGCACTTTTGAGCATGAACATCACATGGCAAAATGATAAACCATTGTGTGACAATCAAAAGCTTGGAAAACATATAGACTGTTGAACCAGCTAGTTAATCAAAGTGAATGCAACTGGTAATACTTAGTTGTGAATTGAAATGGTTCTACAGCTCATACTGCGCCAAGTTACCCTCAACAACAGATGAACATTCTTCTATGCTGTGCTCAGCTACCCCTGAGGTAAGTGGAAATGCTCAATAGTAAGACAACTGTGTGTGTGTGTGTGTGTGTGTGTGTGTGCGCGCGTGCACATGTGTATGTGTGCCCGTGTGTGCGTGTGCCTGCCTGTATGTGTGTTCATGTTTAACCTAAATAAATATCTTGCAATGTTCTTATGAGTTGTAAAATTTTTAACAGGGTCTGTCCGAACCAATGCCTGAGTGTTGTTCTCTTAGATGCAAGTATTGCATTCACTGCTGCGAGGGACAGGCAAATTTAACTAAAAATTTTAATTATTATTTCAAACTTTGGATCACTTACTTACCAATAAAATGGAAGCCATCCTGCCGGCAAATTTGCAAATGGAAGGCTAAGATGGGAGCACCCTTTGCACCTTTACTGAAATCATGATGTCATTCTCATCGCAATATGACTTTGATCAAACAAACAATCACGCAGAGTCTAAATTTCATCTTAAACCACTCCCTTGCCTCTGGTTTTGAGTGCCACTTTCCCTTTTTCTAAACAATTTTGTTGGCGTGGGAATAACATTGTTTTCCTCATGGTAAATAACACAATTTTTTTTTTTTTTGTTGGTAAATTGTTATGTATTCTTGGTTTAGAGAGAACTCTGAAATCAGACCCTTAAATACAGGCTACAGATCTTGGCTGTACATACAGAACTGGGCTAGACTGGCATGAGGACAGGGCTACATGTTATAAACCATGTAAATATTGAGAGGTCATGTGAAAAGGATTAATTTATGACTAAGGGTTTGGTATTGCTGGCATGTCTCTGGAAGAATTTTGGAATCTATTTTTGATATTTATGCAGCCTTATTTGACCACAAACATGATGCTGTCACAAATAAACTGCATAGATTTTGCTCTCTAAGCCAGTGAAGCCAATTTTTAACAAGTAAACTTGTGGCACTTTACAGTGCATTACATTAACACAGTCCTGTCTTAAAGACACAAAAATCTGGGATACGTTCAAGGTCATGTTTTTTGGGAAAAAATGTTCCTCTTGATTGACAGGAAATGCGGTTTTCTAGATCCTGAATATCTCTGAAGGCTAGTATCATTTGACTTTATTGTTAAGCTTTCTGTCCTGTTATTACCTGTCAGAAAGTGAAAAAGCTTTTGCGTGTGCTTGTGTATGAGAGCGCTCTGGACACGTGTGTGCCTAGCGTTCTTCCTCAGGTTGGAATATTTTGAGTCTGAAATTGACATGTGCATTTGCCGGAGCATTTAATGTTGCAGTCCATCAATACAGTTAGAACAGACTGAACTGAAAAAAATACACTTTTGTGCTGCTAGTTCAGGTAGATTGTCCACGGCCTGTTTACCTGCAGGGTCGGTGTTTTGTACTATGATAAAATCATCCACGTTGACTGAATCTTGGGATCATTGACCGATGATGTTGGAAAGAAGGCAGAGCCTAGCATGGCTGCCTGTCATCACTAGCATTGGCACTACTATTGTTCACGAGCAGCACAATGCAGATATGCTTTGGTTGCCACCAAAAAGGTTTACAAAACTGAAACGGGGGTGTTTTCTTTAAAAGAAAAAAGCAGTCAAAACTTTAGATTTTAAATTTTTTGATTTATCAAGTTTTCCTTTTCAAATATCTTGGACATTTCATCAAAAAAAAAAAAAATACTCATTGTTTCAAGTGATAGAGTTGCATTCTGCATCACGAAATGACAGTACTGTGAAAATAGTCGGCCTTTGTCGGGGCTCCCGAAATCACTGTCCGCCAGGGTTGAGAACTGTTGGTTTTCCACCTTTCCTTCAATGGAGTGTCAGTTGTAAAGACAGTCTGGCCAATGAGTCGCAATAATTGTTCACTTCATTGACTGGAAGGAAAGAAAACCAGGGCTGGATTAGGATTTGAGGGCCAAATTCGGGGAGCCCTGGCCTTTGCAAATCAAAAGATTTTATTTACCATTTTTCAATTAGATTTTCATTAACCCAATTCTGTTGCCTCATGCTGTTGTCTCCTTCAGTACATTTGTGAGTGATTTAAGAAAAAGATGAAGTTAATAACAACATATTCAGGGCATGGTCAAATCCAGTGATGTGCTGTCGGTGGTATGAAAGGCCAGAGGTAACCTGACCTCTTTATTGCTTAACTACACTAAACCTATCGCAGGTTATTTTGCCTAATAAGCTACTAAACATTAATTTGCTCAGTTAATAAGGCCATTTAATAGAATGACTAGTCAGTCTGTTTTTGATAGCGTTATTATAGTTTGTATCACACAGTAATGAGTTGTTCATCCATGTGCATAAATGATGTAAAATGTCGACATATCTTTCAAAGATTCTGAGCTCATGTTGCTCATGAAATGGTACAGATTTGTTCAGGTTTGTTTAAAAATAAATAAAGCCTTTGCCCAAAAGTTTGGCATGGTTTGATTTGCCTCAGATTTCTTCCTCTTCAGATAAATTGCTTTGAATGCTTATAAAATTTTGATAAAATCAAAAGCCAGCTTATGATTAATTATACTGCAGAAAAAATGCTTAAACGAGAGATGGAAGTTGGAAAAGTTTTGGATTTTTTTTTTTGCATTTTGCATTATTGCCGTCCTTACTCACACATCCAGTGTATACTGTAAAAGTAATTAATAGGCAATCACTCTGTCATTTTCAATTTTTCAGTTATGATAGGCTTCATATTGGTTTTGATTATTCAGTCAGTTAATTGATTGATTTGTAATCAGGTAAACAAATATGGGAGTTATCATGCGTGAAAGGTGAGGTTTCTCTTGGCCTTCCATACTTCCAACAGTGCCCTAGTGGTCAAATCACTGGACATACCGCCATCAGTTCTAGCATTTTGAAGCTCATAATGTGCTGGTTTTTGTTGAGAATGGTTCAGGTATGGATTAACTCAATTCTTTAATTCTCAGAGCTGCAGCTCTGTTGTTATTAGCTATGCTACCAATTGCCTGTCTCTTCCTGTTGGAGGGCTTAGACATGCGGCCTCAGTTTTTTTTTTTTGCTTTTTGCTGTTTTTTGGTGCTGGGCGTATGCTGTCTATCTTATTAAGTTTGTAATTTTTGTGACCTACGCTCAGGTTATTCGGGCACTAGATATTTGACCCCATTCAAACTCTGTTAGTGTCCTCATCTTGCTCGGTGACTTACTCAGTAAAGTGCTGCTGGTTAGATGTCTTTTAATTAGATGCAAATTAATGGGCATCAACATTGTAGATGCTTTTGTAAGTGCGGTTTAGATACTTCAGATACCAAAAGTAAAGTGTTTTTTTCAGGTGGGTTTTTGGTATTTCATAAGCATTACATTGCATTTGTTCACTGTTGTCCTGAATCAAAGGATATGCATATGGTTACCTGCAGACCACAGTCATGAAAATTCTGTCATTTTGGCTGATCATACAAACAGGTAAAGCCTCCTCAGGGCTAAGGAGCATAAAAACAATTCAAGGCATCTCATTTGATTTGCCATAATGAAATAAGGACCTTTTTTATGTAAAACATCTGAATCATTGCTTCTCGTTTGCATTAAACGATGCAGTGGCCCCACATGATTGTCAGTTTTCTTTTTGGGCCCGTCACAGCAGAACAGGTGTGTGTAGGACGGCAAGATCTGTTTCAGGTGCTGGGCCACACAGTTTACGTGTGTGTATGTGTGTGCGTATGCATGTGTGTGCGTGTGCGTGTGTGTGTGCATGTGCGTGTGGGAGGGGGTGGGCAGTTAGCCCCTCCAGCTCATATTAGGCTTAATCGAAGTGTGACAATCCCCTGCTGGTGCAATCTCGCCATCACAGACCTGCTCCATGACTGCATTGCCACTTTATTTCGCATTACCTATAATTTTCAGGAGGCCACCTGTGACTTTAACTGCTGCATGCTCACAGCAAGGGGAAAGTGCCTCAAATTATCTCGCATTGCACCTTTCCCACAACACCGACGTGTCAAATCAGGACTTTAAAACTGCATGTCTCTCTGCCCTGGGTGACCGGAAGAAACGAGACGGTCTATATATATTCATGTTCAAATAAACATCCTACCTGCTCTGAAGTCACTACTTTGAGAATGAACCAGTTTTTTTTTTTTTAATGTGGCAGGGAGAGTGGATAATTTTCTTCGGCCCTCTGAGGTTCATTTTTGAATGATATTAAGGTGGTAAAATAAGTATGTGGACCATTTTACTGTGAGCCCCAGTGAACTTTGAGCTTACTGCTAACTGACAAACTGAAAAGTGCCTCAATTCTGTAATTTATACACATTGGATTGTTGTCTTGTGTGGATGGCACGAAAGTGAAATGCTTTGTAGTTTTGACTCTGAATAAAGAAAAACAGACACTACAGTCCTTGGTTCAATTTTGTGATAAAGTCCCTTTATGACAACAATTAGTCCTGGCTAGTTCTCAATCATTTTCCTTTATTGACGCGTTTTCCGATTATTGTAATTGGCAACTGAGGACACGGTTTCTCTCCATATGCGATCTAACAGCGATGAAATCATGGGCTAAATTCAGTATAGAAAAATAATTTACTTATTAATAGGCCAATGCTTCGATTGAACTGGTCCGCATTCCAGTGAAACGCGGAATTTCACTCTTGGTATTGTGTGGGTTGATAAAAAAAAAAAGTGGCACTCGGCAGTTCAATAGGCTATAAAAGCGTGCGGCTCCAGCTATTTGCGTGAGAGTCGACAGGTATGCCATTTTGAATAACTTTGATTTAAATACAGCAAATACATGTCCAGATGAATGATTGTCGTCTTACCTAATCGGAGAGAACAAGCAGCACCTGATAAGTGTGGAGTGCTCTCGGAGTGAACCTTCTGTTAATGATGTAAATGACTGAGAACAGGTCAGGACTAATAATTGTTTTAAACGGATGTTTTGTGCAACCCAATTCTCTGTTCTTGTTCCGCCACTGTACTGAATTTAGCCCATGATTTAATCGCTGTTAGATGCATATGGAGAGAAACCGTGTCTTCAGTTGCAAATTACGATAATTGGAAAACGCGTCAATAAACGAAAATGATTCAGAACTAGCCAGGACTAATTGTTGTCATACAGTGATGTGTCTGCCCCCCACACTAGCTACGCCACTGCTGACACACCTGCTGAAATTGCTGTACCAGAAATGAACCCGACACATCTACCATCATTATTGTACTGGAAGGAGACCTGACAATTCTGCTAACATTGTTGCACCAGAAGTAGGCCTGACACATTTGGCAACATTACTGGAATGGAATTGGGCCTGAAACATCTGCTAAAATTACTGTACTGGAAGTGGACCTGATACATCTGCTAACATTATTGGGCCAGAAGTGGGCCTGACACATTAGGTAACATTATTATACTGGAAGTGGACCTGACACATCTGCTGACATTCCCGTGCCGGAAGTGGACCTGACACATGCGCTAATATGACAGCACTTTGCCCTTCAGCTGCTGGCATTGTGAAAGTTCTATATTTTACTCTCCTTCAGACATCTCCTTTCATGTTTTTTTCCCCAATATTTTATCATGAAAAACATAATTTTTCTGTATATAGTAACTATGTTCCTTTAACTCATTCCCTATGGCAAGCCGCTGCCAACGGCACGGCAAATTCTACCATTCCCTACGGTAAGCCGGTGCCAGCGGCGTGGATGACCATTCGCAGTCTGATGAAAACATGAAATTAGTTGACGATCACGGTGATGGGTCACCTGTACTTCAATACTTTATATTGCGTAATTTTCGGGAAAAGTATTCCGTACAAACGCGACAATTTTATATAAAAGTATTCCGTAGGGAATGAGTTAACAAATGATAATGAGCAAGAGCTGAATCTGGGGGCAGGTGGTGGTGATATGATAACAAAAAGAATGGGTCATTCATGATGGAGAAAAAGCATTAATATAGCAGTTTACATGACATAATGTCAAAAAATGACAAAATGTGAGGACAGAAATAGGGTTTCAGAGGCTTTATCATCATTTCTGGAATGGGATTCAACAACTATCAAACCTGTGATTAGTTGGTTGTCAAATTTTGTTGAGAAATGTAGGAACAGGAAGGATTCACTGTCTGATGGTGTAAGCTCAACCGGACACTTGTCCCCTACAGTGAGAATATTGCCTGCACTTCTTTACATTTAGGCTACACAATGCAAACATCTTTCTATAGATTTATTGTGCATTTCTTAACATTTTTCATGGACCTCCTAAGTCTAGGTAGTTCAGATATCTGACAAGAATGATTTTTCTGTGAATTTGTCTATGAAACTCTATGCATTTCCTGTGGAGCAGAGTATTATTTTCTGTACCTGCAGGGAATGAGAGCAATAATTGTTTATATAGGATTTGTGTCCTCCTGGACTATAATACCACATAAATCTTTCTCTGGTCTTCAACTCAAAAGCACAAGTCACAGAATCACTGAATTGCTATGATGTATTGGACTGATAGGACAGGCCGTTGAAGGGCCAGTGTGATGAGCGCAAGCGCTCATTTAAGTCAGGAATTTAAAATCCAGTTCCTGTATAACTGCAGTGCATCCAAATGTTGTGGTTTCTTTTCTGGAACAAATGTTTATCTTGAAAAAATGAGTGTGACTCACCAATAAATGGCAAGGAAGTGAAACTGTGCCCCTCCAATAATTACATTGTAGTTGCATATCTCTCTGTTAAGGCATGAACAATGTTAGGTTGATCATCACAGTCGGCGCAGATAAAAATTTGATTGTAATGGTGAAATCATCAGTTTGTGAATGTTTTACTCTGGCTCTTCCATACAGATGGGGCTGGGCGGATTGGTCCTTACTGATGACTTTGGAATACTGCAGCTCCTTTGAAAATGGCAGACTCATCAGGGGACAAACAAGGTCATCGTCATGCGCAGAAAAGCCCTCGTGTTTTGAGACGAACACGTCTCTCTCTGTCTCTTTAAATGATGCAAAGCACAATGTAACACCACCAAACTCCCTCAATAAATGAAAGTGGAGACGAAGGTGCGCGGCAGTCTCAGCCTGCCACCATCATTTCCTGTTCCAGATCCAAATGTCCCCTGGCTGAGATTTGGAGCCTTTCATTTTAAATTCTCAATGTTTTCGGGGCAAAATATATCTATCAGAAAATAGAAATAATGAACTTCAAGAGATGATGCCCTGGAGATCAGTCACAAAGAATTATATCCCCCACTGCAAGACAGAACGTGGAGCGGTAGATAAGTACCTGAGAACTGGTTGGCACTGCGGAGCGTGTGCCTATCAATGAAGAAGATTATTTTACTGGCTATTGCATCAGGATTCTGGAGGGCCTTAGATTGCACCTTTAATGAGGATGCACGAGTCACGAACACTTTCAGCTCCACTTGAAGTAAGTGAGCTCTTCTGCCCTCTGTCTTCCCCCTCCTCTCCCTCTCCTGCATTTATTTAAATAAGAAAGCAAAATAAATAAATAAAATACTTCATTAAAATTTCATTTTGACATTCGACGTGGCTTATTTTGCGCTGATGTTTTGCGCACATGTGGTGCAACAACTGCAAGAGAGATCGCTGGCAATTTAAGCCGTCATTGGTTCCTTTCTAATCTTTGGCCTCTGCTGTACAGCTGATCTGTTAGTTTGGTGCAATAAAGGAGTGGCTATGGTTAAAATCTCTTCATTAGGAGTATGAAGCGTTTATTAAAATAGCATTTCTGAGGCATTTCTCTGCCACCCGATAGTTAGCCTGACTAGACCTGTGTTCAACCTTATGGATTAATTTGAGTGCACTTGCGACAATTTTTTATCCCTTTCCTAAAATAATCAATCACCAAGTTCATATTGGCTTGAGATTGTTCTCTTTTATCACTCACTCATTCATTGAATGTTATATGTTATAATTAGTGCCTATGGTTCGTGTTTGCAGAAACTTTGATGAGACAAATCAGGATTTTGAAAGTACTAACCCATGAGCAAATGTGGAAAATCATATTAAAAATGGCATGTTTAAAAATATACCATCCCGGTTAGGAGGAAACCTAATGAGACATAGATTTATGTATGTAGGGCACTATGGAAATGCAAAGTCAACAGCTGGAGGTGTCATATTAAGTTTACTCTTATATCACTCACCACACAGGGGTGCAGTTTTGCAAAATAGATATATTCATGCAAGCTCCATACCAACTTTGTTTTCCATTTTGGGATTTGAGGAGAAAAACAGATCTGCATGTTGTTTTAGTGACGCTTCTCGAAACAGGCTTCTTCTTTATTTTAGAATAGGCCCCTCATGTTTGTGAATCTACTAAAATAGGGTGAGGCAACTGACTAATCTTTTCCGTGCTAATATGCACACTGTTAATTACAAACTTACCAATCTGTTTGTACTCCAACACCTTGGTGCTTAACATGTATTGACCTTCAATGAGCAATGAAAGTGTGAGCGGCAGGATGCGTAGATGAAGGCAACAGGAGTACATGGATTCCTTCCTCTCAGCGCGGAAGGTTACTGCCTCTGCTGAATTGCTGGACAGCTCCAGGGAGGACAGAGGAGGAAGTGAGATAGGCTATTTGTTTAGCGGTTTCAACTGACTTAGCGAAGGGAATTTGATTGAGTTGGAGCAAACACGAAATAAAAGTTCTGGCGTTTCTAGCGCGTGACTGTGACCCACATTTTCACCTCCTTCTCCACACCCGCTCCCTCCGAGCCTGAGGCTCGTGACTGCTGCATGTCCCCTTTATAGAGGATTGGCAGCTCGGTTACAAAGCATGTTTAATGAGAAATCAACGCCGGGGAAAAGGCATTGGATAGAATGCACCCTTGTAAAAGTAATGAGCGAAAGATTCATCCAACAACCCGGCTAACGGAGTAAATACCAAAGACAGATTAAAACCGATGCCAAAGGAGTCCTAGCATGCAATATCATTCCCCAACTTCTCGTCACATTAGCGCATGGTCAAGGAATACACCCCTAACGCTTTCATAATCTCCTTTCCTGCACAATTAGACTGTTACAATAAGGCGGCAGCCCGAGCGCGCGAGAAAAAGAGGAACCGTCATGAGGCGAAGCGGATCCGTTGGTTTTTCTGAAATTTAAACCGCAAACGTTTTTGTTTTGTTGCCTTCTCCCAGAGGCTGTATGTCATCACAACATTTAAAAGTCAGTGTATTCATGCCAAGCTGGCCATTGTGCTTTGATTGCGGCAGACAAAGGCGGGCCCCGGGAAAGGGGAATTGGTAAAGTAAATCTGAGCGTGCCTGGATCTTTAGCATAAGGGGAAATCTGATGTGAAATGGGATCGGACGGCGGGACAATGGGAAATTCGCCGAATAAAATAATAGATAAATTCATCCCGACAAGAAAGGGGGGAAACCCAAAGACGACGGGAGGAAATATGGAAGGAACAGAAGAGAAAATAGGATGAAAAGAATAAGGAGCATTCGGCAGTGCTTCTTGCGAGGAAAAAGGGGAAAAAAACATTGATGACACCCGCTACCATTCTTCCGTTCTCCCCTTTCACCGCTGCTCGTCTCGCAGCACGGCGGGCTAAGCTGGGAGCTGTAATGTCATTAAATTGCAAATGCTTTTTTTCATTTCCGACACACACTGTTTACTTATCTAGCAAAAACATATGTTGGAGGAATCCGTTAAATTCTGCCCATTGCCTTGGGTGGAAGTGCAATAGAAACGGCATCGGTGAGCCCCCTCTGCCGTCTCCTTTTAGCTCTTTGCCTTATCTACAAGGCTGCTTAGCAGCAAACTGGCGAGTTCAATGGAAAACGAAGATACTGCGCAAGATTAGGGGAGAACAGTGAGGGGAGGAATGCGCGCGGAGAGGGTCATCCCGCCGCAAATGATTCCGCTCTTCTCCATCTGCATAAATGTCTATTTTTAAGGAATCTCCAGCGTCTGTATATTTTTCTCACTCTGCCACACATTTAATTTCACGCCCCATGTTCTGAATATGCTTAAATGCATATCTCTGATGCACCTTTAAGCCAAAGAAAAGGGGGAGCGTGGGGAGGGGGGAAGGCAAAATTAAAGATAAAATGGTGTGATTCGCGCTACAAGTCTATTACTTTATGAAATTTACATATAGTTTTCCTCTGCAATTCCGAAGATTTCCTTTTTTCTGCCACTTCCCTCATTTTGACATTTGGGCTCGTTTGTGTATAAATCTTTGTTGAAGGGTAAATAGATTCTCAGTGGTAGGCCTTCTGGAAAGTTTCAAGGTTGCACTTTTTTCTGCTGTTTTCTCCTCCATCCGGGCACATGAGCGGTTGGCTGCTGTGCCAAAGGTTAGCTTACACACCCGAAGGAAGACGTATAGGTCTAAGGTATATTGTACGGAATAATTCAGCTCCCTCTCCAGAGATGCAGAATCCTGGGTCAGAAAATGAGAACCTTGCCACGTTTGTTCGTAAGAAATCCCACTCCTCTGATTTCACCAATTAGTTCCGCCTCCTGGCAGGAGAATTGATTAAAATGGTTTAAAAGTTCTGTGGAGGACGTTTTGCTTCCTGGACCCGGATATTTCACCTCTGACCATTTCTAACGCAAAACATTGGACATACAAACCATGTTCATATAATAATAATAATAATAATAATAATAATAATAATAATAATGATAATAATAATAATACTTTTTATTTATATTGCTCCTTTCTTTAAGACCCAAGGTTCCAGTTGCTAAGGAGAAGAAAATTGATCCGAATACGATGGAATTACAGGCTTTCTAATTATGCGCGTGCACAGCGGGCAATCAGAGGACGGCACTCCCACGTGCTCCATCACACCTGTCGCAAAAAGTACGGAAGAAAAGTGGGGAGAGTTCCCGGACAGCTGCCCGCTTACTTTTTTCACTAAAAACTACTGTGCGTTGACACAAAAAGCCCCGCCCCTTTTGGGTTTGCAGTGAAGCGGATCTGGCTTTGCCCTTGACTGAGGTACGGCGGGTTATTCAGAGCACGACCGCACTCCGTCAGACTGCCCATTCACATTTGAATACCCTCGCTCGCCACAGATGAGAAATCGCTTTAAACCGCACATTGCGAGCTTTCTGAGCTCTCCTCTTTATTTGCAATTAAATGCATTTCAAATGGAGCAACTGCGTACAGAAAAGCATTTTCGATAAGAAAGAAATGCCATTAACCTACTTTGAAATTTATTTTCTGAGGATTTGCCCGTTTTTGGACCTTTTGTAATGAGAACTATACAATCAAAAACATCTTCATAAATAAATGCAGAAAGGCTGAATTAATATTATTATTATGATGATGATTATTATTATTATTTGAACAACTTGGGCCTGAATACCAGTAGGTAAAGAATTAAATTTTGACTTGAATGGCAATTTTACAATGCTTTCCTTTCACTGAGCCTTTTGCCTTTACATATGACCCATTTCCTTCACCACATTAATCATTAGCAAGTTACTGTAGCCTATATAAGACAGTGTATATATTAACTTTGAAATGATGTTATTGCACAATAGAACTGGTCCTATAAAATTACAGTATATTGTATCTTACACTTTATGCTGGGCATATTAATGCACTTTTAGTACGTGTGGTGGCATATTATCCATCCACAACTCAAGCACAACCACGTAACAGTGAGCACCATAATTTAACAGACAGTGACTTATTTCTTTTCATTTTGGCTCCGTTGGTCGAGTCAATCACCAGATCTGAATCCAACATGCATTCTACATGCTGAAAAGCAGACTGAAGAAAAAAAAAATCCCCAAAACCAGCAGGAAATGAAGATAGTTGCAGTACTGGCGTGGCAGAGCGTCATTAGGGAAGATATCCAGCATCACTTGATTTCTGTACATCTAAGACTTAATTGCATGCAAAGTACATGCAATCAAATATGAAATATTATTTCTTTATTCTATTACCTCAATCTCACAAGATTGGCTCAGTCTGTAAAATGCAAAAAAAACTCCTTACTTACATTTAGTTGAAAACAACACGAAAAAAATATATTTTAAGTTTCATCTTATCCACTATATTGATTTTTGCAAATATTTTTGAATTCTGAATCAGATGCCTGCAACACATTACAAAACAGGTGGGAAAGGAGATTGGAAAAAGTGGATAATTTTTTTTTTTTGGAATCTTATAAGAAAAACACTTGTTCACATCATTTCACAGGAAAAGAGGTGAATAGGTAACAAGTGATTCATTTATGATTGGGTACAAAATGAGCGGTCACAAAAGGCACAGTTGCAAACCAGCCAGATGGTATGAGGTTCCCCACTTAACCAATAACTGTGTGAGCAAATTGTCAAACAGTTTAAGAACGATGTTTCTCGACATGCAATTGCATGGAATTTAGGGATCATCTCACCATCAACAATTCATAATGTGATGAAAAGATCCTGAGAATCTGGAGGAAGAAGAGTGATATCAGTGTACAAAACTGCAGCTGATTATCTATATTGTATGTGCATGACCTTCGACCCCTCAGACAAGTTTGGATTTAGAACCAAGATGCTTCTGCAATGGACATAATCACATCATCACAAAAGACCTGTGTCAGGAAATAATTCAGAGGACCTGCGTCAATGAACATTATTCATCTTGGTATTGTCAAATGCAAGTTTGGACTCCACTAGACAAAGAGGAAGTCAAATATCAGCACCATCCAAACCAGTGTTGGGGGTAACACATTACAAAGTAACTAATAATTGTAATCAGATTACTTTTATCAGCAACGCAGTAATGTAACGCATTACTTTGTTAACTTAAGTAATCGCTTGTGTTACTTTAAATTCTTCAACTATCAGCAGGACGGGAGGCCAGAAAAACGTCTTCTTCTTCCTCTTCCTTTTGAGTATATTGGTGATTGAGACTGAGGACAGAAAAACAAATTAAACGTCCTGTTTCATACGTGTTTATGCCAGTAATATAGCCCTGTACTTGATTCACATTTCTGTGAAGTGCTGTTAGGGCTGATTCTTACAACTTCACAGTTAGCTTTGCTATATTAAAGAGCTTGAAAGAGAGATCTTGTGTGTGTCCTCCTTACGAGAATAAAGATTTGTGCTGATCTGGGCATATGCCAGGTTTTAACATGATATGGTTAATAAATTAAGTCATGGTAAATTTTAGATGATGGTGCTGAGTAATCCAAAAGTAATGTAACTAGAAGTGTAACTATTTACTTTCAGCAGTGAGTAATTAAGTAAAGTAAGGGATTACTTTTTAAAAAAGTAACTCGTAATGTGTAATGGATTATTTTTTTTAGAGTAACTACCCCAACACTGATCCTAATGCACCGCCAAATTCTCTGGGCTTGAGCTCAGCTGAAATGGATTGATGGGGAAATGGAAAGGATTGCTGTGGTCTGACAAGCCTATCTTTCAATTTCCTTTTGGAAATAATAGACATGGTGTTCTCAGGGCCGAAGAGGAGAAGAACCATCCCAACTGTTATCAGGGACCCATTCAAAAGCCAGCATCTGTCACGGGCCGGGTCTGCATTATTGCACTCGGAATGGGCGACTTGCACATCTGTGACAGCACAATTGAAGCAGAAAGGTGCGCGCACATTTTAGAAAAATATTTGTGCCTACGTTGTCCTTCTCAGGGACACCGCCGCTGGTTCCAGCAGGATAAGGCCAAGCCACTCTCAGCGGGTATCACAGCAGCATAGCTTCAAAGTTGCAGAAGGGGAGTGACCTGTCTCCCATTAAAAATGTCTTGTATACTGGGAAACAGACAGTACAACAACAAGGATCCCAGACTTCTGACATGCTGAAATCTATTATGAGGCAAGAATTGAAAAAAATTTAGCTTTCAAAACTTTAACATTAATTAGTGTCTTCCAGTTCCAAAATCACTGAATTTCATTAAAAGGAGAGGTGATGTTATACAGTAGTGAACATGCACCTGTCCCATCATCACTGGAATGTGTTGCACACATTACATTTCAAAATAGCCATGATTTTCAAAAAAAAAACAATAAAGCTGATGATAAATCTTGGGCTTTTTTTTTTTTTTGACAATTTCCGCCTAGAACTGCATGCCCAAATTCCAAGGCCTAGACCTCTGTATTACCATGAAATTATGCAGATTAGAGAATTATGGTAACAAATAAATCCCCTTGAAATGTTTAGAACAACCAGAGGTTGTACATTATGTCTTCCAACATCGTCCAATTTTTTTATGCACCCAAAAATGGGGGGAAGAGCATTATTGTAAGGGTTTTCCAGTGCATGCTTGTATGTGCACTGAAAACAGGCAGGATCCAATTGCAAAGTAGAGTTGCTGTTTAGTGCCTTTGAAGCAGGGCTACGAAGGCCACTTACAAAAATATAACGAACAGGAAATCGCAGTTCCAAAGAGTGATCCAAAGTGCTAAACTCACAATAGTCAGCCATGATAAAGTTACAATTACGATCACAAAATGCTATGGCAAAAGTCGACGATTCAACAAGACCTTTACAAGACTTCAAGTCTGGGTTTATATGGAGTGACTGAGGACAGTATGGTAATTGCGGGAGCAGCCCGGTTCCTCAGAATTCTGGAGATGTGGACCGTTGGAGGCGTGGCCTGACAACTATGTACAAATGGTGCTCTCATTTCGTCCACTGTTCGTCCAATATGGATGAAAAACACTGTCAAAATAAAGCAGTCTGCACTTCAGCCTCACTGTCATTGTATTCTTTCAAAATTGAAGCGCCAAAAATTCAAAATAAAAAATATGATGCTGTGAATGATGGTGCTCACTGTATATGATTCTGAATTTGATGCTGAAACCCATTTCAAAACTGGTGGGAGAAGGGAAATATAAGACTACATATGTCTTAGAATGTAAAAAAAAAAAAAAATACAGGTGTTGAACAGGGTGATGACATCACGCTTAAGTATAAAATGGGCATCTCCAAGAAAAGACTGGTTTAGGCTTGCCGCTTTGTTGAAAACTGATTGACTGTCTAATTTAACAGTGTAGGAACAGTGTTTCTCCATGTGCCAACTTTGGGGATTTCATTATTTAAGTTGCAGGACGTTATTAAAAGATTTTGGTACTTCAGGGAAATGTTTGTATGTAAAAGCCAAGGTTGATAACCAATACTGAGTTCTTATGGTGTTTGTTGGAACAGATGACACTGCATTGAAAACAGACTTGCTTTTGTCATTGATATAACTTAGTCAAGAATTAACTATGCACCAAGGATGCCATAAATCAGTAACACACAGAAATGCATCCATCTTCTCTGGGCTTGAGCCTATCTAAAATGCACGGGTTCTCAGTAAAAACCACAGTGCTGTGGTGTGGCAAGTCAACCTTCCAAATTGTTTATCACAGTAATGGACATTTTCTTTCCCTATAAAGCTCAAAGCCAGCATCTGTCCTGGTAAGGCAGTGTGTTGGGGCTTATGGCATGATCTGCTTCCGTACCTTTGTAAAAGGAAAGGTAGAACATTACATATCATGGTTTTGAACTGTTTTTAATGCATTACAAGTCAAGGATGACTCAAAATTAACAATGGTTCATTTGCATTTTCCATATTGTCTCAACTTTTCTGGAAATGAGGCTGTAGATCACGTGTTAAACTGGTGCCATCGAAGGCCAAGAGGCTGCAGGTTTTCATTCCACCAAAACCTCCACCAGGGGATTTCACTGATTACCTCACCTTCAAGCAGAGGGAAGGGACTTAATTAGTGAAATCACCTGGTGGAGTTTCTGGTCAGAATGGAAACCTGCAGCCTCTTGGCTCTCCATGGCACCAGTTTGACAGCCCTGCTGTAAATCATGTGTGCAATAATGTGTAATCCGCAACCCAGAATTCAAACCAGCAATCTTGGGCAGAACTTCTATGCCATATCATCTGAACCACAGCAAAATATCTGCTATACATTGTAGCTCTCTCATGGAGGAATCCAGTGTTGTGCGTGTATGTTCAGTACAGTGGAAGATTACTGTTCAGACAAATGTTTTTTGGCCATTCACACAGCAAAGCTCTCACCCCATCTCTCTCCCTCTTTCTCCTCATCTCTGTTTCCACACATTGTGTTGATTTATATGAAAGACACGGACTTGGAAAAAATTACTGATCTCTTCCTCCCTAAGCTGTGAGTACTTTAAAGATCTGAACACTGTAAATAACTGCAAAGCCTCTCTTGCGAGCTTTACCCCTGCAGCACTTTGCAACTTATCAGGTCGGCCTTGTGCCTCTTCTAATACTGGCATTATGCTGAAATTTAAATGCTAAGCTGCCACAGAAGAAGGTGGAATCATAACTATCACTATCCAATTCTGTGGTTTGTGTGATGAAAGGAGATTTTTGTTTTAGAAGCCCAGATTACATTATTTATTTTTAAAATTTATTTTCAAATTAATTATAATTTTTTTATAGTATTAGTGAGAAGGAGTTTGTCCCATAAATTTCAGTGTTGCTTTCATAATATTCAATTTTACAGAGCTCTCTTACAGAGGAAGCATTAATGTATTTACGCATTGCCTCATATCCAGTGTATTTTTAAATAGCATCTCTACTAGTGCCTTGCCATAACTATTCATTTTTGGTTATGGGGAATCCAAGTTAATTCATTAATTCATGAAATTAATTCATTAGCATCAAAGGCTGTCAAGACATGTATGCCTACATATGCACAATATCTGTATGAATAGTTGTTGACCTTTATTCCTTACCTTGCAATAGTATTTGCCAGACTTTCACTTCTGTAAAGATAATATAATTCTCAGACTGTTAAAATATAGCTGCAGAAGCCTCTCTTCTTTACATAAGAGTCTTATGTCTTATGATAAGACATTACTTTTGTTCTTATGAATAATTATCTGGAATATTGAATGCAAAAATGCTGATTTGGATGACACACTGTGTTCCTCTTTTAGATTTAGATCACTTTGAACATAGCATCCTCGGCACGCATATCACTTAGCCACTGACATGATTCCGACACCAGCTCTTCAAGAGAGACTTTTTCTGAGCAGGAATTGGGGTACACTTTGATAGTTTTATTCAAAAAATTTGTATGATTTAGTAATTAAGGGTACTTAGCTGGTATTAATGTACTATAAATTAGTAATAGCTGACTTGTGTATCAGAAAAGAACACTTGATAAAAATATTGTATTTATCAATACATGTATTTAAAAGTAAGCTGAGGCTCATAAAAAATAAAAGATTTTAATGCCATTTACAATTGTAACTAATAACAATAATATAGCAACAGTGTAAGAAACCTGCTTTTTTTGGGGGGGGTTTCTTCTGGCCTTCAGCTCCCTCGTAAATGCACTTTTACTGTTGTTAATTAATGTTTACTGGACATCATGTTCAAATTACGGTACGTGTAATTCAAGTCTTAATGATTCATTATGTCATTATTAGGACATAATATCCAGAAGTGTTATCCCTGGTCGACTTTCGATTGTGGGTTCGATCATATCATCGTAATTTTGCGCTTTAACTGAGACAATCCATCCGGTGGAACTAATATTAAATGACACTAATGCATTCACTTTAGCGCAAAATAAACGACTGTCTGAACAATACTACCCTCTACTGACCATATCAGCACTGCACTCTTTTCCGAGTTTTGTTTTTGAAAGACGCCAGGCATATACGTCCATGTTGTTCTCAGAATGCAGTAGAAAAGTGTGTGGAAGTCTGTGTTTTCCGGTCAGATTATAGGACTTTAGAGAATCGTGGTTTCAGTGCTTCATCTGAATTTTCCGTGTTTCAAGTCATTTGCACCGAGGACACAAGCAATAATCCAATCCCTTGTTTGGGCTGACAAGCTGGGAATTAAATATTTGCCCTGCTGATGTTGTAATGAATACTTACTCAGATAAAAGCAATGAGAGAACAGTGCTTAACATGCCAGCTAAGGGTTGCACAAATGAAACAAATCACCCACCTCTCAGTGGCATGTTCCCTCTCGTTTGTTAAAAAATTGTGAGGCCAGGCAAAACTGATGTTGGTAGCTGTCCCTCTGGCCCCAGTTTTGAATACCACTATTGTCACCAGTTTTGATTGATTTGGGAGAGCTCAGCCAGGTTTGTATTCCCCTCCGTATGATGTAATTTCAAACACCACATCTTATCATGCTGCAGTTCCCAAGTCGGAACTGAGGTGCAGTCACCCCTGTTGCTCGGAGCCTCCGTACCCCTGTGCACATGCAAGATAATTATAAATCACCCACATAGCCACATATGGCACTTATCATTGTCCAAGTTTGATACCAGATTTCCTCCACCATCCTCCCTGAGACCTTTTTAATGGTTAGAAAAAAGTGTTGAGATGAATCAGCTCAGAATATTCACACGCACAGCTGGTCACAACCAGATGAGCATGAGGAAGGAACAGAACATAACAGTCATCTGCTAATGCACAACCACCCAGGCACCAGGGATTACCATTCACCCACAAGCTTGCAAGCTTCAGTGGTTACCTGAGGTACGTTTGTACTACAGTGTCCTCGGCAGCAATTTTCTGCACTGAATTAAATTCAAACCTATGTATTTTCTGTTGTAAAATTATTCTCTTTTGGTCTTAACCAAACACAATTGTGATGCTGGTATTGGTTTCAGTTTATCTGCGTTTATATGCATGTGCAGGAGCATCTGTTGGTGGAAAATTTTTGTGAACTCGATAGCAGCGCAACCTTTTAAGATGCAGCCACGAAACATTACAGGTGAGTAGTTGCAATGAAAAGGTAAGGCTGCGTTCGAAGATGGGTGTGGTCTGAGTTCTCACTCACTGAACGCATTGCCATGAGGACTGCCATACTAAAAACAGTACCAGCACTGCTGTCGTGACTGATGCAATCCTTGATGGTCTTTAGTTTAATTTCAAAATGTCTTTACTCCAAAGTAATATCTGTTCAGCGACCATTTTTTTTCCTCTTAGCCACTCAGAGGAATCTCCTCATTCAATTTTCATTTCAATTAATCTCTGTCTATTTAGGGGCACAGAGTGAATGGTGTCAAAAAAAATGTGCGCAAAACGTGTAGTAAAATGAGGTGGCCTCAATATGCATTAGCATCTTGTGCCACTGAACACATCTCTTAGAGTCAGTGGAAGTAGTGAGCAGGAGCTGTGTCCAATTCCTATACGTGGATTCACATGTACTGTAGTTCTTTTGTAAAGAATTACTACTACTTTACTAATAGAGATTGATGCACAAATTTAAATAATAAAATCATTGTTTTGTGTATAATTCTAAGATGCAAGACTTTGAAATATTTGTCTATTCCTGATAGCAAATTACACAGCTGTGTTCTCAATTGCTGTTTTTAAAAATAAATATTTCCCCCAAGTAACACGCCATTCTACTCCCCGCCTCCCCCATCCCAACAAGAGGTATTGCGCTGACCATAATGCAGCAAATAGTATATTCATGTTTCCATTAAGTAAGTGGGTGCATTTTGTCATTAACAGGGAAACAAGATGGTCTTTTCACTAATCAAGCATTAGCTGCATCCTTGGCACTAGTTTGAATGCTTTTAAAGGTTTAGTAGATGTTTATCATTTCTGAATCATCGAAGGCTGTATGACCTCACTGTCCTTGGCATGCTGGCCTCCCTTTCTATCTTTCCATTTGCTGAGACAATGTCACCATCTCTGAAGGGGGCAACAAGGGATCTGGGTGTGTAGCCTCAGGGAGAGAGAAGCTGGGGTTAGGGGAGGCTGGAAATGGGGGCTGTCGCATGCGTATTCCGCTATACCACACTGGCGTAAATACCTGCTGGGAAATGAGCAGCAGCAAAATGTCACCCCACATACTGTCGCCAATATGCACCCGAAAATCAATGCTTTAAAAATGCAACTTTGATTATATTTTTAACAAACAAAAGTCTGAATAGGAAAAATAAAATGCTAGCCGCTGTAGATTAGGTTTTTGCATTTAAGTGTACTGGTAGACACATATTTTACCAAAAAATTTTTTCACAAATTTTCCTCAAATGGCGGGAATGCGGGTCATTGCACAATTATTTTATAAATATAGGGCACTGGCGGCCCCAGAAGTTCCCGCCGTCAAGATAAACAAAATTTCGAAGTTTTTGTTGACAGACGCACGCATGGACGGACGCACGCACGGATGGAGCCCGATACCATAGCTCCCGTGCCACTCGGGTGGCAGGAGCTAATTAGGAGCCTGTAACTGAAATTGTTGATAAAAAGCAAATTGTCGAAGTTTTTGGTGATATTTTTAGGCCAGTGACCTTGAAAAAATAGGCCAAGGTCACCTTTAGGCACATCATTTGTAGGACTTTATGAGATGCATGTCCAGTAAAAATTAGGAGCCTGTAACTGAAATAATTGATGAGATATAGCAAAATGTTGAAGTTTTTGGTGATATTTTTAGGCCAGTGACCTTGAAAAAAAAAGGCCATGGTCACCTTTAGGCATGTCATTTGTAGGGCTTTATGAGATGCATGTCCAGTAAAAATTAGGAGCCTGTAACATAAATTGTTGATGAGATATAGCAAAATGTGTTGACGGACGCACGCACGCACACACACACGCACGCACGGAGCCCGATACTATAGCTCCCGCACCGCGAGCGGCGGGAGCTAATAATTATAGCTTGTCATAGCATAGATCAGTCACAGGCTTCCAATTAAAAGTACACCTAAGATAACACTCATGCACTCGAGGACTAAAAATGTGTAATCCTGCACAGCATTTTCTAGTAAGAGAAAGGCTTTGGTCAGTACAGAGATGCTTGATCTATTTTGCATTATCACCAATATTTTCGTCATAGCTTACCAATTTAATTCCCTCAGTCGGCCATCAGAGTATGATATTTAATAATTATGCTGCTTCTGTAGTGTAAATTGTTCCTATCCCTACTTCCCTGGTGTGGTGTCTGACTCCCTCAAAACCCGCTCGCCAAAATTCCCTGAATTTTATCACATCATATTCAAAATGCCAAGAAGTTCCCTTGCACCATCAATCACCACCCTAATCCTCTCTGACTTAGTTTCAGTTCCACTTGTGCAATCAATGACCATAGCAATGAAGGCCAAGAGTGTTCTTCCAACAATAGTTATCATTCTCCTATCACCACTCGCTTGTTCTTTTCTTACTCTTGCTGCTCTCTCAAGTCCTTCCCTTACGATCTCCTTTTCTGCCCTAACAGTGGCTCGTGCGTGTGTTCGCTCCACCACCCTCTCCATCTTCCTTCTTTCACACTGAACTGCCTTCACTTTATGATTTTGCCCTAAATCAAAACCTGCAGCCTATTCTTTAGTTTGCTCACAGTCTTTCTCATTACACCCTTCATTCCCTCAGCTTTTACATCTGTGCAGCTTTTGCAACAAAGTATTGCCACATGTCCACAGTTTGACTCCAGGAACACCACTGTGAAACCCCTTTATATGCTCTCCCCTTGTAGCTGACACAATATACGTTCACCCTTTGTGGCAGTTCTCTATCAAACTCTAACAGTACCGAATGGCTTTCTTGTTCTCCATTCTAATGACTTTTTGGCTGCCTTGTCCCACAAACTCCCTCCATTTCTAGAAAACATTTTGCCCTCATTAGAATTGGAACTCCATCGATAACATTCACAAGAGCTCTGTTTCTCATAAAAACAGTAGACTCTTATTCCATTGAAACGTCTTTACTCTAGTGTCTTGGATCTCTGTTCTTTGAACAACATTCCACAATTTCCAGACTACTTCTAGTATCCAACCTTCTCTTCCTCAGTTTTGTCTATCTTCCCTACTACATGAAATAAAATCGATATGTGTATACATAAGCAGGTGATAGAGAAGTCTACACAGGAACCTATTCGGTATGTAGGGAAAAGATACAGTATATTGAACAGTTCTTTGCAGATAAAATGATAGCATTCACAGATGGTCCAAAAACACCCTGAGACTGGACACACAGATGCTGCAATTTTTATCCCACAGTGTGATATGGCTACTTAGAAAGAGAGCAACAGATCATTTATCAGTATATACAATCGAGCTTGCGGCCATAATACTTGCCCTGCAATGGATAGAAGAAAACAAGCAAAATAATTTGTGAATTGAATCAGATTGGTTGTCAGCAGTCACCAGCATCAAGTCTGGGATGTCGTGCAGATGAGCTATTATGTATGAAATATGCATCATTTAATGTACATGTTGCATAATTAGGGTTTGAATTTTTGCTTCATTTAGGCCCCTTTCTCATGCAGGTGTGGTTGGGAATGAGGATGTCGATATATCAGCTAAACAGTTGCTGACATCACAAACAGTTGATTTACAGATGCCACAAAGCAATGCAGAATTTTAAACCATCATAAAAGGCCAAATTCATAAAATATGGCGTGAGTATTGGAACATTAATGATGCAGGAAGGCATCTCTATTGCATTTAAAAAGCATTGTGGCATTGGAAGGAAGGTAGGTAGAAACCGAAGGGAAAAGACCATTATTACCTGTCT
Organism: Gymnothorax javanicus; assembly: GCA_029692085.1. Classification (NCBI taxonomy): domain Eukaryota; kingdom Metazoa; phylum Chordata; class Actinopteri; order Anguilliformes; family Muraenidae; genus Gymnothorax; species Gymnothorax javanicus. The sequence goes on from CM056205.1 coordinate 12,340,714, forward strand.
CAGAATAGGGCACACGACACTTAATAAATCACTTCATATAATAGGCAAACACCCTGCTGGATTATGTGCATACTGTAATCAGCCCAAGTCGGTTCAACGTGTGTGTGGAACGTAGCATCTATGTGGAGAAATGGAAGAGATTAAGACAAGCTTTCATTTGAGAATCTCCTCGGAGAAGCATAATGACGAATATATGCCTAACGAATGATTTTTCGAAAAGACGCAGGGCAGAGAGAATTTAGTTTTTTTGTCTTCTGTTCCCAGTCCAGTAGATGGCGGTAATGCCCTTTAAGTTGGTTTTATTAGGTACTAAAAAAGAAGAAGAAGAACCATGCAAACGCAAACAGATTGAACCTTGGCACTGAATGAAAACTGTATTTGCTGGTGAAGTTTGGCTTTTTGCTGACTTCTTCCCTGGCAATTCAGGCATTCGGTGAACCATAAACTAAGTATGAATGTTTTTAATAATCATGAATGGGCTTTCTTTGAGTTTGTAAATTTACTCTGATGAAACAGGCTGTTCAAGTGCCAGTAAGAGGGTGAGCAGGTTGCTAACCCGCAGGCTACCAACGCTAGCGAGCTAATGGACTGACCGCACACGTTTGCGCTCCGGTCAGGTTCTGTTCCGTATTCATGATGTGGAGGCCAGCGCCGGGGCTTAAGACAATAAAGTATTTGTTCTCACCGATGATCTTTCCATGACCAAAAACTGTAAAACAGTATTTCGGAGTATCAGGGAAATGTCAGAAAATGAGCATCTCGCTGTTTCCCGGAAGGGATTTGACAGAACCGTCCTGGTGACTGGAGGAGCCGGATTCATGTAAGTAAAGGCTCGCTGGCTAGCAGTTAAAGTTGTGTAATATCAGTAGCTGGGCTTGTAAAGTTTATCTGCGCTATGTTTTGCCAGATTGTTATCCGGGGAAAGGCCAAAGCTCGCAGTGGTTCTGTCACGAACGTTAACCTTTGAGTTTAGTGAACTTGCTGTGTGGTTAACCTTTGAGTTAACTTGGGTAGCTAACAATAGGGTAGCGTTACGAACCCACTTATCAACGTTAGTCAGCATTTGCTGGCCACAGAACAAGTTTGGTAACTTTTTTCCCCCTGTAATTTGGGCATTCGATGCCCGATTAGCTGAGTATGAATGTTTTTAATAATCTAGTTTGTAAACGTTAATGAAAGTAGGCTGGATTGCTATTATTCTTGGTTTGAACCACGAGTGATACGAGTCGTGGAAGTAGATGTGCTGTTTACTTGAATTCACTGCGACATCTCATCTGAGTTTGTGTTTTCACTGAAAGCGTAAATTGGAAGATGGCGATCTTCTGGCAACTATTTTCATTGACGTCAAGACACAAAATTGTATCCGTAAATATTGACCTTCAAGCGACCAAATGTTTTTGGCGACTAAAATGACCGACTGGGGTCATAAATGACCTTATTATGTTTAACGTAAAATACTTGTTTTTTAATGATGACTCCTGTGTTCATCATATCCGCAGATTCATTTATGTATATCAGATGTAATTAAATCATCTAATGGGCCATTCTCAGTCACGTGTGTGACCAAAAATGTAACAAATAGTAGAAAAAATCTCCTCCAATTACAAAAGCATTGGAGGTTCATGATTGTGGACCTTGTATAAGAGTACTACTTATCCAAGTCTATCAAGTAAAAATGTTATTTGTTACATTAACTTTAACTACTTAAGGTCAGAGGTCAAATACGACTGGTCACGCGTGTGACTTCACACGGAAACAGGTTTTTCATAACTCTATTTGACTTCAAAAACTCTGAACTTGAAAAATCTAGAATTTTCATAGTTTTGGGGTGTGGAGAATAGCAAGGAATAAATTTGATACCTTTCATTAATTTTCAAAGTATTTCTTTATTTGATGACATCTGGTCATGTGTTTGACATTTTGGTTCACTTCTCAAAGAATGGCCCTAATTTAATTCAGGGTTTTAAACGATTTTTTGTGTGTGCCAGGAAAGGAAAGGAAAGATGTATGTGGTCATTAATGACCCCAGAAACTATGTATGTTTTCTGACCTTATGGGCATTGATTTTTTGAAATGGTCAACTTTTATTCACTAAATTATGTTTTGCTGTGAACCTTGCCCATCAGATCCTGAATGACATGATTTTTGCCTGTTTTTACTCCTGCCAAGGAAGTTACATTTTCATTTGTTCTATGTCTGTCTGTCTGTCTGTCTGTCTGTCTGTCTGTAACTTTACCCCGAAGACTAATAGTGTGATCTGCACCAAAATTTACAGGGGACAGATATTGATTTAAGTACCAATTCACTGAAATTTGATCACAACTGGGCAAGGTAGTAAGGCGCCAAATATATTTTAAAATTCAGAATTGACATATAGGCCTGATTAACAGATTAAGTGAGTTATTTTTGTGGTTTGATGGATGGTATGTGCCCTCTCTGGGTGCACATTTTGTATCTCTACTAGAAAATAAAAATAATTTACTTTGAATAAGGTATGCAGCCTCTGAGTGCTCATTTATCAACTCAAAAAACACTCCTATGTCTCTGGGGTCATAAATGACTCCACACATTATTATTATCCTTGCCACACAAATGATCCAGTCCCTCTAAAAACATATTAAGCGTTGTTAGAGGAATGGCTTGACAAACTCTTGCAAGGAAACATTTCTCTGATTTCAAATATCAAAACGACACATAAAAATATAAGCCTGGGGTTGTAAATGACCCCACTCTGTTGCTCTGTGGGTTAATGGTCGCCATCTTCTTAGCTGCTTCAGGGTAGATAGGGGTAAGGTCACGGTATTTGTTTTCTTGTATATGGGACAAAAACAAAACTCATTGTCTTCTGCACACGTCCCTACTATAGTTCTGTGAAATGTTTTGCATTTATTTGTTAGACATTACTATGAACTACAATTGTGCTGAAGCAAAATGATATCACTTTTGTGTAAATGACTCTTTTGTCTTAAGGAAGCTTTACTGTAGATGGGACAGCTTGTGACATTGTTCTTAGACCCTTTGTGGAAAATCAAAATCCATGATGTGTTAAATATTTTCAAGGAACTAGTTCAATTGATCTATGAAGTAAAACAACTGCCCTACAACATGGAGAAAAAAATTTAGTTAAATCATCAATATTAAGATAATGAGATCAAATAATGAGATTTGTAGATGGGACACCCCGAAAGTTTGTAGATGGGACAGATATGGGACACAGGCAATTCTACGAGTTAACGGGAGTTGATAGGAGTATAAAGCACTTAGGTTAGTGCAAACAAGATGATAACAGGAACAACATCAACTTAAGAGTCCAGAAAGCAATTTATTGTAGAACAATCGACTAATTACAACAACTAATTAGGCTTAATTAGAGAATAAAAAATACATGTCATTTTCTTCTTGATGACACATAACTTGCTCACAATACAATACAAACTAATAAATGTTCATATATACCATGATTCTATATGTCATATTTTGCAAGTTACTAAACTCTGTGGCACTAATTACTTGTTTGCACCGCGTAAGTATGTTTGCCATATCTCCATTCATAAGACATGATTTGATCCAGTGCACATACTTTCCTGTTCAGTGAGTTTCTTTTATATCGAGGTGAAAGTTGATGAAAATGACCCTTTTGATCTGATCTTGAGTTAGCTTCAATAGTACACAAATCAATAGATCAATCAGTGGTCAACATTTCGTCTGATAATCTACTCAAAGTCACATAGTTACATTAAAGCTTATTAAAAAACTGACTACGTCGATGAAAAAAACAAATATCTATGAAAAAATTATTAGTGATTGTATTAAGCCTAATTAGTATTCGCTAATTATACTAATTAGCAGTGATCTAGTAGTATTGCATGTGATCAGGTCAACCATAAGCTGAAAGAAGAAAAAAAATCGAAAATTGAGGAAAAACTAATTAGTGATTACTCATTAGCCTAATTAGCATTTACTAATTAGACTAATTAACCTTGTTTTAGCAGCACATATCATCAGATCAACTAAAAGCTGAAATATAACAATATGAATATCTTCACACTCCTAGAAACTAGCATTTTAAAATTGTCCCATCTACAGAGATGTCCCATCTACAAGCTTGTCCCATCTACAATATGTACATGGGACACATTTTCTCTATTGTTTTACTGAAATACAATTATTTTCTGAAAATGTCAACTATGTCAGTTCTACCCATTATATACTCAAGTAAGAAAAGATTATTTGATTTGAAACCGAATTGTGGCTCTGAGAGAAACTTTTGTATCTCAAAATCTAAATTAGCATCAATTAACCGCTGAAGTCTTTTGTTTAAGCACCTTCCAGTGAATTGTAAACATCAATTTTTGTATAGAGAATGTCTCCTGTGATGCCCAATTAATATGCAAAATTTGAAAGCCATAGCTACTATGCCTTGGCTATAAAACAATAAAATCATGTGTCCCATCTACATATCTCATTAACCAATATTTCTTAATTAATGGTCTTATATCTTGAGAACGAAACAAGATATGAACAAACAGTTTTCAGATTCAAAGGGTTCAACCTTTTTACGTCCCATCTACATTAAAAAATTAATACTATCTGACAAAAAAAAAATTGGCACTCATGTCGCAAATACCACAATTGCTGTGTGTCCTTTGTTTCTTCCACTAATGATGTGATTTGTTCTCTACCATTAGTGGATCGCATGTGGTTATTTCCTTAGTGGAGAGGTACCCGAACTGGCATGTCATCAACTTGGACAAGGTAATTTTATAATTTTTGTCCACAGTTTCAATTTTAAGGTGCTGGTTTTGTGCACTTTGCTTAGGTTTGCCATCTTTCTCCAGTTACACATTTTGTATGGAGTCATGGTTCAATCCCAGTGTCATGGTTAGCTGGCAGCTGGCTGTATGACCTAAAGCTGATCGTGTTGTTGTGAAATCAACTCTGCTTTTTTTTTTTTTTTTCCCGTCTTGCAGCTGGAATACTGTTCAAGTTTAAAAAACCTTGAATCTATCAAGCAGAGGGCAAATTACACATTTATTCAGGTAATTGATGAAGATCGGTGGCATTGCAGTTTTAAAGCACGGGCTAGGAGTACGTTAAAAGTGTAATACAGAAATATGACTTATAGTTACAGTTACCATGTTAAAGTAGACAAGCAGCATTTTTCTTGTACGCACTGTCTTATCAACTTGTTTGGAGCCTGCTGGTACTTACCGAAACATCTTGACCTTTTATTATTGTGTTTTTGGCTTAAAGGAGAGCTCCTGTTTTACATGCACTAGAATGTGTGTTTACATTTTTCTCTGTGTTTGTCTTTCAGGGAGATGTCTGCAGTCCATACTTCATTAAACATCTGTTTTTGACTCAGCATATTGACATTGTTTTTCATTTTGCTGCTCAGACGCATGTTGGTGAGTGCAGACACTGATAAAATCTCTGGTTGTGTTTACAGTTTAAAAAGTGTGGTTAATACTTGAAGTTGGGACGATCTGTATTTATTTGAAAATGGTAAATGTGGCTTTATTACACTGGTATGTACTTTACTTTTAAAGCCCAGCAGACTTGTAAGGTAAATTTTGGCGGACGGGGGGGTGCGTATTCTGTAGCTGTTTTTCAGAACGGCCTATTGGGAAACTAGATGTTATTTCCTGGTCATAAGATGCAGCTGTAAATGTGGACCCTATGTGAAGTGCAGGAGGACTGCATTTTCTGCGTTGGGAGAGGAAAAAATAAATATAGCCATCGTCATTGGGGATCACTCTATCATTGGTGTTTTCATTTAATTTTGAAGGCTCCCCTATATTTAAATTATTGCAGTCATTGCTCTGTATTTTGAAAAGTGTATTGAAGAAATGAGATATTCATAAATTTCCCTATTCATATGAATATTGAAGATAGTTTTCTTTTCCCACCAACAAGCAGTCCTTTTCTCCTGAGCTTGGGCTGTAAGACACTATGATCTGTTGTTCTTCAGCAGTTGCTGCTCAGCTAGTGCTGACTGTGGACTCCCAGTTGTCCACAGGAGTCCCTTTTGCAAAACAAGGGGTGCTTTTAGTGTGGAATATCCAGCCCCTCCTCTTTAACCAGAGTTATGGGCCAGTGTGCTAACTTCAGGAGCTGTCGGCCACGGCCATCCCTGGTGTATTTGGTTTTCAAAAGCAGACTGTGTGGCGCCTCATGCATTGAGAGCCAGTGTTGAACAGGGAAAGCCTCTTTGCCTGTGCTTAGCTCATACACTCACCAGGCTTTATTCCACTTCTGTCCAGCAGGTGGAGCTAGCTTGCTGCATATCTGAACTGAACAGTGAAGTGATTTCTCTGTCCTCTACTGCACAAGCATTCAATTTTATTTTATTTTTTTAAATCAGAACCCTGTTCTGACAACTGTTAGTTCATTTTTATTTCCTCATATGATATCGCTGTAGTCTTCATGCTTCTCCATGAAACCTGCTTTATTTGTGAGGCGACACTGGCAGTGTTGTGCTTACTTGAGTTGGCCTCTGAGGTTATGTGTGTGTTAAGGTGTTTTAGAGGTAGTTTTAATGATATGGGGTATTTGAAGCGTGAGTGAGGAAGCTTGTCTGTTGCATACAGCCTGGTTGCAATTGTGCGCACGTCATCACCGCCTCTCAATGGGTTATTTTGTGCGTGGTATTTTCGTTTTGAAGACCATTCCTTCAGGTGTCCTGCTGAGTTTATGCGGGTGAATGTGGAGGGGACTCGTGTGCTGCTGAACGCTGCGCGAGAGTCTGGGGTCCAGAGGTTCATCCACGTCAGCACTGATGAGGTGTACGGAGACTGTACCGGCACGGTGGGTCTCTGAGCTTCACTTTCCTCACAGCGCTTGTATCTTCACTTCATCGGATGTTATTTATCAGCAGACCTTCCTGTTGTCATTAATGGTTTTTAAATGATTCTCCAAATGAGTGTTTTCTACTATTTTATGTTGATGTTCACAGCCATTATGAGGCTGCCTTTGAAAAAATTTCCTCACCTATGAGAAAGCTGAAACATTGGCAGGAATTCTGGAATAGATAGAGACTAAAAATTTTTAGTAGATGTCAATGTCGGTGGATGACTTTTCAATATAGCTAAAATTTATAATGCATTTAGGTTTCTGTGTAATTAAGTATGATTTGCTTTGTTTGCGGGTGGTGCTTTTAAGTTTAATGGTGTAACGTTAGGAATCGGGGTGGATGTGGGAATTGCCTGAGTGTATGTGTGAAGGTTTGGAATGAAGTCGAGGAGGAAAAGATTATCATGTAATCCCACATAGTGGGTGATTTTTGCATAATTTTTTTTTTTGTCCCTGGTTGTTGTTTTTTCTGTAATCGTATTATGCTTGATTATATTCCCAATATTTCATTATTTCAGGTTGCTTTTGTTTCTACTATTTGAATAAAATGACTTGACATAGAATTTAATTATTTATGTTGTTTGGACTAAACAAATTTTCCTGGGTGAGAAAATGCATCTATGACTGAATTTATTGAAATCCTTGGGAACACCGAATCAGTCTTTAAAATTGATACCATATTGTTAAAAATTGACTTGAAAAATTGAAGCATCCACCAAAGTTGGAATAAAAAAAAAATAGACTCATCAGAGCTTTCGTGTGAACATTCCTGGACTGTGGCTATTAACTCTGTGATTGGTTGAGCTCCTAACTGATGAAACTAGGTGGATTTGCCCAAGCACAGTGTGACATCACATTGGGATGAAAAGGTTTATACCCAGTTTGAATCCAGCCACTGGAAAAGGGTTTGTAAATCTATGGACAAGTGGTCATCTTCTTATAGTTCCTCAATGAATTGTGTATAATCCAAGGTCCAAAACAAAGACTGATATGATGGTTTAAGTTCCTGGATGCTTTAATATTTGCAAATAATGTTTGTATCAAACAGTTTGTTAAAGGCTGTATGCTCATTTCAGGCTTTTGATGAACTGTGCCCAAGAAGTCCCACCAACCCCTACTCCGTGTCGAAGGCTGCCGCTGAGTGTGCTGCAATATCGTACTGGAAGAAGCACAAGGTTATCCTTTTCTGCATGATGTCTCTTTTAGTGTGAACTGTTCTACCTGCAAAATCCCTCACTAAATGGTGTGTTAGTGTATCTGAGGTTGTCTAGTAGGACTGACCCATTTACCTATGGGGTCATTCCACGTCAAATCAAGAGGCCTCCCAACTGATCTTCTTGGATTTGCATCATACTTTATATAAATATTGTAATTGTATCCAAAACTAGTATGATAAAATTTTGGCTTGTGTCTTTGGTTTCTGTGATATAGTGACCGTAATAAACGAGTCCTGCTAAAAATGGCAAATTTCCATGAGTCATTACTTCTGAAGTACTCATGCTTCATGCTTGAGATTTTCAGGGATCATGCTACACTATCGGATGTTTTTTACTTTTTAAATGGTTAGCCTATTTCCTAATTGGGGTTGCTGGAAATTATATTGAAGAATTTTTTTGTGTGCTTTGGAGCCCACTGTATCTTCACACTGGACCATCAGATCTTTTAAATTTTATACTGAATGCTAATGTTTAAGTACTTTCTTAGCAACTAGGTGCATTTATGAAAGAAATCAAATTTCTGATTTTAAGGCTTGAAATGGAAAAAAAAAAAAAAAAAAAAAAAAGATTTTACACCTATATTGCAAGTGCATTTTGCCCATGTATGACTAAGTCTGCCCTAAAGATAATTGGACTACTGTTAAGAGCTTTTGTAAGTAGTAAATGCTCTAAATATGAAGTTGTACCTTGAACTAAACTACATTTATTATGGTATCTAGCTCCACTATGAACTGACATCCTGCAAAAACTTCTGCAATGTAACTAAGGCAATGTCAGGAAATTAAGAGCTTTGTGGTTGTGGGTAATGTGTGCGGTTGTCTCTTGTTCGTTGGTACAGTGACCTCATTTACATTAAGTATTATGGAAATCTGAAATTGTCAGTTGGGAAAATCATATGAAATGTGATGATTTGACATGAAATGACTCTATAGCGTATTTTCAGTGCAGCCGTGACCCTGCATGGTTTTGCTTGAATCTTGACTGCTGGGGGCTGGGAGGCCTTGCGAGTTTTAGCCTTCGCTTCACACACACACACACACACACACACACACTGGATTCACTGTCCGCTGGATGAGCGTTTTGTTCAGAGCACGTGTGTTGTCAGCTGTGCTCTTATATGGATGGGAAAAACACGTCTTACCCCAGTGACCGATCCAGCTCTCCTGAAAACATTCCATGTTACAAATCTACCCAGGTCTACTCATTTTAATCTTGTGTTTTTCTGTGCTGTGGACTGAGGATAAGGAAGGATTAGGAATCTTATTCCATGTGACCTTGCTGGGAATCCTAGTTCTGGGAACCTGATTTACACAGTGTGATTTCTAAGGAGAATTTGGTTGTGCGTTTATACTCGGTCTTCCACATACAGTCTTCCCTCACCGCTCCCGCGGGATTTCAGACTGACAGGTTAATGTTGTTGAAACTGGAATATTTTTATGAAATATTACGGGGGATTGGATTGTGTTTCTTTGAGAAAGTGTAACTCACGGGGTTGGGTGGCACCATGTTTAGCCTGCTTGGCCTCTGGGCCATTCGGGCTTATGCTGTGGTTAGTTGCCTTCGTGGTGGTCTATCGTGCGTCCGTAAACTTTTTCACCTTGTGAGCGCTCTAGCGCCTTCAGTTTTTCATGGATCCTTTTCATATTTTATATGCATCTATATGGGATGAAAATCTAGGCCAAGTTCAATTTTGGCCATGTTTGGCCAAGCGGGCGCAGTGGCTTTGCCACTAGTTTTGAAGGGAAGGTTGGTATTTGGCCACAGGTGGTGGGAAGTAATGTTCGTATAACCAGAAGGAAAAACTCTGGCCTGCATGCAAAACTGTTGCCAAGCAAAACGCTGAACCCTTAATCATTGATGTTGCCAGTGTCGAAGCGGATTCCTCCAATGTTTCATTGAATTTCCTGAGGAAAAGTATGAGCTGGCCCCCCCAAAAAACATATTTTTGAGGACAGTTGACTCTTATCTGAATATTTATGTGTTGTCTATATATAATTCATCTCCGAGAAGTTGGACTTCACAAGTAGAAAAATATCGTTGGGTGCAAAGCCCAATGGCTGATGTGGAAAACGCTGGATATGGGAAGCTGTTCCTGGGGGAGCATCACTGTATAAGGGGACGGGTCTCTGGTTTCGCTCGGGGCTGGTGTGCATGACTCAGCCCTGGTGTATCAGCTGAGCTGCCCGACATGCAGGGCTGCACTGTCCTGAGATGATTTGTTGGGCTTTGGGTTGGCTGTAGCCCTGGGCGATTCATCGCTCTGACATCAGGGATGTCACAGGATGTACACAGGAATTCTTGTGATATTATGTTTTGTACCGTTCATTTATGTGTTATTTTTCCCTTTTGCATTTAGCTTCCTGTAATAGTCACGAGAAGCAACAATGTTTACGGACCACGTCAATACGTTGAAAAGGTAGAGTATTGGATTCACTCTGCAGGAACTGTGTACACTTGGACTGTACGTTGTGAATTTTTTCACCTACACTGATAAGAACATTTTCACCCTCATTGATTCTATTGCTTTTTAGGAAGTGGAATGAAAAATTGGTTTAGATTTAGTTCCATTTTCCTGAGATAACATGCCGGATCATCACCGTCGATCCTTGTTCATTTTGAACGACTCAGTGTTCCCTTGCTTGGCTGTTCATTTGCAAATTTATGAACTGTCCTCAACCTCATGCTGTCTCACTACTGAAATGGATGATCTCATCAGTCCTGCTGCCATTAAACCGAAAGCCAAAGCCTGAAGGACTGACTGAGATTTGAGAGTTTTGGGCCCCTTGTTTAGGGTGCACTGAACTGAAAACAATAAAATAACATCTATGCCTTTTCAGGAACTTCATTTAATTGGGAAGTGAAGTGCCCAATGGGCCCATCCTTGATCCTTTTTGATGAAAATTGGTGTGTGTGTGTGTGCGCGCGCGTGTGTGTCTGCATTAGCCTGTGTGCGTGCATGCATGCAAGTGTGTGTGTGTTATGTTATATTGTATGATTGATCAGATACTGTACTTTTTTTTTCTCCTGTTCACTAAGGTCATTCCAAGGTTCATTACACTTCTTCAGCAAAATAAAAAATGGTACGTGCTTTTACTTGTCTCCGGTTAGTATTATCATAGTAGCTCCCATGCCTGCGTTAATCTTAGAAATCTATCAAGTATCCCAGCACTGCAAGAATACAGTCAAGGTTATTGATGGGAGTTTTTATTTGGGCTAAGGAATTATACTTCAGATCTTTAAAATGTTTTGGTGTGTACTGACTTCATGTTACGGTTGGCGTATGTCAGTATGAGTGTGTTAAGATTGAGGGGAAGGGCGTATTCTAGCGCACGGTTAGAGCCAGAGTGGTTTGCTATGGGGGAAGATTGAGGTGAAGCCTTTCTCTCCTGTCTCAGGCTACAAGTGACGTGTGCTGTCTGTGAAAAGGATGTGATGTGTCGGCCTGTATATTGATGGGTGGTAATTGTGTCTTTCTTCCAAAGCACCGTCCAGGGGTCTGGCCTCCAGTCCCGACACTTCTTGCACATTGATGACGTCACCGAGGCATTTCTGACTGTGATGGAGAAAGGCACCCTGGGAGAAATCTATAACGTCGGGACGACCTGTGAGCTGTCAGTCACGCATCTGGCCCGAGAGCTGATACAGAAGGTATCTCACTGGGACACTCGTGTGCATTTTTGCACCCAAGCAAACCAAAAATGTTCCTTGTTCTTTGCATTTATGTCTCTTGCTAATAAGCATGACTGGTGAGATCAGTTGAAGGAAAAAAGTGATTTTAGAATTCGGTTTTGCTTGGTGGAACTTTAACAGCTCTGCCGAGAGAATTTCTCTTATAATATTTTGGGGGTGCCAGTAATCGTTGCTCATGTTTTGGAGAAAAATATTTATTTAACACCAATTTTTTTCTTTCAATTATTTTACTTCAATGAAAAGGTAAGATTTTTGTGAGTATTGAGTGAAAGACCGAGAGGATAAACAGTGAAGACATTTTTCTCAACCGCTTTTAGTTTTTCACTAAAGGTGCCAACAGTTCTGGAGGGCATTGTTTTTGGGTAAAAGTACTCATCCTTTCATACTTTGTTAGTGTATACTTTCTGCCCCCAAGGCCCAAAAACATGAATCATGAATTCTTTTTAATCAAATTTTCCAGGTAATTTTAACTATTGTTGAATGTTGATTATAGATGTTTTGCTTCAATTCAAATCAAATTTAAATGGCCAGTCTGCAAAACATCACCTCAGAGGTCTGAATGCCTTCCTTTGTCTATGAAAGAGCAGTTTCTGGAGGACTAAAGCCAGCAATCTTTGATTCTTTTCTGCAAAGCCGTTGCATTTAATTTCAGCAGGACTGTAAAATCTGCATTAGAATCCGGTGAACACTTAAGAGATTGGACAAAATGGGCGTGTCCCGTCATGGGTCTGTCGGCATGAAGGAAGTCTTGTGTATAGGTAGTGAGGCGATGTGTGTGCCCCAGTTCATCCTGAGAGGAAAGTATTGAGATCACATGGAATAACGGTGATGCATGGACTGGGTGCCCTGCGCTGTGGGAGCTGCTCTTGCAGCAAGGGTGGTGTCCTTACTTTGCCGGAGCAGCAGTGTGATTGTCCTGGGGCATGCAGTCGCCTGACTCCCCCCCCCCCCTCCCATTCCCTTCCCTCTTTGTAGTAACACTTACCACGATGGGTAAGCCTCTGTGCTGGAAACCACGCTTCAGGTTACACTCTGACCTTTTGAAATGCTTCATTTTATGCATTCGGCTTTTTTTAGTTCTAGTTAGAACTCGCAGTCTAATTGAGCGTTCATGGGTGAGAAATTGCGTCAAGTCCATAAAATTTTTCTCCATGTTGATTATTTGTAGCAAATCAACATATATTTTAAGCCTGCGATGTTGTAATTGATCTTAAGTGTAGTGAGCAGCCATTGTTTCAGTGGCCTATGAACATGCAGTTTACCAGTGTGTTCCCTGAGTGCCTAATTTTGTGAATAATTCCCGTGCCAATTGAAATTTCACTCATTTTAGAGGCTTAACTCCATTCCTGTCTGTGTGTTGCAGGTGCAGGGTCTGTCCTTGGATGCGGATATTGATGGCTGGATTGAATTTGTGGAAGATCGGTGAGGGAGAAATCCTGCTGCAGGCGCCCAAGGCGTACATTTTTCTGCCTAATGTTTGATTTTAACGTATTAATTGGTTATCTGTGATCCAAATCCATCGTATCTTGTAATTGTGGTGATGCCCATAAAGGCTGGTGGGGAGCATGATAGGGGTGTCACGATTTCGATGCCGGCCGTATTTTTTGTGTTGCCTGAGGTGGCGTATGGTACCTGTGTGTAGCGTAGCCTGCAAACTCTAGGTTTTCTTTGAACGATGCGTTAATTGTTGACAACTTACGGGGAAGGCAAAATGCTGCCACACCAGTGACTTTGGGGATGCTGGATGACTTTCCAGTTCAATTTCTCGCTCATCTCTGACCCCGGCAGTGGCCATGTTACTAAGTTGAAAAGTGCCGCTACAGTCTACCGGTGAGCTATGCTGTGTTGTCTTTGAAGTTCCCACTCTTCCGACATGCGCTGGACACGTTCAGTAGGCAGAGGTGAGCGAAATAAATTTTTGGGAGAATCGCAGATCGCAAAGGTCAAAATTGAAAGTTCTTTTCGCTCGATTTACAGTCGCAGTCGTGGCACCCCTCGTTCATGCTCTCGTCTGTGATGTGATCAATTTGAAACTTCATTCATGTAGAAGTGAACGAAGTTTGTTGACTTTCTGTGGATTTGGATCGTAGATACACCAGTGCGGCGTCAATTTATCCGTTTGTCATGGTGACACTACCTCGACTAATGGATCTGTTACAGAACACTGACAAACTCGATAGTCTTGGCAGTCTGTACGGAAATAGGATCCTTGGTGGCATCATGATTCACCCTGCTGATCTGATGAACTTTTTTCTCAAGGGGTTGCGGCACTTTGGGCTGTCAATTTGCTGTGTAACTTGATGTTCTTTGTTAATGCAGGCCCTGCCAGGACCTGGGTTACCCATTGATCTCTGATAAGATTCAAGCGCTTGGCTGGAGGCCCAGGGTGTCCTGGGAGGAGGGAATCAGGAAGACAAGTAAGCAAGTGCACTCGTCCCGTGGTTTTTGCTCAGTTTTGAAGAACTTTGTTGTTACTCCACACTGAAGTGACCATTTGTGGTTTTGTTGTCAGTAACATTTTTCTCTGTCTTTCAGTTGACTGGTACAAGGAGAATCCTCACTACTGGCTGAACTCTGAACCCCTTGAACAACAGAACCAGTCATTACCTGAAGGCGAATGCGTGCACCAGCCAGTGGAGATCAACGGCATCGAACAACACCAAGATTTGAATGCTCACCACACAGAATGATTCATCTGAATATAGCTATTACATAGCCTCGGAGTTTTTCCTGTTATACAGAATTAACTAAAAATGTTTTGTATACAGTTGCAATTAATTTATTGCACTTTTTTATAACTTAATTGTCTTTGATGAATCGCAATTTCTGAATTAAAATTCAACAGTATTGAAAGTTTGATGAAAGTTGATTATCTTCCCCCACACATTCTCAGAAATGCCTTTTTAATAATTTTCTTGTTGATTGATGATGCTGAATTGAGAATGTGCGAAGGAGCTCGACTTCTTAAAGAGCCATTTGAAAATGTACATTCCAACAATCTCCTATTTATTCACAAAAAAACTATTGACTGATGTATTTTTCTGATTTTCTCATTAATGTGTATCATTATTTGTTGGTCAAAGCAATGTTTTCCATTTTTATCTATGTATTTTTCGATACTTTTTTTTTCTCAGAACATAAATCCACCAATTATTGCACATTAAAAATTTTTAAAGATTTTCTGTGTTTTTCAGATTTTTCTCCATAATAGCTTCTCAATAATGCATTTTTCTGCATTTTATTATGCATGTTTTAACAACAGTTAAACTTGCTGTTTTCAGTTTTTATTTGAAGATTTAACAAGAAAAATGAAACCTCAAATAAATGCACTTTCCACATTTTTAAATTTCCTCTGGGTTTTGCATTTTCCTGATTTTTTTTCACAAAGGGTTTTCAATTTATTCCTGCAGATTCATCATATCCTCAGTTTTCACCTTTTATGTTTTCTCAACACTAGTCTTTCATTATTTTCAAATTATCTGAGGTTTATATCTCGAAAAATGAAACTATTTTACGGCATTTTTCTGATGATTTTTATGAAAATTTTATAACTAAGCCCTAAAAATTTTTCGTCATTGTGGATTTATCGTGTCCTCCATTGTCACCTTTTTATTGATAATATTCAAACATGTTTTTGCTTGGTGTAAGTTATGTAGTTTTCAAATGATCAGTTTTTTTTCTTTCGAAAAAAGTAAAATCACAATTTTTAATTTCTGTATATTTATTTCTTGAGCTTAATTTCTATTTCAGCAAAAACAATCAAATTTCTCTCCTTTTTGAAAATAAGACTACACACATATATTGCGGATATATTTCTAGTAATTTTTCATAAGTTTATGCCCATTGAAAGATCAACAAAATGTATTTTTTTGGTTTTTATAAGTAACCCAAAAAAAGTTTTGTTTTTATGCCCCCGTAATCGAAGATTTGGGGGCATATAGTTTTTCACCTGTCCGTCTGTCTGTCTGCAGCCGGGGGGGGGGGACTTTAACCTGCAATACTTTAACCTGCCGCCGGGGGCATCAGTGTTCCACGAACACAGCTTGTTTATGGATTCAACTCCTCAATTTTCAAAAACATTGTTTTAAAACTCGTTCTGCATTAGACATCATTTTGAAATGACTATAGAATTTTTCATGTTTTTACGAATGTTTAATAATTACACAAAAATTACATAATTCAGTCAATGCAGGTTTATCACTGCCTGCTTTGTACAGTGAAGGGCAAAACATTTAAATAGCTTTACTTGGTGTAACAATGTAGGACTAGTCTTACATTTTCCAATTAAGAAAATGCTATGATTAAATGCATTATTTTTTCACGAATGTTTATTAGCAGTATGTATTTTTAGCTACATTTTTTTTTTTTTGCAAAAATCTGGAAAGTACTGGACATTTAAAATATATGAAATTTTTTCCACTTAAAAAAATTTAATGTATAGTCTCATACATTTTAGGATTTAATGGTTTCACAGTAATGCATTTTTTAAATTTTAGTATTTTTTATGCCAAGTTTTTAAACCTAGAATAAGTGCATGTTTTTCCCCACTTTTTGAAAATAAATTTTTTAGAAATAATTTCATTTTACATTTAAGTTTCTGAACATAAGACTTTGAGAGGTAATTTTATGTATTTTTGAAAGAAAAAAGAAAATGTTTATATTTATTTTTTCTGTATTTGTATTTATCTTTACAGAAATACCAGCAAATAAATTAACATTTTATTAATTAAAATTTTAAATGAAGTAATTTTTAAAAGTCAGAATTCCACATTTTAACACATATTTAACATACATCATTTTCCCCAAATTTTTGTAAATGGCCAAAAAGGGAATTTATTTCTGTAGATTCATCTTGTCTCAAGTTTTATCCTTTTCAACAAGAAACACAAAATTTAAACATTGATTGTTACTTTTCCCAGAAAAGGGAAATTTGCAATTTATTTTTCTGAAACGAAGTAAATGACCATTTTAATGGATCTGCAATTTGTGCATTTTTTATATTAAAAAAAATTCAGTTATGGCTTCACTCATGCATTTATCAGATTTTTCCACGAATGTTGACATGATAAGTATGAAGAAACACTGTTAATTTAAATGAGCAGATTTATACAAAAAAGTGCAAAAATGGTAAATTTAATTTTTTCCATTTTTTCCTTATTGAGAAAAGAATTTTTAATTATCCTTTAATATTGCAATTGTCTGAAGTTTTTTCCTGAAAAAATGAAAATCCAACAAGTATGTGCTCAATCATTTCTTCATTTTCTACATTTTCTACTTTAGAAAAAAAAGCACTAGTCATATGCATATCTTTAGAATCTTAAAAGCGACTTTTCCTATTTTTAGCAGTATGTTTTTTTCCAAAAATAAATCAGCAATTTATTGCCCATTTCAATTTTTTGATAATTTTCTCTATTTTTCAAAAATAAGGTTTTGGTTGAATACATTTTTCTGATTTACTGATTCTCATTATTGGCTTCTCATTAAAGGTCCCATGTAATCGAAAACATATTGTTCATTTTTACACATGAATATGTATTCTAATTGATATTTTTTGCATGTTTCATCTGTGAAATCACTACATTGAGAAATAAACAAATTTTTATGAAGGTTGTATGTCCTTTTTAACTTCCTAAGCCCCACCCCTTGAGAAAGTTCACTTACCACAAATATGAATTTTTGACTGTATACCTCATCCCAGAAAGGGAATATTACTGGTGCAAAGGCTGCGTTTGGAAAAAGTGCATCTAGATTTCTTTGTCTTTGGTAGAACATAAAAGGTGACCATTTCATGCTTACTTCATAGATTGTGGCCTGAAACTACCATCTCATTGCTGCATCCTGTACTTACACTTCTTCTCTTTTACATTACTGGGCGGTGAGAGGCAGCTGGCATAGGAGTCTACATGAAATAGCTAAGGTTGATGCAACTCTAAGTCAAAATATGCACCACCATATGTCAGTCAGCCAGATTTCTGTAGCAAATTTTCGCTTTCTTTGTTGTGATTAAACAATCATGAAATTAAGATTTGTTCTAGCAGGATGTGCTTAAAGCAAACACAAAAGTTAACGTCGCAGTTTATCTTTTTATTCTTTAAAATGATTACTTTTCTAATAAAATGTAAAATGGCAATTTTTGTATATATTTATTACAGGAACTCAGTATATCATTTCAGTAAAAAAACATTAAATGCTAGACATTAAATGCTTGAATTTTTTTTTTTACTTTTTGAGCATATGACATTCTTGCATTTTCAGATTTTCCCGTGAATAATTTCAAGACAAATATGAAAAAACTGTTTCCATTATATAATTGTCGATTTTTACAAAAAATAAATCCGCAAAAAAAATCTACATTAATTTTTTTCCATTTTTTACTTGTTGATGAAAAAATGTTTAATAATCATGCAATCTAATAATTTCCAATCGTGTGATTCTCTTCACAATTATTCACATTTACCCAATTTTTCACATATTCTAACAAATAAGTTCTCGGACATTAATTTTTCACTTGAAAAAGACTAGTGTGATTAATATCATTAGTTAGTTGAATATGATGTTTCCAGTTCTCAGCTGTATGCTTTTTCCAGAAATATATCTGCAAATTGTTGCACATTTAAAACTTTTGAAAATGTGCCTTTGGTCGATAAAATTTTTCAGATTTCCTCATTAATTCCAAAAATAGCTTCTCTTTAATGCATTTTTCAGATTTTGTGAAGAATGTTTTGTCATTAATAGGTCAAACAAACTTTAAAATCTTCATTTGTGGATTTTTACAGAAATCAACTCTCAAATTAATGTATATTGATTTTTTTTTTTTAGAAATTTCTCCTCTTTTTGAAAATAAAACTAGTTGTATGGATTTTAGAACATTTTTCAACAATATAAACAACTTATAGACATTTTCAGATTTTTCATTTTTTAACATAACTATCATGCAATTTTGTTTTCTTAAAAAATTGAAAAATGTGCATTGTTTTTTCTGTAAATTGCATGCACATCATTTAAGAGACATTCCCTATTATAAATAGATTCTCATTTTTTCCCTCTTGACTTTTTTTGGAAAAACACTATTTTTTGAATTATCAAACAAAGATAAAAGAATTAAAATTCATTTGTTAAAATTCTCTGTTTTAAGTTTTATCAGAAAATGTATCCCAACCGATACATTGGAAATTAAAAAGACATTCAAAATGGTTTTAACCACTTTTTGAAAATTTGCAAAAAAAGTATTCAATGTATTTCTCTAGATTCATTATGCCTCAATTTTCACCTTTTTCAACAATGAAAACAACATTTATACATTGTTTTCACATTTCCCAGTAAAAAAAAAAAAACAATCTACTGCCACTTGAAAATTGAGAAGTTTTGTGAGAAAAAAGTAAAAAGTCTATTTTTAATTTCTTTTCTGTATATTTTTCACAGGCACTCAATTTCTTTTCTATTTCAACATGTAAAATGACATTAAAAATTTGAACGTTCTCTCAATTTTGAACATAAGACTACAATTTTGCATTTTTAAGATTTTCCAGTGAATTTTTTTTTCATAAATATGCAAATACAGTTTTTTCTAGCAATTTATAGATTTTTTTTTAAATTTTTTTTTTATTTACTTTAATCAGTGTTAAACTTTTTGAGGAAAGATGAATTAACTAATCATCAGTATGCATTTTTTTGATTACCTGAAGACTTTGTTCTTAAAAAAGTAAGAAATAAAATAAATAAATAAAATAAATCCATGTCTATTACTTGTTAATATTTCAGCAAATTGGAACCCAGTCATTTCTTTATTTTCTACTTGCCAAATGCATGTCATTGGTATGTTAAATGCAACATTTCCTATTTTAAGCAGTATATGTTTTTCCAAAAATAAATCAGCAATTTATTGCACATTTACACTTTTTGAAAATTTTCTTCACTTTTCAAAAATAAGCCTTTGGGTCAATACATTTTTCTGATTTCCTCATTAATGACTTTTCTCCAATGAGTTTATCTGATTTTGTTATGAATGTTTTTGCTATTTCGAGATCAAACACAATATGTCAAATTCTACAGTATTAATAGGGTTTTCCAAAAACATAAATCCTTAAATAAATTAATATGGAAATTTTTAAAAAAATTTTTAACACTACCCTTAGACATTTTAACACTTTTTTCAGCGATAAGATCAATTTTTAGACATTTTACATTTTTTATTCTCACTTTTGTGTATTTTTTCTGAAAAAAGAAAAACACCATTTGCACAGTTTTTTCTGCATATAACATGAACATCATTTTTCAGAAATTTCAACAAATAAATGCCTAATTTAAAAAAATGTTTTGCCTTTTTTTGAAAAAAAAAAAATTTTAATGATTAAAACATTTATTTTAAAATCATTAAAATGCATTGGTCATAATTTTATCTTCTATTTGAGAATAGAAAGTGACAAATCAGAGCTGTAAGAGCCTCTCCAATAGGTATCATAGCTACCATAGGCTCACTAGCTAGCTGTACTTAAGCAATTGCTTTTAAACTCACTAGCAAGCTAGCTAACGTCTCAGAAATCTGCAAGCACTTGGGTTCCACAACACTGCCGCGATACCTTGGATAAGTTAATGCATATTAAAGCTAGCTAAGTTAGTGAAGTTGGGGCAAAAACCAAATCATATCGCTATCATTGTGATTATCATTTACAAAGATTTTCCTTATTTAACGTTAGCTAGCATACTAGCTGCCTGGGTAGCTATATCCCAAGATCAACATAACTTAATACGCAATGGCCCCACTGATCTATATAGAATAACAGTGGATGGCACACAGTACATAGCCATCATGACATAATCAGTAAGCCTGATAATCATGTTGACCCTAAAAAAGCGTGGTGACATATAAATGTAAATGCAATAGGCTGGGGGTGCTGTTTTGCTAATTGCATTTGAATATTGTCCACAGTATTGCAGGGCACAACTTTGAAAATTAAATGTCAAATAGCTTTTTTCTTTATCATTTGAATATAGTCATAGATTTCCCATAGTAGAATTATGTTTTCATTTTAATATTGTTCCCTATGGGCTTCCATAGTAAAAACATTTCTACATAAAAACATGGGCCATGTTCAAAACCGCGCACTAACATACTACTCGCACTGCAGACGACATCAGAGTTAGGGGGTAGGGTGTTCACTTATGCGTGGGGAGTGAGTTTGTGTCTGCGAGAAGTTCCCGGATGTATACTAGATCGGACAGATATTTTGTGGGTGCATCTTAAGCTCACTATTCATACACAAATTGCCCAAGATGCAACGCGACGTAAACCTCCGGAAAAACTCGCTGAGGAATAATAATAATAAGAAGAAGCAACAGGAGGAGTTTGTTCGTAGTGACTAGCGTGTAGTGTGGCTAGTGTGTAGTGAGAATACTGTATGTAGGTCGAGCGCGGTTTCGAACACGGCCATGGTCTTTACATTTCCCAGTAAAAGAAAAGTCTCATGTAACTTTCAAATTATTACAAGGAAACAAAAAAGTGTAGTTTGTTATTTCTTTTCTATGTTTATCACACAAACTCATCTATTTTTTCATGATAAAATACATTCACAATAAAATCATTAAAATTCATCAGTCAAAATTCATTCACCTCCGCCAAGGAGGTGAATGTTTTAGCCGGCGTTTATCTGTTTGTCTGTCTGTTTGTCTGTTAGCAGGATATCTCAAAAACGGCCATATAGATTTTAACCAAACTTTGCAGGATCTTAGAGTAGCATAAGAGGAACAAGTGATTAAATTTTGGCATATCTAGGCCAAAGTACAGCTGAGATATAGGCCAAAGTTCAAATCCAGCTATGCTGGCAGATATTTGCAGTCTTTCCATTACATCAGGTCGGCAAACGTAGCCCCGCCCCTTTTGGGGGGAAAACAAACCACACTCCCCATTGACTTTCGAGGGCGCACCGTTCTGCGCCGAGGAGGGCGCAGCGCGAAGCTGGCGCCGCTGCTGGACAGCGCGCTGCGCCCAAGTAAAAAATTTTCAACTCTGCCCTGTGGCATCACCTTGGCGCGTCAAATAGGAGAGAATATTGGAATTGGAAAAAAATAGGTGGATTTTGGCAGAAAGGCACCCAAAAAATGGAAGAGAGCATCATTGTGGTGGTCTCTCTGCATGCATGGCTGTGGGACACTAGACTTCAAACCAACTGGGATCTCATTAAAAAAGCCCAGGCATGGAGAGAGATATCCCACAATTTGGGAATACCAGGTGTGTTAAAAACTGGCAGAGATATATCATTAGCCTCATAGCATAATTGCCTCCTAGGGCCGTCCACACCGAGAAAGATAACTAGCACGACTCACCTCACTTTTTATGTAAATCCTGATTTAGCTACTTTGATTTGTTTACATTGGCTGTACTTTCTCTTCAGCGAACCCATTTTTGCTTCGTTGGAAAATTGACATTGGCCTAGCTTCTTGGCTACTATTCAGCGAATACATCTGAAGAGGAAACTTAATACAAGACATCCTTTTGGACTTAGATTAACATTATGTAATGAGTTACTCTGCGATGTCATCTGCCATGTTGAATGAACATGACGTGTTGATGTGAAGCCCTTTATATTCCAACGGATTTGATTGGCATTCAGTTTTTCTATCGTTCATAAAATCGCTCTGAAAGTGATCACAGCGATATTGTTTGCCATTATCGTTGTCGTTATAGTTGTGGTGTGGACTTTGCCATCTACGTGAGTTAGAACGATTTTTAAAACTATATCTTTATAGTTTCCGTAGTGTGGACGGCCCTTTGTCCAAAATATGACTATGAGGCTAACGATATAATGTTTTTCATTTACACAATAGGCAAATTTTTTTTTTTTTTTTCCTGTAATTAAAGACCAATACTGTTGTAAACTGAAGCAAATGATTTTCTAAACGGACAGGAGGTGTATGTACTTAGAAATCTAGATGATTGACATCATGAGATGTGCACTACTCTTGCATAGACAATGCAGTGTACAATGAATGGCTGCAGCGGTCGAGATCTGCGCCGAGCGCGTGCTATGTGAAAGCCTCTGCGACAGTCTGCGCCGTACCCAGCGCAGAGCGCTGCCCAAACCGCATGCTATGTGAAAGCCCCTTTTGGGCAGCCACGGGTGACTGCAGTAGCTCAATAGCGCCACATCTGGTTACAGCCTGTATGTGACAGAGTCCAGGCAGCAACCCAAACTGATCATAAGACAAGGGGTCTGAGATGTCTGAGGGTGAGTGCAAGTACCATTCAACGCCATCAGCGTGAGCAACATATGAGCACACGTTCTCTGCAGAAAACCCACATTTTTCCATTTTACCCACTGAGCATATACAGATTGGAAGTAATCACTCTTGCTTGTTTCTGATTTGAGGAATTCATGGTGTTACAGCTGTCCCTCGTTACAGCTGTCCCTCATCACCCTTACATTTTAACATCAGAGAAAAAACTTTCGAGAGAAAAAATAAGAAGTTAATGCTCAAAGCAAGATTAAAAGGCTTGTTAGGACAGACTCTATTTGCAGAGCATATTTCATCTTTCAGCATGCCTGTCCCTGTCCTCTATCCACTAGATGGACAGATGAAAATTTGGACTACATTTTTCTCTTATCTATCAACGACACAGGAAATTAGCAGTATAAATATTTTCCTTGCGAAGAAAAGGTACAATTTGCATGAAATACATGATTATGCCAATGACTTCTTTCCCCTGATGAGTGTTCGACACTGTGGTGAACTCGCGAATAGGCCTAGTGTTCAAAATCTGAAAATTATGGAGCTAATTGCGTTTGTGCAGGTGGCAGTGCGTAATGTCTCACTTTCAAGACATGAGCATGGAACAACAAAATACATTGGCAGTGTCCAAATAAGGTATGTGACATTCAAGGAAAAAATTTTTTAGGGGCTGGGGATTTTGTATAAACTGCATAATGTAAACTAATGCAGTTTCTGGACAAAACAGTCCGTATTTTATGTAATTAAATAAAATTTTAAAGATTGAAGCTTGAAATGATAGCTGGACAACTTGCATTATACAGCACTATAGAGGTGAATACCAAAAAGAATTGCACATATGAAAATCATTGAGTTGTCCTGACTCAAATGTTTGTGATGCAGTATTGATTCATGTTTAATTTTGTCAACACGGATGATCAAAAGACTCCTATGTTTTTGAGAAAGTTCCTCCCTGGCCTAAGAGCTCTTTCCAGCGCCCCACGTTTCTCTGTTAAGAGCTCATTAAATCTCTTGTCAGGTGATTACCTCAAGACCTTTTTTTGGGGCCAATCCTCCCCAGTTTGACTTGGAAGGCGGAGTATAAATGGAGGCATTGTTAATGCTTGAGCTGCCAGCAGAAGTGAAGACCGCTTTCTTTGAAATACACTTTATGAGCATAAAAATAACATTTGGATGCCATAGCATATTCATTGAATGCACAATCTAAGACCCTCACGGGCCAAGACATCAGATTCCCTGCAGCTCTGGATTGACTCATTAAAGTGCAGCTAATCAGTGTGCAAATCAATCATCTGGACCTTAGAAAGGACAAATAGTGTTTCTTTCAAAAGGAGCAGAAAGATGAGGGGAACTTTGGCAATCTTCATTGTGTATCTTGCATCATGTTCCCACAAGGCAGTGGCGCAATTTCCTCGAGTCTGTTGCACTGTAGAAGCGATACTGTCCAAGGAGTGTTGTCCACCCTTAGGCTCTGATCCGGCAAATATCTGTGGAGTTCTGTCTGGCCGAGGAAACTGCTCAGACGTGCGCGTGGACACAAAGCCATGGAGTGGTCCTTACAGGTTACGAAACGTTGATGACCGAGAAAGATGGCCAATGAAGTTTTTTAACCGAACCTGCAATTGCACAGGTGAGTAAATGTTTTTTTTTTAAAATTTGATGTGCACAAATGGGCCAAGTCATTCTGTTACAATAACAGAGAAACCTGCATGAGTTTCATTTTGTTTTTGTATTATGAGGTTTTATTGCACCCAGCAATAAGATGTGATTTCAGGTCGCTTTAAATTTTTTTTTCACTTTGACAGAGCATTTGTTTTATGGATGTGCGTCTATTGTAAAACAGTGTAGTATAGAAGAAGATGAGGGACAGCATTATTCCACATTATTACTATTGTGATAGTCTTAATGCATTGGCATATAAATACAATTGAAAATATATGTTCAAAAGATGAAGTCCGTAATTTTTTTGCTCAAGAAAATACAAAATGTAGATATGAATAGTGCAATATTTTAAAGTTGAAAAAAACCATGGTGGTTCAAGATTCATGCAGGGTCACTTTCACAAAAAGAAGTGGAGCAAAACAGGAAGTCACTAGAGAAGAAACCCGGTGTCTGATGAAGTCTTGGACTCCAAACTTCAGGCAGTTATGGCCTGCAAGAGAATAACAAGTATTAAACGTGAAAGTCACTTGGTGATTATGATAGTTTGTCCAATAACTTTTGAGCCCCTAAAAGTGCAAAGCTATACATAAAAATGGTTGTAATTTGCAAGCAGTTTATACAATATTTCTGTCAAAATGCTTAAATTATGGCATAAAGTCAACACTTGAATCACATCTTGGTTGAAAATGCCCTAACTAAACTTGAAAGTTTACACTTGAATAGCCTTTCATTTGTTTCATTTTAAATCGATTATGGTAGCATACAGAACCAAAATGATGCTAATTGTGTCACTGTTCAAGTACTTTCGGATCAGACTGTAAGTTTCTTAAAAAAGTTTTAACGGACTCATAGGAAGGTCATCTTGGGACGCAGCATTCACACTTCCAACATCATATGACTTTAAATGGGGGGTTGGACATGATGTGGTGGTTTTTTATTGGATAAGACGTGCAGCTGCATTGCAAGAACAGATCACTGACCTGTGAGTAACACCAAGTTAAGAGCGCCTCAGGGGAGCTGTTAATGTACTGATACAATGGATCTGTGTAAAAGCAAAATATGATTTCCTGATAGGTTTCTTTAATAACAGACTTAATCAAACAGAATAACATTTTAAGACCTTAAATTTTCATTTTTAAGATTACTTATTAACAACAACAAATGGACATCCAGTAACATTAGTACAGCCAGAAAAATCTGGAAAACAAAATTTTCTGTATTTTCTTGCAGGCTTTTTCATGCTAAAGGTACAGTAAATGAAATTTGGGGCCGATGTAAATAACCATTGTCTGACTGCTTTAGCCAATGCTGATAATAATTCTAGTACAACAGCCACCTTCTTGTATTTTAACAGAAATATAAAAATAGGCAAGTTTAGACCATCATTGAGGGCACAGAGAACCAGATGAGCGTGGTTGTCAGAAAAAAAAGTGACAAAGTTTATTTTTACTGCAAAATTTCATATAACTTTATTCAGATAACTATGATTTGACTACTTTTTACGATTGAAAAACTTTGAGAATGCCGTTTTTACCTCTGTATTGCCTCTAGTAAATTTATGCCACTGAGTGAGTTCAGATAAATTCAAACATTTGAGAAATTCCTTCTCATGCGGTCTGTGAACACAGGAAACTTTGCTGGGTACAACTGTGGAGAGTGCAAATTTGGCTGGACAGGACCGAATTGTGACCAACGCAAACGTCCAGTAGTGCGCAAGAACATCCACTCCCTGACCCCTAGTGAGCTCCAGGAGTTCCTGAATGCCCTGGACCTCGCCAAGACCACCATCCACCCCGACTATGTCATCGCCACTCAGCACTGGCTGGGCCTTCTGGGGCCGAATGGAACCCAGCCCCAGGTCAACAACATCTCAATCTATGACTTGTTTGTATGGCAGCATTACTATTCTGTCAGAGATACACTCCTCGGTAAGTGTGCAACATAGCACCACACAACGCAACACAACACAACACAGTGACAAGGACAAGCCGTTCAGCTTCATTGATGATCTGTTACCAAAGGGCAAATTATTTCCTAAATGTCTAACCACAATGGAAAAAAAAAACAAAAAACAGTTTTGCATTTTATCTTTGTCATTTTCGCACTTGTCTTATATGGTATTACATCAGGCATTG
Source organism: Gymnothorax javanicus (assembly GCA_029692085.1). NCBI lineage: Eukaryota > Metazoa > Chordata > Actinopteri > Anguilliformes > Muraenidae > Gymnothorax > Gymnothorax javanicus. The sequence goes on from CM056205.1 coordinate 12,367,496, forward strand.
TATAACATTGGATTAAACATTTGTAATTGTCAAGGAAATGTGGAGATGATTGAACCAGAGGAAGTAATTCACTGAAAGAAGTAAATGAATCTTAAATACCGTAACTTCCTGGAACATAAACTGTTCAAAGTAGTCACAGTGCAATGTTGCTAATAAACTGTCCGTGAAGTTACCCACGGCTAATTTGACTAGCACAGTCAGTGGAATCCCAAAAGCAAACACATGCATAACTATGGTGCATTTACAGGATAGGACACAGAACACAGCTTTTTTGTCAGTGAGCATGATGGCATTTTCTCAATCTTCACAACTGAATCCATGAGCTTAGTGGTTTTGAATAACCCCTTTAAATTCTTACTTTTCTCAAGTTTTCCCTTAAGTAGGTTCAAAAGCAGAAAACTTTTTTTTTTATATTGTAGGACAATTTCACATTCATATTCTGTATCTGCAGGTTGCAGTGCTTCAGTGAAGCTACACCTATGTTGAGAGAAATATTCAATCCCAGGACACCTTGTTTTCATAGCTGCAGCATTACATCACATAGAAAATATCAAGATCTTGTACATCATTTAATACACATTTCCCTGTAATTCAGCTGAATATATTTGGGATCATTGGAAACAATGAGATCTCGATTAGAATTTACAATAGGTCTGAAGTTCCACAGGTTTGAATACAGCAACTGCATTCGACGGACCCATATATCAGTCTCTAGCTTTTATAGGGTTAACTAAAATATAGGGACGGAAATAAATAAAATGATTGCCCAGAGCTGTTTCTCAGTCTGAAAGGCCAATGAGCAATTGCATTTGACTGAATCAGAGTCTTATCAGTTTCAAACTTTTCTAAACTAACACGTTCAATTATAAGAAGTAGGAATCAGGGGGGAAAAAAGATTTTGTGGAAAGAAAATGTGTCTGTTATTCTGTCCTTAGGTCCCGGACGGCCATTCAAAGCCATCGATTTCTCCCACAAAGGACCAGCTTTCATCACATGGCACAGATACCACCTCCTGCGTTTTGAGCGAGATCTACAAGTGAGAACATGTGCTTCCTAATGGAGTCTGTCATAGAACAGTTTATTTAATGTTAGGGGAATAATTTCATCCTTTTCTTATCCTATTATTGAGGCTTTTTGTGGCGCAAATTACTTTTGACAATTCAGAATTTTGTAGCTCAGTGTAATGTGGCAACAAACATATTTCAAAGCATTATGAATGTATAATCTGAAAACACTGATTCGACATTTGGATGGGCCTCCCAATTTACCGTCAAGCCCTTCCAATACCAGAAACAGGACCGGACCCATGCTGATTCTGTGAACTACACCAGATCCATACTGAGCCAGTGACTGCAGCAAATTTATACTGTGCCAGAAACTGTGGCCAGCAGCCCAGGAGGGATAGTTGAGTTCAGTTAGTTATGATGACAGCACCTCGTTTCAAAAAATTTCCCCATTAAGCCGTGTCAGTAAACACATCTGTTCAGCTGCATAAGTGTTTCCCTCCAAGTCATTTCTTAGTGAACTTTCCTTGAGAACTACCGATTGATAAAAAAAAAAAAAAAAAATGCGGGCAGACATTTTTTCTGGCCTAAATCAAGACCAGAGGCTGTGATGAGCTTTGAGGTAAAAATATGATCAGGTGACGTGGAGACGTGCATGAATCAAGTCATGATATTGCGATCATGACACCACGGGCGATTAAACTCAAAATGACACAGACAGAAGTATGAGCGTTCATTGATTGAAATTATTTCAGTAAAAACTTACTGTTAAATTCATATCAAATACAGCAGTTATACTTAGTGGAGTCGACAAAGAGCTCTACACAAAGTACAGCTGAGTTTAAATAACGTCATACACATCCAGGGCCTGTGCTTAAGCATCAAAAACAACAGCGCTTTGTGTTTCATTAGCCTCAGTAATCTGCACGTCATGCAGAACAGCCATTCAGTTTGTCAGGAAAATCTGTTTGGGTGTAGAGACTTACACTGCCTGGTCTTCCTCCTACAGAGACTGACGGGGAACGAGAATTTCGCCGTTCCATACTGGAACTTCGCTACGGGTCAGAACGAGTGTGACGTGTGCACCGACTCTCTCCTGGGGGGTCCCAGTCCCAACAACCCCTCCCTCATCAGTCCACAGTCCCGGTTCTCCAGATGGGGGGTGGTGTGCAACAGGTCTGTGTGAAGAACGAACTCATTACTCTCGGCCGCTGAGCAAAGCCGCTTAAATTGGTGAGGGGTGCAAGGATTAAAAATCCTTCAGTCTCACTGTTCACCGGTCAGACAATATGCTGCAGCCATAATGTTGTTTGGTGATGAATATAACTGTGGAAAAGCTAAACACAGAGGCCACATTCACTGGCATTGACAGCGATCGCAAACATTTATCAAATACGTTCAAAAAGTTAGAATGCATGGAAATGTCTTCTGACAAACTTCGTTCATAGTAAAGTGCAGTTAAATTTTCATATGTACATTTGAAAAACAGACTAAATATGGTCATTGAAATTCTTCAACAACTAACACATATAAAACTGGTTTTTAAATTCCCATTTTAATGATCACTATCCAATGCACTGGTTAAGATGCATTTATAATGTGCTTACCTTTTACCAGACTGAACTTTCATTGGTTAGAACTCAACAACCACATTGGTTAATGCTGATTCATGTAGACCTTACAGTAAATAGTTACGTTAGTCATTTCAATTCATTTGTATCTAGATGCATTGCCAAGTTTAGAAGTTTAAAATGCACATGTGCTGTAAAGAATACATAGGTTAGGTAGATATGACCACAGGAGTATACACTTTGCTTGTGCAGTTGTGCACAATGGTGTATGTATGCTGTTGCTGATGTGATGTCATAATGATCACAGTCTGTCCCCCTCAGTCTGGATGAGTATAACCAGCGGGTGACCCTCTGCAATGGGACCACTGAGGGGTTTTTAACGAGGGGTTTCAGGGAGAGGAGTATGAACAACCTGAGCCTGCCTTCCATGAATGACGTCAGGAGCTGTCTCAACCTGAGAGACTTCGACAGCCCTCCCTACTTCACTAACTCCACCTTCAGCTTCAGGTGACAGGGCTACCTGTTATGCACTTGTGGCAGGCTGTAATTCATTCACAACAATGTAAAGACAGGACATACTAAAATAATAAAATTGTCTTAAATAAATAATTAAATAACTTTCTAACCTCTTTCTATATATATGATGTATGAGCCAAAGAACGTTATTAAAAAGAGACAATGACTTAAAGCCAGGAATTGTACCGAGAAATGAAAATGTGAGTTGTCACTGCCATCTAGTGGCCAAATAACTGAACATACAGAATTAAAGGTGCACTATGCAAGTTTTTTATTTTGTGCGCGATTATATTTTTGTTTCAATTCGCCAACATCTCCCCACGATCCGCTAGCTGCCTGCTCCTGAATTCACTGTAAAAAAAGAAAGAAAGAAAAAAAAAAAAAACCCGGGCTCTGGAGACCGCACAGGCGTCACAAACTGCAAATAAACACAAGGGGCACAGGCTGTGACCCATAACATAACAAACCGTTTCGGCCAATCACCGACAAGAGTTGACAGTTACGGAAGCGTGGGAGGGAGGGAACTATGGGAGGGAGGGGCGGGCTACCTCTGTTTTGTTTAAATTCGAATGTCAACAGAAGTGATGTCAACAAACTTGCATAGTGCACCTTTCAGCTTCGAAAAATAATCTTGGTATTTGGTCAATGCCAAAACATTTAGATGGTATTCACCCAGGAGTGCAGAGTCTAAAATATTTAATGTTCATAGTGTTAATTTTTTAAAACAGCTTTGGGACTTCATGAAGTTCAATGACGTATAGAGTAGGAGGGAAAGGGTTATTTTTCCGCCAAACTGACAGTACTGCCACCAGGGAGGAAATAAAGCCATGGATATAAAGTAAAATTGGTCACATTAGCTTTTTAATGAAAGCAAGAGTTTTGCTCTGAGGTAGAAAATACTTTAGTTCGATATCCAGCTTCCCTCAAGTACAATCACGTTTGCACTAAACCATGTTCTGCTTTGGATCAAGAAAACATTTTCAAAGAATGTCTCCCACGCAGCACTGACTGACAGTGGCCTTTAAATCTTGCAATTCATCTAAAGGCCCATATCTAGCCTCATCATGGTGTACCAGCACTTTGTCTCCATTTTCCCAGCAGCATTTACTGTGCAACAAGAATGCACAAAAAAAAAAAAAATAGAGTGCAAAAAGAAAGTAATTGTAACCACCCTCCATCATACTATACTCCTGTCTTTATGATGTTATAACCCACTTTTTCGCAATGTATGGCGTGCTCTTCTTGTTGTAGACACCAGTTTGTATGTGATGAACAGATATTTCTGTGGCTAGACTTTTTCATTAGCATATGAAAGCTGCGCGCTCACCAATGTTATCAGAATGTTTTTCGCCGAATTCTCTTATGAGGATGCAACAGTCACACTTGGTCACTGGGAGAACTTTTCAAGAATGTTGAATTGAAAAAAAAAAAAAATCAGACATTTCAAAACCTTACAGTTTCTCAGCCTCTTTAAGCAGACTGATGTTTCTAAGAGAGGATTGTTTTAGGCCTTTTTTAATCCATTTAAAAAAGATTTTTTGGGGTATTTGTTTAAATTATATTGACATTTTCCTTACCTCCAGGAATGCCCTTGAAGGCTATGAGAGACCGGATGGTGTGCTGGACAATTCAGTGGCGAACCTCCACAATTTGGTTCATTCCTTCCTGAATGGGACCAGCGCCCTATCACACGCTGCCGCCAATGACCCCATCTTCCTGGTGAGGGAGTGAATACACGAATACATCAGCTGGCCTTTTATATACACTGAAGGAGGGCGAGGAAACAAATATTTTGCGTCATAATTGATTCAATGGCGAAATACTAAACATAAGTATATGAGTTTAAATGTAGTCACTGGAGGGTTGAAGTCTTCAGACCCTTTCATATCTGTACATCACTCTCACAGCAAAACAGGAAATGACGCAATCCATCAGAGCGTGTGCGCTTGTTATGCTTGCCAGCCGAGATTTATGTTGGCTGACGTCGGGTAATCAGCGAAAATTTGAAGGTCAAAGTTCAACTTGGTTTTAATTATTTTTGGTCCAACCATTATCAGCATGTGCGCACAACAATACGACAATAGAGAGTTTGGCTGAAAGCTCAAGTTCACACAACCTCTAAGCCTCATGACAGTGTGTAATGACCTCTGCAGTGTCATAAATATATGTTCTCAGATTTTATGAACAGTGTAAGTTGTAGGCCTGTCTCTTGGATTTACAAACCTTGTTAGCTTGTCACTAGAAAATGTGGTTCTCTCCTGTTTTTAAAGTTTATTTCATAATCCTTAAATATTAGGAGTCAAAAGTAACCTTGGCTTCTCTCACGTAATGCTTGGGCATATGGGCATATGAACATAATTTTTATTGTATCAATCAAAGAGGGCTTGTTTTAAAATGTGTTAGTATTTAGCATTTAGTTAGTATATCTAAGTTGGTTTTGGCTTCAACTTCATCTGTAGATGAATGTGAGGCAAAATATATTGTAGAAGCCGACTAAATGTAGGAAAATTGTTTGAACTAAGAGAGGCTGAAATTAAATGCACATCATAATACTTGCTGTTTATGAGGCTCAATATCGCATAATTTGAGGATATATCAAAATAGATCCGAAAGGTGAGCATTAGAAATCCGCTTTCAGTATGTCACAGATAATCTGAATTTCTGCAATGAATTAATTTTTGCAGTGTTGACACGCTGATCATCCCTCTTTAGGTACTTCACGCTTTTACAGATGCGATATTTGATGAGTGGATGAGGCGGTTTATTCCACCGAACTCCAGTTTTCCGGATCAGATGGCACCTATTGGCCATAACAGGGACTACAACATGGTGCCGTTCTTCCCACCAGTGACCAATGAAGAGATCTACATCACCGCCGACCAGCTGGGATACTCCTACGCGGTTGATCTGGAAGGTTAGTGACTGCACCTGCTTTCTTATTTGTCGCTCAACAACTGTTCAGAGAAGAACAGACATGTTTGAGCCCTTGATAAAAATGGCAATAAAAGCAGTATAAAAAACACAGGTAATGAATGTTATTGTACAGGATAATCAAAATCATCGAGAAAATATATTCTATTTTATAAATGTAGTTGTTTGAAGAAAATGTTACTTTAACACATAATCATTTTTTTCCAATCAGATGGTTTTAAATATTATTGGCACCTCAACATCTCATACTTCCTGAATCTTCACATGATCAGGACTCATAATTATTGTGCTGAAGCAGTTAAACGTCCACTTATTTTTGATCATAGCAGGCTTGTTGTGTTATTTTGGATCTGATACTTCATAATTTTTGGCACAAGAATGATTAAAATGATAAAGCATGAGAATAGATATCATAACCTTGGCCTATCTATGGTTTAATATAGCTCTTAATGTTCTGCCCATAGTGAAAGTCTAAATAAATATAAGACATACTTATTTCTCACCGGTCATATGCAGCGATAAAAGTTTTAAAGAAGTGTTTGTTGAGTGCCCTTTGAAGAACTAAAACAAAGATGATACAGTTTAATAAAGACGATAAGACCTATCAGTTACAGCATCCAATACCCAGGTCTTTGAAAGGCCCCCATTGTGTGGAAGGACCTCTGATATTTCTTTCTTGTACAATTCACATAATGACGTCAAAACCATTAAAAAGGTTCACGTGGAAAAAAACTTTGGTCAAAATACATATTTCTATTTGAATCACATTGACATTGACTACATAAGTTTGAGAAACAAACAAATGATATAGTTTTTTCTTTATTTGGCACTGGACTCCATAATTTTGGATTTATATTCAAACAATGTGCACAATTTAAAGTGCATTTCCTTGGCTCGTATTAATTTGATTTCACCATTCATCCAAGGCAGCAGTTTTACGGCAGTCTCCATGTTTCAGGTAACTATCATTTTTAGGACAAATGCTGTATTTGCTGGTGTAGGTGATCAACCCGGTCGACTATTTGTTCCTCAGAGCAGAAGTAAGGCTTCAGGATCCAGTTTTTTCTCCCCTTGTCAATATGAAAGCCCAACAAGGCAACCTAGCCAGTCAAGGCTGATACTAAACAAAGGAAAGGAAAAAGTGAAAAATCATGAACTCACAAAACTCAGCTGTCAGGAACATGAGGGCTACTGGTGAGTTTCTAATGGGCCAAGGTAGACCTCTACATTGACAAAATTTTGACCACTATATGAACAAACTTCCCGAACATCTATCCTAAAGACCTGCCCACTCTTCACAAGCCAGGGGCGACTGCTCTAATGACTACTGTTTGCAAACGACCTCACAAACAGATATACAGAGCTGCACTGCAGATCGAATCACTCGTAAGCTGAACAAACAGGATGGCCAAGTCACGACATCCAACTACCGTAAAGACCCTGTGGTTATATATTCGGTATAACGTGTATTCAGTGGTATATACACTCACCAGCCACATTGAAACCACCCGCCGTAATATTGCGTAGCTCTCCCCTCGTGCCATAAAAATATCTCCGCCAAACTGATGTCCTCTTGAATTACGATGTCTAGGATTTCCCAGCAGAACATTTCCCAGTGCATTACACATTCACTCCACCAGGTTGCCTTATTCCTACAGTGCATCCTGGTACCATCTCTTCCCCAGGTAAATGGTGCAAGGGTAGCCAGCTGATGCACATAATATAAAAGAAAATTTGACTCACTGAACCAAGGGATCTTCCTCATTTGCTCCAAGGTCCAGTTGCAAAACTCATGTGCCCACTGTGGGCATTTTCAGGTGTGGCCCAGAGTTAAAATGGGCACTTTGCCTGGGCTACAGCTGCAAAATGCTATAAACAACAAGGTTAAATGCACCGTGTGTTCTGGAACATTCCTTGCAAAATAATAATTAAAATTCTCTGCAATTTGTGCCACCATACCCTTCTGTCGGTTCGAACCAGACGGGATAGCCTTCGTTACCCGTGTGCATCTATGAGCCTTGGGCACCCAACACCCTTTTGCCTGTTCATGGTTTGTCCCTCCTTGGACATCAGTCAGTAGATACTCACCACTGCTGGCTGGTAGCATTTCAGGAGCTTTGACTCTTCAAAGATGCTGTGACACATTCATCTGGCCATTATGATTTGGCCCTCTTCAGCCTCGCTCAGGACCCTTCCATACACAATGTCCACTGCAAGAACCAACTGTTTGCTTAACATCCAAGGACCTTAAAATGCACCATTGTTACAACATGATCAACATTATTTGCTTTATCCGAGAATGGTTTTGATGTTTTGGGTCATTGGTGTATTCAGGACTTACAGCAGAGTAACATTTATGCATTCAGTATTTGTAGGTTTCTGATAATTCTTACATACATATACAGAGATAAATATCAAAAACACCTTGAAAAATGGCTAAAATTGAAGTAGCTAAACCCCAATTACAAATGTATCCTGGTGACTCAATAACTTGAATGGTAGTTGACAAAATACATCAGCTTAACCCTTTAATTACCACATCAAGAAAAAAGGAACAAATGCCACAAAGTGTGCTTTATCAAATGGTCAAATCAGGCATTAAAAAAGGGCAAAGGGCAAGCCAAAATTTCAAGACACACCTGTATTCATATCTGCAAAAATAGCTTCTATAATGTTTTCACTCTTATCATGCTGTAAATGTCTATTTTTATCTAATTATGCTAAATAAAAGATGCAAACAACTTCTGTATATTATTCATGAAATATTGATAATAAAATGATTCAAGGATTCACATTGTAAAATTGCATCAAAGCAGCAATAGACCCGTTCAAACCAGGCTGATCACAAATCGTAATCTCTTCTGTTGGAGTGTCGGATACTCAATTTATCGCGGCAAAGCCGCAACACTTCTGAACACACTAATTTTCTAAATAAAAACCAATTTAAAACAAAAACGTTCTCATCCCCTTTCTTCCCACAGTTGCAGAAGCACCCAACCCCTTGTTACATAAGCATGTTTAATCGTTACTTAATACACTGTTGTTCTCACAGAATCCCACGGCATACCTGTGGCTAGTGTCGTTTTGTTGAAACAAATCATCTGATTGGCTGTTGTTTATGTGATATTCTGATGCGTTTATAGAAGGGCCGCTGTGATTGGGTAATGTTTCTGAGTTCCTCATCGAAATTGAGTTCTTAAAATCTTTTTGAAATATTGGTGGATCTCTGAGATTGCAGAGTTATATGGAATGCTTTTAAATATGTTTCTGAACAATACCGATTCAAAATTTATTAGTTACTCAATGTGGGTCACGGAAGTAAAGAATTCTGACCCTATCTGAACTATTCTCGACTGAAACAAAAGCAGTACGTCGTAAATCTGGCACTGAAGGATATGGTAGGGCTCCCAGGGCACCAATTTGTATCCACGGATAATACAAAAGAGAAATAAAGATTTCATGAGCGCAAATCCTGGACCCCTGAGCCAACTTTTATTCCTATTAATAAATCTGGACAGGCTGAAGTTGCGAGGCAGCAAAAAAGCATTCAATCCACACTATCTTTTGCTAACTCTGATGTATGGCAGTGGTCCTGTAATGTTATGGGCATTGAACTCTTTGATTCAATGATGGCTCACCATGGATGTTAATTAGGCAAACAGTTGGGAACAATTTAACACCCTGAGGAGCGAACACTGTTCCCTCATGATGCTTCCATAATCCCATGTGATAATGCACCCATATGCACTGTTAAAATCATTAGCGAATGATCTGAAGAAGTCATAAACTTTCCACAGCCTACAACAACCACCAGATCCATAAACAGTCGAAGATTTACAGGAAGGGTGGGCCTATTCGCTATTAGTTACTAGATACTGAATTTTTGTATTTCCTATATTCTGTATGAGTTCTTGCTCTGTTGTCAGTGTAATGATCATGTGACTTGATACCCAACAGGTCTCTTAGGTCTGTAGACCAGGATCTATTGGTTGTGCCTCGTACCAGGCTAAAAACCAAGGGTGACAGAGCCTTTCAGTGCGTTGCACCCAGGCTGTGGAATACTCTTCCACAGGACCTGAGAGTCTCCGTTACTGTAGACATGTTTAAAAGCGATCTAAAAACTTACTTGTACAGGCAAGGTCATAAACTAACCATGTTTCTGACTGTCACTGTCTTTTGATAACTTTGTTTTGTGTTTTTACTGTTTTATTTGTCTTCTGTGTTTTTATAATTTTGTGAGTTTCCTTTGTTTTTACTGTCATTTTGTGAAGCACTTTGTGAGCTATTCTCTGTGAAAAGTGCTATATAAATAAATTTTACTTTTTTTTTTTTTTTTACTGGATACGCACTGATTTTGCTGCGGTTCCTCTCAGCCGAGGACAGAGCCTCCATGGCGGTTCTGCTGGGCTCCTCTCTGGGCGGCATGTTCCTGGGCCTGCTGGTTCTGCTGCTCCTGCTGGCGCTGTACGTACAGCAGCGGAGGAAACGGGCTCAAGCCTCGGAACCCCTCATCAAGGCTGAGTACGTCAACAAGAAATACACCGAGGAGCCTTAGGTCGAGACTGACCACAGGCACGGACGATCCACACCACGACTGCCCAACCACGTCCCATGAGGCCTACCCTCCTGTAGGTTGTCATTTTAGCCTCCAAAAAGCCACACCTCTTTCAGCGGCTCGAGATCTCAGAGCTGCTCACAAGCAGGCCAACAGCTGGCAGCCAAAGTTTGTTTCCCACAAACTTTTCCGCCTTTGCGCATGAGCACTTAGACTGGGGTTGTAGGGTTTGGGTTAGGGTTTGGGATTGGATTAGGGCTAGGGGTTAGGCTTAGATTGGCAATGTATTGACATAATTTATGGATTAGCTAGGAATAGAGCAGATCGAAGTGCGCATGCGTGTATCAAAAAGTTCGTACGAAAAAAAATGTCACAGGCCGGCCAAATGAAGGTTATGTGAAAACCTACAGGATGGCAGATCTATGGAAATGTGATGGGCGAACTTGAGCGTAACTCACTAAACTAATGTTTTTTTTTAGCGATGGAAAAATCTGCCATATTCTCTGAGACAATGATGTACAAAAGATGTGCAAAAAAATGTATTCTCAATAGTTAAACAGCACTACAATTATGTCTGGTCATCATTTCCAGAAATATGTAAAATTGTGTGGATTTTATGAACAGTTCTTTTTTCTTCGAGTGCTTTTGAGTATTATAAAAAAATCTAACTACGTAAGTGATTAGCACATTGTTACAATATAAGTACGCAAATGATGTAATGATATACAGGAGATATTATGTTGATGTATATTGCCTGTTAAATGTCCATATGGGAATTTATTTTTTTTACAGTTTACTGAAACCTGGTGCTACACAACTTACTCCACTGAGATAGTATTAGCAAATACCCTGCTGATTAGAGGTCATTAAAAGAAGAATGAAAATGAAAGAGGTATTCCATAAGGGCCCTTCAGTTTAAGACAGGTGCCAAAGAAACTGCACAATCGAACATTAATGTAAACAAAAACTAACAGCAGATCTAGGGATGAAATATGCATACTCTTGCAAAAACAAGCCAGAGCAAGCAATATTAATCAATAAATGTTTATTTGCACATCATTATTTATCTGTATACAAGAAATAGTAAGAAAAACACAAAATGCAAACAATTTTTTGAAATGTAGTCTTAAAAAATCGTAAGGCATGTCTGCTTGATACGACTTGAATGTCGTGCTAAAACTGCCTGCCTCGTTAGCCAATATCAGAGCTTCTCCTCTGTAGCTGCAAGCTCCTATTAGTGCTCTCTCAACAGAAATACATCATAATGCGACTGAATGATCAGGGGCCATAAACTAATGAAAACGCATTCTTTGACATGGCTGATCAACACTACATTTGCTGATGCAGGGAAATCTTCCATATGACTAAATTATGACAAAAGAAGGAGAGAGTTAGGAGAGAGAGACAAAGGGAAAAATTTTAGAAACCCAAACGGGAACATGTACACATTCTGGCAAAATAGTTCTGCTTGGACAGACTCATAGACATACGAATGCACTTCAGCACCAGGTCTGCTAAGTGGACTTGAATTTGTAGGGATCTAATGAAAGCAGGTCATGACAACAGACAAAGTTAAAACCAAAAGAAATGGAACCATACAGCTAGGTTGTACCACTCTTTTTCATGGAACATTCTGATGTGGCTTCACTGACAACAGTCACAGAAACTGAAAAGACATACTTCACACAGAACAAATTGATGCATTTCCCTTATGAGGGCCACTGTGAAGCAACAAATTTTCCCAAGTGACGGGACTTTGCCTTGATATTCTCGGTCGGGTGAGACTAAGCCCAACTGGGCTCTCTACTGGATAGTATTAGAAGTGCATTCAGGCCTAAAAACTTCCAGTGCGGTTTCGTTAGGTTATGTATTATTATAAAAGTCTAAATATTTGACCCAAATTGTTTAATAAACTGACACACAATAGGGAGGTAACCCAAACAAGCCACAAGAGAATGTGATTGAAAGCTGACACATCCCCTTTGAACTCATTAAAAGCTTTAAACCTCAGATGTTTTTCTATAACATTACTCCACCAGATGCAACCTCTTTCCTCTCCCAGCCGAATAACCTCATTCACAACATGACAGCAGTTCGGGGGAATTTGACACTTCATCTAAAAAACAAGACTGGAAGTGGAGGAAAATGGTTAAAATTATTTTCAAGACAGACAGAAGGCAATATGTTGAGCACAATCCGCAGAGATTGCAAAGAGAAAATAAAAAAATAAAGATTAAAGCGAAAAAATGTGTACACAGACTAAAGTCATAGTGATTTCATTCTAAACAGACTTTTGCCCCTCATTTCCCAAGCTTGGAATTAAAAGTAAAGCAGCTGAGTTACAAAAAGGTTGTCCCTCTTCCTGCTTTAATTTAAAATCTTACCAGTTCAGTGCCACAGTAAAATGGCCCCCTGCCTGTATAACTGCATGTGGGAGCACTAGTCACGTTTTTTTCATTCTGCATTTTTAAATTGAACATCTTGAACACGATGCCCTCGCACAACACCAACACAGCACTGCACGTGCATCAACTAGAGGCCAGTCTTTTTCAGCGACCAGAATTTGTAGCCTTAAATTACCCTGTAATTTAGCTTAATTACTACTTTGTGCAGAAATGAAGGTAATTAAAGATGATTAAGCAACGACTAATTAGATAATGAGAGATCAGTCATCATGACTAGTGCGATGGGGGAAATGTCCGCATTAGCGTAATGGACTGGACTGAAGATTCAGGGCAGTGGGAGCGATGAGGGACACTTAAAGGGTTTGACCAGAATTAACAGCCCACCTGGTGGCAACACGAACGGACAGTGAAAGAGGAATGTTTTTAAAAACACTGATTATTAAAACGTATCGACAGATCATTTCTAATAATTCCCACGCGTAAATCATGGGAACAGTGGGATTGTGCGGAGTTAATACAGACCAGCAGGTACCACTGAGATTAAAGGTTTCCCCTCCAGGGTCTGGGCAGGGCTTTAGTTTGTAAACCTCCCAGTGTTGCTCCAGCTTTGCCTCATCCAAACTACACAACAGGCACTTATTATCAGACCACCATTTGTTTCCAATGACAGATGTGTGTCTCTTCCAATTGTCAGTACTGCTGCAATAGAATTGAGTGACATGATGCTTGTGAAATTGCCACAATCACAGATGAGTGTGTCAGAGTGCTAAACTGTAGTGTTATGGGGGTGTAGGGTAAGCGCATTAAAATTTCAGAGACATCTCACCAGTTGCTTCAGTTCATTACTGAATACATCTAAGCAATTATCATGAGAAAATTGTATAAGATTGGCATTGATAGGAACTTTGCGGCGAGCAAAAACATTGGTTTGAACACCACAAAGCTTTTTCTGAGCATCAGAGGCATGTAATCATGTGATTTTTAAACACCAATGAGCAGGTAGCAGAATGATGGGCCAGCATTGGCTCATAAACTGGCACACTGAAAGAAGACACCCTGGGATTGGACTAAGGAGCAAAAAAGGTCTAAGAAGTGACTGGTCTTCCACTCACACCCTGACAAAAAGTTATGCTTCAGCAAGCACTAAAACATAGACTTGTCTCAAAAACATAAACAAAAAAGAGGACAGGCAGACAGTGATGTAAACAGTATTTCTCAGATTGATTTCAGCAGTGTGCTGAAGATTTACAGCTTAAATTAGCCTGTACTGTACAGCCTCCCCTCCCCATCACCCCTGGGCCCAAGCGTGACAGAGGGAAGTGCGGATATAACCTTGGTTCAGAGGCCGAATGAATGAGAGGGAGGCGAGTTAACGAGCGCAATTTATAACAGAACAGGAGCAAAACACAAAAAAACACTGCTGAAAAAAGCACCCATCATGTTCCTGACATGTCAACCCTGAGCCAATAGAGAAAAGCTCCTCTCTCATCATTATAAAAATACATGTTTAGCTATATATACTAAACATGAAAGGATAACTATACAAAGAGAGCACGGTTATTCATTGGACAGTAAAATTTTTATTTGAATTTTTTTGGTTCTGTGCTATAGCTCTTTGAAAAGATGTAATGACAATGAGGTTGAAGTGCAGACAGTTAGCTTTCATTTGAAAGCATTTCCATCCATTTTGAAGTAACCACTTATAAATTATAGAACCTCTCATGCATAGCCCCCCCCCCCATTTTTGGGCATGAACAAATACAATGATGCAGAATAATCATTTTTTAATATTTGCTTGTAAATCCTTCACATGCAGTGACTGTTTGTAGTCCGTGGTGCATGCTGTATATCACCAGACGCTGAATACCTCACTTGATGAAGCTCCGTTAGGCCTGTGCTGCAACCACCTTCAGTTCCAGCTTGTTTCAGGGACGTTTCACCTTCTGTCTCCTCTTCAGCATGTAAAATGCATGTTCACTTTGATTCAGATCCAGTGATTGATTTGACCAGTCAAGGATCTTAAAGTTTTTGGCTGTCAAAAACCCCTTCTTTGCTCTCGCAGTACATTATTATGGGTCATTCTCATGTTGAGAGATGCAATAAGCTCATTGCACTGGCAGCCATACAAGCTCAAGCCATAACACTCCCTCCATCATGTTTCATGGCTGAGATGCTGTGCTTTGGATCACGGGCAGTCATTTTCCACTTTCAGTCACTCTGATACCTGCTAATCTTTGTCTCAAAGACTGCTCAAGAACTCATGAGGCCCTTTCAGGTGCCTTTAAGCAGATTCTCGACTTTCTGTTTTTCTCTTTTTTTAAATATCCTTTCACCACCCCCCCTCTCTTTGGAGGTCAGCTTTATTTTATTCATTTTTTTAAAGTAATAATTGTGGAAAAAAAAAAACATGGTGAACCCTTTTTACCTGTCTGTTCTTCAGGCTGATCAGAGGTTCGAATCCCGCAGTGTACTCTTTGTAGTCCTGCTGTTGTAGTCCTCTAGTTATGGTAGACTTTGACGCATCTACACCAGCGTCCAGGGGAGTGGCTTTGATCAGTTGACTCAAAGTAAGGGGCTTTTCTTCCCGATGGAGTATTCTCCGGTCATTGACTACCGTGGTCTTCCTTAGCCTCTCAGGTCTTTTGACATGATTGAGTTCACCATTCTTTTTTCTTGTTAATAATGACAAAAACAAAAATGTCCAAGGTTTTTGTAATATTCCACACTAATTTTCATTCCAGAGCTTAATTTGGCAAGCTTAATTTGCATTGACACGGTTGTCTTCCTTATGTTGTTGCATCCCAATAACAATCTCAAAATGCGCAAGCAGAAATCAATGAGAATAAAGACAAGCCATGAACTACTCACTTCTCGGCACACTAAAAACACCGATTATCCACTGAAAACACTCGCCTAGCAAAACACATCTGTGAAGCCAATTAAACAATTACTTGTAGCACCTTAAAACAACAAAACAGCAAAAAATCTATCACTGTCCAATGAATTATGGTGCCCATTGTATATATACTCTGCTTGCATCTTTCACTAATGTCAACCCAGCAGCACTATATGATATGTGCATCATATTTGCGAAAAATTATAAATCTGTCCGGCTCCGAATCACAATGTCCCCTACACTCCATGGCTACTCGATCCTCCACCACCCGCCACACCCTCCAATATTGGTTTCTCAGTCTCACTTACAGCAAAAAACATTCAAGTGTTGCTTGTGTAATGATATCATAACATTGTCACAGTATGAATACTCAGAATGAGGGGACTAACCTGTGAGAAGGGAATGATTCAGCACTTCAGCATTTACTGTAGAGAACAGCACTGTGTAATGTGAAGCTGTGACATCAATCATCCAATAAAAACGACTCTGATCAGCGACATATTTAATTTCTCTGTAAGTGCCAAGTGGTGGCTACCATGTCCATAGAAACAATATAAATTTCCTCATTTAAAGTTAAATGCCAGTATAAAATAAATTACATTCATCATTTAAAGGGAAAAAAAAACTGTCATGTATAAAATTTTGATGGATGTCAGCCTTTTTTTCCAAATTGATCTTAACATTTCTTTTAATGACTTTATAATCAATTATAATAAAGATTCTAGCTTTATAATCATATAATGTGAAATAGATTTTTCATAAATACAAGGTATTTTATATATTTTACCCACACACTTCTCTCTCGGATTTCTTTTGCAACTGCCTTAAAGCATATACGTATGGCCTATGTGGGACTGATTTGTTAAAGGAGCAACTCAGTAAAATACTTTGGACATTAACTTAGATATGAGTCAACCAAGCTTTCTCAGAGATTGTGCAACACAAATACAAAACACCATCCATTAAAAGCAATCCCTTTTTTTTTTTTTTTGCATTGTTCATGAAATAATTCCTATTAAAAGTGCTGAATGAGAGAGAGGGCTCATATCTCCTAAGCCGTTACAGATAATATTCTCATGCATTCTCACAGTGGAACACACAGTAAGATACGATTCATTTCCCTTTTCAGTATCAGAACATGAGGGGACACGACTGACCTCAAGGCATTTGTGCCGTATCCTCAAGTTCACATCATTTTACATTCATTCTCACCCTTTGGGAGGACATCGCAAAGCCAGGAAGTAAAAGTAAAATTAAAAGCGAGGTCTGTAGAGAGAGCATCTTCACAGAGTTCTGGAATAAGGAGTTTGCAGTCTGACCTGCAGCCGTAGCTTGCAGCACTGAGCGCTCTTTGGGCAGAGACAGGCTGGTTGACAGGAAGTGGGAGCAGGATAATGCCCTGCACTCCTCTGCACAAACCCTTTCATTCGGGTGGCCAAGGCTGGAGTCCTGTCTGACCGGAGACATGACAGGGGGAGAAAACCACTGTCCGAGGGGACGCCGCGCCCGCTGGTATTATCTGCACTGTCTCTGAAGTGCCAGCGCTGTGAGGACGAGGCCGGCCACCAGCACCAGGGAGGGAGCGAGACCCGGACCTGAGGCTGCTGCCCGCTCCACGCTTCTGTCCGCACCCACCACCGGGGCCTCTGTGCTGGGGAACTCAACCTCTGTAACGCAGGCCTCTGTACAGCCACTCCCACTGCCCGAACCGCTGCCCTCATCACCTGGGAAACACACGTGTGTACACATAAACACACGCAGAGGGACACGGAACCACAGATGCACACACACACATCCACATACATACACACACAAGTACCAACACAAACATGCATGCAAAAAGAGACATAGGCACACACAGGCACATGCACACCTTCAACATATATACAATATGAATTTGATAAATAAACCTCAAAAATAAGTTAGAGCAAAATGATCAAATGAAATGGAAACAGATTATGATTTGACAAGAGCCTAGAATTAACAAAAACTTACCTAAAAAATATGTTTCTGGAAAATTCATCAGTGGAAAGAGATTCTACACACATTCATCACACCAATGCACAGGCAGCTTAAACACTGAGTTTGAGCTAAAGCTAAACAGCAGATAAGCCCATAGCAAATAACCCTTTTCCTTTGAAGTTTGGTCACCTCTCAAATAATTTCACAGTGAGCAGCACTTCTAGGCTTGATTCAGGAACACAAGTACACAGCTTTCAATAAGCTTATTCAAAAACAGCCCGAAAAATGCTGACATCAGCACTGCATGCCAGTGTTTCTATCATACTATTTTAACTGCGGTTTCTGGAATTTTGGAAAATGGACTGAGAGCAGGGATTTGCCACATTACCTTTAAAGTGCAAATACGTTGTAGAAGAATTTACATGAAATCAAAATTTGGTGGAACTGAGTGACTACATATGGATCAAACTATAGACATTGTCAGCCATTTAGAAACATACATAAGAGATTATTGATTCTCTTCTAATGTCCTAAAAGTTATCAATATTGTGAGTCTTCATACCATTTAAAGGAGAACAAGATTTTGCTTATATAATGGCCGCTGCCATGTTGGTACACATGCAGTAATCATCGTTGGTCTAACATCTACTTAGAAAGAGGTCTTTCTGTGACAGTTTGTGTCTGACTATAAGTAAAACTAAAACTAAAAATAAGTGATAATGAATGGATAATCCAGCAGACAGACTTTAATTGTGTTAATTGGAAGATCTGACTGTCATATGGCTAATGAGCAGCATCTCCTAGATGATCAGTCACTTAATTTGAATAAAGAAGCATGATAGGATGATCTCAGAGACTTTGGACCAATGAGAAGTTTGTACTGTATGATCACAATGAAAGGAAAGTGAAGGCGATTGGATGATCACTGTGACTTACGGATATTCAGCAATACATATGGGATGGTCCCAGTGACTTACTGGAATCCTGGAAATAGATGTCATTGCCGTTGTAAGCGTTCCTCAGTTTGTTGGTCATGACCCTCAGAGCCATGATCTGCTGCCGAATAAATGTGTCAGGTCGTGTGATGTCCACCTCAACCTCTGGGTTATTAACTTGATGAGTGAGTCCGTCTTTCAGTACTTCAGGAAAATACCTGCAGATAAGGTTGTAAAACAAGGCTATATGTTCAAAACAACCCTACTGCACCTTAATCAGGTCTGAAATCTGTAGGAGCTAACAAGGCCTCAAAGAGTCTTCCATAGGCTAAACATGTCACTGGAATACTTTCCCCCTCAAATCTAAAATGTATTTTGTAAATAACTCCAGGGAAAAGGATTTCTTATTCACACCCAGCCAATACCGTGATTCATCAAAGACATTCGTCAACTTGTCAGGAGAATTATTTGAAGAGCGTTTCTTAAAGGTGGTGAAGCCTTACTGGATGATATAAAGTGACAGGCCCATTAAACTCTATGCCATGAGCTCTCTTCCATACGACATCTGTTACAGGCAATTCTCTCCGGCCTCACACATGACACTACTGGACAAGGACAGGCCACATCACAGGACTGTATTTCAGTTTCATTTACTGGAGTTCCCCCTGCCCCCACCCCACCCATTGCATTTAGATTGATGCTTTGGAAGTGTGGACACTATTCAGCTGTCTTTGGATTAAACAGAACAGACTGCTGGCAAATCAGAATGAATTCTGCAATATTTTACTTTTGTTCTTAAATATGCAGGACTTGCCCTTTGATGGCCTGAATAACAGATTGTACTCGCAGCAGCCTCCCTGTTCCTGAGGCGATTTTGTACCAATTGCACAAGTTTGACCAAATGTATTCATTATCTTTTTTTTTTTTTTTTTTTGCCACTGACGCATTTAGTCCCAAACCAGGTTCAAACAACCCAGACAAATAAAAAAGAGAGAAGATAAAGGAAAAACATCAGAGACAGGAATAATAAACAAATAAAATGTTCTAGTCGAGGGGGAAAAAGGTTCCTGTTTTCTATTTGTGTTAAGCTCTCCCAAGAGGACAAAGGAGTGAATGTGTTTTCCACTCAAAGAAAGGCCTCCCACATTTATACAGAAAAAGTAAGACCTGCTCCTGTTGTTCTTTTTAAAACTGTTTGTCTTGTTTTGCATTGTACTCCTCAGGAGGCATCTCCCCTGATGATGTCATTCTCACCATAGCAACAGCAGAATACAGACACTGTCAGTCACAGGGAGACGATGAGAGCTGGCTCCTCCCTCTGGAGCGGGTTTGCTGAAGGCGATGTTCGTACCTGCCCTTGCTGTGCCCATTCCAGCACTGGTCTCCACTGGACTCCCTCGCTGTCACTTTGTCATCTGAGCAAATGCTGATGGGCAAGGCCGACCAGAACTTCTTGGACAGCTTCAGCTTCTCTTTAACATCAATCACCTGAAAACAGCAGAGATGAACCGTATTTAAAATGACCATTCAACTGCACAGCAGAAGCCCTCACTGAACCAACCGTCCAGTACTTCCAAATCACTTCAGGGCACAGTGCAATCTAAACAGACAGGTTTTAGCCCATCAGTTCAGCCATGATAGTATTTGGTTGCAAGGTTAAAAAAAAACCAAATAAAACACCAGCATTCAGGCTAAAAAGTAATATTTTACCACTTAACCCTGGTGCCCACCTGACAGGGACTAATAGGATGAACATTACATTCTAAAATGCGGATGCGGTCTTAGTGCTGGCCATTTGATTTGGCATTTGTCTCAGAGGTAAAAATAAAAGACCCCAGGATGGACACAAACCCACATCTCTACTGTACTGTGCTGCCCCAAATCAATGAGGTTTAGGCAAGTGTCACAAACTCTAAAGACACAAGAATATTTCAATCTCAACTGATAATTAACACAAATTCAGCAGGATCGTAATCATTTCCCCTTGGACAGTAGGTATTTCATGTCAGATAGCCAATTTATTTTAATAAAAACTTGAGGCATAAAAACAAACACAGCAGTCTCAAACTTGTCATGAACAAGGTGTGCAGATTCCTCAGCCAATCAATGACTCCTATTAAGCCCTTAAGTGCAGAAACAAACCTAAACCTGCAAACACAGTGACCCTCCAGGACATAAGTATGAGATCCCTGAGTGTGTCAAGTGCCAAAGTGAATAGGCACTGAATGGGTGGGGAGGTGTGGATTGATTTGGGCCAAATTGTGCACATTTGAAAAACCTCAGGGATGGTCCTTACATGAATTCAAACTGGCTTCCAGTCCAGAACAAAAAAACTGGCACCAGCGCTGCCTCTGTGATGCATAATTAGCAGTTGAGCCTTTTGATCCTGCGCTCACACGGGCTCCGCTCCAGGTTTCGGGTGGAAAGTGCGTCGCTCGTGGTGGTGGTCGGTGACTGAGCAGCATAAAGCTGCAGATAAAAGGATCAGCGGCGACCGGGCAGAACAGCTGGGAGCCCTGCCACCCCTTCTGATCTTGTAAATGCTGTCATACAGACACCAAAGCTGTTAACGGGTTTGACATTGTCAAGCTAACAGTGGATTCTACATTTATGTACTCTCAAAGCCATTAACCCTGTCAAACCCAGCTGCTGAGCAAAGATCTGCAGCCTGTCTGATGGTATGGAACGGTTCTCCAAGCCCAATACTCAGGACTCAACTACATCTGGCATGACATTGCCCTCATTCAATTTCAAAAGAATACTAAAGGCCAGCCACTGTACACACAGCTAAATGGAGGTGAGAGCTCTGACGTAGTTTTAGCACATTAGGGGTGTCTTTCAGAACAATCTACACTTGGATGGCCGGTCATAACAAAACCCTGCAGATAAATCAGCTCTGAATAAAAATACCAGAGAGAACAAAGCTGGAAAAAAGAACATTTCTTTTGTTCTCAAGGGAACAAAACTTTCTAAAACCATGATGGATGAATCCTGAAAATTCCTCCATACCGAAATGCTTCCTCGCGTCATTACATCCTATGTCCCGTATGCGCTCGTCTTCAGGGTGCACTGTAGACTGCTTTTTCTCATCTCTCCAAGATCTAACATGCATTGGAAGGGAGCCCAGATTCTCCGCAGGGAAACTGATGTTGTAGTATGTTGTGAATGAGACAGTTTGAAAATGAGCAGGACAGCACAGTGAATCCATCTGAAGGACTGTAGGCCTGTATGCAGAATTTCACTGCCGTGAAACCTCTTATTTGCTACTTCTCTGTACAGTGTAGCTCTATATTCATCAGTTCACAATGGTACTATTTACTTTAGCCTTGTCATACACCATTTTATCACTACATGCTAAGATGAATAATTCTGCAGTCCTGTCAAATGTGCTTCCAACACAGGAAAACAATCCTACTTTACAAACCTGCAAATGGATTCATTTTGATTCATTCATTAGTATGAGAAACAGATAAATTAATGATGAGAAAGAGGATATTTACCCTGCAAAGCATCCATGCATTTGGAGTTAGTCTGTCTTAAAAAGACCTTGCTGTTTATCCAAGCCGAATCAAGCAAGCTCTTTACAGCCACTAGATGATGCTATACCCCTGAGATTCCATACTTG
Source organism: Gymnothorax javanicus (assembly GCA_029692085.1). NCBI lineage: Eukaryota > Metazoa > Chordata > Actinopteri > Anguilliformes > Muraenidae > Gymnothorax > Gymnothorax javanicus. The sequence continues at coordinate 12,389,896 of CM056205.1, forward strand.
GTCAGGCAAGTGAAATTTACCGTAACACCGGGCATCACCAGCGCATCACCGTATGTACATATTGAATGAAAGGATAGAGATCTTTGTAGGAGCATGATGTGATTAAATAATGGCATGAAGGTCACGCTGTATGGATTACTGAGCAGCAGAACAATGAATTTTCTTGGACATGCAAACAATATGTTTTCACTCTCTTCCCAGGTAAGTGAGCAGACAAGCCATTTCATTGTTTGTCAAATACATTTTATTCTCCTTTTGTATTCTTTCATGAAAAACAGTTAATGTGTAATAGCAAAGTGCAGCTCAAGTAGTTTCTTTACTAAAAAGGAAAAAGGATGACTTTCAGCAATATAGATTTCAATCAGAATAACTTTAAATTTATTCTAAGTGCAAGTACCTTGATGAAATGGGCCAGGGGGAGTACTTTTAATGAAAGAGAGATACGGATCATTAAATGATGATGTTTGAGGGAGGGGTAAAAGGAATATGCATCAGAGAGAAAAAAGAAATCCTTTTATGCTTTATTAACTGACTAAACCCAGTTTGACTGGATTTGGCACTAATAACTTTTACATCCTTAAAAACAGTATGGGGTAAAGTAAATGTGCCAATTAAATTCTGGAACACCAGAAATAGGTAGGGGCAGTACAACTACCTACCATTGGCACCAGGAAGGATTTTTGATTATATATATATATAAAAAAAAAAATCACCACATGAAAATTGGCTGTTAGCTGTTCAATCTGGAGTATTGATACACGTGACCTAGCAATGTTTCTGGAATATTCTGTAGCTCTCAGCATCACACTGAACAGTACAGTGGGATAATCTTCTGTGCAGGTGACCCAGTCCTGCTTTTATCAACAGCACAATATGATGGCCTATTAAGACGATACTGTCCAATGATATCGATACTGCATTTAAAATACCCTGATGTTTGCTTGCAGCTGTCACAATAACTATACATGGGCTTTCTAACATAGCAGTATATCCATCCATTTATGTGTCTTTTGACTTGATCATTCTTGGTCAGGGTCATTGAGGGGTGTTGGAGCTGAATGTCTGTACCTGCATGCACTGAGCAAGAAGTGAGAGTTCGGCCCTTGCAATGAAAAAGAGATGATTGACAATATCAGCACTCTTTAGATAAAAGCAGCGCTAAGGAAGTTTTTAACAATTAAAGATGAAAAAGACTAGAGTATGAATATTAAAGTGTGAGTCATGAATGTACATGCTGCAGAACACCAGGGGAGATACACAAAAATAAAAAAAAAGAAGAGATTACCAGAAAATGAGAATCTGCACATATTTGAACTGTGCATTAGCATATTCTGACGATAAAACTCATTACATTCTGGAGACATGAATAACAGCATTTAATAAGAAGTGCTACATTTACATTACTGTCAAAACCATCTTGACAGATAATAGTGAGAGGATCAGATTTACATCAGGGACGGCCAACTTCTTTCTGCTGCCTGTATCACTTTTTTGGCCTCAACATATGGCTGAAGACCCATTCAGAAATGAAGAAAGATGAGAAAGTTATTATGACTCCTAAGTAAAGTACACATTCATGATGGACTCATATCACAGGCACAGAGCCTAATCTCTTTATCCATTTGCATGAGCATAAGACTGCAGCCATTAAAAATTAAATAATCCAAAACAAACTAATGAGGAGTGAGATGATTATCATGGAAATACAATGGCTTAATTGTCCTTACTAAAATCTTTGACTGCAGCAGAAAAAAGTTCTACATTTTTTAGTTCCACCGTGTTCAGGAGCTGAGAAGTTTATAATCAGTCAATGCAGTTCAATTCCAAGGGAGCTACCTGTGCTTCCTAAAAACCTACCTCTTGAACTTATGACACAGATGCCTTGTATTTGGAGAATAAGATAATAATAAAAATATCTGAAGCAAAGATTGAGTGATACAGCTCAGAACAAGGATTTTCAAGCCTTTGGCAATGTTGGAGCCTCCTTATCTCTAAAGTTCAGGACCAAATATCAAGCAGCGAGCTTTAAAAATGGCGAGCTGACACACAAAGAGAATTATATTTTGGATTCTCTTAATCGCTTCCAAAGCTGAAAGAAGCGGTTAAACCTCCGTTAGCGGTAAATACCTTTTTTGACAAGCTGGTGGTTAAAAGTAATAGTGAATACAGTGTATAAAGAGTGACAATGATGATTCCAATGTAGGGAAGGGATCAGAGGTGAGTAAAATAATTTTGCGGACACTCTTTTGCCTGAGATTATTTTTCATGGAGCAGGCAAGGGCTATTAGATCCACTGAAGGGAAATGTTGTGACCAAGCACAATATATTTCCAAACAATGATGTTCCACACAATTCTTTAAGATTTTAAGATACTGTATACTTTATTGAACCCTGTGGGGGTAATTTGTCCTCTGCATTTAACCCATCCTATATTTAGGAGCAGTGGGCAGCCACAGAGCAGCGCCCGGGGACCAACTCCAGTTCTAAAGCCAGTTCCTTAGTCAGGGGTACTGGTAGGAGTGTTCCTATAATGCATGTTTTTCTGCTCTTATAATGCATGTTTCTTTGTATCCAACATTTTGAGGAAGCCCTTCTCCATTTCAGAATGACCAATGACCCAACACAGAGCAAGATCTATTCATGGTACATGGCTAATGGAGACCGGGCAGACAAATTTGGTTTGCCCCGCACAGCCCTCAAACTCAACCAACAACCTATCTTCAAAGCAGACCTCAAATCAGGTCTAATCACCTGACACCACAACTTGAGCTGTAACTTTTGCCTTTATTTCCAAAAATCAAACCAAATCCTGACAGCAATGAGCTAACATCCGGAGGAAAGCTTTCCCAGAAAGCTTGAAGGTCTTACAGCAACGGAGGAAGCCCACAGCTTCGGAATGAGATGTTGGATCATCATGCGTCCACTGTCCACATACTTCTGGGCGTGTGTTATACCCCAGTTACATATATTTTTTGTGGGGCCTTTGCTGAATCATAATAAATGTCCACCCATCACGTTTCTAAGCTCTCATTCTGTAGCTGAAGGACCAGTCATTTATCTTTATCTTTTATAAATTCCATACATGTGTTCTCATTGTCCTCTCAGATAGACAGCGATATTACAAGAGACATACATCTAATTCTTCAACTCATCCAGCCCCAGCTGCAGTGAAAGGCAGGATAATCAGGGACCGTGTAAGGAAAAGGTCAGGTGATGTTATCTTCCACAAGCTCAAATCTCTGGAAAACCTCCAAAAAGATTCTGTCTCTAGCTGCTCGTTAAATCATGGTGTTTGGTTACTGATGCGAACAGGGTCTTTTAAATGCCGACTGATGACACTGCCCTGAAGGAACAGTATTACACTGCAGTGCGAGACAACTGCCTGCTCGGGCATTCTGAATTTTTTGTTGATATGAACTCGTTGTTTTAGTATGTGTCTGCAGACATGAATCACAAAAATTTATTGACGATGGACTTAATTGCAATTTTGTCATAAAATAGAAAGAGTCTGAAGAACAAGTGTCTGACTTCATACTTTACAGGCAACTTTCTAACACCAGCTGGTGCTCCAGGCCCCTGATACTACATGACAGCAGGAAAAGGTCCAAAACACACCCAGCCTGGCTGATATCAAGAAAGTCTGAAGGGGAGTGACAGCTTGTAGCTTCAAACTGATCAGACTCTGAGCTGTCACACTGTTTCCCAGTCTGTATGCAGTCATTTGAAATGAGGACCCTGTTGCACCATTTGCAACAGTAAATACGCTGCACTGCTTTGCCAGGCAGCCTTGTGGGGCCGACTTAAAAAACAAGCTGCCTCTAGTCGTTAGAGATAAGATAAGCAGATCTGATCGTGGCTATGATGAAGGGAACCTCAGTGATGGTAAATGCATTAAAGGAGGAAGACAATCACAGCAACAATAAAAAAAAAAAACATGATAAACTAATCCATTAATCCGCATTATGTTCTGGTCAAAACTTAAGGTGTAAGGTGTTGGGCCTATTTTATCACACCTTGGCATAATCTACAAGTGTAAGATTATGGAGGGAGGAGGTACCTTTCTTCCAGGACATGTTCCCTCATTTGGTGGAGAGCTGGGCGATATGGTAAAAATCAAATACCACGATACTTTTGACCGAATACCTCAATATCAATATTGTGGCAATATTGTAGCAATAACTATTGGAGCATTCAGAAAATATTCACATCATGCAATTTTGATAAACAGTCACTAGTAATGTGGATATAATGACCAAGCAGGAACAGTGTATGAATGCTTCATCATAGGATATAAAGGTGATCACACAGAATAACTCTGCGTTGATTTGTAGAGACCCTTCCACCTTTAAAGGGCAAGAGGGGACCCAAACCATGCTAGAAAAATGAACAAGAGCATCTGTGCTTTGTTATGTTTGAACAGGCATTTTGTCAGGTTTTTTTTTCCCCCTTTCATTTGTCACCTGTCTGCATGTACAGAGTAACAATTAACAGGGCAGGAATAAAAATTAGGGCGTAACTAACAGGAACATGACATGTTTGCTTCTCATCCTGCATGGTGAGAGAAAAGTGGCCACTTTCAGGGAATTACAGGAGGTCTGTCTAACTGGTGTAAACAACTGCAGCCTGCACTGCACCTGATGTAAACGTCTGAAGGCTGATGAGCACTTATGAGAATAATGAAATGCTGCTCAAAGAAAGCTGTGAGCGACACCCCTCCCACAACTGTTCATGAAATTGATCACATTCTAATGGTGAATGTTGCCCAAGTACAATAAAGTCTATTATTATTTGAACAGCAGTAACTGTTTAAAAAGGCTGCATTTCAAAGAGGTTTCACCATACTGTATAAATACTCAGTAATTAACTCTGACAGTTTGCCCTTTGACCTTCAGAACTCATTGTTGAGTACAGTGACAATCCAATGCACTGGAACGCTGAGTAAAAACAGCTAAAATTGTGCAATTCTCCTTTTTACAGACTGTATTGTATACATAGAAAACAATTATCCAACCCCATACTACAGGCAGAGAAACACTTTTGAATTCTCATACTTTTGAAAATGCTCTGACTATCATTCTATCCAAGAGGGGGGCTCAAGGCAGTTAAAGCCAACTGCCTTCCATGGCATTGAACATAAATGAACGTGATGCTGCGAATATTTGACATTTATATGAAAGAGTATCAAAAATACGGGCAAAACCTGCAAACACACAATCTGCCGAGAGAACAGACCCAAAGAAATCAGTCAGTAAGAATGAGTATCCCAAAAAGATACACTCTTCACACAAAATGAGCAAACAGTATATTTCGACCAGGAAAAATGGGTATATCAATTTCTCTTCACATCACTGAGGAACTTGGCATGACATAAACAAAATTGTTCCAAGCATACTGTTCTGAAGTTATTGGCCTCCAAAGTTTCATTTTTTACGTCAGATGGTCAATAAAAGAGACTGTGCTGCAGTGCAGAATGTGGTCACACAAAAAAATTTAGAATTTTTTTTTTGTCGCATGTAGAGTTGCCACAAAGGCAGAAATGGCACCCTTTTTCAATCATTTTCCTTCAATACAAAGGAAGTGTCGCTCAGTTTCTGTTGCTCAGATTTGTATTTGAACACTTTCTTTTGAGGGCTGTCTGTTTCTCTGCTGGAATAGACTTCACTGGGTCAAGGATTCATCACCCCTCATCAGATCCACAAAATAAAATCTGCCATAAAGCCCACAGAATCACACTGAGATACACAATCTTTCCTCTGCCTCCCAACCACAATAATTCACTTTCATATCTGAAGCAACCAAATTTAATTTGATCATTCTGGTGCGACAAACATGCTTCTTATTCTTTGCCAGTATTATTCTTGCTGTATAGCCTTATCTACGTCCCCTGAGATACAATCTACTTCAATTTTCCAGCAAAATCATTTGCTGGGCTCCACATTGCTCCAATTTTAGGCACATCGGCTCCAGCAAATTGAACGCTAAATGGAGGAATAATTTTGAAGCACATCCACTGATTTGGAGGTACCATTGAGCTACTAATATTTTTACCCATTATGTGCACTCAATGGGAAAGAAAACCGTAAGCAAAGAGCTCTGACTGCAGGCTATTGCTGCAAAACCACAGACAGCTTTCCCGTCAGTCCAAATGATACTAAAAATAAAACATGAGCTATTATCCACATAATGCTGTGATAAAAAAAAAAAATACTGCGAGATGGGATGGAGAGAATTTCCAAAAAATATGCCTTTCATGTCAAATTCTTCAAGCTTCCTTAAAGATACACAATCCAGAATGGTTCTATTATAATCCATAAACATTTTGTTTCATTTTGCAAAATAATTCAAATCAAATTGACAAGTCGTTCCAACTTAATTTCAACCCATTAAAACCAATCTTTTTTTTATTTTGAGGTACCAAAATGAGAGAACTTGCAACAGATCGGTTGTTCAGCCAAACTGCAGATATTAGACCTCATTAGAAGGCAATATCTTGTTGATTTCTGGACCGTGCTCATTTGGGACGAGGCCACATCTGACACTACATCAGCTCAAACAATAAGGAAAATTGAGTCCTTTGGTTCTCATCTTCAGTAAATGATATTTGACCGCTCCCTGCTCATTGTCAAAGCATCAATCACCAAAGATTTTTTATATTACACGAACTACATCTGTATAATTACTCTTCATGTTTCTAGTTTCTGTAAAGTGAGTTAAATGTAAAGTAAGTTAATTTATTGAATACACTTGAGTCTAACCGATTGATACGCATGCTGCATGCTAATACTCGAGATAGGTTTCATCAAGTAAACAGCTTATTGCCATGCAGTTAGGTCAAGTGGTGCGTCAGTGGTCCATTGGGTTCAATTAGGCAAGCTGTGTGATCATTAAAGGGCTATGTGCTTCTGTGCAGAATTTTTTGATTTATCATTATTATTATTACTAATGTGACAAACTCAGTTGTGCCAGTTACGACTGTGGTCAGCAGCCGTGTGAGAGCAGCACATAACTGGCTTCTCGCTGCTCAGGAATATGGGAGGGATGCAGCCGGTTTGGGTACCCCGAGTTCCTCACTCAAGTGCCTCTTGCTGGCCATTCTGGTGCTTGTCAGGTGCATCCTAACCAACGCTTCCTCTGCTCTTGTTCTCAGCATTCGGCATTTGAAAAGAAAAGAAACAGTGATTGGCAGGTAAAAGTTTCATGGGAGAACCACAAACAGTCCTCTCTCCCGAGATGGCATGAGTCCTGTACGAGAACGCTTGATCATTGCTCGCTGAATGGACATTCCTGATTTTGTTAGAATTGGAGATGCAAAGTGGACGATTTAGCAAATGTACTTCTGTGATTTTATGTAGAATATTTGTACTTGGTCCCTTAATTACAGGTCTCAACTAAGTTTTCACATTTTATGCTCATTTTTATGCTCATATACACACCAACAAAACCAAAGAAATAATTCTTATTTGAATCATCTCCTTCCAATTTCTCACTGGGAAATAGTTTGGCAAGCTTTTCCACGCGCAGCAGTGCCTTTGAAAAGTTTCTTTCATTGGGGAAAAAAGAAAAATTTGGCTGGTGCTTAAAAGCCGTCTGACCCTGTTTCAGAGGCGGTGATTCAGTTTGACAGAGGAAATTAAGTTTGATCATTGGTTTGATGGCACAATAGCCTGGAATCCATCCGTATCAAGCTTTGGTCGCTCCCAACGGTCACTTGCTTGTACGTCTGGCCTCACTCGGTAGGCCAGTGTTTGACTTTCAAATATTCACACAAAATCCATGCGAGATCTGCGATTGGCTCACAGTCGCAAGGGTGCCCCCCTTCCCCCTTTAGACAGACTTAAAAATAAATAAAAATACCACAGTTCTGCATTCAACGGAAGTCCCGCCTCCCGGCTCGTGTTTATACGAGTATTCATCTGAGTGGCAGCAGAGTCTCTGGGCAATGAACGAGCTGGGAGGCGGTACTTCCGTTGAATGCGCGAGCTTACTGTGGTATTTTATAATCTTTAGCGAAAAATAACCGCGTTTCCAGAGTTCTGAAGATACGAGTGGACAAAGCAGACTTGGATTATATTGGACGATGCCTTGGACGATGGTTTGAAAGTTTGTCAACGGACGTTTTGTGGAGTTTTCCCATTGCTACTGGCCTGGGTAACCCCATTTGCTTCCAGCAAAAAAGGAATTTTGATAATTTTTCAAAACTTTCCAGTGGCCATAAAGTTGCACCAGGTGAAGAACAACTTCGTCCGTTCAAGACATCTAATGGTGAGTAATTGATATACAAATTATAGTTTTTGGGTGGAGTATCACTTTAATCTAGCTGATGCAATCATGCCCTTCGATCTATAGCAAATGCCAATTACAGTGAAATACGTTATGTAATTTGAGTATTATTTAATTTCGCCTTTATTATACCGGGGAATCCCACTGAAATAAACTAAATGCAGATATGGCCAAACATTATCCAGTTCAAAACCTAACAACAACTCCAAGAGTAAACGCAAGCAAACCACAATCTAATTTTTAAACTCATGTCAAATAACATTCACGAATGCCGTTGCTGGCCAGCTAACTCATATTCGATTGGTGGTTCTCGCCAAAAGCAGAAAACATGAATATTCATATATTCACTTCATTAGTGACGTAAGGGCTAAACGCTGGCTATACGACTGAGGCCAGACTGATAAGTCAGTGACCGTTGGGAGCGACCAGCACTTTATCAGTATGGATACCAGGCTAATGCCACAAGTCTCACGCTTATATTTGCCATTAGATCTGAGTTTAGGACATTTACGCATCCTCTAATCCCTTACATTCTTCATGCTTACATATAACAAGCACCATAATTCATTGGGCAGTGACACATTACTGTTATTTCAGTTCAGTGAGCAGACTCAATTGCCACAAATGAATCCAACCTAACATGCTCTGTAGATACATGCTAAAGCAGAAACTTCAGTCATTATGATTCAGTTCTCAATATAAGCTCAATCAACCGTTGAAACTTCAGGAAACAAAAGCACAGAGAGAATTTCCGCAGTTGACCAGTCTCTCTCATGCTTGGGTCAGGCTACAGCACAGCAGGCTTAATCATAACCTAACAGAGGTCAGGCTACAGGCTTGACAGTTAGCATGCTAAATTCTCTGAGGGTCGGCTGAATTCCTCTAAATCCACAGCATGCAGTGCCTTTCCGACAATCAGTTCATTTATTTTCTGAACAAAACAAAGAAACTGTCCTCAGTGGTGCAGAGAAGATACATCTGTGTTAAGTTTTGGGCTCAATGGTCTCCATAGGTATACAAGTGTGGAAAAAGCATTGGTGGCCACATTAAGAATGGCATTTAACCATGTATCCTCTGGGAAAAAGGGAACTTCTGACCCAATTCAGCATCAGGAAAGAAACTTCTAATCAAGTAAGCCATTAGGTCCATTCTAATCAGATGACCACAAAAACCAAGCACTCTATTAATGGTTACGATGAGTGTGGTGATGGCTCTGTAAAATTCACTCAGAGCCAAGTATCTTTAAAGCACTGGAACAGCTCCCTCAGGCGCTCTACCGCACACCATTCTGCTCACACTTTATTAACAGAAGAATTCTCAGGTCTTGAAGGAACTGTAAAAAGTAAAATGAAAAGACAAATGGTTCTGCCGTTTTTCTCCTTTTATAGAAAACAAAAGGTGCCATATTTTCAGCTTTTTAATCTCTTCATTGTGGCTATAAGGGAATACACATCCACATAGGAGTAGAGCCCAGTCTCATTACCAAAAACACAACATCACCCATTTACTGCAAGTGTGGCCCCACCTCCTAACACAGCCTTGCCCCGTTACCAAAAGCACATAACTGACTATTTACCGCAAGGACAACCCAGCCCATTTACTGCAAGTACAGTGGTTGTACATGGTGGTTTGCGGGCAGCTGGTCCTTGAGGCAGCTGGATGAGTGTGTCTGCTGTGATTTTACTGGCAGTGATAATGCCTCCCTCCTGTCTCCTGCTGTCAGTGCAAGCATTTACCCAACCACCTCCACCGCCCCTGACCCAGCACCAATCTCAAGCTCAATCAACCCCGATGATTTTGTCCGTCTCTTGTCTATCTTTTTTTTTTTTCATTGTTCAGTCTGTTTTAGGAAGGCAGAAGTAGACACACATGCATGAATGCACACCAAAAGACTTGAACCAAATACAGAAACCGGAGTTCAAATGAAACAAGAATACTATTTAGCTCACATTATAGAGAGCAATTTTTACAATCTGTGAGGTCAATAAAATAGGAATATTTTGAGTGAGAGATAGACACAAAGATATAAGGGAAATTTAAAATCACAATAGTTGTAAAAAAATGGTGCATTAATATCCTTGTTTAAATTCAAACCAGCATTGGTTGATTGGGGGAAAAAACCCTTTGGTACACTTTTAAGAAATAATTACACAGCCCATAACATTACAATAGACAGCTCATGTGGAACCACAACAAGAATCCATACAATTCAGCTCATGAACTCAACAGAGCAACGACTCCCATAAATCCCAGCCATCAATGTCTTACCACCACTGCATCTTAAAGACTTTATTGAAAACACATTAATTTCAACTGAATGGGTATCAGCTAATGTAGTTGTAAGTGATGTACTAGCACCTTAAGTAAAGCAAGAAAACAACTTCTTAATCACTATGTCAATTTGCATTAATTCCATGAATTAATCACATGCAGGCAAAGTTTTCAGAAATTAGCAGTTAAGAACCACATGAGTAAATGCGGCATCAAGTGTACCTCATTAAAAAGCGCTACCGACACATAGTGTACCATGTACACTTTCAATTATGCGGGTGAGTCTTACTGAGAGCAAAAATATTTCCCAAGTGAGCACTGCATCGCAAAACTGTCCAACAGTTCAACAATCATTCACATCTTATTCTTGCTCAGTTTTCATCAGATCAGGGGGAACATGTCGGTTGCCCTGTCCGTTGCTGGAGGTCTCGTAACAGTTGGAGCTGACATAAGCCAGCCTTACAACCTTCTCACATCGGGAGTGGAGCTGGCAGCCGTTTCAGTGACCAGAAGAACAGCCATCTGGGACCTCAGTACACTTCGGTATTAACAGTACCCCCGCTCATGTTTGTCTTTATTGCCAGTGCTCACTTACAGCCTGCTGTGCTGAGTGTGTCATAGGAGAGCTGCAAAGACACCTCAAAGTGTGATCTAATCCAGGCTGCAACCACTTAGCATTTTAATACCACAGGCGTCCAGCCACACACAGATGACAAGAAATGACAAGAACTAAAGTAATTATTAGTGCGGCAAGAACCCCCTACCCCCTCACAGAACGTGCACAACACCACATAAAGAGAGAGGCAAAAATAAACTGAAAACTATGAAAGCTTTACTGACTGAGAAACCACACATATCTACAGAGTGTCCAGATTCAATCCCACACACCCTTAGTTTCCCATAGTTTGCACATCAGTTTTTCTTTCCCAGCTATCATGAGTCCTGACCCCCAAATACAAACACAGTATTTATAAAGTCCATCAGTATATATTGGCTCCACAATGAAAGGAGATCAGTCATAGTGCACCTTTGAAGCCTTGATGAGAAGAAGCATTTAACCCATTTACACTGTGTAAAATGCATTTCTGACTCTGGTGAAGGTGAGCTAAAGGTTAAATCTGCAACAGAGGAGCTGTTTACCTGTGTACTGTATGGATTTTATAGTTGAGTGACAAAGGTACAGCTGCCTAACACATCCAATCACACAGGAAACCACAAACTCTCTCATCGTCATCTGCCAAGATATTCCAACTGTTGCACATAGGGAGAGAAAAGGCCCAGCTTCACCAGAAAAAAAAAAAAAAAAAAATGGCTGATTCAGTTAAACATACAATGACTCTCAGAACTGTGATCATTGCAAATGATTACTGTTCATGTGCACAATGGTATTGGTGCACAATGATTTTCTTTGTTTGTGGGAAAAAAAAAAAAAAACATTTTGATGTTCCCACTTTAAAATTGATTAAAGGAAATAAAGGAGTTTGCCAAGCGAGCAGAAATTGTAATTACTCTGACCTTCTGCTCCCTTAAAGGAAACTGGGTCTGTTTGCTAGAGAGATATTGTATGACTGTAATTTAACTTACAACATTACTTGACAAATATACTTTACATGCTGTTTTTTAATAAATACACAGACAAGCAAACAAATTTCCTACAGATTAAGTGTGTTTCTGGAGTTACTGAATAATAAAAAAAAAAAAACAGAAAGAGGCAAAGGTCATTACATGACAAGAACAGCCCACACTTTGTCCACTTACAGCATTATTCATACTCAAACATTGATTTTTTTTCCTCACCAGAGTTTTTCCACAATTAAAAGAATGACATCATTAATACCAACTCCGCATATACTAAAATAATACGTTATAATGGGTCTCAGTCTCTGCTCTCCCACTTGTGATCAGATGCAGTTTATCTCCAAGGGGTTTCATTTATCACACAGCGGTCTCCCGCTGTGGTGAAAGGGCAGAGTATCGATGAGACAGTGTCAGGGTCGCGTGTCTGTGATACTCCCCCCGAGTCTAAAAACCCGAATGCTACTCCCACGACTTTTCTGAGGGAGTGAGGGGTGTAGTAAGTGTGATTAAGAGATCATGTCTCAGCCAATGTTCTTCTTATATTCCAGGTCACCGGGGAAACCACAGGTCCCAAAGGTATTCACAATAGTGAAAAGTTGATAGAGCCCGTCAAAAATGTTTGTTAAATGAAAGGTCCAATTTGCTTCACATGTATTTAAAAATTATGGTAATACAAACATTTATAGCTCCATCTAAATGCCCATTTGATCCTATGATAAAATGCAAAACACACTTTGGCCATTTTCTATAAAGTGTGATATCTTTCAACCAAACTATGAGAACTGCAAATGGTCATGCACTATTTGGATGGGTTAGCTTTCAAATTAGGGGAGATCATAGTTATTATCTGCATATTGCCATTTTAATTCAATTGAATGCATTTGGTCCAGCCACACTCAGGTCATAAGCAACATCGCAGTTTCATTCGCCATTTTAAATATTGGTAATGGACCTACATAAATAATAGAAACAAATAATAGTTGATTATTTATTCTAAATAAGTAATTCTCGTAATGCATAGCAGTTGTATTGATCTGAACTAAACAATCACAGTAATGGCAAATAAAACTGGCCAATGGACGATCGCAATGTTAGATACGCCTAATGACGTGCATGGAGTGTGAATTCCCTTAAATCAGGGGTGTCCAATCTTATCCGTAAAGGGCCAGAGTGGGTGCAGGTTTTTGTCCTAGCCAGCAGTGCTACTGCACCTGATTCCACTAATTAACTAATGAGGGGTTTCAATCAGGGCCTTGGTGGGTAGAATCAGGTGTGTTAGTGTTGGGCTCTAACAAAAACCAGCACCCACACCGGCTTTTTCCGGATAAGATTGGACACCCCTGCCTTAAATGAAAAAAAAACTTACCAAAACATTACAGAACTTTTGGTGCAATGATGAACTTAATGCTTACCAATGAGCCAAATTTTGGCAAGAAACCTTCAACGCCTTCCTGGTAAGCGGACAGGTTGGTTTATTTGATTCAATAAAGTCCAAAGCTTTATTAAAGTAATGTCTTAAAATGATTTTCAAAAAGCCTGCGGTCTCAGGAATTCACGGTACATGGTGGTTTAAAAAGCAACTCATTCAAATAGTGCAACTGCATGCAATCCACATGTATACTTTAATCTTAGAATAATTACTCTGCATCTTTTTAAATGACAGTGACCAGACTTCCATCGTTTAGGCATTTGAGACCAAGGTAATTCTTATTTTTTGTCCACAATATTAAAAAAAGAACATTCTCATTAAATGAAATGAAACTTCATTGGCGACACTGTTAAAAATTTGAATGCAAAAGAGCTGGGTCAAGCTCTTACTCCTGGAACACATTCCTCATAACCTGTTAGCCATCACTGGTGGCACAGCCTCTGTAGGGTGATATTTCAAGAGCAACTGATAATTTTAAATTAAGAAGCTGCAGTGAAAAGCTGTGATTTTGATGGAGACCGAGGGCCAACTATGCGAACAAACCCTCAAGAAACTCAGCTGACCCTACGCACTGGCAGGAAATTTCACGCACAACATAATTACAGATTTTAATTTATCTAGTTCAGACACCATAATATGTAGTTATCACATGAATAGACTCATAATTGCATGACCAGGGACCTCAGAAAATGAAAATGATAGGTACTGACCCAACTCTATTTAATCACAGCTGTTCAACAAAGAACCCTTTACAATTTACCTTTTCAATATAGACTGCAGGCTGGGGTAAGTAAAACCCACAGCTTTTATGAAGTGAATGTAAAGCAAGGGCTCTTCAAAGAGCTACGCGTGGAAACAAGCTGTAAGATTTTACTGGGCTCTCTGTGGAGCTGAGGACTGCGACCAAGGCAGTGCTGCAGAGCTGCTCTGGGATCAGCCTCAGCTGAGCGCTGGTGAGAGCACAGACCTGGACACTGAGGTCAGCCCAACTGACCTTACTTCAGCTGTGGGACAGCTGACATCAGGAAAAGCATCAGGTATTGATAGTCTGACTGGGGACTTTTACAAACATTTTTGGAACCACATTGGTCAGAACTTACAGGAAATTTTGGTGTAAAGCATCCACTATGGCGGTTTACCATCTTGATGCCAACGTGCTGCCCTCTCAGTCTTTCCCAAGAAAAGAGATCTGGCACTTAATAAAAAACTGGAGACCAGTTGCTCCTTTATGTACAGACTGTAAGCTTTTCTCAAAAATCCTTGCAAACACACTAAAACAATATTTTGAGCTGTGTATACATACTGTAGCGATCAGTATTACTGTAAAACAAGTAAAATATAACAGCTTGTTTCCTCATCTTAGCTGGCTCATAGAAGGCACTTCCATCAGAAAGACACGGATAAGTCGACTGCTTTCTATGAGAAACTAATCTAGATTAAAAAAATGACCTAGGAGCACTCATAAGTGGAACTACTTCAGGCAGGAAACTCGGGTCATTCTACATCACCTATGCGGTTGTCTGCGTCAGCGAGAGTACTCCGATCGCAGAGCGGCAACCGCAAAGAGACTGTTACGTCGGTCTATTTAAGCATAATCAGCATAAACACCTTTCCTGCTCAATCTGAAGCCTCGTGTGTAAGGTGAGAAATGTTTCGCTTGCTACCTCAACCCCAGCCGCCACCTGTTTGGTTCTGCTCTGTCTGACAGTGGGGGGATTCTTAAGTTCTGCTTCCTACCTAATTTTGTTGTTTAGTATGTTCTTGCAATGCATGGTAGAGAGCACCTCCAGAGCAGAACCTTTCGCCAAACTCAAATGTCATTACATCTACATGTTAATAAATTTGTTCAATCGTAAATACATGAGTTTACCTGACTGAAATATTCTTAATGCGAGGAAACCTTGCTCTCATCATGGTCCTTAGACTCTCTCCTGCAGCAAGAAACTAAACTCAATATTTTTTTCCCTCAAGTTCTTCATCCTACATAGAATTACCAGGCAACATTAGTTTCTTCTGAATATCCCTTATATCCAGCTCCAACCTCTGCACTGCTTGCTTGGTCTCCGCAGTAGAATGGGATGTGCACTGTTGGTACAAAATGCAAATGTATGTTTTCTCCACGTCACTCCCCTAAAGGGACCATCAGCTGTGTGATAACATCAGCAGCAGGGACCAAAAGAAAATACAGAAACTAAAATAAAATTGTATCCGCACATATAGCAGTGCGAGTAAGATTCTATACACATGCGACACGATGCATGCAACATAACTTTTTCCACCATGCAGCCTTAAAGTTTGCCATTGAAATTAATGGAAGTTTTACATCTTACATTGCTAAAAAAGCAATGCCTGTACTTATTAAAGCAAAGTGAATCAGGGTTGGAGTCAATGTACCTGCAATTTCTTGCAACATTACGCATTGATTTTGCCAGGGTGAGACTGAATTACGTCCACTGTGGTGTATCGATGCGGTCGCAAAGGGGAGGCCTTTTTTCATTGGCCATTTCATCAAAACCAGTTCGACATCAACAAAACATGTGAAGAGACTCCCTAACTGCACCCTGCAGAACAGACTGGCGGTCGCAGTATTGACCAGACTGATGAGACACTCCCACAGAACTGTGAATGAGACAACTTCTGTTCACAGCTCACGCTGATGTCTCACAGCACCATCAGCACAATCGATCCATCAATCAGGGGGCCACGCCCACCTGCAGCCCAGGCAGTTCCACTCAGAGTCTGGTCAAAGCTGGTGGGGAAAAATACGGGGGAATCAAAGTTCAGCACAGAGAGGCTTTTTTTCTCGTCAAACTGCAGGTAAGTCAAAATGATGGAAGATGAGATGCTGGTAAAAAAATAAAGCCAGTAGGGTGCTGGACCTCCCTGCTGAAAACTCCACGGAAGGTGAGGGGAAACTGTCAGTGTAGGACAGACAGAGATAAAAGCTCACCTCCCAAAACCTAACAAGGGCTAATGAATGCATTTACCTGGCACAGGACAAGCATTAAGATTAATGATCACACTCATGCCCACCCTCTTACCTTAATGCTCCCTAAATGCCAGCCTGTGCTGGGACAAACAGTGAGTTTTTGCTGCTACAGTAAGAGGCTTGTATGGGACAGCAGCGCTCAACTGTGCCATTTCTAATAATATGAACACAACAATAGCAGTCAGTCCAGACAACAACATGAGCTCCAAATGAGCTTCTGCCCAATGACTTTGCAATTGAATTCATTGAGCCAACTGAATTAATCAAACAGACTCTGAAACAAATTACATGGGCAGCGTCACTGAAACTGCCAGCACCGGAATAAGACTGTGTTCCTAACAGCCGAAAAAAAAGGATGTTGCTTTTGCAGAAATGCAATTATTTCACTGCTTTTCCTACAGATCACCACACTCCATGGGTAGATCATTTTTTTCTCATAAGCACACTGCCTTTCATTCTCCTGTTGAAGTCACACTGCAATATTAAGATAAATTATCTGAAAAATATAACTGCAAAAAAATTCCCAAAATTGAGATGTGTGTACGAATTAGTGGCCTTATTACACAATATACAAACATTTCTGTTGCAGCATGACTAATTTTTCCATTATGAGTCATCAGTGTCTTCTTTTGCTTGCTTCAACATCACATTGTTTCAGGGCTAACTGACCCATTAGAGGCATTATGCTCATAATTGAGGCTTACTGAGACTCAATGGCCTTTTAAAAGTAATAGTTACAAATGACAAGGCCTTTTACACTATGACAACAGACAGATGCATCTCACTCCTGATCATGAGCAGTTAGTGATTTAAAAGGTATTCAAGGGCTACCATTCATTCAACCCTCAACATTTACTGCAATGAAAGTAATATGGTAATTGTAAATTCAAATTTACAGAACCTGCATGACAACAACTGCACTGTAGAATACATAAATTAAACACATGACTCTCCACATATTTCACTCAGACCCACCAGAATTTTGGACTTCAGCTTGAGATCTTGGTGATGGATCCATGATGCCCCTCCAATCAGAGCCCATGTCACAATCCTGACAGCCATCAGCAAGCAATTTAACAGCAGACAGTGTTAACTTGGTTTATAACCAAGCGCTGAAATACACAAGACAATGACTATAACCAGACCTGTGTAATGGGCTCTGACTTGGGTTTACGGAGATGAGGCCTACTTTCTTCTGCAGCTACATCTACCTTCCACCATTTTCGAATGTATTGCTGTGGGCATAAACATGGAGAAGTGCTGCCTCCACTGTGTAAATTGCCAATAATGATAGTAAATGGAGGTGAGGCAAAGATGAATTGGTACAAATGAATCAGAACTATACCAGAACAAAGAGGCCTTGAGGTCATGAACCCTTTTTCTGATCTCTGACTTTCCAATAACATACATAAACAAGAAGAAAATAAAATCCCTAAAATAATCAAATGCCACATGTTCACACAAATGCATTATTAACCTCCAGACTATATGTAATGATGATTGAACAGACTGATTATCCAGTAAAACAGGCACACGCTCCAGCAGCTGAGACCCATAGTGCTGTTTTCTCTGTTCTCTGGAGCAGATCTTGCACACAGGAGATCATCAAAGGCTGGATTCTGAGCTTAAAGTTCTATCAAGGCTTTATAGAGGGACGAAAGGTCGTCCCTTTTAAGAACACCACCTGATATTTGCCAAGATTATAATAGAAGTAGGGCTGACATTCGTGAAGGAATCACTGAACAGCCAGCCCCATCTTAATTAACTGGAGTTTGCTACATTCAGATAGTGATTCTAATTAAAGTCAAGCAATCACTTTAGCATTTTTCACACTAAACCTCACAGAGGACCACAAACACTCAAGTGCACCATCACCTCCATTGCATTTTCAAAATGGTGTTTTCAGCCTGAAGACGCACATAAACAGGGACACACACCTTCAAAGAACATCTATATTTGCTTAACATAAGATTTATTTGGTGTCAAGTGAATTATGCAGATGCGCGCTGTAACAGAAGGCCAAACGACACCTTCAAACCCACCTGCTGTGGCGTGTGAGCCTGGAGCTCAAGGGCGAGACGGTCTGCTTCATTCAATGTGCCACTTTCACTCTGGGCACTGAAACCTCAGCAACAAGCATGCCTAAAATAATGAAGCAGATCCCGCCACAGCAGAGTGGAGAGGTGCAAAGATGGAGGTGACAGAACATGATTGTCCCACAGGAAAAGCTGAAGAGCTAAAGACACCGAGGCAAAGTTGTGTACATGGACTGCACATTTCTGTTGTGTGAGACTGACGGGGAACAGTGGGACGGGAAGGTGGTTCAGGTTCAGACAGAAATGCCATAAAGAGGGTCAGACATGAAGGAGTTAATCAATGTGAATTAAGGAAGAAGAAGAAAATCCCGTGAGCCCATTCTGAACTCCACCAAACGTGCCCTTTTAATAAAAGCAGAAAAGAAGATTCAAATAAACACATTTCGTCAGTTTAAGGGCATGTCTGCAATTCAATCAGACCAGACTTACCAGATATGGATTAATTATTCTCTTCAATTACTCAGTTATTCATCCGAAACATCTTTCTCACACATCCCAAGGCTAGCAACAACAAATAAACACACTCAGAGTCTTTCACTTCAGATAATATTGTACAATGTATCACTTTGCCCATGAATAATCTAATGGCCAACAGCCTATTTAACACCTCTGGTCATTAATGTTTCTAATATGATATTAACTGCAAGGAGAGTTCTGAACATTGCACTTGAAAACCAATTGGAAGGCCATGGAAATTTCACAAAAATCCAAGAAAGTAGCCATAAAATGTGCTTGTGCAAAGGTTCAGGAAAGAACAATTTTTCATTCCTAATGCCTAGGTCCCACTGGGGATTGCGATGGTTTGCGAGGCATTCCCGATGGAAAAAGTGAGAATCGCAATGCATCGCAAACACATTTGCCGAACATTTGCAGAATGTGCGGCGACGTTCGCCGAGTGTCACAGGCAAATTCTAGCCATCGCAATGGATCACGACTGGATCAAAAAGCCGAAAATTTTCAAAGCCTGCTTTGAATTTTGTTGCGAACCATTCGCGACGTTTTCGTTACAAAAGTTGTCGCAGAATATTCGGCGAATGTTTGCCGACGGTCGGCGAATGTATGCGCTGCATCGGTGAACCATCCGCCACGCTTTCAAAACTGAAAAAGTGTCGGCGACCCTCGCCGAACTATTGCCGAATATTCGGCGAACCTTCAGCAAACATCGCAGAACATTTGCCGATATGTCGCCAACAGTCGGCGAACATTCTTGGTGATGGTCCCCCGAAGCAACGCCGATCATCGGTGACTGTCGCCAATTTATCGCACAATGACTGTCATCCCTTCCTTCGGCGAACAATCCCAAGAGCAAATTATAATGGGACTGCTCCACTTTTTTGTCACACACAATCGCAAGGCATCGCCAAACTTTTCCAAATTTCCCCATCAGTGACCATCGCAAAATGCTAAATCCCCAGTGGGACTGAGCCATAAGGGAATGCGATACATGATTATTGTACACAGAAATACTGACAACAGCATGTCTTGTATTAGCCTGTTCTAAACACTTCAATAGTAAATAATAATCCATCCTGCAATTTCTTCCTTTAGTGCACCAAAACCTCAACAAAAACATTAGATTTAAGGGATTATTTTGGTGTATGTCCAGTAAAAGATACAGTAAGCCAACAACTGGTTACATTCCTGCCACGGAACTTGTCCTGCCTCTGCGGTACATGAGGCCCATTTTTTTTTCTGACACAGAACTGTGTTAGACATTCAGCATTTGAGATTGAAATAAATTCTACTGGAGTAATGACCTTGGTGAAAATCTATCTCAAGCATGCTGAAAACAAGAGCACTGGTTTAAAATCAGTACTCAGAGCACACACCTCGCTGTCACACACTGTATGGCAGCTTTTAAACACGCAATATGAAAATGTCATAGAAAAAACAAATGTCGGGACATCTTTCAAAAGAGACAGCGAAGCTCACTTTCATCCATAGCAAATAATGACCTCATTTACACTACCGGTGTCCACCCAGGTTACTACTCTTGCATTTCATTGCCCCAACAATAACATCACGTCTTAAAAGTCCCACAGAAATATTACCGTCAGGGAACAATAAATTCAGTACCAGCCACTGGAAGTGCAGCAAGTGAAATGTATGGGGTAGTAATATTAGAAATCTAGCCTTGCAGTGGAAGCCTGGTCTTATGTGTGTAATCCATAAAGTAAAATATGGCAAAGGACACCCAGAACAGAGGACAGCAATCTACAGAAAAAATTGCTCCACAGAGCCTATCAAATATATTCTGAGTAAAGACTCAGGCAGAGAACCATAATAGCGGATATCCCCACCAAAGATGAATTAATTCACTTAAGACTTACATCATTACTTATTTAACATGGATAATTACTGCCACATGACACTGTGTGGATATTGCATCTGCAAGGAAGTCCATTTCCTGAATTCAGATGAGAATCCCACAAAAGCTCATTATACCTGTAGCTGTCACGCTTTGAAACACAGTAAAAGAGGACGAAGATACAATAGATCGATCGGCCAACAGATTAGTAATGAAATATGAATTATTTTTTACATAAGGAACGAGAAGACATCGTCATCAATACCCCCCCACCATGGAATCCTGTTTCTGAATCCAATCAAGGTCATGACTAGTAACATACACACACACACACACACACACAAAATTTCATTAATCTAAGTAAAGTTGTTCTAAGAAAATTTTTCCTTGCTTATCTGGGCACCCAGATGCGCTCCATTGCAATATCACACTCTCCCTTTCATGGAGGCGGCTAAAAATGATGGGCTGTTTCTTTTCAGCACAAAATACTCAATGATACAGAACAGGGATGGGAAACTCAGGTTCTGCAGGGTCTCAGTGTCGGCAGGTTTTTATGGTCTTCTTTCAATCCCCAGCCAAGTAAAACCTTGAGAACATGATCTGTGGACTCTTTAGCCAATCAGTCTCTGAAAATAATCAGGTGAGTGGAAACATGAAAAATCAGCAGATCCGGTAGCCCTCCAAGACTGAAGTTGCCTGTATCTGATGTAGAGTCAATGAGAATCTATGTATTTTCCTAAAATCTACTTGCTGACTTAATATAAATGTTTGTGACATAGCGTACAAAATCCTGCTCCTGATGGAGATACCTTAGGTAAGATGTTCCCCACAGCTGAATATGTGCTCACAGCATCAACTATGACACCTGCATGATTTATAAGCTGAATTTCTGAGTGAATATGACTGATTCTGTATTCTGAAATGCAGAAAGTTTTGCGACCCATCTCCAGTAAATGTGTGAGACAGAACAGGTGAGTTAGAGGAGTCTCATGCTTTACAACTGCAGCTCTTGAAGGGGAGCTGAATCTATTAGCTGTAACCACAGTGACTGCTGGGCTGTATTACGGCCAGAACGTATTGGTGCTGAAGTCTTCTGAGATCTGACTGTCAGTATCAGCTGCACTGCAAAATGGCTCTTTTCATCAGACCATGAAGTAAATCACCTCAAGTCATATAAAAAATAAAAAAAAACGCTGTAGTGCTCAGTTACAACAGTATGAATAACGTTTTGATGGGATCAAATGTGTTTCAATCAAATGCAATCGTCAGGGCTTAAGTTGCAGCAAGCCACTGCTGTGACTTACCAGAAGTGAATATTTCACAAAGAGAAATAGGCTATTTCTAATTAGCAAGTTTCAAAAATTCATAGGTGGATGAACATGAAGATATTCTCAGTTAAATGAACTGTTCAGAGTGTGGATGGCCATTAAAACCACTGAGGTAATTTAAATAACTGTGGTAAGGATGACAGAAAGTGTAGATAGTGAAGGTAAAGCTGTATCACACAAGTCTCTCTCTCTCTCCTCCCCTTCTGCTGGAGAACCACAGCACCAGTGACACTGTACAGGACCCTCAGACAGGGACTCTCTAATCACAGGCCTCACTTCAGCCTAAAACTCAGGGGTGTCAAGTGTCATCTAAAAGTGGCAAGAATTGGAACAGATTTTTGTTGTAGCCCAGCACTAAGACAGCTTGAATTAATTAGCTAATGACATACCAAAAATAATTAGGTATTAGCTCAGAGCATTTCTCAATAAGAGACACTCCTGCTAAGTGTGAACAAGTACATACTCCGCAAGAAATTTTATGTACTTGCACTAAATTGGTACATGACACCTCGTACAACCACCAGTTCATTACTGAAAAGTAAAAATTTTCAGCATACATTCCAGGGTATTTACACCCAAATAAGGTGAACAATACAGGAATTACAGCATATTTTTATGTGCCTAACTCTCCGTTTTTTATCAGACCGAGAGAAACGGGACAAATAGCGACACAGCAGTTGAATGGCCAAGTATGTATAATCGCCTCATTACATCATTTACAAGAAAGCACATATAAATGAGGAACAAAACCAGGTAGCGTGTTTGGGTGTGAACCGAGGAGGGTGGAGGGTGGAGGGTGGAAAGTGGTATTGGGGGGCGGGGGTGCGGTTGACATCTCCTTCATTGCGACCTCATCTCCAGTACAGTGACCTCACCACCTCACAGCTCAGCCTCTAGAGTAACAGCAGCTGGCGCACTTAACTTCTCCAAAACGGTGGCAGTGCCAGCTACCAACTGCCAACTAGGACTGGCACTAAAGCAGAGTTGAGGCAGTGGGTGAGGGCAGAGGGGTGTGAGGGAGGAGGGGTGTGAGGGCAGAGGGGTGTGAGGTAGGAGACACGAGACAAATAGCAGAGAGGAGGGTGAGGAGCAGGGAGAGTCAGGCTTACACTGTGCTGCATCGTCCTCCACACAGTCCTCTGGGACGCAGCATTAAAACAGAGAAGAAAACATGTTATATGCAGAGCAGAGGGAAAGAGAAAGAGAGGGATAAATCTAACCCAGATGAGTGATACTGCATTTAGTATGTACACATACACACGGACAACACACACACACACACACACACACACACACACGCATACATACACACACGTGCAGTTCTCAATTATGTTGACACTGGTATTAAGTGTCTAGCTCAGATACACAATGCAGTAGTTTCTCACATACGTACAATGCTTGTTTTTAATCTGGAGTAGGGACAGGGAGAGGGGACACAAAAATCCAAAGCATCAGGAACAGCATTTAGGTGTGAGAAATGGAAATGGAGGAAAGTACTGCATGCAGAGAGCCCAGGTAAAGCCTTGTAGAGGGTATGAAAGCCTGTCAGAAACCAATTAATAACAGTTTCAGCTTCAGTTTCTTTCCCGTTCAAGACAATAAAATCATAAACGAAGAGAAAGGCAAAACTATATTAAAAGAAACCAAACCCAAAAAAAAACAAAGATATTTCAATTAAAAGAAGAATTTTCACCGATTAAAATGATCTATGAAACCCCCTACCAAAATACACTAGAGAGATAAAAATCATCATTTTCTTGTCGTAATTCAAGCCTTCTCATTGCAGGTAGCAGGCTGCCATCATTGTGAAGCTCCCCCAATTCTCTGAAGTATTGTGCGTAAATGCGTTCTTTAGCCCTTAGTCAATGTTATTTTAAGACAACTGTTATAAGTTGGGAACCAAAATTGCTTTGTTTAAAAATAATACAAGGTAATTGGGCCATTATAAAATATTTTATAACAAAGAAATATCGAAACATTAAACATAAAATGCGCTTTTTTATATCAAGCAATATTTCATGGGATGGGATGAATGCTTCGTTAGCCAGCATGTTAACGATTTTTGCCATTAAATTAATAAATTCAAGCGTCTACTATAACGTTTATGCGTGTAACTCATTACTTTAATGGCCAAAAGCGTCCGCAAGCCAACTAACTAATTATTTACCTCATTGACTAAGATAAACGCCTGGCATTAAATCAAGATGATCCCGTGTAAACAACATTCTAGTTCTAAGTGAGCTAGAGTGGGGGGGGGGGTTCTAGACAGAACACAAGAACATGGCCGCATCCATGTGGAGCAGAAGACGCAAGCAGTTTGAAATGTTTGGTACCTTTCGACAAGCTCTAGCTCTAGCTGCGCACTCACAACACCAAATTTGATGATCGAAAGATCACATGAAATAGTTCTCAGTTCTCGAGAATATGATATATGGAAATTTCTCGAGGTTCAGTTTCCTTTAATCTGAAAGTGGATTTTATAGTTTTCTACACTGGAGTAGGAGTTCCTGAAAACACCACAGGCAAGAAAAGAAAAACAATACAAATGTATTCAAATTGTACTGCTATATGTTCTAAATCGTGCTGCTTGGAGCATATTGTCAGTCAATTTTTCAAGTTGTGCTGCAATTGTAGGTCGGCATAATCTTGGATAAAAACAGTCCTGGTGTGAGGCTGAAGGCTGTGTAGGCCTGGAGGCCTGCTGTCAGAAATTTGGCGCTATACATCTTTAACAAACCTCAGAAATTATGAAAAAATATTTTACTGCACATTCTTCTGGTGTTTCAGCAGAGCTCTGAGAGTTCATGCAGAGACACCAATACAGATTACGTACACCGTTAGACCTTGTTAGATTGAATGCACTCACAAAATGTCACAAATG
Source organism: Gymnothorax javanicus (assembly GCA_029692085.1). Lineage (NCBI taxonomy): Eukaryota > Metazoa > Chordata > Actinopteri > Anguilliformes > Muraenidae > Gymnothorax > Gymnothorax javanicus. The sequence goes on from CM056205.1 coordinate 12,415,056, forward strand.
CTTGAACTATTTGGCAAGGAGCCATTAATATCACCCTACTCATGATAGTTTTAGCATTACTGAGACAAAGAGAGGTGTTTGTTGAGAAATTCAAATAATTGTTTAAGATTTTAATTTCATTCTTCACCAGCCTGAAATGACATGATGACTGTTCTAAAGTCAACACAGATGGCTTTGTTTAGTTAATTTTTCATGAAGAGAAACTAGAAATAGAAAGGAAGACATGCAATCCTTATTAATTAAGGAAAGCCACAGAATCTTTATTAATGTGCTTCCTGGCCTGTATCACCAGCGTTTCACTACAGAGAGTCACCAGTGTGAAAACATAAGTAAAGTCAGGCTGGCCAGCATTTGGATATTAACATAATTGGTGCTGTTTGGTTCCCTATTCTGGCTTATTGAATTTTAAAACAATGAATATGAAGATAAACTAACTGCTTATATCTGCTTGTGTCAGTTCTAGATTCTTACAGCCCCCACAGTAAGAGAGGGAGGCTGTGGACTTTCCCTGTTGATAGAAACGGACTGAATGGAAGGGACATGGTCCGCAAGGCCCACTCGTCTTTATTTTACCTTTAAAACAGTAACCAGGTCAGACCCCAGGAAGAAGATGATGTCATTTATCTGTGTAACACAGCTGCTGTAATGGATTCATTAAGCGCAGAGAAGCAGAGAAAAGCAGCACAGCCAGTGCCTCTTCAGGGCTCAGACCGAGCCCACGGCTCAATACCCAACACATCTACTTTAATCAAGCAATTCTTTTTTTTATGCATTACTCAGAAAAATAGAAAATAAAATTTTGTACCACTGTAAAGACAGCCTTTAAAAACTCTCAACAGTGTTGACGGAAAGGGTGACCTATCCCTGGACAGTGCTTCGGCGTGAGTGCGGATGCCAGTGCTTGTGATTTTTGTGTGTGTGCGTGTGTGTGTGTGAGAGAAAGAGAGAGAGAGAGAGAGTGTGTGTGTGTGTGTCTGTGCCCGTGTCCATGAGCACTCTCTTACCAGTCTGTCCAAACTGGTGCCAGCTGCAGTGGTGGGACGCTCCTCTGGGCTGTACGGCCTGAATCGGGCGTTAAACACGTCTGAAATTCCACGGGCCGACCTGCCCATTCCTGAGGGCTTTGGCTGACCGCAGCCTTGGAAGACCTGCGATTATCAAAAAAAAAAAAAAAAGAAAGAAAGAGTGAGTGAGTGAATGAGGGAGAGAGAGAGAGAGAAATGTGTCCAACACAGCTGTGTGCAGCATGGGAGGGGCAGCCCTGGAATTAACTGTCCAGTCTGTCATCACTGCTCAGCTGAACAGGCCCAAGACAGCAGAGGAGAAGAAGCTTTAAAAAGGAGCCCAAAGCTGCTCTTACTCTCTGCAGACAGTAATCCAAACACTAACAGTCCGACATGTCTGATTTACCAGGAATCACTCCCAAAAGCGCAATTACAATTCAGCTCTTTCAGTTCTGTAGAATGCTTCACTGTGAGAGGAGCATTATTCATTTGGATTTTCACATTTCTGCCCGAAGTTCAGTTTGGTAACAGTTGACAGTACACCCGAACAACAGAGCAAAAATAACAGATTTCAAATGGTCTTTATCGGGCTTTTGGGGGGCACTATATATGCTGTACACAGCCTGTTTGGGGACTGTTAGACAAGTTCTTTTGGATTCCTGCAAAAGACCACTGGATTTCAATTGAAACAATGATAGTGAGGTTAAATTTCTGCTATAATTTGAGGGAATTTACTATCCTGATATTGAGTGACCTTAGTGAGAATTATACCCCTTTTCATACACATACACATTATTATTCTATTACAATGAAAGCCACATAACATAAATTTAATGAACTGATTGATGTTTTACAATATTTAATGATATGCACTGATCACATAATATACACTGTCACAACAGACTGATTTCACTTGAAGAATTCATGGTGCAGCAATCTGAAAAAGATGAAAAGAGATGAGACAATGCTGTCAAAAACCAGTCACTGTCACCATCCGCAAATCAACTAAAAAACTCGGAGAGGCAGCTCTGCACCCAACATTAATCTATAGAAGAGTTACACAATGCCATGATTGAAATTTCTCAAGATGCTTCAAGAAGGAACATTACATGTGCGCAAGAAGAAACATCTGTTTATGGAGAGGGGTGGAGAAGTATTGACTTCTAATGCTCTGAGACACACAGCTGAACTGAACTTCAAGTCCAGCATCTTGCTTTCCCCAATACACCCTTCTGCAGTCATACTGACTCAGTAACTGATAAAAAAACTATATTTATTGCACCAAGAAATGCAATACAGCACATCATGCCCGTCTGAGTCAGAGGAGTCAGTCACATTGAGTTACTGAATAAGATGCAGAACAAAATTTCACTGGCCTGAAATTGCAATGGCACTGATACACAGACATGTCAGTCCAAGCCTTTGGTTAAAAATAAAAGATTTTCAGAAAAGAAAAAGGAAAACTTCAATCTTTGTTCTTGGCACAAACAGGATTTGGTTTATATTGACACTGCTGTAATAGAAGCATTATTTGGTCGGCTCACTGCTGTCATTCACAGAATATGTAAATACAAATCTGATTTCCAATCCCCATCACCCGATTTCTGACAGCAGACACAGGGAGACAAAAGCTCAGCATTAGGGAGCTCGTGGGCGAGAGGAACACGACTAACATTCTAATTTCAAGGTGACTGAACCTGCAGAATTGCGGTTTCTTTTCTCTCTGCTTCCTCTTTGTTTTCCTCTCCTTCATGAATACAGATGAGGTATAAAGCTGAGATTCAATGTTCCAAACTTTCTGGAAAATATTTTTAAGAAAAAGCAGCATGTTTTGTGAGCCCAATCTGTTTTTTCATGTCGGACCCACTCAGACTCAGCCACTGAATGTGTGTATAGGGCCCGTGAGCAGTGAGGGAGTTGGGTTATGGGATTCGCGCCTCTTCTTTGGCCCAGATGATGATGGAGTGGTCGGCTGAGCTGCATGGCGTTCCTGACAGGAGCATGTCCTCTCTGCCAGAGCCCACCCATCTCTCACAATGATTACAAAGCAGCCATTCTGCACAGCACCTACACAAGGTCATTTACACAGCCGGGCTCCCCTGAACACAACCATCAATCCAGGCTCACATTAAGGGGTTTGTATACATTGCAGGCATCATCACTTCAGGTTTTTCTCTGCCTCCCCCACAGTATAAGGCATTGGGCTCTAACAGTGCCCCAGGAGTTTGTTACATCAACACAGACCAGGGTCTGCCCTGGCAGGGACTTTACAGAACACTCTACCCTCTTTAATGAAGCCCTTCAGTCATTATTAAGACCATCCAAATCAGCCTTGTTCAGATTTCGCTTAGTCGAGTGTTCGGTGTATCGATATTGATGCTCTTCACAAAATAGTGTGGAGTATTTCTCCAAGTCCCCTCATTTCCTGAACAAGATCTTCTGCTACCAATATCTGAGGAAACAGCAGCCATAAGGAACACAATGGAACACATCCATCTGCTGAGGAATTTGCTGAGCTACAAAATAGAGGATTAATATTGCATTCATGACTCAGAATCCAACTGCTGGCAGGAAACTTTTACTCAATATCAATAAATTTTAAGTTCTATATGTAGGCAATGACAGTCTCATTCCATAAGCAGTGGTAATTTAGGACTGGGTGTGACCGAAAGTAAAAGAAAGTAAATAAATAATTAATTTTGGTGAAACTGTTAATTGGAGTCCGGATATTTTAAAAAGCTGGGATACTTGTTCAATTTTCAAGTTGAAGAAAGAGCTTTACGAGTTTAGTATTGTTATTTCATGCACAAGCATAAACTCATTCATGAAGCAAGGAATTTTTAGTCCTGAAAAATTTTACATTTTATTAGTTATTTACTCACTAAGGTTGCGCTGCTATCCAGAGTAAGATAAAAAATGCTCACAAAAATTGTTGGGCAAAGCCCCATTTCACTCACAGCAAATAATGGACATCACTATATGCAAACCAACTCAGAATGATAAGTGTCATGGTGGGTGTAAGAACGAGATTGAGAGCTTTAAATGCTCCAATGGATTTGAGAGTTCTGTTAAATATTATAGAAGTATATATTTTTGGCATTTAAACTGGAGATAATGCTTAACAATTGGGAACAGTTTGAAATTAGGGAGAATGTTATCTACCTCAGTGAACGGCTTCAGACAGAAATACTGTAACGTGTGCCAAGTGATGTGATTGGATCTAAGCAGGATTTGTAATACAAGCATAATAGATACAAAGAAATGAAGAAAAGGATTAAAAAAGTAAATCGTACTGTGCTATTTATCTTAAATTCTGTGCAGAACTAGGGGGCATGAATGGAAGTTTGCCAAAAGTGAATTTCACACCAATTTTAGGAAGTATTGCTTCATGCAGAGAGTGGTCACGGTGAGGAAAAGCTGGGCAGATCCTGTAGTTCAGGAAGCAACTGTGGGGGACTTTAAGACCAGGCTTGAAACAGTGCAAGATATTATCCAGTACAAGAAAACTAAGTGTGAGGTGCACTTTTTTCAGTTTTTTTATTTACCGTTTTTCAGCCTCTCTAATGTATATCCTTGATTTTTTTTCTTTTCATCATCTTACTTGATTTAGAATCTTCCACTGTGTAAATTTTATGATTTACTGTTTGTTTTTTCATGGTTTTTTTTTTTTTTTTTTTTTGCTGACAACCACTTTGCACAGTTTCTTGGTATAGATTAAGTTGAAATAAATTATAGTTTGTCTTATTGTTATAGCATATACGTGCAGCCAAATACAATTCTGAATTAATCCCACTGCTTTTGTCTGCAGTCACATTATATTTGGGGATGCCTGTCTTTGCCTCCTTTAAATTTCTTGACAACCATTCATCTGATTGACTTCAAATATGGAGACTGAGTTGCAGAGGACTCAAGGAAGTGCAGAGTCACGTGAGAAGGTCTTTGTCTGAGCTGTTTGAGAAATCTCCAGAAAGCTGCAAGCAGCGATACAGGCGGCTAAGCAACTGGCTGGTTCCGAATAGGCCCATGTCGGATAGGCCCCGCAATAAAAACACAAGAACTAGCTCCAATCGCAATCATTCATGCCCGCACATAACCACGCTTCAAAAATGAGATAATATGCTCCAATCATACCCAGTTCCTTCCCTTCTCATTCCATCATTCTGGTTCAAATAGATCCTTGTCCAGTCTGTCCACAGGATGTTCCAGAATTGCACAGGCTTTTAAAATAATATTTGGGAAGCCTATTGTTTTGATGGCTGTAAATACTTGATCCATGGACTGTCAGAGACTGCATTTGTCCACCAAAGTCTGCCATTCTACCGTGTGGTCTCTCCGAATCCAACAAGAAATAACCTTTAAGCTCATAGAGACTGACATCACCATCTGTGCTCTCTCTCAGTCAGTTGTCTGCAACCCACTGACCCTGCTTCCACGTTCTATAACTTGTTTGATAACTGCAAACAGTGTTTTACACAGTTATGGGAAATAGTAGGTTAAGACCACAGGTTAGGATAATAGCGAGTGAGCACCACAAATCCTCCACTGGACCACCTGCAAGGAACTGAAGGACTTTTTATGGATGTATCGACGTGCCTGCATCCCTCATATTCACCTGTGAGTCCAGCAAACTCCGCAAAGCTTATAAACAAGCTTAACTTCTGTAGGATAGCTTAACTCTCTGCTGGGCTGTACATGAAGGCCGGCTTACATTTTTATACTTCACTTTTGACTAAACTGGGTCTAATTTTGAGCTGTGATTGTAGCGGAGGTCGATTCCTGTCACATCCACGAGTGTATCCCAGTGTTGGTTATAGCATCCACAGCAGTCAAATGTACTGTACACCGGGTTGCCTAAAACTCAGGATTCAGCTCATTAATCACACAACCTAGGGTGTGGGTGTATGGTACATGACAAATTTTCAATTTCAGTGCTAAATAAAACCGTCTCAACAGCGATTAAGATATCGTTAACTGGTTTTTTGTTTTTTTTTTATGTTGGAAGGTGTATTCCGAATTTCTTCCACAAGCAAAGCTAAAGCTCTTACCATCTGCAACAATTTATAGGGGTAGTATACAGTCATATTTTTGTTCTCAAAGCATAGGAATGAATTGATCAATAGTATTGTCTAATTCAAGTGTGATAAGGGAATTTACTGAAAAAAGATACCCTTTAGTGATAGATTAGTCACAAGTTTGTTTTATTATTTCAGTGACAATCAGACTTAAGTTCATGGTTTTGCATTTTTTCAGTTTATAAGTAAGTTAGATAATGGAGGAATTTATTTACTTTTGTTTTGACAGTTTGGGGAATGGAACAGATGGAATAATACTTTATAACTTGACCTTGCACCAGCAGGGTGGGAAAAAAAAAACAAGGAAGAAAACTTTTCCCAAGATTGTAGCATATCCTTGCATTTTCAAGCAAGCACACAGCTGTTAAGCATTTCCTCAGTTTTGAGAAACGCACTTCTAACCCTGACCTTTAGTTAAACCCCACGGACAGCTTCAGCCCCAAGAATTTTTTGAGCCAATGATAAAAACCTGAGGCCTTAGTTTTTTTTCTTTTTTTCAACCGTTCCTGACATCTTTTAGGCACAAGACTTAAAAAAGTAAACGCTACGAATAAATTTTGTAGTTGCTTCACACTGACATTATCCGACCAAAAAGCAAACATTAAAATTCACGCGAGAAGTGCGAAAGGCCATGGTTGTTTGTTTCCCTAGCAACAGAAAATTCCACAAGGAGACCACTCGGGCAGATGTTACACCACACATAAGAGGCCAATCGGTCATTCTGCTGTCAGTCAAACCTCCCTGCTTGCACCACTGTGATTGATTTCCTGAAAGGGAGGAAGTGTGGACAACACATTCAACCTAATGGCAGCAACATGTCTGTGCCCTGTTCACCTTTCAATGTGGGGGTGGGAGGATAGCGGAGGGGGTGAGAACCCGACAGTACCTTGGCAGACACCTGCATGCTGTTGTCCTGCATGTTCATGATGGCCTCAGAGATTTTGACGTCGATCGGCTCCATCACCGCCTCGATGTTGAAGGGCCCCTCCAGCCGGTCGGCCACCAGCAGCATGGCATCTGCAACCAGAGAGACGCTCAACTCAGAGCTGCACAGGAGGGACCAGAAACAGGATGTGCTTCTGTCCAATGAATTATGGTGCTCACGGTGTATACATGCGAGCAAGTACAACACACACAGACACACAAGAGCTCGAACATCAGGGCAACAGAAAATCCCCAGGTTTTGCAAGTCAGGAAGGGATATGAGAAAACAGAAAGGGCTCATCCAATGTGGGTGAAAACACCCTCAAACTAGAGGGCACTCGGTAGAGCGCATACCTCTGCCACACCACATATCTGTTCTTTTGGTTACAGAATATGATCTGGATCACTTCCTAAATGAAATCAAGTCCACCTTGGACAATTCTTCTGCCAAATTTTGTGCCAAACCGTTCAGAACTTTTCGAGTTATCCAGTCAGAAATATCACACAGACATGCGTTAGACAGATACATTTTAATTCTTCTGGATCCAGAATCCAAAATATTTTCCAAAATCATTTCCAAAACTGAATCAACTCATCCTTGGACTACCACCTATTATCCTGCCAAATTTCGTGCCAAACCGTTAATAACTTTTTGAGTTATCCGGTTTACAGAAAGACAGACGGACAGACAAACAAACAGGGGTGAAAACATAACCTCCTTGGTGAAGGTAATTAAAGTTGACAGTCTGCACTTCTACCCCACCATCATTGTATCCTTTCAAACTCAAAGTGCTGGAGTACAGAACCTTAATAAAAATGTGCCACTGTCCAATGGATTATGGTGCTCACTGGAACACAAGAGCACAAACAGTAAGAAGTAAAGAATACAGACAGAGCTCTGTGACACACATTTCCTATAATTATGACACCAGTCCTTATTGACAATCATTTCAGCTGCAGTGCATTTATATCCACTTTGATTAACAAGTACAGGATGTGAATTACATGCTTATATATATATATACAAAAACCCAAAACCAGTGAAGTTGGCATGTTATGTAAATCGTAGATAAAAACAGAATACAATGATTTGCAAATCCTTTTCAACTTATATTCAATTGAATACACTGCAAAGACAAGATGTTTAATGTTCAAACTGAAAAACTTTATTTTTTTTTGCAAATAATCATTAACTTAGAATTTAAAGGCAGCAACACATTGCAAAAAAGTTGGCACAGGGGCCTTTTTACCACTGTGTTACATCACCCTTCCTTTTAACGACACTCAGTAAACGTTTGGGAACTGAGGAGACCAATTTTGAAGCTTTTCAGGTGGAACTCTTTCCCATTCTTGCTTGATGTACAGCTTAAGTTGTTCAACAGTCCGGGGTCTCCGTTGTCGTATTTTACGCTTCATAATGCGCCACACATTTTCAATGGGAGACAGGTCTGGACTACAGGCAGGCCAGTCTAGTACCCGCACTCTTTTTACTACGGAGCCATGCTGTTGTAACACGTGCAGAATGTGGCTTGGCATTGTCTTGCTGAAATAAACAGGGGCGTCCATGAAAAAAAGACGTTGCTTGGATGGCAACATATGTTGCTCCAAAACCTGTATGTACCTTTCAGCATTAATGGTGCCTTCACATATGTGTAAGTTGCCCATGCCTTGGGCACTAATACACCCCCATACCATCACAGATGCTGGCTTTTGAACTTTGCGCCTATAACAGTCCGGATGGTTCTTTTCCTCTTTGGTCCGGAGGACCACGGCGTCCACAGTTTCCAAAAACAATTTGAAATGTGGACTCGTCAGACCACAGAACACTTTTCCACTTTGCATCAGTCCATCTTAGATGAGCTTGGGCCCAGAAGCCGCGGCGTTTCTGGGTGCTGTTGATAAATGGCTTTCGCTTTGCATTGTAGAGTTTTAACTTGCACTTGCAGATGTAGCGACGAACTGTAGTTACTGACAGTGGTTTTCTGAAGTGTTCCTGAGCCCATGTGGTGATGTCCTTTACACACTGATGTCGGTTTTGATGCAGTACCGCCTGAGGGATTGAAGGTCAAGGGCATTCAATGTTGGTTTTCGGCCTTGTAAACTACGTGCAGTGATTTCTCCAGATTCTCTGAACCTTTTGACGATATTACGGACCGTAGATGATGAAATCCCTAAATTTCTTGCAATAGCTCGTTGAGGAATGTTGTTTTTAAACTGTTCGACAATCAGCTCACGCATTTGTTCACTAAGTGGTGACCCTCGCCCCATCCTTGTTTGTGAATGACTGAGCATTTCAGGAAGCTGCTTTTATACCCAATCATGGCACCCACCTGTTCCCAATTAGCCCGTTCACCTGTGGGATGTTCCAAATAAGTGTTTGATGAGCATTCCTCAACTCTCTCAGTCTTTTTTTTGCCACTTGTGCCAGCTTTTTTTTGAAACATGTTGCAGGCATCAAATTCCAAATGAGCTAATATTTGCAAAAAATTACAAAGTTTACCTGTTCGAACATTAAGTAACTTGTCTTTGCAGTGTATTCAATTGAATATAGGTTGAAAAGGATTTGCAAATCATTGTATTCTGTTTTTATTTACGATTTACACAACGTGCCAACTTCACTGGTTTTGGGTTTTGTATATATATATATATATATATATATATGCATCCATAATGTAGATTCTATTGACTCAGGTAAATCTGGATAAGGTTGTCCTTCAGAAACCAGGCAGCTGCTGCCCATACCCAAGGGATCTGAACCCACAACCTTGTGTTTACAACCCTGGCCAGTCCAAACCCACTGCAGCAGTCCTGCTGTACCCAGACAGGATGTGATTTAGAGCTCTGTGAGGCCGAACATTAAATCCTGACTCCCAGCACAGCAGCTGATAAAAACCTGCTGCAGATCAGTCTGTGAAGGGCGTCGAAGGCTAATCTGTCACACAATGTAAAAACAGGAAAAAGCCAGGAGCTGGAGTCAGAAATTTGTTCATGCCGACCTCAGTCGTCTCAACACTCCCCTCCCTTCCCAGTGTGTCCCCTGGTCCTGTAATAGAGCAGATGGGAGGTGAGCCAAAGGCCAGACAGGTATTAACCTCATTGGAGTCCTCATTAAGACAGAATACTGATTTATGAGGGGACACAGCGTCAGAGACACTGGATGTGAAAACAGAGCAGAGTTCAGTCTCTAACTGGAGGAAATGTAGTGGGAGCGGAGCCGAAACACTAAGAATGAATAATTTATTTAAAATGTCACTGACCAGTCAACGTCATCACAAATAGAGACAAGAGCACCCAAACATGCAAGTAAGACATGAGCAAACACAAGTGGGATATTATCGCAGTGTCACTGTAAAAACTAATGTCCACTGTATTATCAGATGACTCATGAAGCAGAGAAAAACCTGAAGCCTTCTAATCATCTTCTGGAGATCAAACCTTTGCAGAAACCAATTCTGGAAGGGGGGGGGGCAGCACCCCCACAAACATATGTAAGCAGGGGTGGGTTTCCCCTCCAGAGAAATATGTACACTTTATGGCAGCTTACAGAGATCAGGGAGTCTTCCAGAGCTTCTGGAGTCTTCAACAGAGCTCTGTGTTGAGCGTTAATGCTGATGTGCAAGTTGCATGTTTTGTTTGATTGCATTCAACACATGCACAGACAGAGCTGTATTTTCAGATCAGGATGATAAGAAAGTTCAACTCCACTCAGAATCCAAAACCACGCAGATTATGTTTACCTGCTTCAGCTGCAGAAATAAGCAATATGTATTATTTGCTCATTATAACTTCAGCATTTTTGGGGAGTTGGTGTAAGAAGAAGAAAAATACCGTGCTAAACGCACTTAAGACCCCTCGGCTGCGTATGTAAGCCCCTGGTGGGCAAAGTAAGAGTCGAAATTGGCTGGAATTCGATAGGTAAGTGAAGGATCCATAGACATACCACCCACCCAAAAATGAGAAACCTGGAAGCAAACCTGAAGGCGCTAGAGTGGTAACGTCGTTGAATTTAAAGATCGGCAACATTTACGCTATTCGACCTAGAAAATGGTAAAGAATGGGTGAAATGGAAATCGCGCCTGACATATGATGAAGGGTGATCCCATGTACCTTCAGTAAAAATTTGAGCATCCTAGCTGAAATAATAAGGAAGTTATGGCAATTTTTCATTTTGCACAATAAGCCCCTTGGTGGCCAAAGTAAGAGCCGAAAATGGGCAGAATTCGATCAGGTAAGTGAAGGATCCATAGACATACCAGCCACCCAGAAATGAAAAACCTTGAAGCAAAGCTGAAGGCGCTAGACCGGAAATGTTGTTGAATTTAAAGATCGGCAACATTTACGCAGTAAACGGAGGAAAATACGTGAAATCAAAAACGCGTCTGATATGTGATAAAGGGTGATCCCATGTACCTTCAGTGAAAATTTGAGCGTCCTAGCTGAAATAATAAGGAAGTTATGGCAATTTTTCATTTTTCACAATAAGCTCCCTGGTGGCCAAAGCAAGAGTCGAAAATGGCCGGAATTCGATAGGTGAGTGAAGGATCCATAGACGTACCAGCCCCCCAGAAATGAGAAAGCTAGAAGCAAACCTGGAGGTGCTAGAGCGGTAACGTCATCGATGGACAGACGGACGCCGCAGGGGACGACAATACCCCTTGGCCGGCCGACGTGCTGCCGGCCGAGGGGTAAAAAGTGCACTTACAGCCCCACATTGGCAATTTCAGACCATAAACTTGACTACAATCTTAAAGCAAAATTTGATGTGAATAAGACCATAAAACTGACGAGTCACTGATATTCCTTTGGAAATTATTCATGGGCTCACCATTATTGCAATTTATGAGACTTGTGTTCATACCTCCAAGCCTGATTGGCTGCAAGATTTAGCAGCACCCCTGTTCCCAATTATCATTCTTGCAAAGAAAAGGTGGCTCAGACCTTAAAAGATTAAATAAGCTCATTATCACAACTTGATGACTTTATTGAAGATTTAATTCTGTCTTACACCACAGTGAATGCAGAAGCTTCTCAGTGCTAACAAAATTACTGCTGCAGCACAGAAAAATTAGTCTCTGGTGTCAGAAGGAGAGAAATTACACAAACAGACAATGTGCATTAATGCAGGGCTGTAGCAGTATTGTTCAGTAATACTTCAAAAAAATTCAAAGGAGACTACAGAATTAATTTCCCGAATTTACTTGCAGCAGAGTGAATCCGTAAGAAAAGAAATTAAAGTATCTCCTGTAAGCACATACCTACACGTCGCTGTGGCGTACAGGCGATGTGATGATAATGCATAGGGAAGATGTATTATTTTCACTGTTTACTCATTGCCCCTACATCACCAAGATGTCACTGCACGCTGCTGCAACAAAATCTACCTGTGAACTCTATGAGCACATGATATAAATGATAAATGTACCCTACTGATTTTAATTACATCACTGCAATGTGTATGTGCTTCTTGGGTCGGGTGCGAGGTCACCCAAGGGTAGGGTACTAGTTTTTCACACTTGAATGAAGAAACTTCAGACATTTAGTTTTAATAATAATGCCAAATAAATAAAATTGCCAATGCCAATGCTTTACAACACATTTACTCACATTCTTAAACATCCATCATGATCAAAACGTCCCCAGTACAACTTTATTATTGACGCAGCTTCAAGATAGTGTACCAAGTTGATTAAGAGGATAACTTGCAAAATACAATTCACTTTACATAACAGGGAAATAGACACAAGCTGTGATCGAAATATGAAATCAAACATATTGTAAGCCCTATCCTCTGTTGCTTTGGCAACATCATGACTTGCTCATCCTTTACTTTACCGTTTGATAAAGAAACTCCAGGAAATATAAAAACATCTGTTGCATTTTGCTCAACACTCAAGGTGTCATTTACAGGAATCCCACTGAGACTAAATATAGTGGTGTAGCATCAATTTTTCTTCCCCCAATGCTGACACAACAACTCCAATATCACAGGATACTCATCTAAAGTGTAACGAAGGCAACAACCTGAAACCCGAGTCAACTGCTTGAGGAAATTTCTTATTAAAATGTGAAACCTAAGGCCCAGTCGAGAATGATGCATACGTCTTCGGGTCCCCTCCAAAAACAGTGAGTCAATGAAGAGAAACAAGTCATTTTATTTCTCTCCATCCACTCACTCAAGCCAGATATGCCACAGTCGCATTACTTCTGTGTAAATCCATTGTCATCGTAAATTAGACTTCTGGCAACTGGAAGGCAATGAAAAGAATGAAATCCAATGCTTTCGAGGAATCAGAGATGCACAGTGCTGAAAAACATTTGCAGTTGAGATCAATCACTGCAGTCAATGCTCTACCCCACCCCTGCAGTACCGTAAAGCTTATACAGCACAGCAGCAAAATTAAATACCAGTGGACATGAGGGGACAGCACAGCACTGGGTTAACAGACAAAGTATAAAACCAGAAAGAAAATAGTAGGACATCTGTCTCTGAAAAGGCAGATATTCTTAACTCTTATTGAAATTTCTTAGTTTTGGACTAAAGTACAATCTAAAGTACAATGTTGGTGATAAAACTGGACTCAGTTTACAAAGAGCACAATCATTTTATCTTAGTGAGTATTTTGTTTGATGTTTACTTCTAATACAAAACACATTTTCCCCATGGACTCAAGTCATTATTGCAGCATGAATGTGAAAACAGCATTGTGTGAAAAGAACAAACAGAACATTTAACTCACCAAAAAAGCATTTTATTTTTACTCAACTCCAATTTAAAGACGCGAAACACAGCAATTATATTCAATCCAGGCCTCAGAGGGATATCTAAATGTATTAATTTATATGCAGGTTAAAAACATGTTACTAACACTCAAAATTTGCATTTTTTTTTTTTTTTTTGCTGCGTAACAACTTCCAGCACATCATTAACATTTAACTCCTTAAACTAAAATTTTCCGCAGAGGTTTTCACTTAAGTAGGTTCAAAGTAAAAAAATTCATTTTTTCATGCTGTAGGACACTGTCCCATAGATATTCTACATCTGCTGGTTGCAGCGCTTCACTGAAGCTACATTACGCTTATATTGAGAGAAATACACAGCGTTACATCCAGTTGAAAATATCTACATTTACAGTACCTATAATTCACATCTATAATTATAATTCAGCAAGACATGATTGGGATTGCTGGAAACCTTGGAATCTCCGTTAGATGGAAATATAGGCTTCAAGTTCAACAGGTTTGAATGCAACAGCTGTTTTTGCAGGACCCGTACATGGTCAGTACTTTTTCTGGGGTTAAACATAAATACAGGAAACTTGTACTACTGCACTGTATCTCCGGAGATGAGGAGCCGGGGACTGGATTGTAAAGATTATTTCAAAGAAAATCACATCATCTGCACTGCAATTTGTGGAGGTAACCACATATATTTTGTACCCAAATGTAGCAAATCCTGTATTGGAAGTAGTTGAGAAATGAAAGGCACACTGTACATTTAGTGAAAGGCAGAGAGCAGCTCTCCGACAGTGAAAGTATCTCAGAAGACCTGAGGCCTTGGGGACTGACGGTGCAGCCTAATTATTTTTATACTCCCTCCATATTATCTTTGAGCTTCATTACTCAGCCTTAGTGGTTAGCAGACAGATTCAGTGAAAGCAGAAAGCTTTACGGGTGAATAGCGTCAAAGCAAATGCATGGATGTAGGACTGCTGCTTCAGGCAGTGAATTGGCTCTGTGAATCACCCCCCCTTGATCTAATCTAATCTATGACATAAAAACAGCTTCTCTGTGGAAATGCCAATAACACATGGGATTCTCCTGCTGTGATGTCTACATTCTCCTGTAAATGCATTTCAAAATGCAACCTTTCCCAAACATTCCATCCATCTATTCTCTGTGCTGCTTCTTTCTCACCCGGGTTGTGTGGGAGCTGGAGTCTATCCTAGCTGACTATGGGCGAAAGGCAGAGACACCTCCCGGAAAGCTCCCCAATCCATTGCAGGGCGCATACACCATCCACACACATACTTATGCCTATGGGAAATTTAGAACCTCCAATTAGCCTAGCATGCATGCCTTTGGACTGTGGGAGGAAACTGGAGGAAACCCATTCAAACACGGGGAGAACATGCAAACTCCACACAGATAGGCCCCAGGCCGGACTCAAACTCACTACCTTCTTGCTATGAGGCGGCATAGATAAATACAGTTTTAATTTAGGAAGTTGCCAAAGTTATTTGAAGCCCTTTTTCTTTAAACCTGGCACAGTTACCACATAGTGTGGTACCCAGGTATACTGCAAATAGCCAAACTGCAATCGACCCAAAAAGTTGTTCTTGGAGAAAAAGTCAACTGTTCTGCTGAATAAAATTTTTTAGGACACAGTCTGACGTAACTATGGGAAGCAACTCAAAATATCACAAACCTTCAGATCTCTGATAAACCCAGTTGTCCTGTCAAAATGAAATATATGCTGTAGTCATAGACAACATGGGTAGCTGTGTCAACTAAAGCTGCGTGTGTCACAGCTGTTTGTGAAACAAAATGCCTAGAAAGAGAAAGCAGTTGAGACACAGGAAAAATTTTACAATATAGTTCACATCTTGGTAATTGCAGTTTGCTTTCAATCGGAAACCAGAATTCATATTGCTCATTTTCAATTGTTGTTGATTGGAAGTATTACTCGTGGAATACTAATATTGAGCAACATAGATGAATCATGCATTGCTATAAAAGCAGCATTTCATTTGAAAGATGAATGACATGGTAAGAACCCATTGAATAAGTGCGTAATAGTTCCATGTGACAAGCGAACCACACTTCATCAATGTCAGAATATTAATTGTCTGAATAAGGAAAAGTATATTACAAACAGTGTATGACAAATAAAAGTTCAGTAAATCCTTAATTTATTGGACAAAGGGCTTGGTGCTATTCTTAGCCTGTTTGATTAAATGCTTGGAGTTCTCAACTGTTGTCATGGCAATGCCCTTTTGCAGCAAAGGAAGTAGAAATACCAGTTGGAAGTTCAGCTGTCTCATTGTCCTTTCTTCCTCATAGAGAGAATATTAATGAAAGATGATTTTCAAGGTTATTTTGCTGTGTTTTTTATCAATAACTAACTGATCTCATCATTCTGATTCCTAAAGTACAGGACATCAGGTCAGGAAGATCAATAAATAACTTCTTCCTCTACGTACCAGAAATATTTAAAGCAGATTTTACATGATTCCTATTAAAGCTGTTTGAGTTGTTGTGATGTGCAAAAGTTAAAACTTTGGCAAGGTAATGCTACTACAACAATGATCACAAGGAGACCAATACCAAAAACGGCCCTCCTCTACGCACCAGAAACAATCACAAAAAATGTGACATGATCAAACTGGTGAGTGATTGCATTTGTGTTAAATCTGGACATATGGTGATTCAACAGGAAACATTACAGAGCCGCTAATTTCATCCTCTATGCACCAGGAGTACTGAAGGCAGATTTGACATAATTCCAATTAAAACTCTTTGGGTTATTGCATTTGGAAATGTAAGGACCTAGTGGTGCTATAAGAAAGGTAATGAGGTTAGGGTTAGGTCACACAAAACAAAAGGTTTTTTCTCAATGCATTTGGAAGGAAATCACCAAGTTTCAAGGGATTCCCATCAAAACTTTTTGAGCTAACGAGCTAACACGAGATCTGCGGCAGCAGAGGAGCCAGGGGTGGCTGTGACGGTGGCCAAGGTAAATTTATAATACCCCAAAACACTCCATTTTGAGGAAATATTAAAGATACATTTAAATAAAAACAATATTTGATATTTGTACTTAGCCCCTTGACTGATCTTTCTAACCATGGTGAGAAAGGTGAGACTTGAAAGAGGAAACCTCATGGTCAGTAAGAGTTATTTTGAAGAACTTTAAACAGGTTTTCATTCCACCGTGAGCAAGCCAATAGTGAGTGGCTCAGAAATAAAATAGCAAGAACATATTATGGAGGACAGAAAATTAAACCGGTGCCGCAAAGTTGCACATTCAGCAACGGCACTATGCTGACTTCTGCCAGACCGTGACTTCACCAAGAAACATAAAAACGAAGAACATTAAAATTAATAGGCCGATGCCATTATTGACTCTAAGATTGATGCTCTCTCGATCCATAAGATGAAATATTATGGCTGCAGCAAAACATTTTAGGTGAAGAGGGAACAGCTAACCGTCAGCAGTAATTACTGGAGGGTGTGCCTTAAGAGCGTAAAGTGCATTAAAGACACTGCAGGAGCTTCATTCTTGTGAGAGTCCAGAGGACCCCAGTTTTGCAGGGCAGGAACACTCTTCTGATGCTCTGAGAGACTGAAATTATTTCACCATAAAAGCACTGCCCCCTCCCTACAATGTAAACAACACATTCAGTCAGCAAATTCAAGTTCATTAAGATTTTTCAGTAATAAGTACAATACCATGGCAAGTAACTTTGATTTGTTGTTTAAAACACCCCAGCCGAAACCTCTACAGCTATCCATGACACAGTACTTTACTGTTCCTCAGCTGGTAAAGCCTCAAGGACTGCTTCACTGATTTTGGCTAGAAGATATACACTCCTTTATTATCCCCCGCCGCGCGTTTAGCGCGAAGCGGGGGATATAGCATTGGGCTCCGTCCGTCCGTCCGTCACGTCCGTCCGTACGAACACATATCGTACGGACGGCGGGGGATATTGCCATGTTAGTGGCAAACACTTGTTTGTTTTGGCTCCAGAGGGCAATTCCCTCAGAAAAATCTAATAAGCATTGTGGATATTCATTAGTTACATTACAAGTTAAAAACTAATGTTTGGGGCCTGGAGATAAAACAACTGAACAGGTCATAAAGCAAGAGCCGGCTGAATCCATGCTTTTAGGCCCATTTTAAGTGTCTGGAGGGTAATCAGTCCTGTTTATGTAAAAAGCAGGTTGGACAATTAAGCAAACTTAGCCTCGCTGGCCAGGCTTTTCCCTTTATTTCTGTCATTATAATTGGTAATTTTTAAATGCAGTCTTTCCATTTTTCCCCAGACCCCCGTGAGACGATGAAAGGTTTTCTCTTTTCTCCTCGAAAGACACCACTTGTTCTACCTGGTAAGAATTTGAATGTGCATCAAAATGGATGAATTAAGGAAAAAAAAAGATAAACGTTACTAGAAACAGATTAATAAACAGTATTACTCAGTGCAGAAGCTGTAATAATATTATCCATATTTAAAAGTAACTTGTATATTACTCGGTAACTTATGAAAGTTATTAAATCCATTAACATCCTATATTTCCGATGTAAGTATTAAATAAACCCCCCCATACTCTAATAAAGCAGGAAAAGCAGAATTACCAGCCCAGAATTACCAGCCAATACAGTCTATATGGGCAGATTCTATTCCCTTCCTAGTGTCATTTATCGAGCAATGAAAGAATAGCGAGCTGACTTAGAAATCGAATAGGATGTATTAGCCAATTTCACATATTAGCTTAATTTAATTTTCAGCTCCACTCATAGAAATCTTCTTCTGCTCAATAATTTGGTCACCTTCACTTTCATTGATCAGACTGATGGCCAACATTATCTCAGAATCAATCTGATTTATTGGAAAATGGCCCCCACATTGACGCCATTCCTTCTTTTGTTTGTTTTGCATCCCTATTGTTGCACAGTAAAAGCACAGAGACACAATGATCCAATCCACCTCTGTAAAGGCTGGAAAATGTACTGTAATTCTGTCAAGTGAATCGTACAGCCCTCTAAAGTGGGCCACCGAAACTAATAATGCAATGTAAAAATAGAAAAAGACATGCAGATATTAAACAACTTAGATATATCCTTCCAGGGCCACATTAAACTCTGGAGAGGGAGAGAAGAGGACTGAAAGAGAAGGAAAAAAGGGAAGAAAGAAAGATGGGGAGAAGAAACATGATTGAGTGCAGTAAAAAGCGACCCTTTCTGTATGCAGCAAGATTAACAGAAACCAGAATAAACACTTATCATCCTTACGGTGAATAGGGTACAGCCTACATGTTACTGAATGCATCGCTCGTTTGTCATCATAAGGAACAATAACACACTTTATGAATGCTGACTAGCTGGGGACGAGAAGCGAAACATCGGAAAGCATTGTACATGCAGTACTAACGAAAGGGCTGTGCTTTTTATTCTGATGACATACATTTCTGACACTATGAACAAAGACACAAATAAGCCCTCTCTGCTAGGCTCACAGAAAATGCCAAAAGGCATCAGGCCTGCTGCCTGGATATGAGGAGACTCGGAGGTGTGAAAGGGTTTTCGTGCGAGGAGGACGAGACACACACTGCGACCCTGTCAAGCGCTATTTGTTTAGGTTTGATTTTCAAAATGGCAGTCAAATCCGAGAGAACGCTTCGAGTTCCTGTTCAAACAGAAACTGACAGCAGGGTAAACAAACTTATGGCAGGAGTGTTTGAAGGAGAAAAAAAGTCCTGACTGACCTCCATGATGTGAACTTTAGACAAGTTGTTGATTATTCAGCAGTGACAGAGCTGACAAGGTAATTTATGTTTACTTTTCAATCAGGCTCCCAAGTGAGGGCTTTAGAAAGTCAAGCTCAACATAGAACTGAGAGACAAACAAGCTGCAGCATCAGGTGGTTTAATATTTTTATTTATTTATCATTCCACTAAACATGATGTCCAGAAATATTCATATTGTTGACTGTTTTCTTCAACTAATAAAGAAGGAAGTGAACTCTGTGCAATATGCAGCACCTACATGCAAAATAGAACTAAAATAAATGCTGGAAAATCTAGAGTGTTACTGGCTCTTCCTGGATATTAGGGTCATTCCATATGAAATCACCCAAAATGGGGGGTGCTCCCAGCTTGATGGTTTCAGAATTGCGTCATTTGGTGATATTTTGTTGCATGTGATGAGCAAATCAAATCGCAGGTGGTTTCAAGTTGATATCTCGTTCCGTTCTCATTTTATGGGCCCCCGAAAAAGGGGGCGTGGCCCACGTTAACCCTCTGGTCACAGTTTGTGACCATTTTCAAAGGGTTATAACCGATGAACTAATAAGGATACAAATTTCATTCGTTCAGGATATGTTTATTCTGTCTGATAGTCTGCCACAAAGCTTTAACAATAGTGTGTTTAACCTTTTTGTGTGCTTTGTAATTAACCCTAAACATTGAAATTTGGTGCCAAACATGTCGATTTCAAATGAAATATTATGCAAGTATCCTTAGAATGTCCCCTTTGCCATTTATGTTGTTGATAGTATATCTGATAGAGTTTTAAATGAAGGCAAAAACATCTTTCTATCTTCATCCAATTTGGAGAAACATTAACCCCTTTTCAGCTAATTACCGAAATGGTGCACTTTTTGACCCTCATTTTGACCATGTGGGCCTGTTTTGATTTTCAAAAAGTTTGCCTCAAATGAAAGCTTATTCAAAGAACTTTAAAATGCAACACAATCAAACTTGGAACAAATCCTTCTACTTGGAAAAATAAGACGCCCTTTAAGGGCTATTTGCACATCGGCACAACTACTCTCAGTGTATGTAAATGTACAATAATGTACAGGAAATACTGAACTCCACTCATTTATTTCTACTTTCAGTTGCATGCTCTTTGATCATTTGCAGCCTGTGTCATTTTCTTGTATTTATTTTCCCAGAAATTTCAAGATAATTTGATAGACTAGGCAGAATTGTTACTAATGTAGATGAAACCCTTCCAACCGTACCTGCCCCTTCATGCCCTTTATTTGCGAAAAGGACAATCCTGTGGAGCTTAAATATTGTACCCCAGTTTGATTTGTTGCCCACTTATATGATGGCCAGTGGTGGTTGGCCAATATCTTAGAGCAATTCCTTGAAAACGAGGATGTTAAAGTATCTTTTATGCATCCAAATGGCCCTGCAACACAATTCTCTTGGCCATGAAGGCAGGATCTTTGTTGGGTACCACTAAAGCATATCATGTTGGTTGATGCTCCTAGCACGAGTGGCAAGGGCAGGAATTATATAATCGCCAAGAAAAAGTTGGACTAAATCTCAGTGTGGTTTGAAAAATTGGATTTAGCAAAATCATATGCATTAACATGTGTATCATGTTTGCCATATCTGCCTTTCTTCTGTACATTTCCCTGTCCATTTATGTACATTTACCTGTACACTGAGAGTAGTTGTGCCGATGTGCAAATAGCACTAAAAAGGGATCTTATTTTTCCAAGTAGGAGTATTTGTTCCAGTTTGATTTTGTAGTACTTTGTATAAGCTTTCATTTGAGGCCAACTTTTTGAAAATCAAAACAGGCCCACATGGTCAAAATGAGGGTCAAAAAGTGCACCGTTTCGGTAATTAGCTGAAAAGGGGTTAATGTTTCTCCAAATTGGATGAAGATAGAAAGATGTTTTTACCTTCATTTGAAACTCCATCAGGTATACTATTAACAAAGTAAATGGCAAAGGGGACATTCTAAGGATACTTGCATAATATTTCATTTGAAATCGACATGTTTGACACCAAATTTCAATGTTTAGGGGTTAATTGCAAAGCACTCAAAGGGTTAACCACTATATTAAAAGGTTTGTTGCAGACTATTAAACAGAATAAACATATCCTGAAAGAATGAAATTTGTAGCCTTATTAGTTCATCGGTTATAACCCTTTGAAAATGGTCACAAACTGTGACCAGAGGGTTAACGTGGGCCACGCCCCCTTTTTCGGGGGCCCATAAAATGAGAACGGAATGAGATATCTACTTGAAACCACCTGTGATTTAATTTGCTCATCACAGGCAACAAAATATCACCAAATGAAGCATTTCTGAGACCATCAAGCTGGGAGCACCCCCCATTTTGGGTGATTTCATATGGAATGACCCATTAGTTTCCATTATTCACCTGCCTGAGATTGATATATAAACAATTGTTCAGAGTTTGAGCTTTGTTTTCGAACAAAGACAACAATACTAGCATCAACCTGGATCTGGACCTGCAACATAAACGAAAGCTTGACCAAACAAAAGTTTTGACTCGGAGCACTGTCCCATAGGTACACCTGTTTGGGAAGCCACAGAACCTCTAGTAAGGACAATTAGCCCTCTGCAATGTGAAAATTTCAAGCAGCTTCTTGTGTAAAGATTGGGGAACAAGCTAAAGACAGCTTCCTACAGCAAACTAAATGCTCCAGACCCCCCTCCCACCCACCTCAAAAAAATGTAATTTAGGCACATAGCCAATGTAATTCAATGGTTTGACTATTACAAATGGTGACAAACATGATTTATGAGCAGACTTGTGACAAATTCCTTTTCGTCAATTCCAATTCCAATTCCTTTTTAAAAATATTCTTCAATTCCAATTCCTTTTGGTCAATTCCTTCAATTGGAATTGAAGAATATTTTTTAAAAGGAATTGGAATTGGAATAGGAATTGAACTTTTCGAGGTAAAAGGAATTGGAAAAGGAATTGGAATTGGAATTGACCAAAAGGAATTGGAATTGAAGAATATTTTTAAAAAGGAACTGGAATTGGAATTGACGAAAAGGAATTTGTCACAAGTCTGTTTTTGAGTACAGCACATTGGACCCATTTCTTCAATCGTCTTTACTGTAAAATGTCTTCATCATGCACCAAGATGAGTGATTATTTTCCTTTAATTAAAAAAACTGAACACAGCTGGTACACCTTTTACCCACCTCCCTATCTGATTGTACAGTCACACATGTTTATCAGGGAACAGAGTGGGGAACTAGCATCGACATTTGACTAATTTCTTTATTAAGGGAACTTTAAAATTAATTCTCTGTTGTCTATATCTCTGTTGTCCACACAGAAGCCATATGCCAAAGTTTACAAAACCTGCAAACTAATCAATATAATAGAAAGCACACTACAGAAAATGATTACACACCAGACCGATAAAGGATATCAATGTAACAAGTCTTCCATAATTTTTGCATTTTGAGTCCTCAGGATAGCTATTAGGGCATTATAAGAGTAGTTGCACTTGTCGCAGGAAAAAACAAAAATAAAAATGTAATTAATCTCATCTGTCCATGTTGCAATTAGAGCCCCAGGAATAAGTGCTTATAGTATGTACCTGTAACCCGGTAAGTTTGCACACAACCTAGCAATGGCAACATAACATACTGGCAGAATCGATAGCCAAAAACAGCTTCAGGTGAGGTGCTTTGAGGAAGTTCCACCCTGTCACAAAAAACTTGGAAAAAAAATGTTCACTGTGACGCATGGATGTTTGAATGTTCTCTGACCTGAATACACACGCCACAGTGATGTATTTGGCTATGGTGTCGTCTGGCTGTCCGGACTCTAGGCCTCAGACATGGGAGTTTCCTGACTCCTGCCTCAGGCAGTGTGAGGTAGTGTTAGGGGAAGGAGCAGCTCACATGGGGATGATGATAAATGTCTGTCTCCAAAGAGTGTGCAGCACACTGTAGGGGTGGAGTATGGGGGGGAAAGAATATTCTACTTTAAAAAGAAGGGCAGGTGACAAAAGGATGAGTCTGATTTGGAATGTCAGCATTTTGTGTCTGAGTGTTTGCATATATGCGTGTGTGTGTGGGCGTGTGTATGTGTGTGTGTGTGCGTGCAAGTGTGTATGTGTGTGTGTGTGTATTTGTGTGTGCGCGATCCAGCCTCCATGGTAGTTGAGCAATCAGCCAGAAAATAAAAATGTACAAAGGCACTCGCAAGGCCTTTTTTCTCCTCATTTTTGATGATCTTCGTCTCGCATACATTCACATGGTTAAGAGAACTGAACTTTTTGAGTCAAATTTGTTGTTTTTCCTCCTGTAGCCTGATAATTATTATCCTTTTTTTTCAAATCAGTAACAAGGTAAAATTCACGATTGCTGCCAATGACTCACAGACTGACACTGCTGTAGTGCAGTTCAGTGTCATTCATAGTGAAGAAGAAACACATGCAGACAGTGTGGATTTTGCTCTATAGTCATTGCTTGATATGAAATGCAAATTCATTTTGTAAAAAATAAAAGTAACAACGCCCAGAGTTGAGAGGACTCCTGTTACTTTTATGGATACCGTGTTGCTCTTGTGTGGGAATACACCACAAACGAAAACAAGACGGCCTTGGGCGGCATTCTGATCATTAATACTGTGAGCATTAGAAACTCCAAGAAACCTCACAGATCATCAGTGCCCTTCATTGTTGCCCATATTATTAAAACAAGTCAGATGTGATTGAAAACACCCTAAAAAATAAAGAGTGAAAGCGTTATTCAGGCACGATACACTTTGAGCAACATTCCAAAAAAAAATTAACCCTCTGTTAACCAAGTACCTTTCCAACTGTGTAAAAATCATTTCCCTAGGCAAATATGTTGATTATGAGCCAATATTTGGAAAAATAGTTTAAAAAAAAAAAAAATTCGACCCTTTGGCCCACCTTTCCAAAATGTAGCAGATCTGCTACATTGGGTAATAATGCGCATGGAAAAATTAAAGTGACGGACCATTCAAGTTATTCTCAAATGTTTATTTGGCAATAAGAAACAAAACCAGCAGGGTGTCCAGGCTGTTAACCCTTTCACTTTATGTAGCAGATATGCTACGGTGGTTAATAGAGGGTTAAAATTCAATAAAGAAACACAGATACTTGATATTGTCTTTAAAAAAGCCACACAATGCATCTTAAAGCAGCAGAGGTTTCAAAGCACTGGTTGTGTAGAACTCAATTTGAGAGAAGGAGCTATCTTCAAGGGGGAAATTCTCTTTCATTGGTCAGTATCCTGAGTAATAGATGTACTTATATTCCTGTTGGGGAAAACTATTGAACAGTTTACGAGAAGCTCTTATTTACAATAAAAACCAAAACAAGCCACATAAAACTTTTCTACAAATATACAACGTAGGTTCCAAACGAAAACAATGTGACACATTGATTTGTTTCAAACAGAGAAAAACTGCATTGCTATTATATGTGGATGGCTTTTGTAAGATTCTGAACATCAGCTACAGGGTCAATCTAAACTGTGAAATACACAAGTGCAAATATAAAGGGTTCTTCCTCAACTACAAAACAGTCAGCAGCACAAACTGAAACATGGTGACTAATTACAAGCAAACATAGCAGGTGTCAAAAAAGCAGCACCCGTAGCAGATCATCATTAGTAAAACACAAATACAGCTCTGGATTTAATCAAAATGCCACAAACTACATTTAGTAGGTTCTCAGAATTGAGCCAACCAGGCCTCAGAACGGACTGACTCCATAATACATTATTACTGTACCTTTACAAGCGATGTGACTGTTAAATATTACCATGGTCATATGCAGCCATACACCAGGGACTGACCACACAAGGCCAACACTGAGGCTCAAGGACAACTAATTCAGTATCTAATTTTCCAATGGAATAATTTAATACCTTACAAACTAACCTTGACCAGACGAAAACACCCAAGAGCTATCTAAAAATGAACTTCGCTGCTCTGTGAATAAAGTGTGAATCCAGCTTTTGACGATAATAAATCCATTTTCACAGCCCTGAAGGCCAGATTAAACACCCAGACCTCTCTCTCCATCAGTACCTCATTTTTGTGAAGTAAAGTGAGTGCTACTGCTCTACAGAGAGAATCATTTATAAAACTCTCAGAATACACAGTGGTCAGTGAATCTGCAGCATAGCCCTGTACAGCCTGTCCACTTATTTGTCGTATGAAACCATTAACTGAGGCCAGGATTTCATTAGCGGGGTGGCAGTACGCCAGAGGTGGTCACATGGACCAAATCTGTTTCTGGCTTCACTGCCAATATCTGTCCTTTAATGACTTAATTAACTTAACTGGCCAAAACAATTATGAAATCTTATATTTTAGTTGCATTCATCGACAAGTCTAGAATGGCCATGCCCCTAAATGAAGTGTTTTATTGTCATCTAATACACTCAGCACCATTAAAAACGCACCGTTGAGGTATGTACCGCATTTGCTGCAAATTAAAGAATCAATAGGTTTTTATGGCTTTTCCATTGAGATACAAGTGGAAACAAGCACGTGGACGCATCGAGCACTTCATTACTAATGAACATTGAGTTGTTTTTGATGTGAACAGTGATGCTTGACTTGTTCTTTTGGGTGTGTTCAGTTGCTTACAAAAAGCCAACCAAAAAAAAAAAACAAAAAAAAAAAACAAAAATGCTACAGCATCAAGAAAATGGAAAAGCTTATGACACACGAGAGGAAAAAAGAGCCATTGGCATGTTACAAGCAGGTCTCAGCTGCTCAGAGGTGGCGCATTACCTGAACTGTCACCAGTCAACAATCAGTCGGCTGTAAGTCTAAGAATGGAAAACAGGTACTATCGCTGACCAATCCCGCTTAGGGCAGCCACGAGTGACTATGGTAGCTCAAGAGCGCCACATCTGGTCACAGCATACAAGTCACAGATTTCAGTCAGCAACCCAAACTGGTCATGACACGAGGGGTCTGAGATGTCTGAGGATGAGCGGAAGTACCATTCGACGCCGTCCTCGTGAGCAAAACTTGCGTGCACACGTCTCCGCCAGAAAGCCCATTTGTCACCCGTGCATTTTTAATGGCACTAGTTATATATGACCAAACACATGCTTGCTAATTGTAAATTAGCGAAGAATAATCAGCAGGAATTTAGTTAGGATAATTGGCAGAGACAAAAATTTCCAAACATACAGCCTCTCCAGTACTGGAACCGCCCACCCCACACCTGTATAGCAACACAAACACAGCCAATCAATGATCCTACAAGCAGGATAGCAATTCCGGACTGAAAAACAGCACCTGCTGGCTGCCATAAATACCTTAAATACCTCTTCATCACAGTATGTGGCATGTGCAACAGACAAGCAACATAAAAAACAGCAAGCCTTCAATTCAAAATGGTAAAACAGGTCATCGGCCTCTAAAGCAACAATGAAGCCACAAGAACTTCTTTTTTAAACTCTCCCTTGAAAGAAATGAGACCAAGGGGAAGAATTATAACCTTGAAGTCCAATTCCTCAGTGCCTCCCTCGAACTCCATTCAACTCAAAATAATGAAACATCTACGGAATGGAATCTTTTTGGTGCTCGGAAAGACAGGACCAAGGTCATAAACTAAACACAATCTTAGATTCAGTCCTAAGGGTTTTGGAGATGCCTTTCATGCGGACTATGACAGACAGTTGGAGCAATCTGATAGCATTCAGTCAAACTGAATAAAAGTAATGAGGCAATTAAATCCTAGACCAGGAAGAAAGACCAGAGACTGATAGACTGCTTTTGGACAATTTTCTTTTAAAGCATTGTCAAAATTCCATATGCACTGAGATTTGAAAGGATAAGAGCCAACTGCAGAAAACATTTAGAGCATATCTATCTGTTTTGCAATGCAACACTGCCACTCATATACCATGTTTCAATAAATTAAAAGAATTAAAATGATAATTTTATCTGGCTATCTGAAATGGCCATCGTCTCATTTAGGGTGTTCACCTATATAAGTAAACATATGAGCAACGTCTGGCTCCTTTATATAAAAGCACAAAAAACTGCAAGTCAAAGGCATTAACTCCTCAGTACATAAAAGCCTGTTGGACATCAGATGCCACTGCTATATATCAAATGTGTACTTAGCAAACTAGAGACATAATAAAATGAAAAAAAAAAAAAAAATTGCAATATTGGAGATTTTTCAGGCCCTGAGCCCTCCAGTTTGGGAGCTTCTGCTGTTCAGGACAGACTTTATTACCTGAAATCAAGGCCTTGGCTGACGGTGCATTTACTGACACCTCGTCTTCATTGAGTGGACCATAAAGGGGCAGTCTGACCTTATAAAACAAAACACAACCTTTTTTATGTTACACATCCTTTGGAAAGCTTTTTATTATACCTGGCAAAAGGGATATTTTAAGAGATTTCATTAAAGATGATGGCAAGGACTATCTCGGTTCATGAGACAGTGAAACTGTGCCCTTTGAGCACCATCCACATCTTTTTTCCTTCATTTGAGGACAAAATGCTGACCCAGACGCCAGTTTTGTAGCCCCTGCAGCAGCACCTCTCAGCACAGGAGCAGCTCTTCTGTGTTCAGCCCAACAATAACAGCCCTTTAGATCACTGTCCATTCATTAAGACCCCATGAACATAACCTCTATAAACAAGCCACACAATGATGAATGTCACTTCCACATATTAAAATGTCCAGTCTTAATTCTCACACCATAGATAAACTTCACATACCGTGAATTTTATTCCCCAAAACATGAGTTCCCTTGCCTCATGTTCTTCACCTGTAATCTTATGCTTATTTTCTATTTTCTAATTTCTTTCTCAAATAATGAGTTTTGCATAATCCCTCCTGAGTAAGAATATGTGTCTGGAATACCAATCACAAAATAAATGTGTCCATAAAGGCCATCTCTTGCCCAGCAGCAGGAGATATACCGACTAAATTTCCAAGGAAATTTGAAATATTGTGTGTAGGACTGTAAATTAAGTGCAGAATTAAAATGAACATTTTACATATAATTTTAAATAATTTCCCAATTTCTGTACAACACATGCCATTTATGGTAACACGTGTGGGAAGTTATATTTGGGGGGCAGAGAAACACAGCTGGTAAAGGAGGAAACTTCAATATATGGTTTAATATTCCACCAGGAAATGGGCTGACTTATTCATTTTTATTTTTATATATATATTTTATATATATATATATATATATATATATATATATGTTTTTTGATTAAACAAACCATTAATGTCAACAGCTAGGCCAGCAAATAAGCTAAATAAAATGCCTCCTCTCAGACCACAACAATTTTAACTTCATGAAGCCAAATGTGCTTCAGAAAGCTCACCCTGCCTACAAACACCAAACTCTATTGGCACACAGCTTCCAAAGATAGAAATCTCTGCTGTAAGATAAGGTTAGACGCTGCAGTCCTTCCTCCAACCATTTCATTTAATGAAGCCTTGATGATGACATTTGCTCAAAACTCACCCTAAAACCAATTTAGACAGAAAAAAAAAACAGAACAGAAGGAAAACACGTACTTGAAAAAAAATGTTTCTGCCAACATCAGGGCAGCACAACCCTCTAAGGGTTCTGACACCTTTGGTGTCAGAAAAGTGTATAACTACAGCAAAATCATTAGAAATCACTGACAGACGGTGGCTTTGGCTAGTTCTCATACAACAGAGAGAAGAGAATCCAGAAACAGAACGCACCTTTCTGTTTACCCGTACTTTACAAAAATGAAACCATCCCGCAGAGAAATAGGACAATTCATGAAGTACATTTTGAGAGCAGGTTTACCTTTCAAATAATGTTGTACTGACACTTGTTCTATTAAAGGGTTCCCTGAGTTTCTGAGCACCAGACAAATGACAGATTTGCAGTAAGTTCAGGAAGGGAACTGGGGAAATGACTGCAATTGCTTTTCCTTTCCCAATCTTACTGCACGACAGAGCAACATGGCATGCTTTCAATTCCAGTTTGCAGTTGTGCTTGTACCTGAGCAGATAATCAGAGACTAATTTGTTAACTAGAGGTAACAGAGAAACCCTAATGAGGGACAAAATACTTTGGCTGGTAAGCCAAAAATTACATTTTTTGTCTAAACGACTATTGATACTCCTAAACATTTAGCCTCTCGTTTGAAGGGAACACCGCTACTATGGACCCATATGTGGTTCAGTGAAATGCAGCTGCTGTATTCCAACTTGTGGGACTTCAGGCCTATTCTAAATAAGAGGGAAGATCCCCAAGTTTCCAACAATACCAAATATGTCCTGCTGAATTACAGGGAAATGTGCATAAAATTATGTAAAAGACCTAGATATTTTCCATTTGATCTAATGCTCCTGGCATCCTGGGTTTGAATAATTCACTCCATATAAGTGTGATGTAGCTTCAGTAAAGCGCTGCAACCAGCAAATACAGAATATGTATGTGATATTGTACCAAAATATGAAAAAAGGTTTTTTTTCTGATTTTGAACCTACTTAAGGAATAACTTACGTGAAAAATCATAGTTTAAGGGGTTAATTCCAAAGACAACATGATGTGAAAGGTCAGCGTGAGCGCACAATCAGGTTAGATACTAATACAACATGGCCTAAAGTATGTGGAGACTCCAGTCAGTGGATCTGGCTACTTCAGCAACACCCATTGCATAACTCAACCCAAACCAAACAGTACTGCTGAGGCTGAAAATTAATGAATCCCTCCATGTTAAAGCATATTACGGAAAACCCTCCCAGAGGATTGGGTGTTATGGCATCAAAGGTGGATCCACCTCCAGATGAATGCCCATGGATTAGATATGTTGAGGAACACACTTTACACCATGAACTGTATTATCGCTCCATCCCAGAGCTCACTCCGTGAGTGAGTTTACAGTACTTTGTCGTATCTGAATTGAGAAGATCATGAATTAACCTCTCAGCAGAAATGAGGAGCAGGTTTTGGCTCTGTGACCTTCTCAGGGACTTAGACACACCGCACTAGATAAATCACTGCAGTCTGGTAGACCCAGAACCAATAAGTCCCACTCAGGTCCCTAAATCATCTTTACATAAACATGTTTAAAGCAGTTCATGATATTATAATTGCCTCATACATCCCACTTAAATGAAAGAGAAAAATGCATTTAGGAAAAAAAAAATGAACAAAAATAAATGCGCACATCGCTGAAGCGAACAGAGCTTTTTCATCATGTCCACACATAGCACCTTCAGTACTAAAACAGCTGCATTACCAACAGTTTATTTATTTATTCGACTCCAAACAGGCACAAAGTGCTCACACTAGTATGTCGACAACAACAATAACATACACATACACATAACACAAAATCACTACAAAGAGAAATCAGCCAGAAGATCTGCTAAAAATCACCTTACGGACTACAAATTTGAATGTTTTCATGTTATGCGTAAAAATATCAAGCTCTGCCGCATATCTACTTAGACTATGAAAGTAGCTCTGAATTCGGATAAAAGGACTGAATTTTCTTACATTCATCATGGATACAGGGGGATTAAAAGGAGGCATGGACCTCAGCACCCGTTTTGGGGCATTAAAACATATTTGAGAAGTAATATTAGAACAGTTGTGCAGACTATGAACTGACTTATACAAAAACATGATATCCAGGTGTTTTCTTCGAGCTATAAGAGTTGGCAGCTTAAAACACTCAGAGTTGTACATAAGATTCCCTGGAGTATACATGTTATGTTTTAAAACATAAACATTTAATAAACTTTTGTTGGACCCTCTCTAACTTGTTAATAAGTGTAGAATGCCAAGGGTTCCAAACAACTGAACAATATTCAAGGCTACTCCGAATATAAGAGATATAGAAGGATTTCATGCATGCTGCAGATATAAAAGAATTACAGGTGCGTTTTAAAAATCCAAGCATATGCATTGATTTTTTACAGATATATGACATATGAGACTTAAAACAAAGATTTGAAGACAGTAAAACACCTAAATCTTTGACACTAAAAACTCTCCCAAGAGCTTGGTCCATTATGGAATAACTGTGCAGGACATAATTCTTCTTATTGGTAAAAGAAATAATGAAACATTTTAAAATATTCAGATTCCAATTCCAAAGTTTGCACCACTCAACAACATTATCAATGTCTTTTTTGTAATAAATTACAATCATTTTCAGATATTATCTCCGCCAAATTTACTATCATGGGCATATAAAAAACAATTTGAGCTGCTCAGAACAGCTCAGAGCAGTTTTATTTACTTTGGCAACATGCCAGCTTATAAAACACAAATAGCCAAAATAGATATCCTGAACAAAATCTAAACTGAAAGAAATAAGTGCATTATTTCTGCAATTTAAAACAGTGCAGTCGCTTTCTGAGCACTGCATTTGTTTTTTATAATGCTGGTGATGTCACTGACAATAACGACGCTGTATCATCATCATCATCCACAACCATCACTGCAGTCATGGAAATTATACTCTTCCTCATCTGCTCACCTCTATCAATATTATCATCATCGTCAAAATCATCTTCATAAAAAAATACAGCCATCATATATTTGTCACAGTCCTAAAATCCCCTTGCACTGAGTGTAGAGTCAGCTTGTGAGAGGCAGTATCTGTGCTGTGCATGCGGTCATGTCATTCTCGCGTTTTGAATGTCCGCACGACTTCACCTCGTGGCATCCCATTACCACCTTCCACAGCATCTCTCAAAGGGTAACTGCAGATCACTAAAGATACAACGTAACTAATTTATCTATTAGCATAGCCTCTTGCTCCCGTGGAACGCAATGGCCAGCAAAGGAGCAAACAGCTATTATGAGGCTAATTACTGAGGGGTCCTCGGAGTTATGTGAAGGTAATAGACAGAGGGTATTACATCACCCCAGCCCTGGCAACACTGCGTCACCATGGGAGGAGGGAGGGAGATCAAAGACAATTATATCATTCTCCTCCATTACCCAGGTTACACTGTGAGAGAGCTTGCTGTACCACTGACACTAACTTTGTACCAATGAGAGGCGAAGGTGCTCCCAGAGGGTCAGGCACAAAGTGGTTCTTCACATCGATCAACCTGCCCGATGGAGAATCCATGTCACCTTTACTTTCTTTTGCATGCTTCTCCCTCTTCGAATACGAACTGTCCGGAAGTTTCTGGAACAATATGGTAAGTGTGTGCGCTACGAGTGCATTACTGGCTCCTGAAGATGGGTACAAAATCCCTCTGAGTGATACAATGGATTCCATATGAGAATCAGGGGTGCAGCTATGCCAGGGCTGCCACACTGTTCCTGTAGATCTATTGCGGTGATAAATTTCTCTTTAACTCTAACTTAGTTCACATCATCCTCCTGATTTGCACCTTAGAGCCAGGATTTTTTTTTTTTACCTCCGCGAGGGAGATTATGAGATTGGATTTATTGTTACCTCCGCCAAGGAAGTTATATGATTGTTTGTTTGTTTGTTGGTCAGTTAGGACGAATACACAAAAAATAATGGACGGATCTGCACAACCATTTTACCAGAGGTGGGTCTTGGTCTGACAAGGAGGGGATTAGTCATGGTATTGGTCATCCTCCCGGTTATCCTCCGGACATCAAGACAATTGAGATAAATACTATAATTTATGTCCTGATTCAGATAGTTACATTAAATAGTAGTTGTGTCGTGGTTTTCATTCAGACATATTTTCATAGTATGAGGTTCCCCCATCCCCAAGCAATTGGAGAAAGACAGATTCTTCAGACAATTAGGCTTTATTGAGGCATATTTATAAATATAAAGCCGAGTTCTTTTTGCACAAGAAGAACTGACATTTTGCCTATCACACCCAGTTTTTATACCTTCATCACAGGAAATATCTTCCAAATATGGTCTTTCCGCCTTCTCATTCTCACGCTACAACAGAACAGGCAAACCAAAACACTGCCAACTGCCCTTGAGAACTATAACCAAAAGATAAGCATGCCATGCA
This sequence comes from Gymnothorax javanicus, assembly GCA_029692085.1. Lineage (NCBI taxonomy): Eukaryota > Metazoa > Chordata > Actinopteri > Anguilliformes > Muraenidae > Gymnothorax > Gymnothorax javanicus. The sequence goes on from CM056205.1 coordinate 12,448,549, forward strand.
CATCACTAAAAATGAGTGGAAAATTACAGTCAAGAGAGGAAAAATACAGCCAAAGGTCTAGGATACACATGGATACATAAATGATTCAACTGATTATGTTTTCAGTAACAACTTATGATTTTACTGAACAAATATTGATCAAAGCTACAGAAATCAAATACATCACCTGATTATGTTTTTGAATCAACTAAACAGAAGCCTGCTTACTAATCGAAGCTACAGAAGCCCGTTGCTTATGTGTGTGAGCTGCTTATATGTGTGTGTGTGTGTGTGTGTGTGTTTGTGTGTGCATGTGTACGTGTGCTGCGTGTGTATGTGTGTGTGCATGTGTCTGTGTGCACTGCTCATGTGTGTGTGAACTGCTTGTGTGTGTGTGTTTTATGTGTATGTGTCTGTGTGTGTATGTGCATGTGTACGTGTGCCTGTGCGTGTGTGTGTTTGTGTTTGCACTGCTCATCCCCTCCCTACACGTATGTGAACTACTTGTATGTGTGTGTGTTATGTAATGTGTGTGTGTGTGCGTGTGCTACTGCTGCTTACATAACATGGTTATTGATTATGATTATTGATTATGGTTATTCAACATGGCAATTGATCTACTGATGAATATGATGAGAAATATTGAAATATGATCCCCAACAGTTGCTGTAATTATTTATTGCATTGAAATGTGCCTGACATTCTGGAAACCTGCCTGCGAGGTTTCGGTGATGTGTGCGCACTGTGCGCCGGTCAGCCAAATTACCACTGCACAGAAAGTAAACCAGGTTGGAGCTGGCAAGCTCTCTCGACTTTCGGGCGGAGTTTTATCCACGCAATTGTCATTGCGTCATGATGAATATGTGACACCTCCCCCTACTACACCGCCACACCCATCTCGGTGCTTGTCCGTCTACCAAATTGCCAAAATGGCTGCGCACGGTGTTGCACCGCACGAAATTACCACTGCGCGGGCTGCACCGGACGAAATTACCACTGCGTGGGCTGCGCCACGCTGCACCACCCTGCACTGCGCCAAGAAATTAGAGCCCACAGAGTGAGAGTTAAAAGCTTATTTGGAATTTTTTTCAGGTGACAATGTGCATCAAAACATTATTAACGTTTTAAATCATTGCTGCGGTGCCAATTCTCAGTCGTAACACAGCAATGAACATGAGCAAGAATACTTTGATTTCAGTTTTTGCCTCTGGCAGATGAAGTCTTTCTGTGTAAACAGAGGATTTCACTGCATCTACAGTCAGGTAAGACAGAGGTGAAGTAAAAATAGAACAAATTTGTGAGAGAAGCTTATACTCGCTCATTTTTCAAACTTGAGACAGATAGTTTCAACCAATATGAGACATGGGATGATACTTATCATAATGACCCAATTAAATGCTTATGTTTCAGGATCCCTGCTCGAGATTCATCGTAATTTCTACAGTAATGCTGACACTAACTAAACCCACTGCTGCCATGAGCTTTGCCACTGTAATTCTATTCAGTTGCCAGTCTAATGAACACAAAACCAGAATAATGAGCACCAGCAAAAACTAGTCATAAGTAATTCCACATACTATGTATATCTCAATTCAAAGACATGACTTTTCTGCCACAGAATCATGTCATTTAACTTGCTACAGTAATATACTGATCAGAAAATGTGTTTACCTTGAAAGCTAATTTTACTGTCATTTATTCAATATTTTAATCAACCCCTTTAGCACTAGTCGCAACTATAGCCTTGATAACAATAATCATAATGGTCGCCGATCGCGGCTATTGCTGCAAGGAAGTTTCCAGCCACAACTGTTGGTCGCGGAAAAAGATGTTTTGGGGGGTAGGAGTTTTTCACCGTGTATAAAACCACATTATAATCAGATTTTAGCATTTATGCAGCCACGCTGGGGATTGGGGACAGGGGCCCCGGTGTGTGCATATAACAATTTCTTTGAACTGCATAGTCATCTTAAGAATTAATCATTACAATATTCTTGTTTTGTGGATTTTGAGCACGTGTTGTTTCCAAATGGCGGTGTTCGAGAACTTGTCAAGTGATGGCAGTGAAAATGAAAATGCTGAATATCTAAATACGTTGTTTGCTGAAAGTGATAGCAAAAATGAAGCTGACTTTATTGGCTTTGAGGAGCGAGAAATTCTGATCGAAGTGGGTCAGCAAAATGTGGTAACACCTGAAAATAACTGGAACTTCGCATATGACTTAATTTAATAAAAAATAATTGAACACTTAAAGGGTTAATATATTTTTAAATGATTATTTTCTAGTTATAATCCCAGATGATACGCTGACATCATAAGCACAATGTAGCACAAGTTTGCAAATTTTAGCATTGAAAAGCAGTCAATAATAGGAGGGGTGAAAACATTTAACCTTCATAATATGTCATGGGATGCTTCCTGAAGAGGATATGATTTTTCAGAGACCTAGCTATAACGGGACACATTATAGGTAATGGATATTTTTGAGTGTTGATGACATTTTTTGGATTGTATTCATCACATTATATTGGGTCCCAAAGTACTTCTTTTAGTAAATATCCACTTAAATATTTTATGTTGTGGATCACATGTAAAAGTGAAGTCGAGAACTATCACTCTGGATCAGATAATTGACTATAACCATGAAGAGAATGTAACAACATATGGCATCAAATACTTTGATTTTCTTCAAAGAACTAACAGATATATATTTTTAGAGAAAAAATGCAAAAGTAAATCCTAAACTTGCGCTGTGTACAAGATTGGCTCCCATATGACACAGCCCTGAGACATTTTAGAAAAGAAATTCTAGAGAAAAAAGAGATGTATTCATGTGGGACATTCATCTTGCCTTAAGGGTACAGTGCGGAAGGGCATCCGTCAAAATTTCCAGACATGAGAAATAAGGCTAATTTGCAAAATTATCATTCCATTTCAAAGATTTTTATGACTTTTCCCACTTCTTTTGAACAGAAAAAAGATTAAAAATCCTCTCGACCACAGAGGATGGAGTTCTCAGTCTAAAAGGCAAATTTGATGTAATGAGCTTAACACATTTCTGCAGGGATGTTTAATTCAAAAGCAGTCTTAAGACCCGAGCTTCACTCAGCAAATGCCTCCCCTTTCTTACAGAGGAAATAAGACCAATGAAATGCAAAGTTGAAAGTTTAAGGATTCAAAGCGCTTTCACCAAAGAACATGAATAATATACACTGGTTTTCCAAATGTCAATAATCATAGATGAAGAGGGTTTATTTCTTTTTCTCTGATTATTGGCGATGGCAAACTAGCTTATTCGTATCCTTTGGCTAGAGCACTAAAACAGTGCTTTGAATCCTCAAATTTCCATAGAAAACTCCTTAATATAAAAAACATAATGCCTGAGTAACTAAAATATATACAATGCAAAAGGAAGAGGGATTGGCAAGGACAGAATCAGATTGTGACCTCCAGTCAAGCAGATTAACTTTGTTAGGATGTAAATTCTGAGAATGCACCGTAATCGTGACACAGCTCCTTTAAGGCCAAAGAAATTCTTTTTTAACTGCTTTAACAATGGCACTTCAGAATGGGTTTCCTTGCAATTCAAAATTCAGATGAAAATGATGCTTTGTTTTTATCGACCACAAGAGAGAAGCAGTTCAGCTCTGTTCCAAGTTGTGTGTGTATAAGAGAGAGAGACAGCCAGGCCTTGTGCTATCCATTCTATTATAAACGCTGGTACTCATAAGAGGATCCGGCTTGCTCTAGATCGACGATTCGTCATTCAAATGGTGTAACAACCACTTGCTCTCAGCAGCCGGTGATTTACAGAAGTCTTCTCCCTCGTGTTGCTACACTGCAGGCCACACCTGCTGGGCATGGGGCAGAAGAGGGAGCGATGAGGACCTCTCACTGCTGAGGTGTTAATTAATATGTCTGCTTCCACAAATTACACAGAATTTTGACACGGGAAGAGAGGGCGACACAAAGCTCGGCATCTCGGCCAATCACAGCGAGGAAGAAACAGCGCCTATCTCTCGTAACGGAACCATGCCTTCTGTGATACAACTCAGGCTCCGCCGAGCACATCGAGAACATCAGCCCTCCCGGCCGTTTAGATAAACAGGGCACACAGCCTCAGAACACAGTGATGGAGATCAGAGGCGGTGGATTGGTGAGCAGGGACATGGCTTTCAAAAGAGCGCCGAGCAGCTCATTCCTCCCGCTTCTCCTGTCTGACAAGTGGGGAGCAGACTGTCCCATTTGTACATGTCATATCTATCACAGACACCATCAGCCACTCTGTCATTTGTGAGGAGGGAGGGAAAGATGGAGAGAGAGTGAAAGCCCACAGCAGAAAGCACAAGAGAGAGAGAGAGAGAGAGAGAGAGAGAGAGAGAGAGAGAGAGATAGATAGAGAGAGATAGAGAGAGAGAGACAGACAGAAGATTTCTCATCTCAGAAACACCACCCATACATCTTCAGAATGACAGAAAGGTGCTGGCTGTCCAAGGTTTACTTGCCTTCCATTGAAGTTTGAAAATGAACCACAAGTTTTATGGCTGCCCTTTAGTAATTCAGTGAGTGAAACAGCCCTGTGTTCACTCATACTGCCCAGAGAAGCCTGAACGGGTGGAATATGACATATAGTGCGATGGCTCAGCCTGGCAGAAATGATGGACAGAGTAACTGTAGTGCATTCAGACAGCTTCCACACACAAGTCCTGCCATCCCTGAGAATTACTCTGATTTTATATCACTAAAGCAGAGCTTACCATTGTACCCCACACACCAGCGCAAGCAGCAGAGCGTGAGAACTCGAATGCATATGCATGTGCACTCACATACTCAAAAACGCATGCTGTTATCCTACGCTGATCCAATCCATCCCCATTTATTTTTCTCTTCTTTCACAAAAAAAAGAGCAGTGAGGGATCTGGAGTTTCAGTCATGGATGTATACGCCTACAGGAGCACATACGCAAACTCCAGTTACAGTGAGTGGAATTGACTTCCCACGAGTTTGCCTTCATGTACTGGCCAGTTTTATGGTCCTGAGTATCATTTGATACAAAGGTCACATTCAAAGTGTAAAGTTAAAACAAGATTGACCTCTGGATATGTTCCTACGCAACAAATTTAGTCTTGGATCTGAACACAAAAACGTTTTCTGTACTTTATATGACTCAGTAGCTAAATATCAGAAAGTATTGCATTATTGTGAGTCATTTGACATCAAAGAAAGGAGAAAATTGAAATATTTTATATGCACAATATCTTACATTCCAAGGATGTGGCTACGAGGCATTTCTATTGTGTGTGTGTGTGTGTGTGTGTGTGTGTGGGGGGTAAATTAATTAAGTAATAAGTAAAAATCACAGCAATGGCAAAAAAATTGATAGATGCCTTGGCAGAATTTTTTTTTTTCTTACAGTAATAATCACAGCTCTACTAACAGAACTGACACGAAGGCAGTAGAGTTTCTGAACTAGCGCAACATATGACACAGTTCCATAGACAGTAACAAATGCATTGCAGAATGCACACTCCATGACCACTGATAGCATTTTTTAGGCTAATGTTTATGTTGCGTTTAATGTTATTGGTGGATTTAGAAGGATACCTGCAGGGATTTATTTGTTTAATTATTTATTTTTTTATAGGCTGAGAAAAAGTGTGACTTTTCCAACAATGCATCTATGGTGAGAGAGGCCATTTACTTTGCGCATTTTGTGAACATAACTGACTCACCAGCTTAAGAGCTACCCAGGGAACTGAGAACCTTTCCAATCAGCCACACCTGTGGTCATAATCAAAATTTTGATCAGATATGATGTTAAAAAAAAAGCTGGTACAGGTACACTCTTCCCTAGAAATCTAGTTAGCAATTTAAAATTCAATCACTTTGGCCAAGTTTGTCTCAGTTAAGTGATAGTATATGTTTAGAGTAAACAACAGCTACAGTTGCTTTGACTCTTTTCCCCATAGACCCTTCCCTCCCTTTGCCCATAATGACTACAAATGACCACCCTGGCCATATCAATGAAGGTGACACTCGACACCTTGAGGATACCCCCATTATCAATCAACAAGGAGGCAAAAGAAAAGGTCCATTAACATACATATAGGCGTCATATGTAGTAATTATGGGGAAAAGAATTAGAACTGCTGCTGAAGCAAAACTGAAATAACACAGTGGTACTATTGAAGTTAAAAGGTGACATGCACTTAGGCATCATATGCAGTCATTATGGGGAAAACAGTTAAAGCATGAACCAAGGTGATTACTCATGATTTTAAATTGTGAATATAAATATGCATTGCTCTTTCACCATTTTAGAAAACCCTGTTCAACATTACCACAAAAAGTATTAATGTAAAGCAAATAAAGTATACTGATTACACTCACGACAGGTTGGAATCAAACCCACAAAATTTGAGCATCAGGCCTTATTCTCTATAATACCATCATAATACAGCAGCACTGTTCCTGAATAAATAATAAAGTTATGATTCTTTTACACTGATTTATGAATCAGGGCAGTTGGGAGTGAAATGGTGGAGGCGGCCATCAAGCCTGCTTTATTTATTCATGGCTCTGTGCTGACTTGCCATTTATATAAATGTGAAACCAATGGGCTGTGATACAAAGTCATGGGTTATTAATTCTTCATTCTAGATAAAGGGTGTTAATGTCTTTGGTTTCTTTAGACTCATGTTTTTTTTCCCTGTCATCCTAGGGATGGATTAGTGTCTTAACTGTCAACGGAAAGACTAGAGTCCACCTGAGATGGAGTGAGGGCTGGAGTGGGCTTCACGAGCCTCACCTGAGAACACAAATATATGCTCCCCAGAATGCACCTCTCATACTGCTAAAAAATAACCTCACACATCCCAGAATTCCATCTCTGTGTTATGATTCTGCTATGTCTGTCTTGATTCTGCCATGTCTGTTTTGATTCTGCTATGTCTGTTATGATTCTGCCATGTCCGCCATGCCCTGTTATGTTTATGATTATGTCTGTTAGGTTTTTGCCATGTTCTGTTTAGTTTTGTTCCTTGCCATGTTTTCGTTTTTGCCATTCCTGATCCACTTTTCTGTTTAGTCCGGTCCATGTTTTGCCATGCCCTTCATTGCACTTTGTCTCCCCTGTCTGGTCTCTTGTTAAGTTACAGCTTCTCCCCAGTCCCGCGTGTCACATGTTTAGGTGATTTCATGGTTTCTGGGTTTCAAACATTCCTTCTAATCTCGTTTGCTTCCTTCGCCTTGCTTTTCTATTTTACTAACCAATACTAACAGTTTGTTATTTTGTTAAAGTTACTAACCCAGACCAACATTGTATATAATACTAACTTACTAACGAGCACCAGGGATTGTATAGCTGCACTTACTAATTGATTAACAAGCTCTCAGCTTTTCGCCCTGTTCTAGTCTCCGCCTCTTGCCTTCTCTTAGTCTTTGCTGCAATTCAGCGGATCCTCCACACCTGCTCCACTCTGTCCTGCCTCTCATTATCTGTGCACATTAGAACTCCCTAACCGGAGCTGTATGTTTTGTCATAGGCTGTCTCGTGTTCCCTGTCCGCGTTTTGGCTTTTGCCAATTCCATGTGGTTAGGTTCTCCCTCATGTTTGCTCCCACGTAATTAGTCTGATCCAGTTCACCTTTCCCTAGTCATAGCATGTGACTTCCCTTGTGTGTATTTAAACAGTCTTCTCACTGCAGTTCCCTGTCAGAATGTTTCCCTGTGCTGCTCTCGTTTTTCTCCTCGTATTCATGGTGTTGCTTTTCTGACTGGACCGTCCGACTACTGTTTTTTGGCTCTGATTTGGCTTTGTTATCTGCTCCTGTGTATCGTACCCTTTTTGTCTGACCACGATTTCTGTATTGCTGCCCTGGTTTTTCGACATTGGATTCTGCCCCTGGGATTGTGATTTTTGGATTGTGGACTTTGTACTGTTGCCTTCGGTCCTGCGGGGGTTTACCCCCTCGCTAATAAAATCTCTTCCATTGCATTTCCTGGTTATCGCGACTGGTTCCTGAACGATACCTCACACTCTGACCATTCTGAATGCCTACATTGAGGGGGGGGGAATACAAACATATGAAGCATCGGATGCAAATTAATTCAACAACTGAAAGTTTATGAATATGATGTTCAACTTATAAAATTATGAAAATTAATTTCACCATTTCAGTCTTCTATTAAATCATTTCCCACAGATAAAATGATACATTCTGTCAGAACAGAAAAGCCACCCTGGATTAAAGCAGCCATGTTAGAAATTGCATCAGCGAGGTGAGTATTTATTTAGACTGGATTCACAGGAAGCTCTTCATAGAGGACCGGACTTAAGGACTTGAACCATAAAGCATGGTGCGGTTGTAGCCAGGTCCTGTTACAGTGTGAAACAAACCATGTAATTAATAAAAAAACAATGAGGTGATAAAATCAATGAAGATCACTTACACTGTGGTGATTGAGGAGTCAAGGAAGGACAACACAGGCCTAAATCTTCATTAGACACAATAACACTGAGAATGCTGAATGGAAATGGAAACTGCGCATATCAATAATAATAATAATAACTTTTCAAGTATCTTGATCCCAAAAACTGTCACAGCAACTAACAATAATGGTGCCCTCATGTTGTACCAATGGTATAAAAGTGAATGTCCAGAGGGCTGGATCAGATGTGCGTATATGCCAGATTTTTTTGGTCCTTTCTCTTTTTAGTGTATAATAACTAAAAGAAAAAAAATGCATTCCACAGCAAAAAATCCAGTGAGGCAACCAGGTCACGGTTGCTGAATGACAGGATTCTGGACTGTTGAAAAGTTCACAATTATTTTAGCAAGCCAAAGTGTTTGACCACAGTGCACTTTCAAAAAGTTGTTATGAATTGAATCTGAATTGTTCACAGAGTCTTATTGAAACTGATATTCTCACATTTTTCTGAATCTCCAAATCGTGCTGCATCCAAATGCGCTGGATGTTGCCACCATCAAATTAAAAATGCACAGTATCTTTTAACATCTTCAACCAGCTCCTCAACAACTCCCATTCAAACTGATACCATTCCTAATTTCATTTGTTTTTTTTTTTTTTAATAATGGTGCATTTTTTTTTGCATTGCTTTAAATAGCACTTAAAGGAATTAATCTAATAATTAAAACACATTTTTGTTGAAAAAAATGTTGAACACGCTTTCATATTACTGAAAAGAAAAACAGTTCTTCGTTCAATAATAAGATTTTTGAGACAAAATGACTTTGCTTTCTCAAGCAAACAAACTAACTCCTTTGTCAAGCAGCAAAGCTTGCAAACAGCCAGAGAACTGTGTGACTTCTGACCAACAAAAGAAGACATTCAAGCAAAGGAAAACCATGTAACTGCAACCAGGAGTGATGTAGGTCACCTTAGGTGTGTGGGCACTAGACTGATGACCTTTACAGGTCCTGGGAAACTGCATCCATCAGGTCAGAATGCATTATATCTAATACATATCTTTACACACTGTTGAGCCCAAAATTAAATGACAATGTCAATATTTACGAGTGCGTACTTGGCAAAACTACTCTATTTCAAGTCATTAAAATGTCAATGGGCCTGAATGCCAGTGAGCACAGTCTTCACCCTTATTAAATTCCCCTGTAAATCTGAGATGGTTCATTAGCTCGCTGGCGTTGGGTGGCTACAGCTGGGTTCTGTCTGCAGTGACAGACACAGTACCAGTAATAATGACAGCAGCACTGACTGACAATGCCATAGAGCAGTGGTTCTCAATCTCGGTCCTGGGGCACCCCTGTGTATGCTGGTTTTCGTTCAAACCATTGTTACCTCTCCAGCTTCTCGGCCCCGAACTGTAGTAAGGAGTCCTCTGGATATAGCTAGCTAACTCAAACTAGCCTGGCTCGTTGTGGTAACAAAACTTCCAACAACTTCGCGAATCAATTCTGTGGCGGCGACCGACACCTTTATTCAGCAACGTAACACAGTACACAGTGTTAAAAACAAGAAACACGGTCTTTTTGTCTTACCGAACTGTTATATCCCTGCATTAAGACAGTTAACTTCACCACACATTTCGCCGTGGCTGTGGCGAACTAAACTCGCACGTTCTCTTCCTCAGTACTACTCACAGACAGCCACCCCGCCCCCTGTACGTCACACAAATATATGTTACCCACTATCAACAAAAAAAAAAAAAAAATTAATAAACAGGGCTAGGCTCGTAACACCATGATTACATTGCAGAATTTTAATAAGCTGTTAATTTGTCCCAATGAGGTGCATTTCATGTTTAGAGCAGTTATTTACCATCTAAAGCCACATTTTGATAGAAAACCCATGCTTGCCAAAAAGAATAAAAGACCCTTGAAATATTGCATCTATTTTACCATATTACAAGCAATTTCAGGGGACAAAATTTTTAAACAAATCTAATTAGACACTGAGAAAATCAGTCAGCTCAAAATTTAGGTTGTTGAAGACAAGTGTTTCGCATTCTTTCTAGTTTGTAAATAATTTGCTTGAACTTAATGGCATTAACCACTTAGCGCTCGGAGCCGTGTTTACTTGTGAACAATCGCCGGGCTTGAGTCCCGGATACATCTATGAACGAAAGCTCATGCGAGTCATGTTTGACAGGGCAGCAGTGAACGCTGCCGTGCGCGCTGGCGCGGATTATTTTCACTTATGGCTGTTGGCGTAATGGGTGATAAGAACTGTGCTGTTTAGCATCCTAAACCATCCAAACACTGACTTGAGTTCATGCGATGTACGATAAGGATGCAATCAATTACGCTATATACATCTTTTACTTACAAAGAAACAGATGCGAGGTGACAGAATGAAGGCGACATGAAAAAAAAAACTTACATAAAAACATCTTGACAGTATGGTAAGTTTGGAAGCACGGTTCGACGTATAATGGAATCTCATAACTCAAGCACATGTAGCGTGACTCTTTCCTTACACCGTTCTCGGCGCAAACTACACAAGATTCACACAGTCTCAACTTTTTCGCAGTCGGCGGGTGCGAATAGCCAGTTGATCACTGCGATCAACACCGCTCATACCGTAGTTGTTATCAACAATACAACGTGGTTTCACCATTCGCTCACCCTGACGATTCCTCTTCACTGTTTTGCACATGTGGCCCGCGGGTTGACAGCATCTTCACAAGCTTTTTGTCCTGCCACAGCAGGACCAGCATCAGTTCGTTTGGCTGTCACCATGTGATCACGGTGAATATGAATGAAACAAAATTTACAAACTGAAAACAATGGAATGTATGCACGTTACTTCTTGTATCGCCCAAGACCAATCATAAACGCACATGAACTCAAACCGTTGTCTGTGTTTAGATGCAAAGCAAAAAGCATTCATGATAACAGTTCTGCGTGTTTAGATGCAAAGCGAGCAACGTGATAAGACATGGCTTGGGGACTTGAGCCGGTCGGCAGTAATACCAGTACACACATTTCCGGGAAAGTTTGATAAGCCAACTGATGAGAGATCGGGCAGGCCTGAGTTGCGGTAATGTAAATATATGGGAAACAAGTAGTTAATATAACACAAAGCAGGTTTGACTCTATCATTTGCTTGCCAAATAAGTTGTTAGTTTTCACGACCACGTGTCCACAGTTTCACTAATTAGAAACCCACTGATTGTTCACTTTGATGGGCTCAATTTTTTCCCTTCTATTTATGCAGTTGTTCCTAATATATAATAATTTGGATATGAATTCCTTTACTCTTCATGGTATGCATGGATATTCGTTCAAATGTCTTCATAGGATAAATAACTGCTCTAAACCTGAAATGCACCTCATTGGGACAAATTAACAGCTTATTAAAATTCTGCAAGGCAATCATGGTTTGAACGAAAACCAGCATACACAGGGGTGCCCCAGGACCGAGATTGAGAACCATTGCCGTAGAGAATAACAGCGAGTGTGAGTGTGACATCACGAGAGAGGGACAGTGTGTATGATAGTGAACACACGACAGACTGAGTAAAATGAAGAGTGGTACGGGCATCAGAGGATGAGAGACAGTGGAAATGACAATGAGAGAAGGGAATATTGAAAGTGAAAGTGCGTGTGTGACTGCATGTGAGATGAATGTGAGAGTGAGAGGTGCTTGGTAATAGTGAGTGAGGCAGATAGTGAAACGGAGTTTGATGTTAAGTCAGTAGACGGATAAGACTGATGACCAATAAGACATTCCAAACTGCTTGCAAACCAAAGACCAAACCCCTGCCGAAGAGGATGAAATGCTCTGCTTTATGAAATAATAACTGTGTTCAAGACCAAATACAAATGTTTAAAATTGTGAGGACTTTAATCTCAGTCCTAAATAAAAAAACTCAGCAGATAAAAGGGAAAGTTGCTCAGAGCTGTTTAGCTTAATTCCCCTCCCAGTCTCAGTCACACCCAACTCTTAAAGTACCTCCAATTTAACAAGTGTCGTCATTCTGCTGCTTCAGCTGCGTAAAGTCGGCAAGCTCTTGCTGAAGCTCATATCTGTAGAGGAATGAACTGTCAATGCTGTATTTCTTTCTCAGTGCCGACCAAGTGATGCGATAGGCAGAGATGCACTGAAAATAATTGGATCAAAATGTCTCTATGTTTTGAGGGGAAAAAGCACAGAAAATTAAACTCTGTAACAGATGGAGCTGCCCTTACAGTTAAATTTAAATGACGAATATTAAATATTCAGGTTCATATGTCTGTACTCGACTCAAAAATGCTCTCCCTGCTCAGGAGAAAAGTCATTTTCACATTTCGATTTGGTCTCATTAAAGCACAGCTCCTGTCACCATTTCCCCCATCTGGGGCTCCATTAAGATGTTACTCAGGATGAGTGAACTGCCTTTAAGATCTGAGCTGGGACTGTACAAATTTTTTAAAAATGGGCGTGATGAACAATTCTGGTCACACTTTAGATGAAGTGTTGCTCATAAAGGCTTTATACAGCATGTACAATGCCTTCATAAATGAGACATAATGTGTTCATAAATCATACATAAGCAAATGTAAAGAGAGAAATAACACATCCTTATTCAGCACGTAATTCCAGATGTAATATAACTGACAATGTCACTTAGCTAGTGGCTAAATACTATAAAGGGTGACATTGTCAGCTAAGTGACATTGTCATTGTCACATCTGGCATCACATGCTGAATAAGGATGTGTTATTTCACCCTTTACAAAGCATGACATTTGCTTATGTATGATTTATGAAGACATTATGTCTCATTTATGAAGGCATTATACATGCTGTATAAAGCCTTTATGAGCAACACTTCATCTAAAGTGTGACCACACTTCTCAAGTCATGCTTAGCATGAACATCCCCCTCTAAGACTGAATGACAATGATTCACAAGGCAACCAAATGTCTTCTACCCCCTGCAGTCTAGGCTAATGGGGAGTATTCCATGCTGGTGTGTGACTTGAATTGTTTCCTGCTGCACAGAGTTTTCATGTAATACAGTCAGGGCTTTAGGTGTGATGCACTGTATGGGGGGAAATCCTCAGCTTCTTGAAGGGAAGTTTTTTTCCTCATTCTCTTGGGTTTAACTGATGTCATTTTTTAAATCTCGGTCTCTTTAGCCCAGATGGACCAGAACCCTAGGCTGCACAGCAGGCAGAGTACGCCCATGTTTGTGTTTTTGAATTTCAGTTTATCTCTCCAAACAGCAAAACATTTAAACGGCTGTGATTCCTACATGGGTCACATGGGACGGGTGGGAATACACTCCAATCAATAATCTGACTGTTATTTACTTTCATATTGAGTGAACCTGATAGTATTTACAGCCCTTTAAAATGCACTGTCAAAATACTTAAGGACCTGACTGTTTGAAACATAGACAATCAAACTTGTGAGCAGTAGGTGTTGATCATCTCCCTTCTGGTGTTGTGGTTTCCCACTGCAGGCTGATACTGTTGTAGTTCTATAAGAATTTGCAGTAATTCTGTGGTGACTCATATGTTAATAAGTAAATCATACATTAAAAAAAAAAAAAAAAATGACTGGACGGACGTGCGTGGTACATCAGTATGTGCGCTGATGTGACCTTCCACACATGACCGTGTCAAAGCTGAGGGATCTCTTGAGCACTGGGTTTGCATTGATGCCCATCTATAAAGCAGGAGACCTGACGCTAATGAAGTGGCAAAAACAACGATATGTTCAGAATAGCACTTTCCCTCTCGACTCTAAGCAGACCCTGTTGGGTGATGATGCAGTTCTCCTGCTGTTTGCCGTATTTGACCATTCCCCACATCTCACTCTCACTATGACAGCCCCTCTGTTAGCCTTCCATGGCCCTGTAATGACCCTGTACAGCTCAGCACTTAAGGCTTCAGGCTAAAAGTGTGCGCCAGTGAATCCAGACCCCACCAGAGGAGTGTGTATTTCTCCTGTAGAGGAGGAAGACTGTGCCTCAGGGTCTATTTTTCTGATGTTTGTAGAAATCATCGACTTCAGGAGATGGTGAACTGCCTGCAGCCCTGAAAAAGGCTCGTCACGCTCTGAGCAGATAACCGGAAATGAAGCCCATTCTTTGCAAACATCTCTCATCTCTCCCACTGGGGCTCTTACTGCAGAGTTTCAGGAATTTTTTCTGTTTTCATTTATTTATTTATCTATCTATCTATCTATCTATCTATTTATCTATCTATCTATCTATCTAGTGCATTACTGTGGCTTCACCGGTCAGTGATATTTTGAGAGGGTTCCCTGCAGACACATTATGCTGCAGGTTCTCATTTTTCAGCTCTGTAATGCTTATGTGCATTGAGCGCATTACCTTCACAGAGGGATACGTAACCATTATGCAAATATGATTACAAAACGCTCACAGAACTTTCTGGCCGTATCACTAGCCAAGATTTAAAAGCTGACCTCCCTTCCCTCCCTTTCTGACAGGCTCATCTGCTATTGGCTGAACACAGCAGTGTGCCGGCACATTTCAGGCGTGTCTATCCCAGCATGTGTAATGGGCAGGAGATAGAAACACACCCTGGATAGATTTCAATTCCACTGTAAATTTAAAACTGACATTTTTGAGTGTGTCAGATGAGAAAAGGAATGACTATGGCACTCTTCAAACCCTAAATTCTGTTTCAAAGAGGTTTCAACCATTTTACAGACCAAGGGAAAAGCAATGTTCAATAAAGCTGTAAGTACCAAAGATCTATAAAACAGCACTCTAAAAGAAGGTGCCTCCTCACAGCAACAGATGCCTCTCATTTCCATAGATGAGTATCAGGAATCATCGGATTCAGGGAATAATATGGCTACATTCTTGCCCTTCAAATGTAAGGCTTCTCTTGGAACAGACAAACCTCAATATTTTCTACACAGTGCAATCAGTTCTGCAGGTCACTTCTATGGCGACCTTACTGTATGTACAGAATTCAGCCTTTCAAAAATACAGAGGGTTCTTTCTGCGCTCAATTTTCATTCCAGGAGATCAAAAACATATTTTGCTCATACAGTAATACAGAGGCAACTTGTCAAAATACGATAAAAATATCGATTCTGAAAAAAATCTAGCACAAGGAAGTTTACTGCTCAAACCATCTAATGCTGAACACCAACTATAATTTCTTGAACAGCATTAAATAGTAATAAGGAGAACAGTCCCTCCATTGCCATCAAATGCTGTGTTATGGACATCCCACTTTAGTGTCTCATATACTACTTAGAAAAGAAACAATACGGTAAACTTATAACCATATAAACAGTGTTGATTGCTGAGGTTCTGTGACAGGACAGTTTAACATGCAATGCTTCTCTCAGGAGATGGATAGGGTCAGTTGTTTTTCCCAGGATGAGACTGAAAAAAACAGAAAAACCTGGGTGCGAAGTGGAGGGAAATATCATTGAGAAGTACTGGAACATTCTTACTGGAGAAAAGTAATAAATAAAACTGCAAGCAGAATAAGAATAAAGACCTGATGACTAAAATATACAGCATAAATTCAGTCTATTAGATGGCTGGAGGCTATTGGCAGAACATGATCCTTTAGTTAAGCATCTAAACCATAAAACTGTATGAAAACTGAGGCCAAGTTGATACCCAGGGATCAGTGAATGACTATTCAATCTAAATGTCCTCATTCCAGAAACTGCTTAGCAGAAAATTCAATAAAATCAATTGTGGGAGATAAATCATCTTCAAATTGCTATGCAAACATATCCATTTCTTCAAATATTGTCCTAAACAGCTAAATGTATTAAAGCAAATATATTTGGGATATAATGGCATAAGCATTTATGCAGGATTGAATTTACGAGGGTCCTCAACAGTCACTTTATTGAAGTCTACAGGCAGTTAGAATGCAAAAGGAATTTAAAGGGGGACCCCTCCCAAAACAGTTTGGTCTCATTACTGTTTATTTTTTGAAGAAATAAACTCCTCTGGATAGTTTTGTGAACCATGCTAGCAAACCATCCTCTCTGTCTAAACTGCGTAGGTGTTTGTTTACTTAAAAAATTAATGAGAATGAGCCCAATTTGGGTGGAGTACCTCTAAGTGAGATGTGGATTATAAAGGTAAGAAGCTTGTGAAAACCAAATTCTGTGTTTCTTCTGGAAGATTTAGCATTGGGCTCCTCTTCCTCTTCCTTATTTTGGTCTGTTTGGTTTAACTGCTGCATTCATTCCTTAGGGAGGTTGATTCCGGTTAAAGATGACCGCAGAGAGTTGAAGAATCTGCACGTCTCCAGGGCTTTGACCAGCGATCTGCAAAACCTCAACCATCTGACCACTGCCTGAAGTCATTCAACCAACATGCACTCCGTGGCTAACAAATTACACCTCTGAACCACTTCACCATATAAAAATAAAACTTAATGGAGCCCAACGGGCAAGCTAATAACAAAAGTGCGGAAAAAGCCTGGGCAATTTTTAGTCTCAAACCACAGGCGGACTGCAGAACTGCCCATTAGTCCAGTTTAGAGGAGATACTTCCACAGAGGAAAAAGCCTAGTGCTGCACATGTCATGACAGAGTAATGCTGTGCGGTCAGATAAAATAACACCTCTGACCACTGCTAGAGTCATCAGGGGCTAACGGTAATCAATCATGTCGAAGCAGTGCAGCACTTTAGTGGATTTCTCAAGTACTTCCTGCTCCCGTTTCCTCCACTGTGTTACTGTTTACATTTCCTCATAACAGGAGGCTTAAGTAGCTCATGTTCCTGAGTCATTTTAATGTGGAAGGGCTCTGCAGTATTAGTCAATAACTGAGCACAATAAGGTGAGATCTTTAATGAATTCCAGTGAAAACGAGGTATGGCTGAGCTCTAAGCAGCAGTCATATTAGCTACTGAGGCAAAGGCACACAGGGACTGTTTCTTAATTCATAGCGTAAGCTAACAGTTTGGAGAGATTTTGCAACCTTAGCTTCACTGGCAAAAACTTGGCGCTTCACACTGAAACCCAGTTGCTGCCCTCGACACAGACTGTAGTGTTTCAAGTGTATAAACAGTATGTTTACCATTACTGTCTTAGGGGCTTAACTCTCGGGTTTAACCTTGAAGTGATGTGAATAGCGTCTTAAGCACTGTGCGGTTGATTCTTATGTTTCATATCAATTAGGCTGTGTATACAGTGAGATCATTAAGCACTGTGCTGCTGATTCTTATGTCTCATATATTTTGGGCGGTATGCACTGTGAGGTCATTGTGCACTGAGACACAATTTTAAAATGACAGTTATTCCTAAATGCTTCAATTGACATGGATACACTTTGAGCATCTTTGAACACTTTGAACAGTTGAAGAACAGCATTTTAGAATACCACAGGTCCGTGAATAATTACGCCCCTCACTGCAGTGGATTCTGGGAAGATCAGACCAGCTGGCATAATGTCAGATTCATCATACCCAATCACAACACAGCTTTCTCCATAGGCCTCACAGACCAGGCTCTCTCTACACTTGCTTCATCTCTCTCACTTCATCTGATAGAACAGAGGAAGAGGCGTAAGTTAGAGCAGTGGAAATGAGATCTGTGCAGGAGGACGATGGGAAGTAGGAGAAGAGGAGAGACAGCTGAGGGAGCAGCAGGAGCGGGGCAGGAGGTAAGGCAGCAGGAACAGGATATTACTATAGACCTGAGCAGATACAGTGTAGCAGAAGGAGCAGGATATTACAATAGGGCAGAGCAGGTATAGCAGTAGGAACAGGATATTACTATAGGTCAGAGCAGGGATAGCAGTAGGAACAGGATATTACTATAGGTCAGAGCAGGGATAGCAGTAGGAACAGGATATTACTATAGGTCAGAGCAGGGATAGCAGTAGGAACAGGATATTACTATAGACCTGAGCAGATACAGTGTAGCAGAAGGAGCAGGATATTACTATAGGGCAGAGCAGATATAGCAGTAGGAACAGGATATTACTATAGGTCAGAGCAGGGATAGCAGTAGGAACAGGATATTACTATAGGTCAGAGCAGGGATAGCAGTAGGAACAGGATATTACTCTAGGTCAGAGCAGGGATAGCAGTAGGAACAGGATATTACTATAGGTAAGAGCAGGTATAGCAGTAGGACCTTAAGAAGGGTAGGAGCTGCACAGGCACTGTGTAGTCTATTTAGGTCAGCAAGGGAAGATGTTCGCTTTACTGAAGGACAATGTGGACACATTTCACACCCTGCTCCAAAGCCTGTGGGATCCATTTTATAAGAAGCACTGATGTCGGCCTACTTCTGTTAATCATGAGAACGTGACATCCAAAGACAGGAGAGCGTTCGATCTGACTACCGTGGAGCCTGAACTCCTCCCGAACACATTTACGTAGCTTTTGATGCTCCTATATAGTATTTTTCATTGGTCTTAGCAGCTACCAAACTTGAAGATGTACAGACAGCTCAACCAACCTCCTTCCACTTCAAAAAATCTGATTTCATGCAATTGTACATTCTACTGTATTGGTTAATTCCTGCGTAACTGCCAAAATTGAAATATTTTACACCTTGGAGCTAAATGATGCCAAAAAGGATCTCAAAAAGGTTTGGATGCAAAACTGTCTCCCATGAATCAAAAGATATTTTTCCAAACATTCCTCCAGTTTATGAAGGAAACATAGAAGTGAATGTGAAATGCAGTAAAGAAGCCTCTGTTATGAAGTTTGGGCTCTGTAAAGTTTTCTAAAGTTCACTGCTCAACCACAGTGACATAACACCAGATGAATATTACAGAACATACTGAATTATAGATGTGACGAGTCTATGTCTTTCCTTCATTTACATTACATCAGACAAATTCAATCTGATATACACTGGATTTGTCAATGAAAGGAAGTCCTTATTTAGCAGGATATGAAATGCATACTGGACACAAAAATCTCTCAAAGAATTACCACTGGTATAAACTTGAACTTTTGAGTTGATGCAAAGGCAACAGCTTCACAAATACAGTTGGATCATTGCATGTGAAGTCAGGCAACAGTCCCAGCTTGACCAGCTGCGATTTTCTTCAAACTTCGCAAATGAGTGAGACAACTATTTTTAGAAACCACTGGTTAATGATTTATGGCCCCTGCAGGGGTGGGGGGGTCACACCTTAGAAAAAAACCCTTAATTCTGCATTATTTTCAAAGCTCTACTCTTGCTGAACTATTAAAGCCACATCTATAATTTTTCTTGTGATGACTCCCCTGTACCAGGACAGTAAGGGAACATAAAATAAGGCATGATTGAAGGTGGCCTAAGGTAACTAGGGCGGTCAAAAAAAAAAGAAGACTATTGTAAATGAAAAACATGACTTTGTAATCTACATGTGATTCCTGTATCAAATGGCCTGCTTTTTGCTCCTTGTGAAATGGAAGGAGACATTGGGCAAGGAAGGATTCTGGATTATGAAAGTGACCTGTGTTTTCATTAAGCAAACACAAAGAGGATCTCTGATTGGCTCTCTGACTAACTGGACTTGAGAGGCTGCGCCGACTCATCATGTCCTGGTTTCCTTTGGCTTTGTGGACCAAACCAAAACCTGATATATGACCACTGCTGGGCAAAATAAACAGGGGACTGAGCCCAAAATGGCATGACATGAAGCTTATAATGGTCTGAACAACCCTTCGATCAGGAAATAAACAAACATTAACCCAAAAGATAAAGTAATGTAGTATGGAATTGCTTTCCCCTTTGATTTCTTTAAATGTTTCAGCCCAATAGGTAAACATGCAGGCAGCTTTTTTACAGAAAGAAAGTCAATGTTGTTCCACTCGATGTTGATGGCTTCAAGCAGTTCATAAGTAGCTGAAAAATGCCTCCCAGGTTGTGTTTTATGTTATAACAAATAATCTCAATAGAGTAAAAATCAACCTCCTCCTCCATGCCTATCCGTGGTAGAGATACCCACATGGCCTTATTGCCAAGTAGTCTAAGTGTATTCTAATGGATGAATTATCTCACTCTCTGCATAACCTGAAATGAGCATAATTTCAACAAATTCTGTCAAGTTGATCCAAAAACAGATTTCAGGGATGAAGAGGACAGCAGAGAGGGAAGACATACGGGCAGGCCCCTATTAACAAATCTAATTTCCTTTGTGTTCATCTATTTACACACTGTATGTACTCATTTCAGCAATTAGCTCAAAACAGCCAGTGAATCAGCCATCTGATTGATTATGGAAGGCCGTTCCACCATCAAAAGATGATGAATTAAACCTTTGATTTGAAAATGAGAACATTTTACATTGAGTGACCAGAAGCTCAAATCCAGACCGACAGGTAACAAGACAGCATTCCTCAGATGTGGTTATACTCATATTAGGCATGCTCTCTACTGCAATATAATCAGCATGGATATCAGCCTTTCATACGTCTCTTCAAATGTTATTTGCAAAAGTCACACCACAAAAGGACTTTATTAAAGCCTTGGGTAAGAGATGGATCAAAGGTCAACTCTTGGTGATGAAAAAAAATATCCATCTTAGATCAATTCCACCTATTCACTGCAGTTCAATAAATATGAGAAAAGCATGCTGGGAGGTTATTGACCTGAAACATGCTTATAGTAGCAGAAATTTGTTCTCCAAAAGCCAAATCAATACCACTTTGTGGCCCGACCACGCGCTAATTGAAAATCAATAGGGCGAAAATGAATATGAAATGTCAAAAAGAAAAATGTCAAGCTCAAAAAAGAACAAAATACATAAAAGACAAGTCTAAAATCTATCAAATCAAAAATTGGCAGATGATGGGGAATGACTTCACTAATGAGAAAAATAAATGTAATTTCCGGCACTCTAAGAGAAGGCTGAAGGCCATTACAGGCACAAGTACTCTTGACACCATTCATTCACTGCAGCTAAACTTCTCACTGAGAACCTGGTTATGCCACTCACAGAAAACGATGAATATCTTTTTATGAAGATAGAGTCTCATAAATTTGAGCTCAGAGACATCAAAAAGCCTTAAAGAAGGAAGAAAGCCACTAATGAATTTCGTCAGATCTGATCACTTATATTCTGTCAGTTATCTATGCTGCAATTTGATACATGCACGTACGGTGTCACAATAGGTACATTCGCAGATCTTCTTCAAAATGGCGTCCATCCATCCATTCATCTATCCATTATCTGAACTGCTTCATTTCTTAGTAGGCTCGCTACAGAGCTGGAGCCTGTCCAGGCTGACTATTAGAGAAAGGCAGAAATTTCTTTGGATAGATCATCAATCCACCACAGAGCTCACATACCGTTCATGCACACACTTGTACTGACAGGCAATTTAGTGTTTCCTGTGACTGCAGAGGTTTACTGGAGGCAGGAGTCAGGATCAGGAGTCTTACCGATGAAGAGGTTCCACTCGGGGTCCAGATCTGCCTGATTGGCCAGACAGCCCTTCATGACGTTGAGGCAGTAGTTCCCGCAGGGTTTCACCGACAGCAGATTTCGGCAGTACGGGCAATACAACATCTTGGTCAGGGCACGGAGGCAAGATGGTGAGAAGCTGACCTGGAAACAAACAGACACACACCTTCATCTTCTTGCTCTCTCCTCCATTTCATTCCATTGTCTATACAAGCATTGAGGTGGGTTGGGGAGGAATTTTGCAAAGGCTAAAATCTGATTGGACTTGAAGTGGATTAAACAAAACAGTCAAAAATAACAAAACGTAACATTGGGGTGAGAATAGCAACAAACTAACAAACCTCCCCAGTTTACTATGAATAAAGGGTACTGTAGACATCAGGCCAATCAGTCAGGTGGCTGTTGGCACTGTGTGAAACTTGTGTGCTTAATAATGCTTTAAATATCGAATATTGCATTATCATTAACTAGCCATCAGTGATTGTCATGTCTATATGTTTTACAATGATTAGGGTGAATAAAATCTGTTAGGGATAGTTAAGGTAAAATCAATACATTAAATTGTCTGGCATTGTCAGGGGAATCACCAGAGATATATGTACTGGGGGCTTAGCCTTTTATTTACTTTTTTTTTTTTTGGGGGGGGCTCTGTCTGGCATGTTCTCCTCTAAATATTGATCATTTAATAATGCACATTATTAGGAGAGAGTTTAAAAAACATTTTCAGAGGGCTGAAGTAGGCCTAGAGAGACTGCAGACTATTGTCGTTATTTATTGCTGCAAGGACAACTGAAGATTAGCAGAAACTATGATTTCCGTGTGCAGGGCTGGTGCGACAGTCCCACGAGTGTCATGGCCGACAGAGCTGAAAGCAGACTCCCAGAGGGTTTCCAGTCTGACAGGTAGACTGTCTGTCACAACTCATCACTCACGGCTCACCTTTTGTGTTACACCTGTCACTCATGCCAGGCAGTGCTGTGCTTTGAATAAAAAAAGAAACCCATTGTTAAAGCACACGGGGCTGTTGTGGTCCTGACAGCAGAATTTGGGACCCATAGTCATTTCTCCCTTTACTTCAGCACTTCCTCTCCCTGATGTTAGAGCTGTTACTTGCCGTTGAAACCAACCGCACAAAGAGCTCAACCACTTACAGTCCAATGATGGGGCTGCTTCTTGTATCAGGTGGCGACCTCCTCCAGCCATTGTTCTTGATTGGCTTTTTTTAATTGCCCAATAAAAGAGAGGTTTCCCTGGGTTAAGGGTCCTCAACTCACTATTTAATTCTATCCAATCTATACACAACTCAATGGATTGGATGCTCCTAACAGACTGCCACTTCCAGTCCAGTGCAGTCTATTCCCTTATTGTCTTTTTCACCTGCTCATGCCAGGATAAAGGCATACTGCATGGTACACATAAAAATATACAAAAACATGCTTAATGATGGAAAAATGGCAATATAACAGTCGCTCTCCATATACGTATACGTTCCTACAAATGAAATAAACATGAATTAGCATAAGGATAATCTGATGCTCAGTGGGTTAATATCAGTGTTCCTGCTGTTCTGTTTTCCTTCTTAGCCAGCCAACTCCTGGAGGCAGGTCATTTAGACGGCAGTTTCTGACAGAAGCTCAGGTCAACAGTGATAGGCTGGGATCCTGAGGACGAAGATGGTGAGGTGTCATATATCAAGGACAGATGAAGTGACATTCAGTTGGCCTTTGTGTCAGAGCAGAGGGTCTGGAGGGAGGACGCTGAGAGAATGGCCTGGCTTTGAAATGAGAAACAGGAAATGCCAGCAGTCTTGCCTCTGACATGCATGGGAAAAGATTCTCAAGCATTCGGGAGCGCATAGATTTCCTGTAGGAGATGACGGGGCTGACATAGGGAAGATACAGTACATCCCCAGCAGCAATATTCTGTTCATATTTCAATGCATCAGTTCTTTTCAACTAGTGTGAATAATTGTGTCTACCCATTACTTACATAGGCTTTCCACTGTGTTTAAAACCATTACCATTCAACCCCTGGTGGGCACTGGATAAGATGTCAAGTATTGAGTGATATTCAGCCATGAGCAAAAACAAAATTGGGATATTGACATGCTAAGGGAAGACGAAGGCAAGCGCAAGCACGACGAAAAAAAAAAAAAAAAACAGTTGCTCCATCAATTTGAGAGCATCTCCTGTGGCTTTTAACCTTTTTCTGCCATCTCCCCGCATCTCCATAATGTGCTCACTCTGTCTTACTAAAGGTACATTGCTCCTCCGTGGAAACCAGCCGCAAATCATTCCTTGAAGGCTACGCTAATCAAAAATAAACCCACCCTGAGGCAAGTAGTTTGTCTTCACAATCACATACTGTCATATTTCCAGCAGATTTGGATAGATGGACGCTGGTGGGTCATTACAATCAGGAGGCAGGGCACAAGCCAGCCGGAGCCTGAAAAGACAATGCAAAGATGTCCAGCATCGATGTGTCGGTTTTTTTTTTTTTTAAAGCATTGTTGTGCCTTAAAGGCCAGCCTATCAGTGAGAAAAAAAAACTTCCTGTATTCCAAATCTCCAATCAGGATGAACTTAAGGCATATAACCGGTGGCTCATAAGTATTCATTAAAAACTCCATACTTTTAAACATTACATTTGTATAGTTATATCAATATTTTTAAATGTAATAAACAATAACGTAAAATATAAAAATGTAAAATGTCATTTTTAAAAATCTAAATTTTAAAATTTAAAAGTTATTGCTCCTTTGTGGGACAACCAGTATTTAATAACAGACTCTCTGCCTTAAATTTAAGGACATTTACTGCAAATGTTTATTTTTCACTTGTTTTAAGTTTCTGTGCAGCTAGTTTTTCAGGGTTGAAAACAGGTTGGGAGACCACTTATATGTTCCGGCTACAGACAACGCAAATGCAATTATATTACACACAAGCAAAGCGGCCTTTGGGTTTGGACAAAATCCAATTATGCTTCTCAAAAATATTTACTCTGCAGCATTGAAGTGATTTTTGCATTGCACACTGGGATATTCCATCAATAATAAACCCAAGAAATTAAAGTCACTCTTATAAGCAACTTAATGACTTATAAACAGCAGACTTAGAAAATACTTCTGGTAAAGCACTACAATATGTGCAAAAGTATCAGACTTGTAGATCGTATAAAACAATCAATATAAATGTAAACCATTATCTTTCAGCTTTTTTGGCGGGAATTTGACTTATGGGGAAAAATGTGGCAGTTGGCTATCGATCTTTTGTAAGACACAACTTCAGAAAACTTTCACTGCATCCCTTTTCCTCTAATTGTCTATTCTGTTCCTATATTAAAGCACAATGATACAAATACAGCAATCTCCGTCCTTCCCTCTCTCACTCACACACACACACACACACACACACACACACACACACATGCACACATACACGCACGCAAGCACACACACACACACACACACACACACACAGGCGCGCACGTATACACAAAACTACTCTGCCACACACTGATACTGAAAATAGTTTCATTTCATTTAGGGATATACTAGAAATCCACATACAGACAAAAAATGAAAAATAAACAGTTAAAACTAGTGTTAAAAAAAGCTGAAAGAAAACATTTTTCACGCTCCTACTCTGTTGGAGGTTCAGAGGCTCATTAAAATTCAGAGCCACCTTAAAGCCCCTCCTTCTCCCCCAGGGAATTAACATGGACTGAACCATTGACTTCGAAGCTAAAAAAAAAAAAAAAAAAACAAGGAAATTTAGAGTATCATTTTCAGTGCAAGTAAAGGGCTAATTATATAATGAGCTCATCAAAGAAGGCCCATGACATGAATCAATAGCAACACCCTCTCTTCCAACATGTTAATCTGCAGCTCAGTCAGAGTGATGATGCCCAATGCGCCAAGTCTTTAAATCGCTCCAGCAGTGATGAGTAGAAGGTTCGAATCTCTCCACTCCTTCAGTAGCGGACAAGATGTTTGTGACGGATGGTGTGACGCACACACGTACAGACTACTAGAAAACAGAATGCCTCCTGTTAACTGTGCGTAGCGGAGGCATAACAAGCCAGTAAACAAATGAATAAACAAACCAAACACCAGAAAACCCTCAGAGGTGCTGGATCTATCTGGTTCAACAGAAACAGCATTTCCTCAAATTAGAGGAGGGAATCATGGGATTACTCATGACAAACAATTACAATGAGGAAAAAAGGTGTCACTTACTGCACACCATCATTTGACAGTGAGCTACAGGGAAGAGAGAAAATAAAGCACAGCATGCGTCACTGACAAAGTCGCTGTACCATACACAAACAAAGTATAAACAACAACAGAATATTTTTATACCGTACCCATGTGACCGTCAGTCAAGAAATGGTCCAAACTTACCATGACAGTTAATGCATGGCAGGGAAAAGTGAAGTTTCTTGGGTAATTAATATTGTTCAAATATGCGTGTTTCTAACAAAATCTAATTTAACTAAACCTGTGAATCTATCAAAAGGAATAAGATTTATCGTTGATAATAAAAAAAACTTTGTGGCAAATCTGTCCACAACACTCCCCACCACCATTTGACACAAATAGTGTTAAAATAGAATACAATAATTGTTGACAAATGGAGTAATATGAAACATTTTTTAGAACACATGTCTGTGCTTTCTATACCAATCGAGAGCAGTAAATGCTCAACTCAACTCTCAACTCAAACTTTATTTATAAAGCACGTTTCAAAACAACCGAGGTTGACCAACGTGCTGTACAGTTGCACGTGGCTACAAATACAAACAAATACACAACACTACAGTACAGTACGTAAAATCACACCACCATCAACAATAACAAAATTACACTGCACCACTCATTATCTACAACACAAAATGTGAGTCCAGCTCAACCTGAATTAAAAGCTAAGGAGAAAAAGTAGGTCTTCAGAGAAGACTTAAAAGACTCCAGGGACGGGGCAGACCTAACGTGCCAGGGCAGACTGTTCCAAAGCCGAGAGGCAGCCACCCCGCAGGCCCGGTCGCCCCTGGTCTTCAGTCTGGTCTTAGAAACTACCAGCAAAAGCTGGTTAGCAGACCTAAGCGCTCTGGGTGGAGCGTAAAAGTGCAGCAAATCAACAAGATATCGGGGTGCTAGCCCATTCAGAGCTTTAAAAACGAACAACAGGATCTTAAAGTCAATCCTAAACCTCACTGGCAGCCAGTGGAGCGAGGCCAGTATTGGAGTGATGTGGTCACGCTTTCGCTTACCAGTAAGGAGGCGAGCTGCCGCGTTCTGCACAAGCTGTAGGCGATGCAAAAGAGACTGATCAATACCGATGTATAAGGAATTGCAGTAATCCAGCCGTGAGGTTACAAAAGCATGGATTACCTTCTCCAGGTCTTTGGAGGAGAGGTAGCCTTTAATCTTAGCTAGCAGCCTAAGTTGAAAAAAGCTTGTTTTTATGACAGAGTTGACCTGTTTATCAAATTGAAAAGCACCATCAAAGGTCACCCCAAGATTTTTAACAGATGAACGGATGTTATAAGAGTCCAAAAAACCAGGGCGACAGTCACTGGGGTTGTGGCTGAACATAATGATCTCAGTCTTATTGTCGTTGAGGTTCAAAAAGTTCATGGTCATCCAGGATTTGACATCCCTTAGGCAATCTAGCAAAGGCTGAATGGAATCCTTACTATTTGATTTAAGGGGTAGGTACACCTGTACATCATCAGCGTAACAGTGGAAGGAGATGTTATGTTTCTTAAAAATGCTGGCATATTCATCAACATAATGAAATGAAACCAAATGAAAACTAGAGGGCACTCAGAGAGCGTATTACCTCCCTCGTGTTGCAATTCGTTGACAAAGGAATTATCATTGAAGGTAAATGTTAAACAAGTCTGGACATAGCCTTTCTAACATAGATAGAAATTCTTTTGGCTCATCAGTTTTGCAATTCGTTGACGAAGGAATTATCATTGATCGTGAATGTTTTACAAGTCTGGACAGCAATGTCTTAACGTGCATAGAAATTATTTTGGCTCAGGAATCATGAATATTTTCCCAGATTTTCACCAAAATATCATCACATCCTCCTCAGCACCATAGTATCTATCAACATACAAAATTCCATTGACATCCATCCCTTATTTTTTGAGATATCCCATGAACTGACGAATTAATGAACAATTGAATGAATGAAAAAAAAACCGCGGATGAAAACGTGACCTCCTGGCAAAGACACAACAACTGCATTTATAATGAAAAAGAGCACTGACATGATTTACTGGGTACAGCACAAGCAAATGCAATACCAGTGTGGTGTTTATGGCTATCATGCTGAACAATGTGCTTTGCTCTCTGTTTAAGCATAACACCATAATACAGGGGTGGCCGACCCTGGTCCTGTTGGGCTACAGTGTCTGTAGGTTTTCGTTGTTACTCAAGATTCTATTGATACATTAAAGCAGCTGATCACACAGCTAACTCCCCTCTCCTGGGTAATAGGATCTAAAATGGATGATGAAAACAGAACCCAGCAGATGCTGTAGTCCTCCAGGATCAGGCTTAAATACCCGTGATGTCATCTTTGGAATGAGCTGCGGATGGGTGGCTTTGATTGACTGATTTCCTGTTTAATGAGCTTCAACACCATTCAGGTGCTCAAGCCCCAGAGGGTGCGATAATAAAATAATCCTGTTTATTATCATGCAACATAATATTATGATCAAGGATCAAGTATTTTTTGCATCTGACTGCTGGGACTAATGCCGTGCAGTCTGGCCTACAACACATACTGCGGAAGATGAACTCAATTGTCATCGTTAGATTACTGGGTGATGGGACTCAGCTACAGTAACAGTTACACAGGCAGTGTAAGATTAACATGGCAGTCTCTCATGACATTTCTGACATTGGTGAGCAACCGTCTTGTGTGCATCGTGTTAACGAGTCTTCCTTTGAGCCGTGACATCACGCAGCAGGCAAACTAAAAGCAAAGTGATGTAGCGTGATGCTAAAACACTTTCAGGGTTCTGAGTGAGGAGCACACGTTTCATGCATGGGAAGGCCATGAATCATCACCCATACGATCCTTCGCGCTTACATGCACAAGCTCTAGCATTAGTGCAGCAGGTAGCGGTCACGCAAACAGCAGCATACAAGTTTACGTGTACTGTTAGGTAGTTTTTGGAACGCCAGTCAGGCACAGAATTACTGGCACCTTAAAGGCCATACTCATTCCTGTTTCATCCAACACCTTTAACAATGTAGATGGAAGCAGATAAATTAAATGTGGCTTTACATATCTTTATATCTTAGAAATGACCTAAAAAGGTCTAAACATCTGCTTCAATATTAAAGAGAAGTTTGATATCAGTACAGGAAATTATGCAAAGACGTGATGAGCATGATGGTGTCTGTGATTATCCCCCGTCTCAGCACAGTCGCCTCCTCTATAATGGGCAGGGAAGATTAGACACATGTTATAACCTGAAATAAATCCACTTCAGAAGCTCCCATTGTAAAAGCAAACCGCAGGCCAGGATGAATTAGCCCTCTATTTACATTAATGCTGGAGACATTTTTGAGCAGACCAGCATGTATCAATGCAGAGAATAGGGTTTGATCAACACCAGCATAGATCGTAAATGAAATGACAGCGACACAACTGAAATAAAGTGGCAATGAGGAAAAAATATATAAAGTAGTAAAAAATGCCTTGTTATGTGTCTCAGCCATACTGAGGGGAAATTATGAAAACGACTCCAACATAAAAACAGTCATAAAAAATATTCTGGAGGACAACAGATCGTAAAAATGTAACTGAAAATTCTGACTCTTCGATATCCTTGTACTAAGTTCCCGAGAGAGTCTTTGCTGTCCGTGACAGTGTTCAAAGAAGTGGTGCAGCTTCCAGAAAGTCAAGGCAAAATGATTGGGACAGGGATAAGGGAACTCCAACTTATTGTCCAGCATTTCACTACAATGCATCTGAGGTTAATACATCACATACAATGTATCACACACAGACCGTCAGTTTTGATTTATGGCTATGATACACATTGTCTGATCTTGTAGTAATTTCAGCTATCAATACTCTGTCCCATCATTTTTGGAGAGTAAAAGTAAAGGAGAAATTGACTGTTTGGCTGTTTCTCGTGCATCTGTATGTCTTTGCATCATTAGACCACGCACTTCAAGGTATCAAAATTTCTAAAGTTAATTTTAAGTGTTTTCTCTCTACATGAGGACCACATAATTGTCAAGATCAATAAAGCATTAAAACTGGCAATTTTTATGGTGATAATTTTTCAGAAATAGACCAGATATTGCCTACATTTGGGGTTTGTAAAAATGAACTGTTGATACTTAAAAAAAAGGGAAAAAAGAAATGATAATTTTGACTGTTGAACTATCTCTTGGATGCAGGCAAAGTCGCCACTTCAGAGCAGAATACAGCAGCGTAAACTCAGGGGTCCCAGAGCTCTCGTAAGCCTCTAAAAGAGGGAGGGGCCACATTAGTCTTTCTTCTTGCTCAATAGTTCTCTTTACCTCTTCAGCCTGTCAATCCCCATCCCGGTAACAGCTCCTCGTCAGTAAATTCAGGCAAAAAAAAAAAAGTGCTCAGAGGGTCACACGATCCAAGAATCCTTTTCTTTTCCCATCCAAGTCTGACTTAACTGCAGCTTCAATTTCAATTCTTCAGCACCCAGGCTACATAGCCAGCACAACAGCTACTTACTGCAGACTGCATCTACTTGGAAACTGCACCTGTCTAGCCCTTTATAATTAGAGTCTATTGAACCTAAAAGAAAAGATGTACTGGCACAAAAGAAATGATTTTTTGTTAACTATAAAATGAATAGACTGACATGTTGCTGGCCACACTGGAAACAGTCACTGTAGGCTTTTTGGCACTCGGGAGCTGGTTCAGTCACTTTGTTCTCTTGCTCTAAAACTTCCAGAATGCCTCTCAATCAGCTGACAGGTTGACACATATTTCTGAAAGTATCTGAGGCATCCTGCATAATGTGTATAAAAAATAAAATTAAATTATCTGGGCCAACAGAAAACATACCCTAAAACTTGATAAGAGAACATGGCCTTTCCCTTTAAGCCAGGTGAAAGAATTAAATAAACAGGCTGCCCAGTCCCTCAGCTTTTTACCAGAGCTCAACAGTGGCTGAAATCATTTTCATCAATAATCACACAGTGCAGGTATGAGCTAAATACCAAATACGAGTCCCTGGAGGCCAAGACAAAAACTAAAAGAAGAAAACGCCAGGAAGCCTGGTGGCCTTTTTTGAGATTAAAAGAGAAATTTTAAACAACAACTCGCAAGGGTTTGGCACAGAGCACCACTCACACACGTGGCAGCGGAAACACACAAGTACAGCCATTTATCAATTAATCATGATGCAATAAATGTGCACAGAAATGAGGAAACAGAATGAACATGTTCAGTATGGTCAATCGCAAGGTACTGCAACAAAGGATATGAAATTATGATTAACAGACCTCATTGTGCCTTTATTCACAAAGCTAGACCATGTCTAATGGAAATTCAGAAATCTCAATTCCAAGGTGACAAACAATATTACATCACAGTTAGTCGTGCTCAGTTTATGCCATATCCCAGGCCTGCATCCTGTTTAAATGTGCGTCATTGGGCACAGAAACTGGTTTTGCCTCCTTGAAATGTTCAGATTGGCTTTTAAATATACCTTTAAAATGAGATTTTAAATGGCATTGCAGATGCTGTGATTCCATAACCATTAATCGGAGGGTCACACTGAGGTCTGAGAGCAAATTATCTGCTGCATTTCAGCCATTTTCTCTAATCACCATATCAGAGAGGATGTGCTACTTTCCGTCACTCTGGGTTGCTCTCTGTAATTATTATTACCGTTCATTACAATGTGCTCTCTGTGCATTTCATCAGGCTGGAAAGGAAAATCATTTCCCTCCAGGTAGACTGAAAGACGGCCCCAGAGAGTAAGCTGGTGGATTTGGAAGCTTCTGGAAGTTTCAGTGAAAATCAACACCACATATTGAACAAAAGAGGCAGCTTCCCAATTCTTTTTCCAGTGCACACACAGACACACAGATACAGTACTAAGCAGAAGTTTGAGGCACATTCGAAACTACTGAGGAAGGCAAAGATGCTTTCAAGAATTATGAAATTTCTTAATACTGAAAAAATGTACTCAAGAGAGCTATGAACTGTGGGGGAAAAAAAAAAAACACTAAATCACACTTGGTGTGATAACCCATTGCCTAAAAAATAGGAACACGGTCCTAGTACACTGATTTATAGTTTAATAAGATGACTGTCTTTGACTTGCGCCAAACACATTGAAGAACTCGGCTTAATTCTCCTGAAGAATGTTTTACTAGCACCTGCTTGTCCAGATAATCCCAAACAACTTTATAATAATGAGATAATCATGAGATTAGGGCTCTGTCCTCTAAATCAACAGTTTTCAATGAAATACAAACATTCATTTAAAAAATTATCTCTTAAATAAATATTTGGCAACTTAATTATGTTTTACATCTTCAGCAACAGTAATCTGGACCCAAATTTAATTAAGAAATCTGCACTGCCTAAAACCTTTACACATGGCAGTATGACATAAGCTAATTCAGTTATTTTCTCTGCTCTGTTTTTTTCACGACATTTTCAATCTCAAACCGCAAATCCAGAGGTATAAGGCTGAGGAGCAGACAACGCGTACAATAAATAATTCATCAAAAAAATTCTGACATCTTGCTGTAAAGGGCTTTGTCAGACTGGGGTAAGAATACCCTTTTCATTTTAGTGAATAGAGGTTTTAAACGCCAGTCATCTCTCAGCCTTTATTTCAATCTTTAAAATCTGATATCATTTTTACTCTATTTTTGTGGCCTTCACATAAAGTTGAGCTGGGAATCAGGACTCTGGCACAGAACTCCTTACTTGAGTCTTTAGATTTTTCTGTCGCCATCTTGCAAGCAGGGAGTTATAAATAGTGGGTTCTGCACAAGCCTATGATGTAAATGACGCTGCCAGGTACTATGAAGTGGAACAGTCATCTAAACTGAGACTGGAAAACACCGGCAGCACTATTAATCAGGAGTGTAGGAGAGAAATACAGCGCTGCAGTAACACTATACATCACAGCAGAGTAACACGCGAGCGCCTAACGGTGAGAGGACTAAGATGGATGGACAGACTCATCTGTCTGTTTCCGGAAAAGTTTTTTGAGGCTTGGGGAAAACCTGTGATTAACAACAAAGTACAGCACACTCGGAGTCTCGCCGCACTGGAGTGAGTTGTGAGGTACAACACGACAGAGCAGGATCCAAGGACCCCTCTTCTGACCTGAGACATGAGCAAGTTCTTGCCACTAAAACTGATGGCTCTTTGGTGAGAATGTGAGCCCACAGGTTAAAGGGTCATGCACCCCCTGCCATATCCACATGACCCTTCAGTTCAGGTCCCACTTAAATTCCAGGGCTGAATACTAACGGATGCTAATGGTCTGTCACCAACAGTAGTATAGCTGACTGACCAATGCCATAAATAAGGGACAAGGTACTGCTCCTGGGTTATTCTGCGGGCCTGAAGAACTGCCCTTTTACAAACGTCTATTTATTCAAGCACAATAGATCAGGAATATTTCCAGAGTTCGCAGGGTAGAGTTAGCTTCAAAATTGTCACAATTGAAAATGAGAAAAAATTATAAAAAATATTATTATCCCTTAATTGACACTCCATTTAGTGTCATCTAATTTACATGGAAAAATGGCCTAGCATTTAAAATACAAACAAAAACATAATTCAACGATTTATAAATACTTTTTTTACCTATATAAAGTTGAAACAAAACAAAAAAGTTTTGCCCCATCAACTGTACTGAATTTTCCAGTTATTCACAAATTCCAAATTTGACGCCTCCAGCGCATTACAAAACAGTTGAGACTGTGGAGTGGAAAGGCTAGAAAATTTGTAGAATCTTCAGAAAAAACATCCAATTGGAAGACAAATAAACAGGTGAACATGTAACAAGTGATTCAATCATGACTGAGTATTATATGAGCAGTAACTAAAAGGACTGTCATTCACGAGCAAAACGGTCGAGGTTCGCATCTTTGCCAAAAGCTGCAGTCATACGATCAAAGAATGCTTCTCAATGAGCGGTGAAGGGATCTCAAAATTTAGGCATCCAGTGATGAACTTGGCCAAGACAACCAAAATAACCAAAATCTGTTACTTTGAAATAAAAAATAATGGTTGTATGTGTGTGTGTGTGTGTGTGTGTGTATCAAAAATAAACACACGCACACAACCATTATTAATTTGAAAGTGACAAAAATTGGTTGTTTCGGTTCTCTTGGCAGAGTCAATCCCTGGAACTGATTGAAAACAAGATGGCAGTAGTACAGGCCTGCCAGAGCATCATCAGGGACTGAACTCTGCAGTAAATATGTTTTTCAGTACCCATCAGAAAGACCCCAGAGGGAATTAGCTCATTCCAGACTGCACTTAATCACAGGCTATAATCCCCATATTTCTCATCTGAAGTGCCAACCATACACTGCGCCTTCCAAACATTAACTACCTCATATATTCCCAGTGCGCAGCATTTGGCTTTGTGGAAAACTCAATTCTCCATAATTCTGTTAATAGAATTACTTTGCATCCTGCTGTCAGTCATTTAATTTCTATCTGGCATTAATTTGGTCATCAATGGATTCCCTGAATATCAAGGATGTCATCAGTCCCCATCCACAGTTCGCAGCAAGTTTTAAAACTGGTGACTGCAGACATTTTGCTATTAATTTATTTGGAGACAGCACAGAGGAGAAAAAGGGGTATTTATCAGTAAACATTCAGTCACACATTCAGACAAAAGGATATGTCATTATAATGTGTCAGTATAATTATATCTCTGTGTAATGAGAAAGTAAATAATCTCGGCTGATCGTGTGAAGGTAGATTATATAATGCCAGGTTGTTTCAGGGCCAGGTAACAATATTTACACAGAAACTACTACAGGTTTTTTTTTTTCTCTTTTCTCAATCAGTTTATTTGATGGTAATTTGGCAATTTCTCTAATCAGGACTGATTATATGTGCATTTTTACATAAATTCTCACTGTTCAGAAATGTACTGTAAATTGCTGATAAATTCAAGTCAGTTGCTTGTGATTAACAATCTGCTGTACGTTTTGGTGCATCTAATATGCACGTAACCCTCTAACTCTTTGTGAGTGTTAAATGTGCGTTCATTTTTTATTGCACATTGGCCTGGAATTGGGGCAGCCTTTAAGTGCACTGAAGATATCTCTGATATCCACTGCCAGTTTGGCTGTCAGCTCTTTGGCTAAATTTGCATGAGTCGAAACAGTCTCCCCTGCTGTCATTTGAGCGAAAGGGAGGGGTATGTTGAGCCCTCGATAACATTTTGGCAGTTGGCACTACAAAGCTGACATTTTTAAAAATAGTATCCATATCCCACTGTTTGAAAAACTGGGTCAGCTATCAGCGCATATCGCCTTTTACATTTTGATCTATTTCAAGGGTTTATCTTGGGGGATAAAGTTGCAGATGTGGAAGTCTTCATCGGATGTGTTGTGAAAGTGCAAAACTGGGATTGGCAAGTGGGACCTCAGGTTCTGACAGGTCTGCTCAGAGAACACGAGGATAACACAGGACACATCGCAACCAATCAGGATCAAAGCGAGTCCCGAGAGGAGCAGTGCACCTGAGAACTGACAGATATTGTAAAAATACTCGTCAGGGATATAACATGGGGGATCCTTACTTTACTGAACTCTTTTGACCCATTCTGTGGCTTAAACTCCTCTACACACCACAGGCAAAACTAAATAAATAAAAACTTGAATAACACAAACTATTGTCTTTGAAAAACTTTTCAAAAGTACTCTAAAAAAGTACTGAAGTGTTTATTTTTTCATGCTGTGAAAAGCAGTCACCGACTGAAACAATGCTGCAAAGATCATTTCAAAAAATAAATCCCAAAAGCATGTGCGGATCATAAATAAAACTGCCAGCCAGCTGGGAATGACTGTCATGTTTCACTCTTCTTCTCTCAACCTAAAGAAATAAACTCTAACTGTCCTGCCTCGGTCCCACTGCAGCTGAGTGCATCTCCTGAATGGAGTGAGAGTTTATCCCCTCGTTCAATGACTCTCTCTCCATTCCTTTATTCTATCCTCAAATGACAGACTGCAGCACTCAGCACAACTTCTACTGCTCTTCATCATCATCACCATCATGACTCGCTTATTCTGGATTAAAATTTCAAAGGAAGCTGAAGCATATCCCAGAATGCACTCGCTAATAGCAGGGACAAGCAGCCAATCCACTTCCACTGCAGAACAGATCCTACTCACTCACATCCATGGCAGAATTTGAGTAATTATACGAGGATGGAGGTGAAGGCAAAGATTGAGACGGGGAAAGCAGAGGATATGAAGGAGGAGGCAGAGAAGGAGAGTAAGAAATTACACTCATTTAAATCCTTTCACAGATATTTGAAAGCGTGAAGCGGGAGTTAGGAGTGGTTTCCAGCAGCTCTCAGGTGCCTCATCATCTCATATCACCTGGATAATGTAGCACAGCCATTTAACCTCAATTAAACAAGAGGAAATGAATAAATTAATTAGAGAGGGGCTTTGCTAGATGGCCAGACTGATGTTAATTGTTTGAGGATGTGATTGTTAGACTGTTGGAATGAAAGTGTTTTAAAAGAAACATTCCTTGTTATGATGAAATGACTCTCAAGACAACACTTCAATTACTCATAAGCAGCACTCCTAAAAATTCAGGTTCCATTTCAGTGCTGTTTCGCAAACAAACAAAATCTAAAATGAGCATGTGGAGAGTCACTAAGATGTGCCTCTCCATCAATATTAGTGGCCATCTGTATGCTAAAACATCCAGGACCAATGACTTCCTCACTCAAATCGGTCCTCAGTAAGGGGTGGGCTTGGGGGGTGTCAATAGAAGTTTGGGGCATTATGGGCCTGAAATCTGCTAGGCACCACAGGGAGGTGTTTGAGAAAGGAGGAGGAAAGAGTTGCGGAGGGGGTCTCCCCTGCGCCCGATCTCAACGAAGTAGCAAGAGCTGAACAAATCAGACAGCCCAGTCAGATCGAACACCTGTTTAGTGGACAAGCACTGGGATCTTCTGAACTGACCGCTGTCTGTGTTACCTGACTGAGCTCACAGGAGAGAACAGGCTCTTTCACAGCACAAAAGGCAGAGTGAGAAGACTGGAGGAGCTGGAGAACTCGACTCCTCAGAGACAGAGATTCAGAGGCAGGAGGCGGCTCTCATTCTCCTGAGCAAAGTCATCTACCTTTCATCCAGTCAGCAAGTGTCCCACTGCTATAGATGTGTGATATCAAAGCTGTCAGCCAGTCCTCCAAAAAGCACACCTCCCAGATCCCAGAGATGCTGGAAAAATCACTGTTATTTGTTGGTACATTCCTGCAGCATTTGCATCCGGCTCTACCTCAAGAAGGTGAAAAATTAATCATGGGCAAAATTTGACCATCGAATAGTGCATTTGAGAGACTACAGTTTAATGTGAACTAATGTATGACACTGACGCCAATAGATTTTCATGAGCTTTCCCACAGAGATGCACATGCATTGAAAATGTCAAAATAGCTTTTCTTTCTGACATTTGAAAAAAAGGCAAATGGCCACTAAAATTTTGAATAATCTGGTTTGAGACAAGTTGATTACGAACACAGAGAGGCTGAGGAAAAAAAAACTACATTATCTGCGTTTCAATTTTATTATATTAATATACATAGAGGTTCTGCAGTTCTGCCAAAGTGTCAAAGGAGGTGTGTGTGTGTGTGTGTGTGTATTATACATGAGCCAAACCACTAACAGATGAAGCAAACAACATTGATTATCCTGTAACACTGGCGCATGACAAGGTCAGCTGACAGACATTAAATGGTAAGTGAACAGTTGCTTCTCCTAGTCAACATCTTGGACGGAAGAAACAGGACATGAGCAACTTTCACAAGGGTCAAATTGTTATGGCCAGATGAGTGAGTCAGAGAATCTTTGAAGCGAAAGGACCTCTGCAGTGCTCCCTGTGAGCAATAGTGAGTACCTACTGATACAGTGGTCCAATGAGAGACAAATCATGAACAGGTGACAGGGTTTTGGGCGCCCAAGGACACAGAAGGCCAATCCCGTCTGATCTGAGCTAAAAGAGGGGCTTGCTTGAGGAATGCGCCATAGCACAGTGCATCACATCCTGCTGCATACAGCGCCTTGTAGCTGCAGACCAGTCTAAGGACCCATTCAAATCCTGGTCCATCGCAAAAAAACATCTACAATATGCATGTCACCGTGGGGACTGAATCTGGGAGTAATTGAAGAGGGTC
Organism: Gymnothorax javanicus; assembly: GCA_029692085.1. Classification (NCBI taxonomy): domain Eukaryota; kingdom Metazoa; phylum Chordata; class Actinopteri; order Anguilliformes; family Muraenidae; genus Gymnothorax; species Gymnothorax javanicus. The sequence continues at coordinate 12,486,786 of CM056205.1, forward strand.
GCCTAGTCCATCGAGTCCCATTTTATTTAACATCATGAGCCTGGACTGAGTACATCTGCAACATTTACCTGGGGAAGAGGTGACACCAGGATGCACCGTGGGAGGAAGACAAGCAGGTGGAAGGAGTGAATTCAAGAGGACTTCAGTTAAATGGAGCTGTTTTGAAGGCACGGGGCGCCCCACATAATATAAGGCAGGTGGTTTTAATGCTGCGGCTGATCGGTTTGTGTATATGTGTGCATGCAGTTTTACATATGCTACACTCAAATCGTGAACCCAGTTATTTCATAAAATGACTAAAAATTTCAGTAATTTCATGAAATGGCTCGCGCTAAACTTTCACAAAATGACTGGTATCACAATCTGACTAAATATACTACTCAAAATTTGATAGGGATCATAGGAATTTTTTTGTGAAATGACATGCAAATTTGGTAACTGCCACTGATGAACAATATATTGGATAAATGACATGCAGTCAGACTCAATACACATTTGCACGTGCATTTCATGACATTAAATGAGCGTGCAGCCTCACATTTTGGCTTTGACTAACACTTCACCATTTCAACTCAGACGTGTGTATTGCTTGTTGGTGAAAATTTGGAAGTTCCCAAATTTTTTGCATTACATTTAGCAATAACAATGTCTCCTCAACGTCTTAGACGTCGATTGACTTCAGAGCAATTGGGAAGATGCATCGGAATGCTTGACTCTGGCTTCTCACAACGTCATGTTGCTAATGCACTTAACGTCAGCCAAAGCTGCTAGAACAGAGCGTGGAACCGGCATCAAACGTTTGGTACAGCAGCACACCGTCATGGGGGTGGTCGTCAGAGATCGACTACACAACGACAAAACCACTCTCTCACACTTCAGGCACGACGTCATCCTTTCTGGACAGCCACCACCCTACGAAATGACCTTCATAACGCCTCGGGGGTCAGGGTATCCACTCAGACGATACGGAATCGTCTTCATACTGCCGGCCTCAACTCAAGAAGGTCATGTGTTCGAATCCCACTGACCGTGCGTCATAGGCGTGACTGTTTGGATTGGGCTCACGATCATGTCACATGGACACACAACGATTGGGCTCCAGTTCTCTTTACTGATGAGTCCCGATATTGCTTGGACTTTACTGACAGGAGGCAACAGGTGTGGCGAAGACAACGTGAGCGATTTAATGATGCCTACATCAACGAACACGACCGTTATGGTGGCGAATCAATTATGGTCTGGGGAGGAATAAGCAGGAATGGCAGAACGGACCTGCATGTCATGGGGAGAGGGACGATGACAGGGGTACGGTACAGGGATGAGATCCTCAATGTGTACTTAAGACCATACGCTGGTGCTGTTGGCCCTGATTTCATCTTGATGGATGATAACGCCCGTCCCCATCGTGCTAGGGTGGTGAATCAATTCCTAGAGCAGGAGACAATTGTCCGCATGGACTGGCCCGCGCGTTCGCCGGACCTAAACCCTATCGAGCATGTGTGGAACATGCTGCAGGTCGCCATTTCTGGTCGTAGGGCACAACCCACAACTCTAGAAGAGCTCGGAAATGCCCTTGTTGAAGAATGGAACAACATTCCAATTGCAAGCATCCGGGTTCTGATTGACAGTATGACCCAACGTTGTCAAGCCGTCATTCAAGCTAGGGGAGGCCATACCCGTTATTGACATTAACTGTGGTAAAGAAACATCAAACGAACACTGTCTGTTTTCACTTTACATGTCAGAGGTGAAACCATGAAGTGTTCGTGAAAGCCAAAAGTGTGAGGCTGCACGCTCATTTAATGTCATTAAATGCACTTGCAAATGTGTTTTGTGTCTGACTGCATGTCATTTATCCAATATATTGTTCATCAATGGCAGTTATCAAATTTGCATGTCATTTCAAAAAAAAAATCCTATGATCCCTATCAAATTTTGAGCAGTATATATACGCTGCTCAGCCACAAAATTAAAACCACTTGCCTCTTGTGCAGTAGAGGTTTATGCAGGACGGATATGAGCGGAAACACTTTAAAAACCTTTTTTTTTTAATCCCAAAGCTGGAGGTTTTACAATTTAGGTACCGTGATATATGTTGAGTGAACTCCATCTTGCAAGCTGTGAAATATTCACATTGGATTGCAGTAATTGGTCGTTTCTCAGAAAGTAAGCTCATCTCGTCACAGAATGTACCTCTTAGAGTGACCCACGGGGCGTAGAAAGAGCATATTCCTGATGCTTAATTATGGTTGTTGCCCCTTGGGATGGAGAGACAGAAATGTAGAGAATCCATCCTTCCCCTCTTAATGAATTCTTCACATATAAAACAGTACAGCCAGTCAGGCTCTTCATATTAGGTGAAAATAACCTCAGGAAAACAGTTTTTTGACCCCTGTGCCGCCCCTCTTCCACCTCCACTTCCTGGCAGCTCCCACAAAGTCAGTCCTGTATGCGGCTCATGACTCTTATTTACTGAGGGAAAAGTTCCAGGGTCAGAGGGGTGTTTACATTAGAAATGCAAACATTGGGCTGCCAGATCTGAGCATTTTCTTTATCTATACACTGTGAAATGCAGACAATAAATAAAGTAGTTGCATATGTGCGCAAGTTCTATTAGTATAATTCAGATGGTCTCAGAATTCTTCCATAAAATGACTCTGCTCTTCCAGAGCGGTAGTTCTGTGAGCACTTTTAAACAGCATAGATAAATGTAACATTGTACACGATACATGGGAGATAGTTTATTTGGGTGTTACAGCTGAATTCACTGTTTTTGGGCAGACTTATTCTGCAAAGAGGCTTTATCAGTTCTGAAATCCATTACTCTCCCCAAGTCTGTAGTGAAATGCTGTGACTGCGGTTCTCTGTGTGATACTGATAAATGTTCTCAACCACAAAATCATCTCTAAACCGCCTGCAGGTCTAACAAAGCAATAACGCTGGAGCATCAACTTATTGTACGAGTTAGTTGCTAGATCTAAGGTAATAAAATACCTCCATGAAATATAAAAATAGGAGAATTGGATATTTATGCATTTGTCCGTTTATTTAAGAGTGACCGATTTAAAATCCTTGTCCGTGTTTTTTGAGGAAAAAAAGAGATTTATTTTCACAAATATAATTTAAAAATATTTATCACCTTCAAAAATATCTTTCAAAGACACTCTCTACTTAAGACCAGTACAAAATTCATCTACTTTCACTAGACTGGTAAAGGTAATTGCACTTCACTTATGGAAACATCCTCAATGACCGTTTGTTCCTTTTCCATAACTTCCAAAGAAAAGCATGTCACCTGCAAAAATATCGTTGGCCAATTATACACGGCAGTATGCGACACGCTTCAGATGCAAATCCCTCCATATACACCATCTGGTTACCTAATAAAATACTTAATTCGCATGCATTCACATTTACTTGTAAATGCATAAATTAGCTACTCCAGAAATAAGGTGTTAATACTTTACACGAGCATAAGCCACACCAGGTATACAGTGTTCCCAGGAGACGACGGATTTCTTAAGCATAATGTTAACAGAAAGACAATAAAACATTTGAATTCCTAAATTAGGGACTAGCAAGATTGATAATGACAGAGGGATCACGTCATTCCAAGCATAGCAATCACTGTCTTTACTTACGTTCCGTCACAAAGTCTGGTAACATCGACATCACCAGTTATAAACACAGAGTATGCTGATTTTGAGAGTCTCTGTGCATGCAGGACCCAATTGATCAACGTGGTGTAAAGACAGTCCGGCCAATCGGAAGCAAGCATTGCTCAAGTAGATAATTGCCCGGCAGAAACAAAAAGCTGGGCTGGATTTTGATGAGGTCCTGATTTGGTGATCCCCTGTTAAGGATGAGCAGCCTTTCCTGACAACAACTGCTTCACACAACAGCTTTACTTTCAACTTTATTCCTCTCGACTTTTAATTCCTAAGTGAAGTGATTCAGAGAGGCATTCAGTTACGGCATTTTTCACATTCCGCCCACCAGGCTTAAAGAATCAATTCAATCATGAAAGCCAGGTCGTCTGTTCCCTCCTTGGTGTTTTGAGCTCAGAAAAGTTATGATGGGTCTCAGTGTACATGACATCATATCCTAAACTCATAGCCAACTCTTGACAAAATTGGCAATGGTAAGGGCCCAAATGCCCTGCTGAATTAAGTTTTCTCCATTTCATTTTAAATGGTTCCAGAGGCATTGGAGCAGGTCAAATATCAGCTTATGGTTCTGACTGGACAGGGAGCACCTACTCTGTGATGCTCAAACCATGATTTTACCTTTCTTTGTGAATTTACTGAATTTCAAGAGTTTAATTCCCATCACATTGTTACTTCAAATTCACCTGCAGCCATCATACCTACCCATAAGATTATTTCAATTCTTCATGCTCATTATAAGACAAGGAAGACAAAAATACAAACCTACAAATCAATTAAGATTGAAGCTGTTGAGATTCTAAAGCAATAATTGGTTCTCTTCATTCACTCCTTCTGCCACAGGATTCTGTGAAAGATGAACAACTGAAAACTGAGCTTTAATCCACAGATTTCTGTGAGCTCAATCTTACAGATTACAGCACAAGTTTGAATCGTTGACACATTGATACATTCCTTCACTGAGGGTGATGATACTTGGGGACTAGGAGACAGATCCCAAAAAAAATCCATCATTGGCACTGTTCATTCAATGGTTCAATGTGCCAAAAATTTAGAAACAAAAGCACTGTCTTTTAACAAAAGGACTGACTTTTCTTGTGCCTGGATTGGTAGGATTTTTTCCCCGGGGCGTTACTCTGCTGACTAACGTTCAAGGGATCTTCTATTGTATAGATAATATAAGGAACATCCGATTAAAATCTTGGTTACCAAGACAGAAATGGTGATGTATGATCACAAGCTGTCCGTTCCATCCCCTGTGGTTAAAGTAAATGGGGTATAAGGTTTAACAAATATTCTCCAAAGATCGTGGCTGTTAAAAAAGATGCTCAATAGGGCTGCTTTAATCTAATTAAGAACTAGAACATGAAGTGAACAAAAGGCTTTCCATCTGTATTATATTTGAAGCAAATTGAAGAGTAAAATCTGATGAAAACGATCTATACAACTTGAGACTTTTTGCCGATTCATATTGCCTAAAGCGTCTGGAAGAGTGCAAAGTCAGCCCATTTTATTAACTTTCTCAATAAGTGAAAAAAAAAAAAAAAAAATCTGGCATAACAATGTGAATGTTACCTGAAAGGAAAACCAGGCAGACAGCAGTCCAGAGTATTACGTTTTTTTTTTTTTTTTTGAATGAGATCTCAATTCCTGTCCCAGGGGTGGAGATGGGGTTTAAAACTCAATAAATACACAAATACACATCCACACAAAAGTATTCACAGGGAGAACTGATGTATCATCCAGCTGAAACAATGCAATAAGATGCACTTTTTTCATTCCCTGTGTGGTTATTGCAATCGATAAAGGAGCCTGCTTTTGTTTTACAGTCATAAAGAGATGAATAGAAACATTTCTGTTTTCTTTAAATTAGACCAAAAGTACCATCTACCATTAAGACAGTAACAAGTGGCAGTATGCTATTTATCAGAAGTCACAAATAAGTGCAATTAATTTGACCAGCATTACAGGCTAAATAGGGTCTCTTGCTCAAAGATGATTTTCTGACAATATCTCAAATTTACAAAGCACTACTTTCTATAGGTTCACAATAAATTGCATTTGAAAATGAAAAATTAAATCTACTATTAATATTATCATATTGCCCTTTAAAAACTATATTTACTGTAAATAAATACATAATGATGATGCAATACACTCCATGAGTAATAGAACACAATCAGCTGTTTAGAGCTGTAATCTCTAAATGGTTTACTTAATTTCAATCCATCCATTAGAAATGAGCCACTTTGTAATTACGGCACAAAAAATTTGTAAAAATACTCAAGGAATACACTGAATTTTATTTAATTCAAGGGCTAAAGAAAGCTGGCTTCTGCAAGAAGCAAACTTATAAATGAATCCAGAGATGCCATGTTCACTCTGATGGGTGTGAGTTACCAGTAATTGGCCCCTCTGTTCCCCACCACCACGTAAAGAACACTGGTGCGCAGCTAAACAGCCATCAGGCTCCAGCATGGCCACTGGCTGTTTCTGATAAACACACAAAAAAGGTCAGGATTTAGCCAGATGTGATGCAGAGAGGATACACACTTTGATTTGAAGCTCACCTTTTCTTACTTAGCTGAATCCCTGTCACATCCTCTGGGGGCGATGGATGAACAGGCAGGGAGGGAGGGGGTATTAAGCAACAATGGCTTTAGCAGTTACTGTTGCTTCCGGTGGGTTATTTAAGCATCTCCGAAGGCACTAAATACTTGATTAAAAAGAGCTTTTTGCTTCTGTTGCTTTGCAGTTATGAAAAAGTTAAGCCACTTCCAGTTTTATGACCAGCATACTAAACTGAAAACAATAAAACCAACTGCTGGAATGATGACGGCATGGGAATGACCCGACTTCTGCCACCTGCATCAGGAATAAGATCTGAAGGACCTTTTTAGCCAGGAAGACGTTTCTAAGAATACTTTGTGCCTGAGAAGCCTTCCAGAGATGAGTACAAATGACAATTTTACAACATGTAGATCCGACCGAGCAATCTGATCAGTCAATCAGACAATTAGAATGTTCTCAAATGAGCATGACAGCACGGGTAGCCAAGCCCATATGAAAAATACCTCATCACTAAAAATATTACTCCGTTGTCTTTGTCACGGCACCTGTTAGCTTAAAAATGACTGAGATGTCGGCAGAAGTATAAGTATCAGTCCATGAAAAAATTATTTTTTCCAGCGGATATTCTAGTTACAACATGATAGCAAAGCAGTTTTGTGTTGCTATGTGCGGTATTTATTCAGTTTTGGGAAATCACGATGTCTAGAAAACATAAGCCCAAGTTGGCTGGCTGACAAGGACTAGTTAACATCAGATCTCATGTATTTCCACTGAAACTGAGAGAAAACTAGCAAAAAACTTTTATATTTTGAGAGCGAAATGCCCACAGTATGAATACATTTTGATTATACATGTTATTTTGTTGGTAATAGTTGTATAATCGCATTATTACACTCGAGGGTGTGCTTGACCGTCATTATTGTCACTTCAGTGATGCTAACGGAACTCAGCAAAAGCACCTCGTTCCTGGCCGCATCACTGTCGTGACAATAATGACAGTCAAGCACACCCTTGAGTGTAATAATGCTTGAAAAACAAATGGCCCTCACAGCCACTTCTCTCTTCTGCTGTGACACAAACACACATGTAAAAGAAAAACTGATTTATAACCCCCCCCCCCCCCCCCCAATCCACATCCACACTTTTATTGCCAGTTTTGGGTAGATAATGCCCTCACAGATAGACAGTAAGATTAATCCTAGTAACTATGAAATGCATTCAAACTTCAGTAATATAGTTCTGATCAGTGTAAAGAAATGAAACCAGCTAAGTTCCCCTTAATGTACGATTTATTTTTGAGTTAATTTAAGAAAATATATTTGGCTGACAATAAAATTCAACTTGGACCATGGGGGGGGGGGGGAGAGAAAATGAAAAGAAGGAGCGTGAATTTGAACACTGAATCTCAAAAGCAGGAGCTGGTACGCCTCCAGTATAATACTGTTGCAAGCACAAGGCACCCAAGGCACTGAACGTCCAGGATATACAAGAAAGCCAGCTCTAAGCTTGCCTTCACTTCAAACAGAATAAGGCTGTTTGATAAGTACAATACACACAGGATAAATGTAGCAAGCTAAACATTAAAAGTTTCTATACAAATACGTCTTTTGTCTCTCCAGTGCCTGGGGTCAGGAATTATGCAAGCGGTCATCTGGGGGTCAGTGGAGAATGAGGAGTATCTAGTCAAAAAAAAAAAAAGAAAATTTACCCAGGAATAAGTGAGAGAGCAGCACAAAGCATGAGCCAAGGCAGATGGGAAATGTAGGCCAAAGAAAAGAGGAGAATAGCCTCCTTATAGGAAAACAGCTGCCACCCTGGGGTGCTAAATGCCTGCGTCCTCAAAGTGATCATAAGGGTAATTCCATGTCAAATAACCAGGGCCTGACTCCGACCATCTCAGATATAGCAGATATAGTACAACTGTTTTGTCTACAGTCCAGGTAAAAGACAATATAAAAATCACTCTTCTCTGTTTTATTTTCATTTACATACTGCCCCAACTCTTGAGGAATTGAGTTTGCACTTTGTCTCGAGATTTAGTTTACCTTTAGCTAACTCAGAGGGGTAAAAAGTGTAAATTGCCTTATTAATATTTATACGACAGTATAAATGAGTGATTAAATGCAGTTATTTATCACTGCTAAGCTGACATTAGCACTTTCAGATTATCTACCCAATGAACTATGACTCCACAGCACACGCATTCTTTTAGTCGGGAGAGAAACCAAGTGAAGAACATCCAAACACTTATTAAAGACTCAGCTCATCTGACTGCTCCATTAGCATCTGTTACCGCCGAGGAAACCTTTGAATATTTCATGCAAAACATGTCCCATGACTTAGACATCTCTCTTAAACAGACATCCCATTAATTTTCTCTAAACCGCTTCTCAGATTGTAGAAGGAATTAAGCAATGCAATCGCTATTCCGTGTAGCTTTTGTACAATCACATGAGAGCCGAAAACTGCCCGGTGTGGAACATCCTGGGGGAAGGCGCTCGTGACAGAAAGCCCTACAGGGGCGGTAGCTTGGTAATTAAAGAAGCCCCGAGTTACTTTCTACGGTACATTAGTTTTAGATCAATTGCATTGAGAGAATAATGGTCATAAATAGACAAAAATGTGAATGTGCACGTGTTCGAGATGCACACCTGAATATGTGTGTGTGTAGATGTATGAGGGGAGTGTGCACAAATGTATACATGTAGGTCAAAGGATGGTCTCATGAGAATGCAAGTACATGTGCACAAATATTCTTTTCAACACATACATCCCACATATACACTGAATGTATACCCGAGCCGCACTGTGTGCATTCATGCTTTGCATGTGCATGTCTGTACATGGACATGACGGAAGGAGAGAGAATGAAAGAGAATAGGGGATTATGAGCATGGAAATCTTACCCTGGACACCCTATTGGCCACCTCCCGGCCAACCATGAGGCCCTGGACAAAAGTCCTGGCTGCGATGAAGGCCCGGGTGACCTGAGCCTTCAGTTTGCGAGGCACATCCCCGAAGGGCTTGAGCTGGTCCGTGTACTTGCTGATGCACTCCAGATAGTCCTCGCTGAAGTGGTACTGCGAGTTGAGCAGCTGGAACATGCGCTCCAGCAGTCGGACCCAGAAGTCATTCAGCATCTCCTCCAGGTTGACGTTACCGCCCGTGTAATACCGCTTCAGCTCAGTGAACAGGTCCTGGAAGACCTCAGAGTTCTGCATGTACAGCTTGCCGTACGTCCGCACAAACATGTCATTCAGGGACTTCTCTGTGTTCTCAAGAAGCTCCAGGAAGAACTCTGAGACAGGAAAAGAGAGGAAAGAGTGGTGTTACTGTACAGGCACGCAGATACATGCAAGTGCAGATGTAATTCTAAGTGAAGGACTTCTTACACAGATCTCTAACACAGGGATGAGTCTGAGATTACAAACGCTGTACCACAAGAAGCTCTGAGAAATAGACATGGATTAATCAACAGTGTCCCCTCACACAGTCTAACCCATTTTATGGGGTTTCAACAGGAGGGAAAATTAAGCGCTTCCTCTGACTCGGAAGATGAAGTTACGAACGTTGAAATGACCGTCAACCCTGTTCGTTAAAGAGTCAATTACTCCAAGCTCTGTGTTCTCCACTGATCCTTATGTTCCGCAAGAGGCCATGAAGTTGTCAGACTCAGGTCCTTCACTGTAATTTGATTGGGTGTTCAGCACCTTTTATTTAATCCTCTGGAGCAGGTTGGGAGTCTTCTATTTTGAAAAATATATAATTTGCTTTTCATGAGGACAAAAAACTGATCTTGAAAATCAAAATGCTTTCCTCTTCTTTACAATAATAAGTATTATTATTATTATTATTATTATTATTATTATTATTCAGCATGATACCAGTTTCCATTAGTGAAAAAAAAAGTGTGCTTTTGTAAGGCAGTTGCTGTACCATATGGCAGTTAAATCATGTCTCATAGCTGAGATCAAGTGGTGAATGTCAGATTTCTTCTGGGTTAGTAACAGACTAGGGGTCTGTAGTCCTTCCTTTCACTTCTGGATTTCACAAAATGGGTGTTTATGACCGGAGGGACGAGTAACACTGACCTGTCACTCCCATCCCTTCACACTTCAACTATAAAGTTATTAAAGTGCTTAGCAAGCTGGACAGTGTCTGGGTCTGTGCAGACAGATTTAGAGTTACAGTTCAGCTTCTCTATATAATCCAGGCGGCCCTTATGATGAAGAGAAGAGATCATTCCACTCATGTGAACGTGCCGCACTGATCTCACTTTCACACAGAACATTAGCGTACACTGGAGATCTTCAGATAACTGAGGAATAATTGTATAACCTAAATGAGGAAAACCCCTGAGAATGTCATTAATACTTAATGAAATGGCAACCTCTGCTTGAGGAAACAAATCAGGCACACTCATAGTGCTGCAGTCATGTTAATCCGCTACAGTTTCACTGGCACAATTACTCCTCCTGTCATTCATTCTGCTGTGTGTGCATGTATACAGTATGAAAAATATACTGTATATGAAGTGAAATCATAAACATTTTGGAACAAAGGCATTTTTTTTCGCTGACTGGGCAACTGCTTGAAATTTTTGGATTCACAAAATAATTCACATTGAGATTACTGTGCAGATTTTCAGTTTCTATTAAAGGGTATTTTTATGCGTTTAGGAGTGATCATGCACAACATAAATTACAGTGCAACACAATTCCATACAAACACACGAGCGCGCACACACACGCGCGCACACACCCGTGCACAGAGACACACACGCACACATAACCCACAAATATAAACTATCAATGTGCAATAAAATCAACACAGCCTGTTGAGTGTGTTGTAGATTACTGTCGTTGACAGCACAGCACTTTGTTAACATTATTTACACTCATAGGACTGTGGGCTTTTTGTTTGTCACTGTTGTTATTTGCCTTCTTACCATTTGTTTGCTCCAGTGGTTTTTTTGTCTTTTCCAGCAGTCAATGCTGAGCTGTGAGCTTTCAAACGAGGCACAATACAAACAGCAGCTTTCAGCACTGCCTTATTAACAGGGATTCACGCCCAAGAGAGAACGCAAAACAAATCAACATAAAGCACTATAGAATTGTCGCTTGCAGCCTGCTATCAAATCTGCATTTCCATTCCCCAAAAAAACACACACAGATGATCTATGACAAGCCTTCTAATGAAACTCAGAGGATTTCCCATCTCCGGTGTTAGCTGAAGGAGGTGCACCATTAGGTTTAGAAAACAAATGTAAAGACAAAACTACAGGCACTTAATAAAGAGTATCATTACATATCCATTACAGAGCTCTCCGATACCACCCTGCAGAAACAGATCTGGCTGGACCAGGGGACAAAAAAAAGGCTAACAATTCCTCTGAGAACATGAGAAAAGAAAGAGATTTTTCTTTTTCACTTTTTTATTTGTTTTTTTAAACAATTGTATCATATCAGACAAACTCAGGAGGTGGCATGAGTATACATGTCCGCATGAGCGTAAATCTAAATACAGTGTTGCTTGATCTCTAGTTTTACATCACTAACTCAAAGGAACTCAATTAGCATTGAAAGTACCATATGAAATCACAATATGCACAGACAGCTTTGTTAAGTAATGAAGATCTTCCAAGAGATTTATTACCTGCTCCCATTTCAACATTTTTTTTCCAGCTGTACACAGGAAAATACAACCACAGTCCAGTACTCTCATGAATAAGAATTTGATTGATACAGCTGACTTTCATAGTGGGACCAGTCTCACCGCAGCCACTAAAACACCAAAGAGATTCAGAAGTGATGTTGGTAAAGCTTTTTACAGCTGACAAGGCTGTAAGTGAAAGGGAAAATGGAGCCAGGAAGTAGAGCATGACGACACTGACCTGCTCGGCTTCTGGAGATGTGAATTATTAGGTCATTGCTGTTCGCACACACTTAAATGTTCAGTGTTAAATCAATTTGATAGATATTAATCTGAGTGGGTGCATGTGACCTCAATTGGAGTGATAAAACTTGCAAAAATCTGTAAAGACAGACAGTGGTGGGGCTTCCTGTGAACATTGAAGAAGGTTGATATATGAGTGTCAAACACACACAAAATTCTAAAAAAGATCATTAAAAGTTACACTCATGATGGTGATGCCACCTCTGTATACCACTTATCAAGTCCCTTATACTGGCAAACCTCAATCAAGCGGTTGTGATCTGGTTTTTACTTATGCTTTTATAATTATTTATACTGGATGTAGAATGAATTTTGCATGCATTTGTGCCTGTGTGTACATGTAATAATGTCTCACTGTCAGACAGGTAATATTGGCAACACTGAGCCTGATAAATTTAACAGGAACAGCAGTGTAAAATAAACAGCTACATAAATTACAAAGCAACCATTATCCTTTTGTTCCTGTAACTCAGAGTCCATTAGATTACATAATAAAGACCATCACACTGTGCTTGTTCTGGTAATCGGAAGCAATCTCACAAACAATTTCAAGGTGAGTCTGCTACCTTGCAGAGATGACTTCTTCAGGCTAATTACTCAATCCCTCCTTGGCCATCGATTTATATTACCCTGCATTTTGGCAGAAGGAAATTCAGAGGGGTCTTATTAAACTTGAAATGTTTCTTAAGTGGCCATTAGTGCCCTGCAGTGCCATGGAAATTAAAATGATATCAGGAGCTGCAGTTTTTCGCAGGTCCAAAGCTCACAAGGCTCGTAAACACAGAGCACAGAACAGGATTTCCCCTTCAGCACAGCATGGCAGCGGAACAGGTGACAAGATCTTCTCACTGGAGAGATAAATCTCTGCTGTAACCCACCACTGTTCCTCTGCAGTGGAGACAGATAGTTACATACTTCATTAAGTAGGAACATCCTGCAGGAATTTATCTGCTGAGCAAAATCAACCGTATTTTCACTCACATTTATCCCAGCTTGGTCTGGAGGTGGGCTATTGATTTAAATGGCAGCAATAAAAATAAAATTAACAAAAAAAAAAATCAAAAGATGATCAGTATTTAGAGTGGAAAGTATTGAGTGTATATTTTCAATTATTTGATTATTTTTTCCATCTAGGGAGAGCCAATTAACGTTAAAGGAGCTGTTTCACAATTACTGCGCAAGCTCCCAACTTTTGAATGAAGTAAATCCACTCAACTGCAAGTCAAAATCTAAACGGTATCTTTCTTCTTCTATGATAACTGGCGCAGGCACCCAGCTTACATTCTTTGTATCCCTTGGCTAGAGCTTAAAATAGTGCTTTGAATCCACGAATTTCCAAAGAAAGCTCCTTAAAATAAAAAGCATAATGCTGGAGTAACTAAAATATATAAAATATAAAAATACAGTGCAAAATGAGGACGGATTGCAAGGATGGAATTGTGACTTGCAGTTATGCAGATTCACTTTCTAGGGATGTATGTTCTGAGCATGTGCAGTAATCATTAAACACCTCCTTAAAGTCTAGTCTGAAAGTGACAGAGGAAGTCTGGGGCTGGTTTCACAAAGATAGACTCTGACTATGGGTTAGACACAAGCACTAGTCAGACTTCAGATAGACGTCTAAATTCAGCCATTTCACGAAGCTGTTTAGTTCTAAACTATCTTAAGTAGGAATACTGTACAATGCATTCTGGGTAAATTAAGACCTTTTTCAAATGAAAAAAAAAAAAAAAATGGCCGCATCTAGCCGCTCAGCTCCCTTTACCCCAGCAGAAAACTTCTGTTTGCTTGAAAATTCAATACATATAAAGAAATTTTACTCAGAAAATTCAATGAAGAGTGTAACAATAACAAAAAACCTGATATGGAAAAAAATAGCCGAAACCAGGAATGGTGTAAATTTAACCGTTGAGAGAACCATCAAACCACAAATTATGAGCCATGTTTTTCTTTCTTTCCTGTATTCCTGTTTTTTTGTTGAGTACCACTGGTCAGAAGGTGTAACTGATTGGTTACCATGGTAACATAGCTCTAAAGCCTAAGTTATCCTGGGGGTGAGGTGTCTAATTTTTTTGGCTTTAATTTAGTCAGTGTCTATTTTTGTGAAACAGTCCAACTTGCATTAGACCAATCTATGAGCAAATTTTAGACTGGTCTAACCCAGTCTGAAATATCTTTGTGAAACTGGCTCCGGGTCTTTGTTCCATACATCATTTCTCTCCTCTGTCGTCCTTCCAAGTGATTTGTCTTTACAATGCAGCTTACAGCACACAAATTTCAGATATTGACCACAAAGAAAATCTTCATGTGAAATACTGGTGGCAGTAGTCAGACCAATAGGATCCAACAAATCGGGCTGTCGTTGAGTGACATTTAATTAATGTCTTTTTAATGTCTTTTGATCACAACAAATTAAACAATAGGAAAAGAGATTGGTATTTACCCAATTTTTTAAAGCATCCATGTCCACATGTACAGACTTGGCCAATTCGACCATTTTCACTACATGTCCTGCTGTGTACAGCATTATTTCCATGGGGCGAACAAACGACGTCACTCATTAAATCAAGACAAAATGTACTGGCTTGGCTGTTTACAAGGCAAAATACAAAAAAGTGAATTTCTGCATCTCACACCCAAATAACTTCTGTTTTTGATTGATGGTGCTGTACTGTGTATAGTCAGCAATGTGCATTGATACAGTATTCATTTTGAAACTGAGGGTGCATTAGAGCTGAGTGGTATTCGTACAGACATTCTTTTGCTCAGAAGGATGACACTGTGAGGAAATTAAAGTACTACTGCGGGAGCTTTTGAGCGGAGAGAAGCACGACCGCCCTCAGTAGGAATAATTTATTGAGCTTTGGAAATGCTAATCAAGTGCGGCATGATAATTCCAAATGTCATTACCTGGTTGTCACATCCAATCAAATCACTTGCCAACACCCTACATGGTTATAGCAAGACGAAAGTCTGAGCATATTTCTTGAAAGGTCACATCAAGTCAAATCATTTTTGTTTTGAAGACAAACACATTTTTCTTCCTGATATTCATTACAAGGATGAATTATAATTTTCTTTCATTTCATGATTGATTAATAATTTTATGTAGTTCATAGGAATCAAAATGCTTCAAGGGTTTTGGTCCAACCCCATCAAGAATCTCCATTTTTCTTCCACGCTAGACAATGAAAACAAGTGGATCCTCTCTTGGAGCGCATTTATGGCTTTGTATAATGTGTCTTTGGTGATCAGTGATTTGAGGACCAATACTGGGAATACAAATCAATGCGCAAGAAAAGTGGAAGACACATGAAAAAGTACTGGTCAAGACATATGAATCACTATAAGGCAGAAACAAAGACAAAGGGTCATTTCAAACAAAGGGCCTTATTTTTTTATTTGTTGATTAAAAGGGGGGGGTTCCTTGGCTTGGATGCAAGGAGCATCAGTGATCAATTTTCCCCTGCGACGAAAACCGACAGGATTGTAGTCAAAGTGAACTGTAGGACCTGAAAATCCTGTCTGACGCCAGGATGACCAGCAGAACTCCCAGGTAAGACCTGAGGCATGTTTAACTGAGGATCACAGTCCTAAAGAGCAGGTGTCATTGCCTCCTGATAATCGCACTGCTTTACATCAGTCTATGGTCACACAGGGCCTCCTCAGCATCTCGCTGCATTTTTTTCTGTGTTTAAAGACCACAAGAGATGGGTCTCTCGCTGTCTCTCTCTCTCTCTCTCTCATTCTCTCTCTCACCCTCTGTGTGACTCTCCAGCTTTCCTCTGCTGTCAACTCTACTTCCAGCTTTTTGAGATATACTGGTGATGACAGTAACTTCCTGCAGTGGAGATGAACAATGAGCTCTTTGGTGCTAAATGATGCTGAAACGTTCCATCACCTTCCTGAAAGGCATCATGTGATCAGGGCTGCAGACAAACATCACAGCTTTGGCTTCCATTGAACGCACAGCAGATAAACACTCTACAGCCCACATTCAATCTTCTGATAAACTGACTAATCTTCAATTAACCCTTAAAGGTAAGAGAAAAAATAGTATGCAATTAAAATTGAAAGTCTGCAACCATTGAGAGCATTTTGGAGAAAAAAAAAACAGTATTAACCCTGTATCTCCTGAGTTTCTTTACTCCTAGTAAACAACCCAGCATGAGACTCCAGAGCTAAATCTGAAGTAGGGATTAGCACAAATGTTTCAGAGCCAGAGTATTCATGCAGTATATAGCTCACTTTCAACCTGTCAGTTAATATGTCAACATGGTAACAATCAAGTTTTCTTTTGTGGACCCAGTTCGGGCAATGTGTGGAGGGAGAGGGTTCGAAACCAATAATGCAAAGGCTTAAACACATAAACAGTGGCGTCCACAGTCAGAAAAAGTCCCCTGGCCAGCTATGGGAGGATTGATACTCAATATTTAGTTGCATCTAGATAACAGGGAATGGACCTTTCAGGAGACATTCAAAATTCAGGGCTTGAAATAGCGGGTGCATAGGTGCACGTATGCACCCGGTTTTCGGCAGGTGCACCCAAAATTTAAAGTCTGATGCACTGCGTGCACCTAGTAAAAATCTGCCCCCGAAATAAATCCTCTTTCTACAAATGCACTCATCCTTACCTGAAATGATAAATTTTATCAGTAAGGGATGAGAATTAATGACAAAATTGATGAGACTACAAGACAGTGGAACACGTTTGGTCGGAGGCCGCCTATGTGTTATCATTGGCTGATCACGTAATGTATATTTCTCATCAAAGGCTTTCCCTGATCCTGGATCAGGGACTTTGTGGGACATCTGCACTCTGCGGCACCAGGGGGCGCCGCCAGCACAGACCACGAACTGCACCAATGGGACTGCGGCCTAACGGGAGAAATAAATGACGTTTTACACTGATTGGGTGGACACTTGAAATTATGCACGAGCATACCATAGACTGTATAAAAAGATGGATGCAGCACCCTGGTCTGAAAAATGAAGCCCATGCGGAAGTACCGTAGAATGACATTCTATTTAATGGCCAGCAGATGGCGACGTCGGTGGTTGCAGAAAGAACTTCAATGCTATAGAAGTCTATGAGAAAATGACCCTACTTTCCCACCAGATTTTTCATTTAAATAATGATTTTTCACATTATTTTATAGTAGCTGTAGCAAGTTTCAAGTCTCCTTCGATGTATCATGATGTTCATTTTTGTAAATTATGGTCCCATATAGACTTGAATAAAGGATAAAGCCAGAATATGCTTTTGGGGCGTGGCTATCCTCTGGTCCTCTGGTCCTCATCCGATACGGTCAGATCCAGAGCCACGTTCCTCCCCGGAACTTCAATTCACGCTCTCGTCCAATAGAAATCACATCCGGTTTCAAAATGCCAACATGGCGCAATTCAAATGGCCAAAACCGAGGCTTCCTTTATGGTATGCTGAAACCAATGGGTGACGTCACGGTAGCTTCATCCATCTTTTTAAACAGTCTATGGCGCATACTCGGGTGGACACCTGGGAAGTTGTAATTAAGATTCACGTTTAAAGATCCATTCGTGTTGGTTGATGTATGCACGTATTCGTTGGATGTAATGTAGGTGGCTGCTGGGTGATTAATAAAACCTTACAAAAAAAAAAAAATTCTTCTAGATCAAATATAATCTAGGAGGAGGGGTTATGAAGAATGTGAAAATATAAAAACAGCAAAAAGCAGCACTGTTGCTGCTACTGAGGCCAGAGAGGTCCTATGATGGAGTTGTGGAAAATTACTTTAGTTTCTCAGCCAAGTCAAACAA
The DNA here is from genome assembly GCA_029692085.1 of Gymnothorax javanicus. Lineage (NCBI taxonomy): Eukaryota > Metazoa > Chordata > Actinopteri > Anguilliformes > Muraenidae > Gymnothorax > Gymnothorax javanicus. The sequence continues at coordinate 12,504,773 of CM056205.1, forward strand.
AGTGAAATTAAATTATAGATTGAATATTATCTGACTGTGATAAATAACATTAGTACACTCAGCTTTACCGATTCCTCCGTATTATTTTTGTATTTTTTTTCCATTATTTTTCTTATATACAGCATGATTTTAATAAAATCTTATCCCACCAATAACCCTAACCTGTTGCACCACTGCAAATTTACAGTAGTCCTATGGCATATCAAAGAATATGAGTTTAGGAACATTTGTTTATTCATTTTGTGCTGAATTAAGCAAGTTTTACACTGTGCACCTAAAGATGCACGACTGCACCCATTTTCAAAATCAACCCAGTCAAAAAATCCTAATTCGAGCCCTGAAATTATCAAAATAGTTTTTGGTCACACTTTAGATGAAGTGTTGCTCATAAAGGCTTTATACAGCATGTATAATACCTTCAGAAATAAGACATAATGTGATCAGGGTTTCGCACACATAGACCACTGTCTGGCGGGCCGCCACAGAATCAACTTGAACCGCCACAAATAGATTCCACCCCAACGCGATTTTCTGTATCGCATTCTCCTCTGCGTGCGCGCAAAGAAAAAAAAAAGAAAAGTACTGGAGGACGCGTAATGTGCACAATATTAGTGTCATGCTCCCCTGGTCAACAAAAGGAAAAGCATCACCCCCCCGCTTAACAAAATAAGGGTGAAATAACACATCTTTATTCAGCATGTGATGCCAGATGTGACATAACTGACAATGTCACTTAGCTAGTGGCAAAATGCTATAAAGGGTGACATTGTCGGCTAAGCGACACTGTCATTGCCACATCTGGCATCACATGCTGAATAAGGATGCGTTATTTCACCCTTTACAAAGCATGACATTTGCTTATGTATGATTTATGAAGACATTGTCTTATTTATGAAGGCATTATACATACTGTATGAAGCCTTTATGAGCAACACTTCACCTAAAGTGTGACCGAGTTTTTGAAATAAAAGCATAAAATAACCATCGATGCAATGTTACATCAAACTGCACCACAAGTGATTTTTTGAATGTAGGTTATCTTGACTTTTTTAATAGGTTGTGATTACCCATTGATTGAATCAAATGAGTCCTCATGAACAGAGGCCCTGCAGCTCATAAGAGGAGCTGGAAAAGGGCTGAGCACAAAGACATTTGCATATTTCCAGGATGCATTTCACAGTTATAATCACACCTTCCAGAGCGCTAATCAAGCGAGCCTAATGCATATGTCTCAGCACTTCCTCTACCACATCAATCACACCGCCAGCATCTAAAAACACTGATGCAGCAGCTGGATATGGTTTATTTGGAAAATGTGGGCTCCATTAATACTGTCTCTCTTTGTAAAATAGTATGAATAAGAACTATGTTGGCAGGAATGACTAGTCCTTTAAATTTAATACATTGGTGTCTTAATATAATCTTTGGCAGATCTCAAACAGTTTTCAAACACTTCCTGTGGCCAGCAAAGTCTATTCCTGCTTCCCACTCTTCTGGCTCAGCAGATTTCAGATGTGCTCCTGTGTGCATGGCATGTTTGAGATCCTCAGAGATTTGCAAAAGTGGTAAAGTCTGTTGGCAGTGACTGCCATCCAAAACCATCATTTCTTTTTCTGACAAATATTTCATGGCTGATTTTGTGGTCGACCTGTATACCTAAGCTACCTGAAAGGTCAGTGAATTGATAAGTTTGATACAAACTTTACATGTGACCGCACGCGTATTCTGCACGTATAATTCCATTCAGTTGCTTGCTGCGTGTTGGTCTTTTACTCACGTCTTTTAGCCCACATGTGCGTGTGTGCACTTGTGCGCGTATGCCTAATGAGACAACAAACATATTCACAGCATGCCATTGTAGGTTTAATAAAATGATTTAAGAGGCTAATTAGCACCATATAAAGTCAGTGAATCTGGCCAACTCACTAGTTCTAATTACACTGAAGTCACACTGCACACCTTCACATATGACAGTAGTGGGATGATTCGCAGACAGATCGATAAATCTGGCCAGTTCCTCATTTTGTTTGTTTTGTTCCAAGCACATTTGGGACAAGCTTTGTCCATCTTGTAAATTAATTTGGAAAAACAGACTAATTTTTTACAACATAAATCATCCAAAGTTCATGGTCATTCCATGTCAAATCAACCAAGAATTTTCCTTGACCTCTCAGCTTTTTTTTCAAATTTGGAAAAACAATTGAGACCTACGTGTAATGGTCGGAACTGGACAAATTTTTGCTCTAAGCCTCTTAAATAGGGAGATACGCGCCTACGAACCTTGAGCTAATTAGTGGTTGGCGACTCTCAAAGGTCTTGTCACTGCACCATTACAGAAAGATGAGTCATATAAACTAGTGTTTACGTAAGGGATAATGCATAGTGAGCCAGTGATTGTTGAAAAATAACTCCCGACAGGGAAATGGAACCCCGACACACAGCGGAGGGGTTCCATGCCCCTGAAGGGAGATATTTTTCAACAATCACCGGCTCAATATACATTATCCCACTTAGAACATGGCTAAAACATTAAATAATGTGACACAAAATAATGATTAGAACATATTTTATTGATTAAAGGGGACCTATTATGCTGATCCTTCTTTTAAAACATATTAGTAATGTTATAATGTTGGTTGTCCATACTCAACCTCTGAAAAGTTTCTAAACATAAGATACAGGGGTTTGGCCGTAATCCAAGAACGTGATTTCGTGAACGTGATTTCCTCTCTGAACAGCTCCTCCCGAGATCTTCACGAGATCTGGGCAAAACCCGACGTCAGGTTGTGCCATCCAATTAATACAGACCTAGCCAGAGCCAACCACGACGCTGGACCTGCCCACAACGGAAACTATTCTAGCAGGCACTAATAACGGCAGATCATACTATGCCTTAGTAGAGTCTACACTTTTGGAAATACAAAAGAAGAACCGCAGATCATTTGAGGTGCAGTTTTGTCAGTATCTCTCCCAAAGCTGCTTGTCTGTTTACTTTTGGACGCGCTGAAAAGCACCTATTTCTCTTCCAAAAAATGATGCCACCAGAAGTCAGTGGGTAGCTTTTTTTGCTTGCTGGCAGCAAACAGCCACGGCCAAAGGGAACGTTAGCTGCTTGTGCTCAGCATTTCACCAAAGACAGCTTTGTTAATAAAGGATAATTCGACACTGGATAAGAGTTTCAGCTGCTTCTCAAACCTGAAGCAGCTGCATCGATCAAGCGCTCGGAGCCACAAGCTGTAAGTAATGATATAACAGCAAATAATGTAAGTGAAGGTAACGTGTTACGGGTGGCTAGTAGGACCGCTAACGATAGTTAGCACTGACAACTGGCCTCAAGCGCTGGCTTTGTAAAATATCTGAAGACAAATCCTGGATCGGTCGCGACTTTCCGTGACTCACAGACACAGAAGCTGCCAGTTGCTTTTACTGCATAAGCCAACCTGACGTGATAGCCACAACAGCCAGTTGTGGCTGTAGCACTGTGGCTAACGTAGCCAAGTTACTGTTGCTAATGTTTGTGTCCTAAATATGCAAGAGTGATATCAGGAGAAATTCTACAGAAGGTGTGTGAACATAAACCTCATTTGAAGCTAACTTTTTATACTTGTTTGTAATTTGGATGCTTGGTACAACTGTCCATGGTAACGGAACTTGCTGTCTGTAAAACCTGTATTGCAAGGGTTTGTCTCTGTGGTTGTTATGACCGCTCAGTTACCGGCTACTGCATGTTAGTTCGCGTGCCGTGCTAATTAAAAATGCTCCTGGATAACTTATATGCAATAATTCTGATCGATATGCTTGTGTTACTTCGGTAAGCATCAATGTGGCAGTTTCATCATAATGTTGCCCGATTGTAGCCACTACAGTTGAAGCTAATCGGGGAGGTGCTGTATGTGTCCACAAAGTTGGGCTGAAAAGGCTGCAGTTAGACCAGACGTAGGTTTTGCAGAGCTTGGGAAACGTGTTTGGGTTTGTTTACGGCTGCTTGTGTTCGCTTCACTTATCCATGACCAGGATCAGCCGAATATTTCACAAATATCTGGGCAAGCTCTCTGATGCTACCGTGAAAGCAATGCGAAACGCAGAAGCTCTACCGTGTCTGGTATAACAAACAATTTCTCTGCACTACCGTGACATAATTTCATCCCCCTTTAGAAATTGTTGTGGCTAATAAAAAGCCAAAAAAGGCAGAGATTAATTAGGAAATTCTTTCCTGTAGAAGTGATCGATTCGCTGGCTCCATATAAGCAACTTGTCCACGCTAATGGAACTAACGGTCTGCAAAACCTGTATTATGTTCATAACATAACCAGAGTTCTCTCTAGCTGTCGCATACAATCCATAAAGCTGCTTTCACATCGGACGCGAAACAAATTTTTCGTATGCCAGGTTACATTCAAAGTCAATGCAAAGACGCGAATATTGACGTTATGGGCACGCAGTGGTTTTCATCGACGCGAAACAAATTTTTCGCACGACAGATTACATTCAAAGTCAATGCAAAGACGATGCATTGACTTTGCATGTAATCTGTCGCGCAAAAAATTTGTTTTGCGTCCGGTGTGAAAGCCGCTTATCGCGCCCATTTTCAGCGAGCAAACGCTGGTCATTCCGACGTAATAAGTAAACCATTACCACGGGCAACTTCCGAAAAGGCCGTTTAACCTGGAGCTTTCGCCCCTTCGTCATACACCAGCGCAGAAGCTGTTCGTTACTCCACGCTAACGACACACCACAGTTATGTGCACGGACCAGCAGGTCCTTATAATACACACCGAAGCAGTCCATCAGTTGTTGGTCCACTTTTTGCTGCTCCTCACTGTCCATGTCTCCCTCTAAACTCAGACCCACTGGATTTATACGGTCTCCGGTCTACACTCGGGTATGTCGACCCGTTCTACAAATGTGTCTGTATGGCGTGGACTCTAGCTTTCCCTCAATCCGAGCTATAGAGTAGAAACACCGGTGTATACTCACCATAGTAGCCATAGGTAGACAGCAAATTCGAGCTTGAGCTGCTAGACTTTCGCACTGCATCCTCCACTTTCGCCGTTGCGTTTATTAGTACAAATTAATTTCATTAGATCTATACACATGTACTGCGTTTGATTACGGAATTTGCCCGTCGATTCCTTCTCAGACGGCAGACGCGTCTCAGTTTCACTCCGGGGAGGCAGAGCCGGAAAACTGCATTCTGCTGCCTCGTCCCGCCTAGATCCGCCCTCCACAGAGCTGGCCAGTAAGAAGAAAATGGGCACATGGGGAGTGGGGGCCATAGCGGAAGAGCCACCCCAATGAGGCGTTTCAGGCAGACACTACAATGGACTACAAATGGGGTTTTTTGAGAATGGCAGTATGAGCTAAATAAGGACCCTGTTTTGGACTTTGAACGATCAGGAGTACTCTAGGGGAGTCCAAGATCAAAATATAACCTTGGAAATATAGCAAAACAGGTCCCCTTTAAAAAAATTAAACTGCGTGCTGGAAAGTAAATGTTTTCGTAACCATGGCAACGGGCTGGCCCTCTCTAAACAGCCCTGCCTAACGGTAGTTAATATTGAATTGGACATTTCCGTTAATTGTAAATTGCGAGAGAGAGAATGGCAGATCTTGATAGACGTTGATGTTGATAGTTTTCTTTTTCTCCGTCGATCACGTGATTTGCTTTTATTTATAAAGGCTGTGTGAACTAACTTTAATTGCGGCTGCTGTTGCTATGGCTTGGCTTCCCTGGCAACGGATAGCAGCGCAGCAGTCATACCTCTGGAAATAAACACCGCAGAATTTTGGTGCTTGACCAATCAGAATCGAGTATTTAAGAGTGCCATGTTCTAATAAAGTCTTAAGAGCATAAACATTTCTGGTTTTAATACTAAAAAGAAATTAGGCAAGAACTTTGTTAACAATGAAAGTTTATCTAATATTTGGAACCGTAAGGCATGTTTCATCGGGGTTAGTAGGCTAATTTCATTTAAGGGAATGTATGGGAAACAAAATAGCAACAAGAGTGCATAAAACATCTCCAAATTATAAATGGGAAAACTGGTGAAGTTCTACATTATTCAACAGCTTTTTTTCCCCAAATTGCTGCATAAATAAAATATGCAAATCTATCCATTGCATTGTTTAAGCTGTCTATCTTTGATTATATTGTATTATGAACAGCACAATAATCTACAATGTAGATGGTAGAGATTGAGACAGGCTCACAAGTTCAATCTCTCTTTAAAAGCTTCACAACTTTCAGACAAGAACAGATTCATGAGTGCACCCTTCAGAATTCTCATCCATAAAACTTCATGAAAAACCTTTTTCTTGATAAATTGCATATGCCCTAAATCTGGTTTAACACAACACATTTAATTGAATTAATGAGATTGCACAGAACTAAAATGCAATCATTGTAATTACATAAATCTGATCAATCATCCTATTAAAAAAATCTCAAAGTTTCATCTCTTTCTATTGACTGACTAATTGTATTAGTCAATCAATCAAAATGAGTTTTACTAAGAAAATATGATTAAATCTTGAGCAAACCTGCTTTCCAGAGGGAATTATAAAATGAATGACAAAAAGAATAATAGAAACAAAAACCTGAGAAGCACAATTGCTGACCTCAGGAAAAGTAAGAAGAATTTCAGCGAATACAAAACAGAGCAAACCAAAATATAAAAGCATGGATGCCAATCTTCATCTTGCTCATTATTACAAACTGTATAATCTTGTTTTTATGGATTAAAATGCCCATGTTTATTGATTATTGGAAGTCTCAGTTCAATCTGTAAAAATACTGCTGCCCTTGCAATACGTAAATCATGCTGACTCTAATTCTCAAGCTTTTGTGTGCCCACTAATTTTATCTCTGACATTTTATCTCATGCGTCCTCAAAGTTAACTCTAGATATTTTAGGTGATAAGTGACAAAGTCACAACAGTGATTATGAAAGTGTATACATATGCACACAATTAGGCATCCACTTAGTATGAGCAAGGATTTCCTCAAATGCATGACAATATAGGACAAAAATATCATCCTTTCAGTGATTCTTAATCCAGCCCAATCAAGAGCAACTAAGTGAAAAGGTTTAGTTGACATGATTTTTAGGATTAATTTGTAATGGATTTATTACATCTCACTTCTGGCTGCACTCACCTCTGAATAACATGAGCTCATCGAAATCCATAGTCACTGTTGTTCAGGAAATTCAAACCATGCCAAATTAATTTGGCCGATGATGGAAATGTTGGACACCATAATTCCCAGCTAAGAGACGGCATAATTACAGTAAGCAATTAATCATAATATGAGAGGCGACCTTCAGCAGTTCACCAAACTTCACAACTCCAATTCTGAAAACTTCGGCACATTGTGGAAGATGTGAATAAAATCAAAAAGGAAAACAATTCAACAGCGTGTTATTTGATGTTCTAATATAGTTTTAATTTCTTGTTGAATACATATAATGCGTGAAGACAGCAAGGGATCCAAACAAAGTAGGCAGTCACTGGTTTACCACATTTGAACCACACCATGTCTTTTTAATTACACTCATTAAAACCCCAGGCATTGAAGACACTACTTGGTCAAGCCTATCAAGTGGAATTTTGCTTATTCCTCCATAATGTAGGTCTTTGGGCTGTGCAATTGTTCAAAGCCTTAATTGTAGTGTATTTTGCTACATAATACACCATACATTCCAAGTCATTAGCAGATCAAGACTGCAGATATGCCAATCTAGCACAAGCACTCTCTGCTTAAGGCAACCATGCACTTTGGTTTGGTGGTATGGTGTTGTCTTGCAGGAAAATGTAGGTAAGTCCCTGGTACAGACCCTGTCTAGATGCTAGCATATGTTGCTCCAAAATTCATTAATTTCTGCATTAATAGTGCCCTGTAAATGTGCAAGTCATCCATGTCATGAGTGCTGACACATCCTCTTTCCAAGATAGATGCTGGCTTTTGGACTAGATGCTGATGACAGCTTAGATTTTCCTTACAGTCTTTGGTTTGGAGAGCAGGGCAGCTGATTTCCCCCCCCCAAAAAAATTTTAAATTAAAATGCTGACCATATAACAGGCTTCCACTGCATTACCGTCCACCTCAGATACCACCGAGCCCAGAAAAGTTGGTAGCGCTTCTGCATGGTGTGTATTTATGGCTTTGGCTTTAAATTGTGAAGCTTTAACTTCATCTGTGAATGCAGCGACGAGCGGCGTTCACTGACATACAGTAGGTTAACCACGGTATTTCTGAGCCCATGTTGCGATATCCATTGCAGTCGCACAGCAAGTTCTTAAGACAGTAACGTTTGAAAAATGGGAGATCACACACATTGAGAAGAGGTTTTCAGCCTTAGCTTCTTCAAACCAAGCTTTAATCAGATTTCTTCCATCTTTTACTTACATGGTGCACTACAGAGCGTGAAATGCCCAAGAGCCTACAAATTTGTCTTTGGGCGATAAATAACAAGTTTATGGCTTGTTGGCTGACTTGAGGAGCCTCGACTAATCTTTGCTATTGATGGACAAGGCCTTTTTTTTTTTCAACACACCTTTTGCATTATAACACAAATGGCTTGCCTGTTTAATACGTTTCACATCAACTAATTATTGTAAATTGTCACATAATAATTAGTCCTAAATTGCCTCAGCATCAACTTTTTTGGAGTCTGTTGCAACCATAAGATTTGAAATCAGAGTACATTTCCAATAAAAACAACTATATTCAAAGCGTCCAATTATTGTTGTTGCAGTGTTTTCAACACAGTAGATTGAGATTGCACTTTTAAAATGACTCACTTTGATTTTACTGGCATTTTCTACAATGGGACAACTTTTTCAGAATTGGTATTGCACATTTTTCACAAAAATGCCACACAATCTATTTTCTTTTTATTTTTTGTCATTTTTTAAGCTGAATACTGCCATCAAAAACCTGAAGTAGATCACACTCTAAAATCAGTAATTATGGGCAGTGTATGAAAAGGCTAATTGTGAATGTCACATAATTAAGGGTTCAATCAGCTGAGGGGAAGAATCCTGTTTGACTGACAGCCAGGGAGAGGGAGAGCAGAGGAAAATGATCGAGGGATTCTGGAAGCATATCTTCAGCCCCGTGGAGCGTGGATAATTGTTTCCTGTTTATGAGCGTTAGTGCCATTCCTCTGGCAGCAGCTTTGGCGTGTAACAGTTGCCATGGCCCCCTGAGGAGGCGGAGTCTCCCTCGCTCACTCGTGTATTGGCTCGCTCACCAAGAAGAACTTTATTTTAGGAGAGAAAAGGAGTGGGAATTCTCACCTCTGATGCCCTGCCAGCTGCTGCAAACACAAGACAGATTTGGAGATGAAGATGGATGGCGTGGGCGAAGCACAATGAGAGAGAGAAGGTTTGCAAAGCTTCCTTGTTCCTTCTCATCTTAAACTGAATTCAGGGCTCAGATATTAATTTGTTTGGAATCTCGTCAAATCTCTGGAAGACCTCTACAGATCAAATCCTTAAATTCTATGACCCCATCAATTAATAAACTACACGATTAGGAAATCAATCAACCACCCAAATAATAAGAAAACATTAATTTGGCTGTAGTAAAAGGAAAAATTACACAGGAGCAAAAATTTAGATCGAAAAAAATGTACATCTAACAAAAAGTACACAAACAGAACTGATGATGATGATGATGATGATGATGATGATGATGATGATGATGATGATGACAATGGTGAAGAAGATAAAATCAACTTCCTGGCAACTAGGTGTTCAGCCAAAATATTCTGGTGATTGATGGGATGCATTATCATTCATCACTAGATCTTAAAAAGCAAAAGAGCCTGTGGGCATCTATGATCAACCATCGTATTTTATTGCGGGCATCAGGTGCTCAATTCGGTCTCGTGATTACAAAACACGATTCCAATCCTAGTTCCGAAGTTCAGGGCTACAATTTTTGGGTTGTGCATCCTAGGGGCTTTTTTATGCAACTCTTCCAAAACCATGTGTTGATATGAGGATGCTGTCTAACTGTTGATTGAACAACTTGCATTAAACTGAGTATCTTTTTTTGTTGCCCAAATCATCCTTGTTCTGAATGAGAAGGCAATATGGATCCTCTTCACGGAAAAATTGATCCAACCTGTTCCAGACTTCATGAAACCTATTGATTATTGCTCGTAATATGGTCAGAAGCATTTTTAACCATTTACTATATATATATTTTCGTATATTCTATATCCAATTTGCGTTAGTCAACGATCATTTTGTGAAAGGCAGCAATACACATTCTGTTGAGCAAGTCTTCGATGGCACCTTTTAGTTTGATTTTATTGGAAATACTCTTTAGGGGATAAAAACAGTAATATTAAATATTACACCAAAAACTTTAAGACTGTTTTTGTATATGAACGTAAAAAAGGAAAGCTTTTTCTGTGTATAAAGTCAGAGGCAATTAATGTAATTTTACCAATGAACTACAATGAAAATTTGATTAATTCAAGTAATTCTTTACATTGTAAGTTTAATTTTTCCTTTCTCATAAAGAACGCCAAAAATTCTCGCATTAATTGTAAATACATATATTTTTTTGGTGTAAAAAGGCTCTATACACTATAAATACATTTTAGAGCTAAACAATGTTTTCTATAATACTACCGTCACGCCTGTGTAACTTAAGTACTTTATAACATGCTTCAGTGGGGAATCCTGCTTCAAGGCATCATTTATTTTATTACAGATGCAAGCGGGAGCTTCAAACGCATGGTGAGGCCTTTCCTGACCTCACTCCATTAAAGAATATGACACTTATGCCCATTTCTTCCTCAGGATGATGCATTAGTTATGTCACTGGGGTCAATGCATTCCCCAAAAATCACCACGCAAACACTAAAAAGACTAAAACACAAAAACACATGAGAATAACAGAAGAATATTAACAATGACCTTGAAGAAAAGGACATCAGAGCATAAACTACAGTGTTGTAGCATAACGATTACCCTCTGATAGCAATAACCAGTTTTCTATTCAATGGCCACTTGCAAAATTGAATATACTCTTCACATAGCCATCCTTAGAAAGTCCATACGATGAGAATTTGACTTCACACTGAAGAAAACTGCTTATTCACAATGTAGCAATGCAAATTCACTAAACTCATTCTGGTTTCCACTCCAGCTGTATTTGAGGACCTGCGAAACTAGCCGCAAGGCGGGCATTTTGCAGATGTGACATTGTGACATAGACAAGTTAGCGATGAAAAGGCTTGACTACAGGCAGTTAAGGAGCAGTTCGGGAGTTTTTGATTTTCAATCAGAGAGAATGGGCTGCATTTTTGAGCATTCGGGAAGGCATGTAGGGGCAAAGTTACTCACAATTTTGTCCTACACAAGCGGCGTTTTTACTGCCTTAGCCCAATTTGGCATTTTCACACTCTGCCAATATGCGTTAGCGACACAGTGGGTTGAGCTATCCATTAAGGGGTGTGTCAATGAATAAAGCTGATGCTGTGCAATTTTCATGTCAAGGACCTCACTTGCAAATACAAATGCAGTTGCTTAATGGTCATTTCATGGGAATCAATCCCAGCTAGCAGAGCCGTTCGCTCACATATTGACCATATCATTTTTCTTTCCATTTATTTTCACTTTCGTCATACAGGCTACAACAAAAATAATCACAATACAATTAGAAGGGGAGGGGGCATTTTTACATGTGAATATTTTCTGTAGGGGGGGAATACAAATAATTTACCACAGTGGATTGTTCTAGAGTGGCATAACCAATCAGGCAAAATGCCCCAAGAACATGCAGTAACTGAAGACAGCTGCAGTGCAGACCTGGTAGAGCATCCTCATTGGCTGGTGATGTCATTGAGCTCCAGGCTTCAGCCAGTCACTGAAAGCAAAGAATTTGCCACCAAATATTAAGTATGAAAACTTATGATTATGATAGGTTGTTGAAATAATTTTGAGTCCCCAAAACTGGGGGGACTGGGGGTTGTAATTCCTACACAGCACATACCAACTTTTTGGATGAACCCTTTAATTAAACCTAAAAGTCCACCCTTCAAGCCCATCCTGAATTGATTCATTTCAAATCCACTGAGATGGCGTAGAGAGTGAAAATGTTTAACAGTGATACATGGACCAAATTCACAGCAACAAGAAAAAAAGGGGGAGAAAATATCTTTGATCTAAAAATGAGTGATGGTGTGTCATATTACAGTCTTAAAAATTTGCAGATCATCAGTCAAGTGCATACAAGCAACTGCTTTCCCATAAAATGCAATTTGTCTTCTATTGATCTAACCTGCTTTATATGAGGGGTTTTATTGTGCGTCTTTAATACGGCACATTGCCTCCAGAATCTATGCCATACCCTGCGAATACGAATCTGCAGATAAGAGTGAAAAGAAACGTAGGTGTTGCTCCAACAGGGGTCTCACAAGGCCACAGCTCTGCTCTGCTGTTACACAAAAAAAGGCACCGGGTGGATTCAATCTCTCCATTTGATAATCTGCGTGATTTCAAGCTTCCACTAAACTCTGTAACAAAGTTGTTTATTTATTTTCGCCCCATTAAACTGAATGACTTATCCTCTGTGGAACTTCCTCATCCATTTCAACAAACGGTATATTTCCACTGTATCCAGATGCAACCAGAGCATGCGGATACAACCGAATTGATTAATTTGCTGTAAAGGGGCATCTGAGGACTGATGTAGCAACTTTTTGCTCTCCATCCTGCTAATTACCTGCTAAACCACACCACCGCTGTTATAATGATTAGACATTTCTTTAATTATAGAGGAAGGGCCATTAAATCAGCATGCTACTTTATGTGGAAGTCTTGTTCACAAAGGCATAATTAATACATAGTAGTGTTTTTAATGGTTTCCTTTTATGGAAGCAGATTGGATGCAAGTTCGAATTTCAAGTTCAAACTCAAAGAAAAAGAGCAGTGCTTTTGAGAAACAGGCCTTGAAAAATTAGCGCCAATTTAATCGCTATGTAAAGTTCTACTTGTCAATACATAAGACAAAGTACATTTTTCTAGTCTATAAGTCAAGCATAAGAGTAGCCAGTACACTTCAAAATAAAAGGAGTTCCTTTATAATACTCAAATGAAATGGAAAAACATTTGTTTTCATCAAATTAAAACATGAATATTTTTACTCAGGCCTTTAAACTAGTATGATAGGAGTGAATCATAAGATATCTCCAATTATGCATATGAATGTAACACTTCTACACTGCATCATGTCCATCTGATGCTTCTTTCAAAGTGATGTACAGAATCTGCAAAGCAAAGGCCATTGGAAGAATTACAGAGTACAGACTGGATGCCAAACAATGGATGAGTGAGGCAGAATTACACTTGTGATATTTCAGCAGAACTACACAAAATCCTTACAATGGTTGCACTGATTAGACCTTGAATAGCCTGGAACAGGAGAAATCTTCTTCTGTGCAGCCAAAACTACTTTTTGTAAACAGTTCACACACTTTATTTTACAAGTGAACTTAGTACATAACCCGTTTCTATAGGAAAGAATGGGAATGGATGGAAGAGGACGAGAGAGCTGTCCGCTTATGATCTTATCATAGTCACTGAGTGACAGTGCTCCGGTTTGCTCTCCCGTGTAGTGTGGAACATTACAACATTACCCAGCATCATATTCATTTCTGCACATCCCTGTCCCTAAAATCTCTTATAATATACGGCTAAAGTCTGCTATAGCCCTGCAGCTCATGTGATTTCAGCACAAACCACGCCCAAGAACAATATGCGCTGTTGTATTTTCCTGCAAAGTGTCATTTTTTGGACTGTGTCTCCGTGAAATACCTCAAAGGTGCTCAGAGAAATTACGGCATAAAAATGCTGAAGGATTACATAGGGCTCCATCAAAAGTTATACATACCTGTTCTAAAGCATCCAACAATATGCAACAAAAATATCAGAAATTTTAGTCATTATTGAAGCTTTTGGTAATGCTTACTGAAAGCACGATGACTGGTCCTTCTTCAGTTCAATTAGGCCTACTTCAAGATTACAAATAACTTACTCTTATCAAGGTGGGATCCAGGAAAAGAGTAAGAAAACAAAGCGAAGACAGGTCTTTGGTCCAAGTTTTTTTTTTTTTTTTAAAACCACGTGCTGCTCTTACAGCCGAGTGCTGTGGAATGTTTTTGACATTCACCAACACAAAATTAATAAAGGTCCCCAAGGCAGTAAAATTGAATATGATTGAGTCCATGTCATATTTTAGGGAAGTTATGCAAACAATATGACATTTAATTCTCTGATTTAGAGACTTCAGTTGACCGACAGATCGATTAACCCCGCAAATGGACCCATAAATGGGTCTGTAAAATGTAGCAGCTTAAGTTAAACCTGAGGAACTTTAGGCCTGGTCTTAATCCTAAATATGTCCTGATGAATTACAAGGAAATGTATACAAAATGATGCAGAAGATCTAGATTTTTTTTTAAATTTTACAACCTTAAAAAACATTGCGTCCTGGATTTGAAAACTTCACCCAAGTGTGATGTAGTTTCAGTGAAGTGATGCAACTAACAGAAACAATATGAATCTGACATTGTCCTACAACATGAAGGAAAAAAACCTCGTTATAACTTTGAACCCACTTAAAGGAAAATTCAAGAGAAAACCAGAGTTCAAGGGGTTAACAGACAGATAGACAGGCATGACTGACAGATGGGTGGGTAGATCCTTGGTTTTACACCAAGGAAATAGTTGGTTATTTCACTACATGAGTGCTTAATGCACCTGTCGTTTTCTGTAAGCCTTCTCCCATTTGAGTTTTTCTAGGCAGTCTTGATCAACTAAAAATTATGAGCAGAATGTTCGCTTTGTCAAATGCACATTTTTATGAACAAATTAGATCCAGGACAAAAATTTTACAATTATACAACCATTTTTCCTTTCACTTGATTTTTGAGGTTTTCTCACCATTTTCTTCAAGAAAATACCTGTTCATTTTATGTGGCGTCATGCCCAAGCACATGGATCTGCAAATCCATTTACCACAAATACTTGAAGAAAAGTAAAGTTGACTGAAAACAATGACAGCCATGTATTTGTATGGGATACTTGACATCCCAGGAAAAATTACTGTTTTGACATGTCTGAAAGTCAGAACCTGCATTTTAGTGTCATCTTAAAATTATGAAAATTACAATTATTAGCAATTCTCTCACTTTACATCCTCAACTGAATAAAAATCTCTGCTCTTTCACTTTGCTTTTTCACTTGTGCCAATTTTACCACTAATTCTGAGTTTTATTTCCCAATCCCGGCCTTCGCTTTTATCACACTGCAATGTTTTGAGAGGTTTTTTTCAGGTTAATAAATGGTTACAATCTGCTCTCCTCCCAGTAGAAGCATTAGCTGTGCACCATAGCAATTACTAATTAAAGGGGGGTGGGTTATGCATAGAGAATGGTCACACTGACTGCCCTTCAGGACAAGCCAGGCAACATGGAGATGTGAATTTCACTACCTGGCATCTTTACTCACAGTTGGTCTTTTTACCCAGTTTATGAGCTGAACTCTTCCGCTGAAAAAAAATGAACTAAAGGAACGAATACAACTTGATCTGAGCGATAGACGCAACCTTTATGTCACAACGGCTTAACCTTTTCAACTGTGAGAGACGCCCAGAATTACAGGAATTGCAACCCACATCAAAACACTTCTCAAGATCCTATGGTGGAAGTGCTCTGTTTGCTTGATCAAGGGAGATCACCAACCAACATGAACCACAATTTACAGACGTTACAACCTAGACCTTAACTTCGAGAAATAAATTGAGTATCTTTGGTCAGTCAGGATAATATTCGCATATTTCTGTGATTCTTCAAAACCAACTTTGTCCTTGGGAACATAGCCAGACTCCCCAGCCAATCACTGTGCTGAAACAAACACCTGCAGAATCTGCAGCTGATGGGGACATGGGTTTGACATGCCAGAATTATAAAAAGACACAAAAAAAAAAAAAAAAAAAACAAATGTGCCACAAATGTATAAATGTTTTGTCTAGTAGTATGCCAGATCCATACTTTCTGTTCCTTTTAATCACTCACAATAATGGTAATAAGATGATCAGGTGAACCCCCAGAGAGGGACCTTCTCAATTTTGAGGGGGTTCTATAATGCAGTGCAGACCATCAAAACCATCAAAAAAGCAAGATACTGAAAATATTCATTGGGAAGAGAAGTGGAGGCGATACTGATCTTGGTTGCGACATGCACCAATCACAAACACAACAAATCAAGTTGAGCAGAAGCAAGCACTTGCGTCAAGGCCAGAACTGCCCAGTGATTTGATTGGACCCAACCCACCCAGCGGTGGGAAACCCTTCGGCTCCTCCTCTTCGCCAATTAGCACCACCAGTGTCCTCCTGCCATTACGCCGCATGGCCGCAGCCTCAAGCTCCTTATCAAAAGCAGGTTCCACCAAGAGCAGCCCTCCACACTCCCCTAATATAACAATCAATCATCTCTTCCCCAGAGGTTTCACTGAATGCCGTCTTATCGAGAGGAAAGAGGAGGCTGGCAACTTTCTAGAGTTTTTTTTTTTCAGCCCCTAAATTTCAAACCAAACAGCAAGTATTCGATCTTTACAAACAATGAACTTTTCATCTTGTATGGTGAAGTGTTCACAGTTTCCATCCTTCAGCACTGAAGAACAGGTCTGCTTTCACACCATCAGTGGAAATATTCACAGAAGCCACTTCTGCGACGGCGACATCACACAACAACAGTGGAAGCTGCCAAAAGAATTTCAATCCAAACAACACTAAGCAAGCGGAGTACTAGACTCAACAGAATTAGATGTAGATGGATGCTTGCGTTGTTTTAATTAATAGTTTGCAGGTTGCCATAATTTGCGTACCTCACTTGTGAAATAAACCGTGTAACGTGTGCAGCAGCACACAAATTCTCATGCTTCGCTGGATTTAACGCTTCAAATTTTGCTCTCAATCCTCTTCCGCTGAGCGTGAGTTTGTGGCCCATGATTAATGCGGCACAGAGGGATAATTGGCTTCTGAAAACATTTTGGTCACAAAGCAGTGACACTGAACACCAGCTGGCACAACAGGAGCGATATGAAATCCACTAAAAGTGCAATGAAAACGAAGTGACATTTCCATCTCAATAAGAGCTCACTGGACAACAGGCAGCTGCTTCTTTCACTGGGTCGGTCTGCCTCACACTAACTTCAGTTACTGCTCCAAATACATGCAGGAACCGTCAGTGTTACACTCACACAAACACCATTTACGGCATCAAATACATGCAGGAACCGTCAGTGTTACAATGGCAACAGCGATACTGAAGATAGTGCCTGCAATGATGAATGTGCATGAGTAACACTGTTAAACAAGAGATGGGGGAAGAGAGAGTAATTTCTGAATTTATTAAGTTAGATATGATAGCTCTTCGTCTGGTTGACCCTGGAGCATTCCAATAGCTACATTTGATCAAATAAAGACTTCTAGAAAGCAATCCTGTGACTTTCTGCACTGAGGAAGATAAATTCTGATATAACTTGACAGGGTGACTGTTCAAAATTCACACCCTTCATCAGGACTGTTTTATCTGCAGCTACCTGACTATTACAGGAGGGAATCCCCAAGCACTTCCACATGCTGCACAGAGTACACACAAAATACTTTTTGTAAATATATTACATTAGATCCTATACTGCAGTGGTTCCCAAATACAGTCCGGGGGCCTGTATTGGTTTTATTTCCAACCAAAATTGCAATTGAAAGATTTTAACAAGCAGTCAATTTATCTTAATTAAGTGCATCTCATGTTGTAAGCAGTTATTTACCCTCTTAACCCACATGCTGAAAAAAAAAAAATGCCCATGCATGCTATGAAGATAAAAATTCCATATCCACTGCCATACATTGGAGACAACTGCATAAAAATTGGGCAAAATATTTAACCAATCAAAATGAATAACTGGTAGGTTCCTAATTGGTAAAAAGTTACAATTGGCCATGAAAAAAAAAAAAAAAACATAAAACCATTACTTGCAAAAACAAATGATGAAGGATACAAACCTGTTTTGTGTCATGTCATTATTGTCAAGCAAATTTCTTTAAGTGTCTAAAGTGATCAGTTTAAAAAAATTATCAGCAATGACTTGAGATATTGACAAAAGCACGATATATTCAACGGTCTATAATTCTTTATGGTATCCATAGGGCTAGCCATAAGCGGTATCGCATTGCAAAATGCGATCAGTTTTTTTGAAATGCGCCAATCTGCGACGGGCTTTTGAACACTCAGTCGCATATTTTGCGATACAGTCTTCGGATAATGTGAGTAAAAGTTTTAGTTCAGTTTTGAACAAAAACAGGCTCCTACGGTTTCTTAAATATCATTCCGATCGCCCTCCGCAACTACACTATGGAAAACCAAATGGCGCCACTCTGAAACCATGGTAGCGAGTTGAATGACCCCATTTTCCTACCTCCGCGCCAGTCCAGACCACAGAGCTAAAGAAAACACTGGAGTGGGAAACCTCATTGGCTGAACCAACCGCAAAACCTGAGATGTGTCCACCACCCTTTGTAAAGAATCGGCGGGGGAATTGCGCAATCAAACGCAGTACATGTGTATATGCGACTAGAAAAAATTAAATTAAAAACACCGGACTGGTGACAAACATCAGGTGTCATCTAACACAGGTATTAAATATAAAAATAACGATGACAACGACGGTTTCCAGATGTGCTAATTGCATTTTAAAAAACCGCAAATTATTGTGTGATGGTCGAGATCCGGACCGTCCCACATTGGAATTAGAGGATCGACCGACGTTAGACTGAACAACCAGAAGATTGCTGACGATTTCAGAATCTAAAAAGAATGAGTGATTCAGAGAGAGTTAGAGAATGGTCTCAATTCTTAAGCAATGTGTGGACTTCAACCCGTCGTTACAAAAGGATTTTGGCACATCGTTGTATTTTTGTATCGCTGTATAGTAGGGGTGGGAATCTTCAGTCATCTCACGATTTGATTACGATTCGGAGGGTCGCGATTCGATTATTAAATGATTCTCATTGCATCTCAATTTCACAGTGGTTTATTTTTTCCCATCAATACAAACTATCAGGTGAAATCAAAACCCTTGTATTTCTTACATTGTTGTAATAAATAACTTAACATGAGCAGCTGCCCCTTTTCAAATAAATAAAATATTTATCTTCCAATCCACCAGATAAGACTGAACATACTGTTCAAAAATAGTTCACAAAAATAAACCTCTTTCATCGTACATTACATTTTCATACATCAAAATAAAACAGATTTACATTGAGGAGATAATTATTTAGCGGCTGTATTATGTAATGCGCATTTCTAACATTCAGTAAACATGGCAACAGCTCCTCTTCCACTTTCGCTCTCTTTGACTCGGACTTCGAAAATGACTTCATTACCTGAGCTTTGGTGCCGCGGTAAAGCGTTGGGATAGCCGCGTCTGTGGCGTATCGCCTGCACGGGACGTTGTTCCGCAGTTCCAGGGTATGCAGGAGAAAACAAAAGCTTTCGCTTTCCACGACAGAGTAAAGCTGCTTGCACACCGTACGCGAAATTAATTTTTCGCACGACAGATTACATTCAAAGTCAATGCAAAGAAGCGAAACGCGTGTACTTGCATCTTTGCATTGACTTTGAATGTAATCTGTCGGGTGAAAAATTAGTTTCGCGTCCGGTGTGCAAGCAGCTTAAGGGCGCAGATCTTTAGCAATAAAACTGCGACAGCCTTTGTAGTCTTTTTTTGCCCCGTCAGAGTTAGGTGCCAGCTTTGATACGAGTGTCTGTTCAAGAGTTTTCTGGTTGGATACAGAAACGGTTTTTTTCCCCTGCGAAAGTAAGCTCAGAGTGGCAACGGGCAGGATCATTTCTCATATTTGTCGTGTTGCCTACGTACTTGATCTTTGCGTTATACGTCTTGCAAATTGCATAAGTCTTGTCCAGCTCTGTTGTTTTACCATCGATTTCAGGAAATCCAAAGTGTTCCAAAACAGCAGCTTTTGAAAAAGCCGGTGGTGCTTGTACCTCTTTTCTCCGCACCTCTTTCGCGCGATCCGAACTGTAAACATGGCGCACTTGTTCTACGACACGCCCCTCTAGGGCATTCAAACGGTAGGATTGGCCGGCTGTTTAAGCGGTAGGATTCCAATCCTCGAGCTGAATGGCTGGCTAATCCTGGCGCTAGGTCGACTGGCCAATCATAGCACTTGAATGCTCCGGAGGGGCATGTCTTTGGGTGCCATAATAACGCGTAACTCCAAACTCCCAAACTCCGGGAGAGGCAGTCCATTGAAAACCGCGTTGATCATCGATTATAGACTTTCCTGCATCGATGCTGAATCATTCAACAAAGCATCGCAATGCATCGTAGAATCGATTATTTCCCCCACCCCTACTGTATAGTGTACCGTACCATTAGGCGATGTTAATTGGTGTTAGTAATGTTAGCTAAGTGTTTTCAGAGATGAAAATAAAAGGTTAAAGTGCATATACAGACATTTTTGTTAAGTTTTATTTTTGTTACACAGTTCTGAAAAATGCTACATAATGCTGCAGACTTCTAGAGACTGCATAGCGTTTTCACTATGCAGTTATTTTTGCTTAATGCCGGCCCTGTATCCATGAGTGTTTCTGTCAAAATGTGGCTTAGAACGTCTAACTGCTCTAAAGAAGAAAATCACCTAATTAATATGAATAAATAGGCTGTTAAAGTCCTATAATTGTAATTTTGGTTGGAACGAAAACCAGCGAAGACAGACGGCCCCCAGAACTAAAGATAAGAACTGCGGTTATAGTGAATATAAAAACTTTTAAATCATTAGTGTAGAATCCAGTCCATTGAAATGGTACTCACAAATTAAAAATAAAAGCTATTTATGGACTTAACATACTGCACTATTCTTTTTTTATAGCAGTTACCCTTTCAGATGTCACTTAACTGGAACATTACAGCTTCCTCATTACAATATAAGGACAAATACAAAAATACAGTCATTTATCAATACTTCATAAAAAATGTGAAACGTTTCTAGTTTGAATAAATCGTAAGGTTTATTGTATTTTTGTCAGAGGGAGGGGGTAAAGTCCTTCGTGTTCCTCATGGAGGGAAACCCCAGGGGTCAGTCAGTAGCTCTGTAACGTCCTCTAATGCTGTACTAATGGAGGGCAAAAGCTGCACGTATAATAGCTTCATTAAATTACATTGTGTACAGAAATATAATACCGTTTATGGGTCATTATGGTCTGCAGTGGAGTCTGAGCTTGATACTCAGGTCGTGGGTTCAATTCCCAATAGGGGCCTTGCAGTCGTAGCCTTGAGCAAAACACTTAACCTGAATCGCAGGGCAAATATCCGGCTATATAACTGCTCAGCATGTAGAAATGTAACGACTGTCATTCTCAATAGCAGCTCCTCCTAAATGCAGTAATATAGTGTCAGGAAATTTGAAGAATCACATACCAATTGCCTTGGGTTGTCTCCAGTTTGAGTGAGAACATCCTGTGATGTGTCATAAAGTGCATTTCACCTGGTGTCATTTACCCCAGGTTATACTTTGAGAGCAATTCTGTCTCTTCCTCCACTGTCACTTCAAGGAGTCAGAAAATGGCTCAGCGGGTAAGTGAGGAGGAAACATGGAAGGATTTCTGTTAGGTGCACGTCAGTGAGGGTCCTCCAGGTTAACAGAGATGGTAATTCCATATGACTCCTGAGAGAAGCCAGTCAGTCGGGCTGCTTCACTGATTCATGGTCGCCTGTTTGACATACATCTTGGGAGACTGTCTGGGTGAGCTAAACATGATCCGTCTGTGTTTTCACAGCGAGTTTAAGTATTTTTAGTCTCCTGCTGAGCCTCAATGATGAGCAGGTGAGCAGAGCAGTGCGTTGGGGTCAAAGAGGGCAGTGTTAGTCTAATTGCACCATTTTCCAGGGCGACCAGAAGATTTCCTCAAAAGCTAATGAATGAGTTTATATCACAGCTTACATTGTTGAGAAGAAAAGCATTATAACTTCCCGTGAAACTGTTGGCCAAGCTAGCCAATCGGACATCTGATAAGATTGAGGAGGTAATCCTCTCCATACCTTTCCCACCCTGACTCCACAAGTGTATCGTAAAAAAAATAACTATTTAATTAATTTTGGGAAATGAAGGTAATATAAATTAAAAAGGGCCACAACTTAAATATAAGGTCATAATTGAACATTGCCAATAATTTTTAAATTCCACATTTTTAAAATTGTGCCCCTTCACTCATGGTCCAACATTGGAGCCTGAAGGACAAAGTTATGGTATCATTTCAAATTCAACAGTCTTCTGAAGTTAGCTGTGTAACTAAGCATAATTACAAGGTTTATCAAAGCAAAATTGTTTTTATTGACCTCACAAATCAAGTATTTGCAGTGACTTGATGATTCAGCATCAGAGCCAAACATGTTCAAGAGGTAATAATGTTTCACAAGAATGATTAGAAATGAAAAATTGTGTGTCCCATGACTTAAATCAAGTCCAGACTGTGCCAAGGCTGACTGCAGCCAGATCACCACAGGGTGATGTTATAATTGGCCGTTTGGCCACCCAGGGAGGGAAGGGTGATCGCGGCCAAGTGAAACCCCGCCTCACTGCTCACTGGTGACACCTGTGATTGATTGAGTGCCAGTAATCCTGCCAAAATTAGCTGCAGGCCACTGAAAGCTCAGGGACACAGGACAGAATACTAAATAGCAAAACAGAATCAGCGTGGCGACGATCAGATATTCTCATCTTTTAGATGCCATTACATGGGAATAGTTGACTGTTTCACTGCCATAGTAGAGTTACTGCTAAAAAACAGTGTACTTACACAAGCCCATGTGCACTCCTAACATGATTTAACATATGCATATACACACTTGCAGATACCGGTGCATTCACAATCATTCATGTATGCATGCACAGCATGTGCACAGATAAACAATTTATATGGAAACATACTGTAAGGATGTACAGTATACACAGGTGCACACACACAAACACACAAACAAGCAGACACACACACTCACACACAAACTGATACTGAAGGCATCTACGCAGACACTGAAGTCATGTACGCAGTATTCACAGGCGCGCGCACACACACGCGCACAGACAAACTGTTGGCAGTAGTTTACACACAGACACTCACACGTTTATGAAAAAAAAATGCTTCAAAGGCTCCACTGATCCTGCTTGTAGCTTGTGGCCAGTCCCTCGCTCACCATCAGCCCGAATCTCTGCCTGGATTCCAGATTTATCCAGAGACTGCTCTTAACCTTTTCATTCATAAAGAGAATGCCACCTTCCATCACATACCATTGGGTAAGTTCAGTGTAATGGGGAGGGAAATTTCAAACACCTCCTCTACGTCACAGAGGCATAGAATCATAGTGAGACATTTGCAAATGTATTGTGCACACCGGTCACTGCAAGTAAAGCCCTATATTCAAAGTCATGATACATTGCTTTAACTCACCTGAAAAAGAAAAACAATAAAAAATAAGGAAATTAATCAATTAATAGTCCTGCACTGATTGCATTTTTGGTGAATTTACACTGATAGTGTAAAGGGCACAGATTGTGTTCAGGCCCTAATGCTGTTCTGGCTCTGAACTGGACACCTCACAGTCAGGCCCCATGGGTAAATGATCTGGCTCTTCCTACATGTGAGAACAGCACAGGGCTTCAGCTCTTCATCTCTCAGCTCTCCTGTATGGCTGATCTCATATTAAGCTGAGCTGACCGCTAAAATACACTCACTCTGTCTGGACTACTGAAAACATGATCCTGCACGGTCAACATGCTCTGGTTTTTCACCCTCCCTTTACCTGGAAGGCAGGTCAGCCACTCAGCAGCACTGGGTGTACCATTATCTGTAGAGTTATTTGGATATCCGGTGGGATGACGAGTGTGATATTTCTCTTCAATAAGACTTCAATCAGCACAGCAATTTCAGTAATACATCTCAGCCGTGTGTGAGCTCAGGAATAAAATTACGCACAAATAGCTTCAGATGGCCACAATTATCAGCTGATTACATTTACAAGGAAATTTACACTTATACTAGCACATAACTCTCGTGAGATTTATCAGTAACACTTTAAATTAAGGTCCTTGTAATAAGTGGTAATTAACAGTTAATAAGCTACATATAAGACCGTCTAAGACACAATTCCCACTTCAAATCCAGCACCTGCAAAGGAGCATTGTCAATTGTTATTAAGTGCGTAATAAATGATTTATTAATCTTAAGACACTGTTCCCACTATGGAACCAGTAGCTGAGTTGGAGCATTGTGAATTATTAAAAAGACCACTGTAAATGACCCATTAACTTCTATGCGGCATTAATATTAGCTTTATGATATTTTTACCATCAAAAAACATCTTATCAACATTGTTAAATAGTCCGTAAACTATTAACAAGTTTCTTATAATTGTTCATAATTATCCTTAGTCACCAACTAATGTTTTATGATATTATTAACACTCACTTAGTCTTAAAGTTAATAAGCATTTTATAAATATTGGTAAGTGGTATAAAAATAATTAATTTTCTAATACGTGCTCAAAAATAAATACATTTATATATAAATAAATTCTTAGACTTGCCAACAATATCTCTTCTGACTCCTCGCATGTGCTACATGCTGAATACCAACTTTTGCCCTCACATAGGCAATTTAAAGTCCCTCATTTTAGACGCAACAGGTTTAAGAACTCTTTCATACATCAGCCCATCCTGTTGCTAAACCAATATCAGTGTGTTGTTACATGAGATCAGAATCCAAAGGATATATTTTGTGGAGTGTGTGTTGTTGCTGACTGTTTGTGTTTTGAGTAGGTTGTCGAGGTGTTGCGTGTTATTTGTATGTTTCATTTGTATTTGTTTCATTTTCATCTGTTAGACTTTGTGTAATTTATTTTATTCGTGTGTGTAATTTATGTTTTTAACTTAGGTGTTGTATAATTTTTCTTGAATGGAACTGCCTGGAGATGCAAGACAAATTTCAGTTTTTAACTGACAAAATAAAGTCATCTATCCATAAATATCTTACAAGCCAAGAATAAGTGAGTTCTATCCTATTACTAACAGTCATTATTAAGTCTTATTAATGTTCATAAACATCTTATCAAAGTTCAGAAGTACACTGTATATAACTTAATAGTAAAAGCTTAAGGGGTGCAAATAAGCAATAATAATGTTAGTTATGATTTTAATTATCATCTACATAGTCATATTAATGTTAATTAACATCTTATTCATTTTTATAAGTGGTCTATAAACATTATGTAACTCGTTACAAGTGTCTTATACACCAATAATAAATGTGTCAATAGCTCTCTAATTATCCCTTATAAAGTCTCATTAATGATAATAAACATCTACTTAATCTTAATGACAAATATTTAAACAGTTAAGAAGTTTCTAAGAGCAGCCCATAAGTTCTCATTAGCAATAATAAATGTGTTAATTATGCTTTTATTGACACTTATATAGAATTAATTAAAAGGAATTATTATCTGTACCGAAGTTAATAATTCAGTTGATTATTTATTTTTATTCATTTCCATTTCCATTTTTTTTTTTTTTTTTTTGCATATATGCCTCTGTGAATGAGATGCCAAAGTGTGGTTTTATCTACTTCCACTACTTGCTTGCAAGTTCCATCCTGGCAGTATATAACTTTGGAACAATGATAATCAATATGCTGATGCACTAATAACACCGCACAAAGACAGTGAAGCCATGTTTTACTTTTCGAAGAAACATACATACAGTTAGAGGAAATCCACTGACACTGTGATTTATCGGTCACTAGAGCTGATGTACAGATCAACCCTTTACCCCTGTTCTTGTACGATGATTTTTCCGGGAGATGCAAAACCTGGTCTTGACCTGTGGCTCTGTGCAGGGTAACAGAATCCACACTGTATGCTGGGGTCAGAGTGATTGAATGGGCTGACAGTCGACTGTAATCTTACCCCACCAAATGTGGCTGCTGTAGACATACAAACAATTAATCTATGGATGCAGGATGATGGCACCACACACACGCGCGCACAAACGCATGCAACGCACGCACGCACACACGCACACATGCACACACAGACCAGCCACTATACTAAGACTACTTGCCGAATATTGTGTTGTTCTCCATTGTGCTGCCAAAACAGCTCAATCAAACTGACTTCACTTGAATTCCCAAACTCGGGGTTCCCCTGCAGGACATTTCCCAGATTATCACTTTCCCTCCCCCAGCTTCTGTTCCGCCCACAGGGCATCCTGATCCCGTCTCTTCCCCAGATAAACGGTGCACTCGTACCCAGCCAATGCACATGATGGAAAAGAAAATGGGACTCACTGGACCACTGTTCTAAATATACTCACTCACACAGTCACAGAGTCACTCGCACACACACACAAGCCTTAATTATTCTGCTGCATGTCACACAGGCTCATATGAAGTAATTTTGGTGACAGAAGTGTAGGAGTTTAATGACAGCAGAGCTCAACCCCTTCACAAGGCAGAAATAAAAAGTGACAGAATTCACAGTAAAAGACTCAACACAGTGTGCAAATGCAGCGACAGTCATTTAAGCCGATCCTCAATCCTCACAAGCTCAATTAAACACAGGCCTGTGAGTGATGTCACATCTCCATCAGATCCCCTCCATTTTAACAGTATGTGAAAGATCCGAGCAATTACACCGAGGAACCTGTGTGCTTTCACTCCAATACAGCTGTCAGAAAGAGAGAGATTATGGATTTTCACAAAACACAGACCAACAGGTACATCACACAGGGCCGTTTACATACTGGGTGTGAAAAGTGAGTCTCTGTTATTCACAGTTACCCACAGATACCTTCTCTCCTGCTCATCTCTTAGACCTTCTGACCAGCTCATCTCTTAAACCTTCTCTCCAGCTTATTTCACGTCCAAAAGAGCACACATAGAGGCACTTCCCAACACACGTATAAAAATGTTTGTTTCTTAGGGTTGGATACTGTAGGATCCCGGATTCAGTTAAGGAACCATTTTCATTCAAACTAATTAAATCTCATACAATAGCCCTGTGAGGTGACACACAATACATAACGCTTGGTTGTGTCACCCAGGGCTCAGTCAGCAGGGATCCATGTAGCATTATCAAACTACACAGGCTAGTCGCTCACAGAAGTTCAGCCCACAAAGACACAAAGTGCCTTACATCTCCATGAGAGCAGTCACATGGTAAGGTAAGAGGTACTTTGATATGAATGCTGCATTAGAGTCTCAATCAGCAATCAGCAGTTTGGGGTTTATTTATGATTGCAGGTATACGGTATGACTGGGAACTCCAAAGTGAGAAAAATGTCTTGTAAAGAAGTTTAAAAAAAAAACAAACCTTGAATTGAAAACACTGAGTACAATAAGTAAATAACCATACATGATTTATTGAATATAATTTATTTCCTGTTTTTCGTGGTCATAAATACTTGATGGCTGCATTAGCTGCTCATAACTTTTGCAATCCTGCAGACCAATGATTCAAAACCATTGTGCTAACAATGCAGAGCACAGGAAGACAGAAAGTTTTGTACAATCTGAGTAAGATTTTGCACTTTGCTTATTTTCACTAAGCTTTTAGCCTGTTTCTTCAAACTGATGGTTAGAAAAGACATCATTTGTTTCTAATTCGCCATTCAGAAACAGCCTCATTAAGGACCTTCTCTGTTGTAGTTCAGAGAAAAAAACCAGGACAGAAATATGTGAACAGCAGGCTAATTCAGTAAACACAACAAAACAGAAAACCCTTTGAAAGTGTGGATTTTACAACTGCTATTAAGACCCATTGGGCCAGTAATTGAATCTATCAGTTGGTGTACTTCATGCGTATTAATTATGCAACAGCTCATTAATAAATGTCGAGAACACTCCCCGGCTAACAGAGGTACCAAGATGTAAAAATGCAGGGCTTCACCCCAGTTAAATGATGAACATGAACTATGTTTGGAAATTTTGTTAGGAACCATGAATTCCACATTAGCTTAAGGACATTCCAAACTTAAAAAGTACCCGCTCATGCTAATAGGAGCACAGCCAATTTGAAATTACAAACCATTTCAAAATCTGTTACTTCATGTAGGACTCTCAAGTAATAAGTTCACACGCTCACACGCCACACGTGACATTTCTCACGCTGAGAAGTGATAAAACTCGCCGCACATTAGTAACATAGCCTGTATATAAAAGAGATTAGTAATCTATCAATAGATGAGGCGAAGGCAGACTGCACTGCCTGAATCAGCAACGTATCAGCCAATCAGAAAATAGTACTTCTTGTTGCCAGGTGAAATAGCAGCGCCGTAATCAATCAGTGAAGAGTCACTTCTTCTTCTTTGAATTTACTGGCAATTGTGATTATTCAATAACTGATCCTGGTGTGACATCTAGTGATATAATATTGTAACTGCGTGCATAAATTTGCAGCTCCACGTCCACTGGCGGACACATCTGCACAAAGATGCACCGTTGTTCTTCTCGAACACACCAAATCCAGGTAATCCGTAAATGATCAATTAAATTAATATTTTAACTTGAAACGAGTAACTAGGTTGCCAGGGTCAAAGTAACGAAGTGAAAGTATACTTTTTATCTTTTAAATGTAGTAGAGTAAAAGTAAAAGTCCCAGTTTAAAAAAAAATTTAAGTAAAGTACAAATCCTTGCACCTTTGAAAACGGGAGTATCATTCCCCCCACCCCCAGCCTGCATTCAAAACTCGAGGGCCCTGCTTCATGACACAGCATGGGGAAGTGACCGCCCAGAGGCAACAAAGATTGATCAACTTCAGATAAAAAGTTAATCAGTTCCTTTGCAACACTGTATGGTCTCTCCCCTTATGATGTCACAAAGGACAGATTTTAAATGGCTCATAATAGCCAATTGGCTGTGCATCTGGTGACATAATAGGGTATCTTTAAATACAGGGACATTTCCCCCTTCCTGATTTGCAATCAACAGCCATGCATAACATAACATTTGTGTGTCACTGGCATCAACAGCTGATTACTGGTCATGGCTATCTAAATTAGTCACTTGATGCATTAAACCAAGGCTCTCTCTCACAGCAGTCATAAAAGATCCCAGGACACATATCCAGGCCTCCCACCCCTTATAGAAGCTCCAGGATTCACCTTAAATTTGCTCTCTAATACTGGTAAGAGCAGAAACAGCAGGGTGACAAATTGGAATTACATGCAGAAGGACTCTCACAAAAGTAATTTTCACTGAGGTAAAATCATTTTGTCACTTATAAAGTGAGGGTCTTTCCCCATCTGTCAATATGACTCTCAGCTGGACCACCTCATCATCTACTGATTCAGTCCTGGCATTACCAGGTAGTAGTGCTCAGTTTACCTCGGCTGGGGGCTTTAGCTGTAGCTGCCATTACATCACAACGAAGACTTCTTTTTTAATTCTACCTTCATGGCTTGAACTACCATGTTCCATTACTTTATTATAGTGGTACACAAAGTCTTCAGCATAAATAAAAACAGAATTTCACAAATTTCCCCTAATGCACAGTCAATTTGTATTCTAACCAAACTAAAAAGACACCAAGATAAAGGCAGCATGCTGATGCCAAGTCCACCTTTCCCTCCGAATTTCTAAATCCTCACTCCAAGCAACGACAACAATCATGGTCAACACCAGCACCCACAACTATACGTTTGAATGTAACCCGAATGTTGGCCTATGATCTCAAAGGGTATGAAAGTAAAAGACTATGATCAGGTTGACCTGTTAGTTAAAACGACCACCTTATCAAGCTACCCAGACCTGACTAACGGCAGCTCACTATCATGAGCATGTTATGAAAACACAACAATCTGAATATTGTTATTCTGCCTTACTCGATTATTATAATGCATCGTTATTATTCAAGACTGGGCTTTTCGCCGTGTATACGCAAGAGTAGATGGGTGTGTGAATCATAAAGGAGTCAGTAAGTACTTAATTTCACTCTGATCATGTCAGGGGGGCTCAGGACAGATGTGTCGATGAGATAAATCTGAAAAACAATAAACAATACTACAAGTACTCCATTAAATTCATTTTGGATGACGGTTTGGAGTCTTTGATTACTGGGCGATAATTTTCTTTTAGCACGAAAGAAACCTCATTGTTCAGTGTTTCACACCCAGTATATATCTACAATAATAACAGTTTTGAGTAATACTTCCTTCAATAACTTCGCAGACATGCATCCTTTATCATCTTTCAATGGTACAATGTACAATTCTAGAGACAATCTGGGATCGCACCAGCAGCAATAGCAAAGCAGGCATCGCTTACAGTCTAGCTCAGAACATGCCCATCTTCAAACTCAGCCATCCTTTTCATCACAGCTATTTACCTGTGAAATCTGAAGGCTCTTAAAAGGTTGCAATACTACCATGTTCACAAGAATTGTGCGCAAACAGACAGAAGGACACATAAAGACTTGCAACAATGCTCCAAACAGCTTTTCGGTAGTTTTATGGAAGTTTCATAGTAATTTCAATGTGGTTTTCCCTGATGACACACAGATGCACAAATCAACTGAAAACAATACCAGCGTCGCTGCTGCAGCTGGTAATTACCAAAGCAGACTCTCTGATACAACTATATATACTGTTTCCATGGTGATTTTGTGGAATGGGTGACATTTCTCATTCTTTTAAATCTCCAGTCCCAGGCCTCAGTGTCAGAAAGTAATATTGAGTAGATTTCATTGGTCCACCAGAGGCCTAGCTAAACCCCGGCCGTAATCAAGTGATATTGCCAAAACAATACCGAAGCAGTTTCAAAGTTAATTCATCCATGCTCATCCATCAGCAGAAAGTTCATCTCATTGGGGTTAAAAGAAGTAGGACATCTTGTTCTCATACAGTCGAGGATCAGATCAACGACACATAGAAACAAAAAGAGCAGTTGAAATAAACATAATATTTGGCTTTTGTCTGCGACACGGACTTAAATCTAATATTTCTATCAGCGCAGCTTTTAATGAGAAAACTCATCAACTCTGAATCATCTCAAATTGATTCTGTTCTTGATATCAACTTAATAACTTTAGTGGGTTTTCAAAAAATCTGAAACATAAGGTTTTATTAGGTGAAACACGCAACAGAAAGTTTTTCTTTCCAGTCAAACTTTATTCAATTTCACTGTATTTAATTTAGTTAGTGAGAAATATCCTGCAATTTCATTGGCAGATTTCCTGAAATACTTTTCTGACTCAACCTGTTAAGGAAAGAATGGGCCCAAGACTAAAAAAAAGCATGGATAACTCAGCACTGGCTCCTGCTTTGAGCATCTCCAAAACTCAGGCTGGAGAAACAGAAAATGGAACACAAATAGACTGAGAAGGAGCCGACTCCAAACAACAAAGGACCACCGGTAACAATAAGACTACTGCACACATAGAAGGAAATGGGCTCAAGTTTAAAAAGTCACTTCCCACCTCCATTAGCTGCCATTGATTTTTATCCCCTTGGCATATAATGCGGGGAGATATAGTCATCAGCTTGCCCATCCGTCCATCCCTCTGTAATCGTTACGTTTCTGGAGCAGAACTCAAACACTGTCCAATATATTTTTTTAGCAACTTGCTGTGCGTATTAATCAGGTCCTAGACTGAAGCCTTTTGATATTTTGGGATTCCCGAGGACGCATTGCAGGTAGCAGGGGGATACGTCATCTTCTGATGACTTGTGTTATCACAGCTCTGCACATCAGAAAATATTTAGATTTATTGCCTTTCTAAATGGCAGAGATTTCATATGTCAAGATTTTAATTTCTTGTGTCAACTTCACTCCACTGAAAAAAAATGGCAAGGCTCCACTCAAATATTTTCTTTGAGGAGCACACATTTTTGCAAGTCAAAAGAGGTAAAAAATGCCCAATTATTTTATTGGTGCACTAACATCAGATCTCGGGTGCAGGAGCTGTTAAAGTGGAAGAACTGTAAGCGACATTGTAGTACATGCATTACATCATTTACTGTTGACAACACAATGTACAGTAAGCACAATTTCACCAACACACAGTTCACTTTTTTCCAGTAATGGTCATTGGTGAGACGCCAGTCAGGATAGAGTTAGAGACATGTATGAAGTGAAAGGTTTGTTCTGAATACTTTTACAGCACATACTCCTCCATAACGCTATCAACTATTCCCGCAACAGACTGACTGCAAATCTCAGCAGTTCTTTTGTTGGCTATCTCTAAAAGGCAGTGGGCATTTAAATGCAGTGAAATTAATGCCCATTTCATCCTCTGCCCCACTTGTGTAAGTCATTCACATAATGAGCACAGCATGCAGACAGCAGGAAGGGCGAGGGATTTATCCTTGTGATGTAACAGTGAATAAAATGTGTTTGATAGTTATTCAATCTCTCCACCTCTCTCTGACAATAAAAAAACACCACTCATCTTTGCTGCATTATGCTGTCATGTGAATATAGCTAAGCAGACAGAGATAGAATAAACCGATGCGGAGCCCTGGTACACTACAGATGTAAAGCATCAAAGAACAGAGACAGAACAGCTGTGCTTCCATTAAGCATAAAAATGCACAGCTGGTCCAATAAGAGGTGTCACAAGGTTGCACAGAGATAATGTGACACTGTAAGGCAGAGCCGTGCGTAACCTTTAAAGCGACAGCGTGTATCATCCAGATCTCTGTGTAACATCTGTCCTTCCTTTTTATGATCTATAGGAGCCTTTCATCTTACTTCTTGTTAAAAACACAGTAGGCTCTAGCTTTGCGCCTTCCAAACAGACAGACATGTGGATAAGATTATTTGCAATTTTGTTAACTGCAAATGGAGTATTTATGGCCTTAACCCAGTTAGGAAGTTGCAATACAGGCATTTGCATCACAGTGGGTTGAACAGCAAGTTAGGTGGTGTGTCTACGAATACAGTTGGCACTCAGCAATTTTCGCATCACAAACTAACTAATTTTCACGCTCTCACTAACCCAAACTACTTTTAACCCAAACATTGCTGAGCTATGGTAATTTTATTGGACTGAATCAAGGACAGTAGAGTATTAAAAAAAATAATAAAAAAAAGAAAAGAAAATTAAAGAAAAAGAAAAAAAAGGGGGCTGGAGCAATGTGGGAATAAATACATATTAGTTTCCTTCCCATTTTTATTTTTGTTGTGTACCCTAAAAATAATGCCTGCAAACTGGTGGTGGAGTCAAATGAGAAGGGAAAGGTCAAGGGGTATTTTCACATGTGAATATTTTCTTTGTGAGGGGAGAAATATAAATAATTAACTTCGGTACAGTCTTTGTTTTAATACCATAAGTAGAGCTTTGTATGTGGTTTAAATGGCCCAAGTTCACTCAGACGAACACTTTGCCTTCTGAACTGACCTCTCTTGCCCCAATAAGCAGACGGAAGTGTTTCTGGCAGAACCTGTCAAATTATAGTGCGTTTTCTTCACCTGACATGACTGCATCAGCGCGCCATGGCATTAACTTACATAGATATGTGACAATTTTGCTCAGATAGTAGTGTTTTTTTTGGGCTATAAGGGCATGTATAGAAAATCTCTTCAGCCTTGAGTTTAACTATTATTATTATTATTATTATTATTATTACAACACTAAACCATTTGTACTAGCCCATTTAAACCGGGGCAGCATGTGCGCATTTTAAGAACGTGTCGTTGCCGACACAAATATGCGCGTAATTTTGAAAGTACCGTAATTACTGCAAGTTTTGCGCAATAGAAAAAAATTCCAACTGTTCCTGAAAGCTGAGTAGCTGTGCCCAAATACAGGTTACTATGGTAAACATGGCAGCATGATTCTCTGCTTGGATATTTGCATTAGGCCTTAAAGGGCTAGGCTGAGCATCAAGGCAATTATTAAGTACTGGCAGCACTTCCCGGCCATTGCAGAGCCAGCCATTTACTTTAACAAGGCAGAGGGCATTTAAAGCCAATGAATACAAACTTCCATTGACCTCTGACCCTACTTGTACATACAGAGTCATTCTGGAACATGACAGGGCAAGGAGCGTAGTGACAGATTTATGCTGGCACTGTCGCAATCAATCTGCCATAATGTGTCAAACTGTCAGAGGACAGATATGACAGAGTAGCATCTAAAGGCCAGTTTAAACCAACAATTTTCAGCAGGGCTGCAACCCGCTGAAAACCTGTTAATTTACTCCAGTGAGATGGGATGAGACTGGGTATGGTTTCCATAGCAACCACTCTCTTTACTTCCCTGTTTCTTACTGAAGGCTTTTCAGGACGTTTGCCAGTGGATATGTTGCAGAGCCTTAAAGCATGACTAAGAATAGTGGCATTGAGGCCTGAGTCATACAGACACGGTTGTTCGTTGAACAAATTGAAAAGAAGATCCTTCTTTCTCAGTCAAAAATTCTGCCATTTTGTCCTGCTGACAGCTTCTGGGTGACTCAACTGACTTACTTTGCTACAAGCTGATTGGCTGACAAAACAGGTGATTACATTCTGAAACCAGCCACTAGTGACTTATGCAGAGTCGACGGCGATGGGGTAGTTTGCACTGCTGCCACTTTTCTCCACAGTGTTCTTAAATGGTTTTGTCTGAATCTTAGGTCTGAACTGGCCATAATGACTAGGGCTGGGGCGATTCTGAATCGATTTTTTTTAAGGCGTAGTACCACTACCTGCTGCCATGGGGCGAACATCCGAGCTTTCCCTTTTCCTTTATTAAACCCGACGCAGGTTGAACGAAAGCGCCAAACATCAAAGGGCATGTGAAATGCGACGGGAAAAAAACTTGACTGACATCAGTATTTTTCAGCGACATGCTGCACGGACCCCTCCTTGAATCGCCACCTTATCGTGGTGGAGGGGTTTGAGTACCTGGATGATCCTAGGAGCTATGTTGTCTGGGGCTTCTTGCCCCTGGTAGGGTCTCCCAGGGCAAACAGGTCCTAGGTGACGGGTCAGACTAAGAGCGGTTCTAAAGCCCCAATGAATACAATTACATCAAGGACAGTTACGTCGCCCGGATTGGCGTCACCGGGGCCCCACCCTGGAGCCAGGCCTGGGGTTGGGGCTGGCAGGCGAGCGCCTGGTGGTCGGGTCTCTACCCACAGGACCCGGCCGAGCACAGCCCGAACGAGCGACGTGGGCCCGCCTTTCGTCAGAGGCCCATCACCCAAGGGAGGGTTCAGAAGGGGCCGATGCATTGTGGTATGGGTGACAGTCGTGGGCGGGGGCCCCACGACCCAACCCCTGGACACTGAATCTGGTTCTCGGGACATGGAATGTCACCTCACTTGGGGGAAAGGAGCCTGAGCTTGTGCGGGAGGTCGAGCGGTACCGGCTAGAGATAGTCGGGCTCACCTCCACGCACAGTCTGGGCTCTGGAACCCAACTCCTCGAGAGAGGCTGGACTCTCTTCTATTCTGGAGTTGCCCGCGGTGAGAGGCGGCGGGCTGGTGTGGGTTTGCTTATAGCCCCCCAGCTTAGCCGCCATGTGTTGGAGTTTTCCCCAGTGAACGAGAGGGTCGCTGCCCTGCGCCTTCGGGTCGGGGACAGGTGCCTCACTGTCGTTTCGGCTTATGGGCCGAATGGCAGTGCAGAGTACCCGGCCTTCTTGGAGTCCCTGGGAGGGGTACTGGAAAGTGCTCCAACTGGGGACCCCATCGTTCTGCTGGGGGACTTCAACGCCCACGTGGGCAGCGACAGTGTTACCTGGAGGGGTGTGATTGGGAGGAACGGCCTCCCCGATCTGAACCCAAGTGGTGTTCTGTTATTGGACTTCTGTGCTAGTCACAGTTTGTCCATAACGAACACCATGTTCAAGCATAAGGACATCCATCAGTGCACGGGCACGAGGGGCGCCCGTGGCCGGAGGTCAATGATCGACTTTTGTGGTCGTGGTCATCTGACCTTCGGCCGTATGTTTTGGACACTCAGGTGAAGAGAGGGGCTGAGCTGTCCACTGATCACCACCTGGTGGTGAGTTGGATCCGCTGGCGGAGGAGGAAGCTGGACAGACTTGGCAGGCCCAAACGTGTTGTGAGGGTCTGTTGGGAACGTCTGGCGGAACCCTCTGTCAGAGGGGTTTTCAACTCTCACCTCCGGGAGAGCTTTTGATCAGATCCCAAGGGAGGCTGGAAACATTGAGTCTGAATGGACTATGTTCTCCACCTCCATTGTTGATGCGGCCGTCCGGAGCTGTGGCCGTAAGGTTTCCGGCGCCTGTCGCGGGCGGCAATCCCGAACCCGGTGGTGGACATCGAAGTAAGGGATGCCGTCAAGCTGAAGAAGGAGTCCCTATCGGGCTTGGTTGGCTCATGGGACTCCTGAGGCAGCTGACAGGTACCGGCAGGCTAAGCGTGCTGCAGCCCGGGCGGTGGCGGAAGCAAAAACTTGGGTATGGGAAAAGTTCGGGGAGGCCATGGAGGAGGATTATCGGTCGGCCCCGAAGAGATTCTGGCAAACCGTCCGGCGCCTCAGAAGGGGAAAGCAGTGCCCTGCCAACACTGTTTACAGTGGAGGTGGGGAGCTGTTGACTTCGACTGGGGATATTGTCGGCCGGTGGAAGGAATACTTCGAGGATCTCCTCAATCCCACTGACACGCCTCCCATAGAGGAAGCAGAGGCTGGGGACCCAGAGGCTGATTCATCCATCACTCGGGCTGAAGTCACTGAGGTAGTTCGGAAACTCCTCGGTGGCAAGGCACCGGGGGTGGATGAGATCCGCCCTGAGTACCTCAAGTCTCTGGATGTTGTGGGGCTGTCTTGGTTGACACGCCTCTGCAACATCGCGTGGCAGTCGGGGACAGTGCCTCTGGATTGGCAGACCGGGGTGGTGGTCCCTCTTTTTAAGAAGGGGGACCGGAGGGTGTGCTCCAACTACAGGGGGATCACACTCCTCAGCCTCCCGGGAAAAGTCTATTCTAGGGTGCTGGGAGAGGAGAATCGGCCGATAGTCGAACCTCGGATTCAGGAGGAACAATGCGGTTTTCGTCCTGGTCGTGGAACACTGGACCAGCTCTATACCCTCCGCAGGGTGCTTGAGGGTTCATGGGAGTTTGCCCAACCAGTTCACATGTGTTTTGTGGACTTGGAGAAGGCATTTGACCGTGTCCCTCGTGGCGTTCTGTGGGAGGTGCTTCGGGAGTATGGAGTCCGGGGCCCTCTACTAAGGGCTGTGCGATCTCTGTATGACCGGAGCAGGAGCTTGGTTCGCATTGCCGGCAGTAAGTCAGACCTGTTTCCGGTGCATGTTGGACTCCGCAGGGCTGCCTTTGTCACCGGTTCTGTTCATTATTTTTATGGACAGAATTTCTAGGCGCAGCCAGGGGCCGGAGGGAGTCCGGTTTGGGGACCAGAGGATCTCATCTTTGCTTTTTGCGGATGATGTCGTCCTGTTGGCTCCTTCGAACCAGGACCTTCAGCATGTACTGGGGCGGTTTGCAGCCGAGTGCGAAGCGGCTGGGATGAGAATCAGCACCTCCAAGTCCGAGGCCATGGTTCTCGACCGAAAAAGGTGGCTAGCCCCTCCGGGTTGGAGGAGAGCTCCTGCCTCAAGTGGAGGAGTTTAAGTATCTTGGGGTCTTGTTCACGAGTGAGGGAAGGATGGTGCGTGAGATTGACAGACGGATCGGTGCAGCGGCAGCAGTAATGCGGTCATTGTACCGATCTGTTGTGGTGAAGAAGGAGCTGAGCCGAAAGGCGAAGCTCTCAATTTACCAGTCAATCTACGTTCCTACCCTCACCTATGGTCAGGAACTTTGGGTCATGACCAAAAGAACAAGATCTCGGATACAAGCGGCTGAAATGGGTTTCCTCCGCAGGGTGGCGGGCGCTCCCCTTAGAGATAGGGGTGAGAAGCTCTGTCACCCGGGAGGAGCTCAGAGTAGAGCCGCTGCTCCTCCACGTCGAGAGGAGCCAGCTGGGGTGGCTTGGGCATCTATATCGGATGCCCCCTGGACGCCTTCCTGGGAGGGTGTTCCGGGCATGCCCCACCGGGAGGAGGCCCCGGGGAAGACCCAGGACACACTGGAGGGACTATGTCGCTCGGCTGGCCTGGGAACGCCTCGGGATACCCCCGGAAGAACTGGAGGAAGTGTCCAGGGAGAGGGAAGTCTGGGCATCCTTGCTTAGACTGCTGCCCCCGCGACCCGGCCCCGGATAAGCGGAAGAAGATGGAATGGAATGGAATGGAATGGAATGCTGCACGGAGCCAAATAAAGGACTACAGAATTGTCTCCTATTAACCAATTAGGCTAGTCTAAGAAAAGTAACCTGTGCCAGTTTACTTTGCTTGATTAGCAATCAAATGGTGGATGCGTTTACTGTCTAAGTTGAATGAATAGAGCTGTTTATTAAGACAGCATGTTTGATTGCTACATTTTGAAATTTAAATGGCCATAGAACAGCACAGCATGAACACGATTTCCATTGCAATGCATTTCGTGCGACTGTGATAATTTATATCTCACATTCACGTTTCATCCACTTTTCAGAATGTTTTCCACCTTGTGTATTTTCTTAGACGCTTAAAATCCAGGGCTATCTTATAACAAATCTGTTTTAAATTAATCTTTAATAATGTCCTAAAATGCTACAGTGAGAGATGCAATTCAGAGGAAGATTTTTTTTAATTATTCAAATTATTGGCATTCTTTCACTCTAACACCGTAGCCCAGTTAGGTTTGTCTGCTTTTCACCATCACATCTTAATCATTATAGGCTACTGAAATTGCTTGATTGTTATTTAGGACAAGTACATGGGAGCAGATTTAGGGAGGGGCGGAGCTCCTGCAATTAGCGAAATCTAAACTCAGGCTCCTTCTCGACGGCATTTTAAATCGTTTAAGCCGCTTCAGGTGTGTATGTTTCAAAAAATTACACGTGACCCCATGACGGCAAGTGGTCTTATCACATTTTTAAAAAAATCCTCGTTCAACATCACCATATCCCAACTCTGCATTTCATCTCTCATTGTAGTATTTTTAGGAGATCTATAATGATAAAATAAAAATAAAGAGATTTGTTTTCAGATCTCTCTGGATTTCAAGCATCTGAAAAATACAAAGTGGAAAACATTCTGAAAAGCGGATGAAACATGAATGTGAGATATAAATTATCACAGTCGCACAAAATGCCATGGCAATGGCAATCGTGTTCATGTTGTGCTGTTCTATGGCCATTTAAATTTCAAAATGCAGCAATCAAACATGCTGTCTTAATAAACAGCTCTACTCATTCAACTTCGAAAGTAAACGCATCTACCATTTGATTGCTAATCAAGCAAAGTAAACTGGAACAGCTTACTTTTCTTAGACTAGCCTAATTGGTTAATAGGAGACGATTCTGTAGTTCTTTACTTGGCTCCGTGCATCATGTCGCCGAAAAATACTGATGTCAGTCAAGTTTTTTTCCGGAAGTATTTCCCATGCCCTTTGATGTTTGGCACTTTCGTTCAACCTGCGTCGGGTTTAATAAAGGAAAAGGGAAAGCTCAGATGTTCGCCCCATGGCAGCAGGCGGTGGTACTACGCCTTAAAAAAGAATAGACTCAGAATCGCCCCAGCCCTAATAATGACTCAGATTGAATGATGTTGTGATATTTCACTCAGATGTCATAAAACCACCAGTGTCAACTCTGCCAGCGTGCACTGCTACAGTGTTACAGAGCCAGTATATCTGCCCAGTCCCAGTGAAGCTGGCATTCGCAGTTTATTAAAAGCTTCAAATCTTTTACCTTCAATAAATCGCGAGAATAAAAAGTTTTGCACTGCAATCTCAGGTGAAGAAAACAAAGTATATTTGATGCACAAATGCCTTAATATATCTCATGAAGTCAGTGTGAACAGAAAAGGGAAAAACAGGGTCTGCCTGAGAGACACTAATTAATCCTCGAGGTGCAAATTGAGAAATACACTTACTTTTTAAAGCAAGGCAACCTGCACTGCGACATTTCAAGTCCAACCTCTCACACTGGAGTGCTTAAAAGGTACCATCACAGATACAGTAAGAGAAAGTTCATCCATTCAGTTTCATCAAGCAAAGAACCAGTATTACAATAAGCAACTGTATTGCAAGCAGAGTTGACTAGCACACACTAATAACGTGGCGAAATCATGTCTATACACTTGTGGTCATTAGATATGAAAGTCATTAACTTTTTAAGTCAAAAGTTTTGTTTTAAATAAAACAGCTCCATTCAATTATCACTCTGACTGACTCGGATGATGTTCTATTGCACAGAAATTTACCCCGGGATATTTCATGCATTCATAATGAATTGTAAAAATAGTTTACAAAACGCCAAAGGAAAAACGCAACTTGGATAAAACTAGGAATTGCTTTCTTTTTGAACTCAATATTAGCCACAAGAAATTGGGAAGGGTTCAAAATAAGGGGCCAGCAAAAGCCACCTTAAAATTGAAAAAAAAGCGGTATGTCCACTGAATGAATGAATGAATGACCAAATCATAAATACATCTGTGATCAGAGGGGCTAAATATTCCTTCATTACGGACAATTGAAGTGAGTTCACAGACGTTAAAACTACCCGAAAAGAAACACTGAGGATTTGCCAATAGATTCCAATCAGGCACATTTAAAGCAGCACTATGTCGTTTTCACCGGATCCGCTCACGGTGTCCCCCTGCAGTTGATAAACGGTATTGTCTGTAACAACTGTGGTAAAATCTGTCAACACATGCATTTGTTGACAAGCCAACGACACCAGCGAACTTTCTGAAGCAGGACATGTAATGTGCTCTCTACGGTGGCCGAGACCCGCCATCGCTGCAAATAAAATAAACGCTGCAAATAAAAAGAAACGCTGCTGCAAATAAAATAAACCCTGCAAATAAAAGAAACACTGCAAATAAAAAGAAACGCTGCTGCAAATAAAAGAAATGCTGCAAATAAAAAGAAACGCTGCTGCAAATAAAATAAACACTGCAAATAAAAAGAAACGCTGCTGCAAATAAAATAAACGCTGCAAATAAAAAGAAACGCTGCTGCAAATAAAATAAACGCTGCAAATAAAAAGAAACGCTGCTGCAAATAAAATAAACGCTGCAAATAAAAAGAAACGCTGCAGCAAATAAAATAAACGCTGCAAACGGCTGACACGAGGCCAAGGAACTAAATGAGCTCGATGCCTCATGGTTCGCTATGGGCAAGATGCTGGGTCATATCTGTCCTAGTAAAGGAATGGAGCTGACAACTTGCTTGCGGTGGCGGGTCGAACGCTGTTTATATCCGCGAAGCAGTTGCGAGACAAATGCTGTACAGCGCTGAGAAGTTGCGGTTGTGGGCTCTGTGTACCTATATCCCCCTCTGAATGCGAGCGAGTGCTCGGCTTAGCTCATTGACGCACCTTAGCCAGGTCTCATTAACAGTAGTATGGTCAGTCAAACGATAACATTGCATTACGTAACCTTACTGACAATCCTGGATGACCTGTATTTTCCTATCTCATACTCGCACATTTTGATATGAAGCATTATCATCCTACATTTTGACTTCGGTGAATGCTGAATTAATTCGGTACTGTGGCCAGCATACGTATGGGTTATCAATGCTAACGCAGCTAGGCGTCATGTCCTTAGCTAAACCATGGTTCTTTCATCAGCTGCCCAGCTAATCTATGATCTGTATATTAGTGAACAATACCACTGCGACGCGGAAATTTACTATCGCGTCGTATAATTAAAGGTGCTTCTGGACCTTGATGAGGAGCCCTTGCTCTTAGTTTCACTTTTTCTCTCGTGTAAATGGAGCGTCACTGGATACCAAATATAGCCGAACGTGTCTAGTTAGTGACACTGTTTTCCGTTGCCGTTTGGCTTATGAATTAGGTTAATGTGGTTGGCTAGCTTGTGGATGATGGACTTTATGAAGAAACACATTTAGCGACCGCTAGGTAGCTCGCTAGATGACGTAGGATAGGTTTAATTGGCAATTGAGCTAGCTAGCCTCTCTATACACAATAATATATCACTTATCGCACTGAAAATAGTGTGAATCTATTCGTTGCAATCGTCGTATTTGGGTTGTGTTGCATTATTTAGTCTGCTGAAAAATATATAAGGGCTTGCATCAGCAAAAACAGTCCCCGGTAATCCACTTCCGTTGTGGCTTTTTTATTTGCATCCTTTATTTTTTTTCATTTGCAGCAGCGTTTGTTTTGTTTGCAGCGTTTCTTTTATTTGCAGCAGCGTTTCTTTTTATTCGCAGCGTTTATTTTATTTGCAGCAGCATTTCTTTTCATTTGCAGCGTTTATTTTATTTGCAGCAGCGTTTCTTTTTATTTGCAGCATTTATTTTATTTGCAGCAGCGTTTCTTTTTATTTGCAGCGTTTATTTTATTTGCAGCAGCGTTTCTTTTTATTTTCAGAGTTTATTTTATTTGCAGCGATGGCGGGTCTCGGCCACCGTAGCTATCCAATCAACTATGTCTTCAGACCAGGTAAGGGAGACATAAAAATCGGTCTAAATCGCGTAGATAGCGAAGTCCACACTACAACTATAATGACAATGATAATGGCAAACGACATCGTTGCGGTCACTTTCAGCACGATTTTATGCACAAACTGAACGCCAATCGAAATCCATCGGAATTTACAGAGCTTCGCGTTCATTCAACAGATGGCATCGCAGAGAAAAAAGGGCTGACACAGCTGGAACCCAAAACATCAATGTTTACACAACGATATTGTTCATCAGTGTTGATGCTCAAATCGTTATGGTTACTGTTATCATTATAGTTATCTTTCTCAGTGTGGACGGCCCTTTACAGCATTTTATGCATGCACTTTGCATGTCAGGAACGAAACCTAGAATCAGACCACAAAATCGTCATGCACAGAACCGATTAGCTTGTGCAATAAAACAAGAAGGTGGCAGGAAATTGGTAGAAAATCCCTGAAACAACATGAGTATATGCCAAGCCAGATCATTACCTTATCCTTCCAAAATGTAATACACTACAAATCTTCTACTTGTAGTACTCTATATGGGAATGAAGTACACGTTTATGATCATACATTTCGACTGGCGACTAGTTTAGCAATGTTTGCCAGCTAGCGATAGCATGTCAACTAGCTAGCATGTCAGATACCATCTAGATAGATAAATAAGTCGCTGTAGATGATCATTTGACTGAGCATAAACGGGATACTAGATGATTTCAACGACACAGCGTGACACAAAGCAAGTTGAAACACACTCGAACTAAATCTAGAATGAAGGATTAAGGTAACAATTTGTACTTACTTGTCCAAAAGTAACAACACCAGGTCGCCATCGGTCAGACATCCTTCCTCCTCTTTCAGCTCTCACCAGCAAGTGAAAGCCGGTCCAATGTTGACCCCAGTCCTGGTTCTTATTTTATCGCTTTCGTGTTTTCTTTTAAATGCCTCCTCCGACAACACCTTTGCCTTCTTCGGTTTCCTCGCCGCTTCAGCCATTACAACCACTTCCGACTCTGCTTCATTCTATATTCACTCGCTGGTCTTGAGAGACATGGGGGAGGGGGATTGTGTGACGTATGCCGTAAAGCAGTAAGTAAGTTTGTAGTTCTTTTTGGGCCTGGGAGACCTGGGTTCCTACCCGAAACCCAAAGTTACATAGTGCCAGTGAAGGCGATGCAGGCGCCATTGAGCCATGACAAAGGTGTCATTCAACCTATTGTGAGTTGATGTATCGCCAGAATGATCTTGGAAATATATATTTGAGAGTAAAAAACTGCATAGTGCTGTTTTAAGACATGATGAATGAAGAATTACTTCATTTCCATTATAGGGTTTCCTTTTCCATGACGAGAGCATTTCTCACTGCAGGATCACATTACTGTTCACATGCCTGAGCTATTGTCGGCCAGGACAATGAAGTCAAGAAATTGGCTTTCAGCTGTCAAAATGCTAATCTCAGTCAACCTTTTTCGTCAATTAAAGGCAAAAACAAGTAAATGAGAATCAAAAATCACGCTTTAGCAGTCCACAAAAGAAAAGGGAAACAAAAATGTTTTTTGACCAGAAGATGCAGTGTTCACCAAAAACAAA
Source organism: Gymnothorax javanicus (assembly GCA_029692085.1). Taxonomy (NCBI): domain Eukaryota; kingdom Metazoa; phylum Chordata; class Actinopteri; order Anguilliformes; family Muraenidae; genus Gymnothorax; species Gymnothorax javanicus. The sequence continues at coordinate 12,548,932 of CM056205.1, forward strand.
TCAAGTAGTGCTAGGCATATCTTAATTCAGCTCAGGTTGAGGTATTAAGTACTGTTCTAGAAATGAACCAAAATACAGCAGTATTAAGTACATTATTGAATGTGGATACTCAGTTAGACTTTTTAATATTCTTTCCGGCAAGCCAACGACTACACACCATCTGTATGAGTATCCTGTAGAACCAGTAAGTGCTTGCATTGCATATTGCATGTCAGACACATATGAAGGTGTACACACACACACACACACACACAAGTAGAGTACACGGCTGTGTGTGCACCATTCAGTGAAAGTAAAAGAGCGTGCAAACTCATGTAACTGAATTTCTCAGTCATACCCAATATCAAAGGCAAGCAGTGGCCATTTCACATATCAAAGGTGACCTTTTCATCCCTGTGAGAGCCTTGCACACTAGCATCAGAGCTGCCATGCTCTGTCCCAGCATTATGTGATGAAAGAGCTCCAAAGGCCAAGGCCTGTTTAAATGGCATTCTGATGGCATTTCTGTGACCTGCTTAGCCCTTGATGAAGCTTCATTTGGTGAAGATTAAATTTTATATTTCTTCTCTTCTTCACTGACAGACACGGGCTCTCTCACTCTCAGGCACAGAACATGCACACGGAAATATATAGCCGATGCCTCAGCTGCAGTCAATGCAGTGCATATCATGGGACCTTTATGATAGCTTTGTTCATTATTATTGGAGGAATACCTCCCTGAAGTGTCAAATAACAACACATAATTCTGGGATTGAAACTTGCACCCTAATGGCCTCAAGGCAGGTTTAGTAACTGGTGACTGAGTTATTTCAAAACCAATTTATCTCCATTTGATTAGCAGAAGATGAGGCAGTGATGCAACTATTCTCATCTGAGCTGCACTTGACTATAAAGAGCTGATCATTAAAAGCAAAGTTACAGTGTTCAAATGCATTTAAATGGACGTTAAAAATACTCAGTTCCCTGTCAAATTTTTTGCTGCACTTGCCCACCCCCAGCCTTTGAAACACACCCTAACCTCCGTCTGTATGGACAACTATTCAATACGACTGATTAGTGGTGTGTGGTATACCGGTTCGTATCGAAAACCGGTCTTAATTTTCGTTATGATATGAATTTTTCATATACCGCCATACCGGTAAATAGCCTAAACAACCTCTGGAGCACGCACGGCGGTAGAGTGCTTCCGCAGGGACCCATTTCACCGCTGCACACAAACACCACAGACCAGCGTGCTAGAGAACGTATGCACGGGGGGAACGTGTAGAGGCGATTGGCTGCCGCTGGTGAGAGTTCAGAAAGTGAAGCAACGGTACACGTTGTTGAAGAGCATGATGACCCAGAGGAGTTAATACCAAAGAGAGGAGCCGTATCTGTCGTCTGGAGGTTTTTTGGTTTCAAAAGGTCAGACGTGGAGCAAACGACAGTCTATTGCAAATGCTGTCGAGCAAAAGTTGTACACAAAGGTGTTATCACGAGCAATTTGCTGCACCACCTTGGCCGTAAAAACGTTCTAGAGTACCAGGAATGTCTTCGGCTAAGATCTACGCCCTCCACATCTACAGCTAAATTTACAAAATGGTCAAGTCTGAGTCAGACGTCCATCCAAGATGCGTTTGCCTAAGGCACGGCATCGGAGAAAAAAAGCAAGCGGAGGGTCAAAATAACAAACGCAGTCGCAGTCCACCTCGTCAAGGATATGGTTCTGTTTTAAACAGACAGTTTTTTAACATGTGCCTGGCTATTGTGCTATATTTTATTTATTATTTGAAGGTTTACATATTATTTATACGTTATTGAAGGATCAGTTGTCGCACTTTTTAATTCGGTAAATACTTAAATATTGTGTAATGCACCTTCTAAGCAACATAATTACTGAAGTTGATCACTATTTATTGTTAATGTTCATTTGTTATACTATTGCTATACCTGTTGTTCTTGATCACTATTTATTGTTCATTTGTTATACTATTGCGATACCTGTTGAAAAACCTCATAGGATGTGTGATGATGATCAAGATGGTTAATTGTACTAATAATGTTAACTTTGTTCATTACGAAATGTTTGTTTGATTCCTTTACCAACCTGTACCTGTTAACGTACCTCATAGGATGTGTGATGATCAAGATGGCTAATTTTTCTAATTATGTTAACTTTGTTCAAAAGAAAATGTTTGATTCCTTTCCCAACCTATTGAAATACCCCATAGGATGTGTGATGATCAAGGTGGTTAATTGTTCTAATTTTGCAAACTTGATTCAATAAAAATGTTCAATTTTGACTGTAATCATTAATCTAATGCTTTAACTTAATTACTGCCACCCTATTGGCAAACATACTTTGAGGGGGTCATGCTTTTATCTGTGTGTGGACATGGGGAAAAAAAAACATGAGGCAGTCCTTATGACAGTAAAACGGGCTATTTAAGGCCAATCTATTGCAGTAATTCTTTTCTCATTAGAAGAAAATGTGGGTAAGAAAACTCTTGCATGGGGAAAAAAAACCGTCAAATACCGTGAAACCGATATGACTTTTAAAAAAAACCGTGATATGAAAATGATGTCGTACCGCCCAGCCCTACGACTGATCTTATCAGGGTACTAATGTGTGCAGCACTGATGCACACAGGTAATTCAGTTGGTATTTAGATCAGGCTTATTCATTTCAATTGTTTTATTGCCTTGGTATAACATGCTGACTTCATAACAAATGCATGCACACATACTCATAAAAGTGGCAGTGCATGCAGATGTTGCACATGATCACATTATGGGTGTTTGTTCGCATTTAACAAAATTTTTCAGATGCAGGCCAATTGACTTGAATGTAAATAGTGTTGGTGAAGGTTAAAGCAGATAAAAATGTAAGTCTGAATGGTTTCAGAGCACTTAAAAACACACACAGGCACACAACCACAACATTCTTATAAATGTCGGCACCAAGACCCATTCACACATTCTTCTGCCAATAGGGAAGTTGATTTGCAGTTCTGGCTCCAGCTCTTGAATTCCAACTGGTTTTGAATGTCATTACTGACAAATTCAGTGATCGATGTGTAATAAGGTCTTTTGAAAGAAACGTTCAGATTGCACAGAAAATAAGCCAAGCACAAGTGGCGGGACTGTCAGACAGCTCTGGTCTGTCACCTGGCATTACTCCAAACAAAGAGTGGTTTCACATTATGGCAAAATGAACATGGCAAGTAGGAGGTGAGGTGGTTAATAAATATAAAGTAGTCCCCTGGATATAGCTCATAAGGCATAAAATTCTTCCTTTCAAAGCTCTGCAGAGTTTACATCTGTCCACAGAGACAGACTGCAGAGGCCCTCGTGGGTTTGCACAGGAACAGGAAAGAGTGGAAAGTAGAGACAGAAACGAGGGAAGAACTTATGGATGTAGGAGAGGTGTAGGAAGAGATTTGGGATGGGCAATTGGGTCTATGCGTGCAGAAAGACCCTGCAGGAAACTCCTGAATGAAGTACCATTAAAAATTGGAATATCATAACCATGATGAAAAAAAGTACAATATCTTAAAGTAGCAATAATTCTAATATTCCCGCATACATTTAGAAGTAAAAATATCTTCTGATGTTGATGTATTTGATTCAACTGTACCGACAGGCACACTTTTGAAAGTGGAGCTAAAGAAACAGTGAATTACAGAGTGAGGAAATAAGACAGAGCAGCACCAGGACTGGGTATCACTGAAGTAACAATATTTTGGGATGCCATTCGGAATACAGAATGACCCCCCTTATGGCTCAGCCTATCCTCCCACCGGCAGACAGCAAGCTGTATCTTACACCTCCCATCCTTTGCCCATCTCCCCCCCCACCCCTCCACCTAGTGTGCATCTGATCTTCACCAAGCTCTGACCTCTGCACGAGCCCATCACAGGCTTCAATCGATGCTGGTGGTACACTTTCCCTCACATATTCCCTTACAGAGCATAAATACACTAATATAACATGAAAAAGATTAACAACTAATATGAAGCAGCAACCAAGTCTGACATTTTTTTGGGACACATCTTTCACTTTGCTTTCATCTCGGCACAGCTCTCTCTCTCTCTTTGTCTCGGACCGTCTCTCTTCCTCCACCTCCCTCAGTCACTTTATTCTCTCTCGCTCTGTCTATTCAAGATATACATGCGGGACCTCCAAACACATGCACATATACACACACGCTTGCTCACATACACACGCTTGCTCACATACACACACATACACACATGGAAAGACATGCGCAGACACACACTCACACACACACACACACACCGTAGCACCAGGAGTTTGCAGTAATAAGGAGAGAGATGTCCACACAGAGAGGCCTTTCTCCTTCTCTGTAGGTGAGCATTTAATGAACCCTAAGCCGCAGTTAAATGGACATTAAAGCTGATGATTTTTCATGAGAAAGCAGTACATTAATGTCAGATGTAATGCTGCCATTCTATTGTCCGGGTCTTGAAAGCCACAATTAAGCATCGATTTGTGTTAATAACATCCATTCCCAATATCTGCCTCTGAGCGCAGATTCAGAGCCGCTCTGTAATGATCCTCTCAGCAAATCTACTTCAATTAAAGAAAAGCCCTCGCTTGGGGAGAGGAGGGATCGATACCCTGAGAAGCTGAAGAGTCTCAAATCAAACAAAGATTGCGGCTCGTCATCTGACGAGACGTCAGACTGTCACTATTAACCTCATTTCCATTCTGCCCTCGGGAAGAGGTTAGGCAAGCCTGGAGCAAAGAGAAACTGCATTTCAGCTAAATTGCTGCATCCCCGCTGTAACCTGGTCACCAAGGGTAATGGCTCTTTACAGCGAATATCACAAACAACTTGGCAGCGTCTCAGGTGCACGTTTCCTGCTACTATAAGCATGGTAATTCAAAGCCAGTGTTAGCACGCACACACGGGCACGCACACATGCACGCACGCACGCACACACGCACAGGAATTAATTTATTTCATACATACTGATTAGGAAAGACAAAACATCTAGAAAAAAATGGATGAATGCAAAAACTTGCCCATGGGCCCAGGATAATAAATGAAGGAATAAATGCTGTCATTAAACAGGGCACTCCTGCAGTACCATTCTTGCCAGGCTCCACAGAGCTCCTCTCCAAGTACTTTGCTAAATATAAAAATCACTTGGGTGACAGTGCATTAGGTTCCAAAATTCAAGTAATACTATCAGCTTTAAATGCGTTTTTCAAAGTCCAAGTGGACAGTGGCAAAGAAAAGCAGTGGAGGGTGATGAAATTGCTTAGCGTATTCGATTGCTTCAATGTCAATCACAAACATGGATTTAAACACAGCGGGGACACTAATAAATGGTTTTTGCTCCGTTCACAAATTCCTTCCTCAAATTTTCACAAGCAATCGGTCCTGTCATAATTTGGCACTTTCCGTGTTAGCAGGTGGCACTGGCAGTATAGATAAATGCAAACATGGGACTTCTAGTCTTCATGGAATTAGCAGCAATTACAAAATGTGGCTCAAAAGGGTAAATAAACCCATTTAATGCAAAATTAAGAAAAATAAACAGCTGGTTAATGCTTTCAGATATTTTGGACCCGAAAAAAAAAAAAAAATGCATGCGCAAGGGAGTCCCGGGACCCCAACTGCGGCTGACTACAATGGGGACCCGCCTGAATGACGTCATGAAAAACGTGAATAATCGTCACGTGATGCAGATGTCTGGCAAGCATCAGGCATCTGCCATAGAGAACCATTGAAAACGAGACGCCCTAAACTGCTTGTTATTCGTTTATTCTCCATGGAATGAAGCGGAAATGTGTGCTTAAAGGTAGTTTAAAAATATAATTACTCCTCCCGAGGCATATATTGATGAATATTAACTGATTACACTAAATGAATGGGCAAATGAAAAGCGGTAAATTTAGTCACACTCCTCCCTTTCTCCACCGTCCTGGGCTGCGACTTACGCCCAGGTAACCTGGTTAACCTGCTGCCTTCTGATACTTATGTAGACCCACCAGCAGCGATAGGTGTACAGAACTCCTTTAGTAGTCTTCACAAGCTTTGTTCCCTTACCTAGCATTATTCTTGAACATCAACATATTTTACATACACTGCGAGGTTTGAAATGAGCGGTATTGCATCACATTTGCGATCTAAAAATGCTTACTTTCGAACCAAAATGAACAATACCGGACAAATGAATCGCAGCCGCTGCGAAAGAAAATCCTAACATAGGTGGAATAACTTCAAATTCTAGCATAAAATCATACAACTAGTGTATTATCAAGTAGGTTAACGAACTGTTACCAAGCTAGCTTGCCATTACAAACCTGTCACAGGGGTCACAAATTTAAGTATGAATACAAAGTCTCCCCTGTTATCCTGCTGTGATTCGAGCGGTGAACAGGTTGCTTTTTCATTTCTATAGCTGGCTAAGCACAAACAAAAAAAGGGTTGTTATTGACGCGGTTTGTGTTATCTGGACTGCCCCTTATCTGTGTTTACCCGTTAGCAGTTGATGGTGAAGTGAATTTCTTCACAGCCATTGTTGTTATTGCTCGGTCTGCTCTGCCAAGCCAGGAATGCGTTTCTCGAAAGGACAGGTGCGAACTTACGTAGTTGGAGCCATTGACAGTGAATGGACGAACTATGTAAGTTGCTAGCGAAGTTAAAATCTATGGTTTTGGGAAACGCACCCCAAGTCCCCATTGTCAACACGAGTTAGATGTAAAATAAAAGTTGATAAAATTGCCTAAAAACCTACTTTTTCTAACTCTGCACATTGCCTCCTGTTGTTCGCTTGCCAGACTTCCGGGTTCGGAGAATGACGTTCACCTTACGTACAGACTATTTTTATATATCGGGCGGGTCCCCTTTGAGAGCTATTTCTTTAACAATTTAAATCAGTGGTTCTTGGTGTTGGTCCTGGGGACCCCAAGGTGTATTCTGGTTTTTGTTCCAATTGCAAATGTATGCAAACTTATGATCTGCAATTTTCCTGAATAGGTCCTTTTCTTGTTTAACCAGATTAACCCTCTTAAGCCACATTGTCCGAAATAGCTATGTACAGTTGTATGCTATGTTGGATGAAATGCATCTTCATTGCAAACATTGCAAAATGTGCCTTTATGGCAAACAGAGAACACATCTTCAATTGACCGAACAAACATGATATTCATTCGGTCCCAATATTGTTACTGAATGTGTGACTCCTTTCCCTTTCACGCAATGCAGGTTTGGCTTGATATCATTCGACTTGTCTTTTAATTTGTAATTAACAACGTAACGGCTATTTTTGGAAACCATTCTCAGCACTTTCCCCATTTAGAAGCCAATTGATTTCCTAATTTCATCAGTAAAAAAATGTCCTCTTTTGAAGCAATAAAACCATTGCCAATATGATAAAATACAAACACGGAACTTTGCATGCCATGCATAGCCATTTCTGACATGGTATGTCTTAAAGGGTAAATAATCTTAATAAATATAAATTGCACAAATAAAAATTAGAACACTTTTGGAACAAAAACCAACATGAAGTCAGTTCTGGGGACCCCTTGTTCAAGACCCACAGCTTTAAATCACTTGGAAAACTCCCAGGAAATGGGATGTCTATTCATTGGTATTACAAGCAAATAAAAGCTCTAATCTCTTCACAGCAAACACTTCACAGTCCATCTCTTGCAAATGAAACCTAGAACTATAACTCTGACAAGCCGGGTTCTCTTCATTAAGCCATAGACCCTAGAGCCAGTTACAGTCTCCTTGATGTGTAGCAGATAGTCTCCAGCCAATAAAACAAAGCAGCGGCCATGTTCCCGTCCTCTGCTCCAGCGAGCACCTTTGCACATTTCTCATAAGTGAGGAAACAGCAGGCGGCAATCTTGCTCATCTATCTGCTTCAATTAGCCAGAAAGCATTACTCCACTATAACCTCATCTTCTCGGCTCAAATAAAATTTAAATTTGCTGCCCCTCAGTCAGTTTAGCTATACACTGCAGAGCAGAGGAGGGAGAGAAGGTAACTCCCCAAGCTAAATCCAATGAAAGAAATCCTGATAAAAGTATACTGCAATCCCGCACACTAAAATGTGTGCGGAGCTGAGGATATTAGCCTCTTTCATCATGGCTTCCTGTGTCGGCTATAATGGAAGGAACTTGTTTTGATGCACACCTTCTTACAGGTTTGTTTCACCGTGGAAACTGACCCATATGCAGGGGGTGATGGGAGGAATGGCGAGCCAAAATTAAATGCCGCAAAGTGCAATACAAACTGTTTCAGCTACATTTCAAAAGGTATAGCAGTTGAATATTCACCAATATTTAGCTCACAATCAGGACATGGAAAAATTATTGAAGGGACCAATGAGAAGAAACAGAGAAACTCAGCCAATAATCAAAGGCTTCAAACTAACGACCTTCATGTGAAAAATTAATTGACAAGAATTTGCAGCAATGCAGAGTAGGCATGCAGCAGCATTACTTTCTTTTCCATTTCAGGAATTTCATTTGCATTTTAAGAGGCGGCACTTGTAAACACTTGCAGTGCCACAGACACAGCCGTTCAGCCAGAGCACTGAGAAGTTGGGGAAACCAATTTCCGTGCATACACAGCTTTTCAACAATGCTGCTCAGAGCACAGACTGTATAAAAAGATGGACGCAGCACCCGGGTCTGAGAAGTGAGGCCAACAGTGAAATCTCTAAAAATTGCTTCCTATTTAATGGCCAGCAGATGACGACATCAGCGGTAGCAGAAAGAAGTTCAATGCTATAGAAGTCTATGAGAAAATGACCCTTCTTTCCCACCTGATTTATTATGTTGTATTTCAACTAGAGCTGGACTCGCAAGAGCCCATACCTCTGCCAGCATAGCTGGATTTGAACTATATCTCAGCTGTACTTTGGCCTAGATTTGCCAAAACTGAATCACTTGTTTCTCTTGTACTACTTGAACATCCCGCAAAGTTTGGTTAAAATCTATGCAACCGTTTTTGAGATATCCTGCTAACAGACAGACAAACAAATAAATAAAGAAACAGAAGCAAAAACATAACCTCCTTGGAGGAGGTAATAATGATTTTCCACATTATTTTATGGTATCTATCGCAAGTTTTAAGTCTCTTTCGATATATCATGATGTTCATTTTTGTAAATTATGGTCTCAAATAGACTAGAATAAAGGATAAAGCCAGAATATGCTTTAGGGGCGTGGCTATCCTCTGGTCCTCGTCAGATACAGTCAGATCTACCAGTAGATCCGTTCCTTGGTCCTTCCTGGATCTTCAATTCACGCTCTTGTCCAATAGGAATCACATCCAGTTTCAAAATGACAAAATAGCACTGTCCAAATTGCCAAAATCGAGGCTTCCTAAATGATATGTGGAAATCAATGCGTGACGTCACGGTTGCTTCGTCCATCTTTTATACAGTCTATGGTTCGGAGCCACACCTTCATGGGAACTGCAAGGCTCTTTTCAATTGGACAAGAATAGGGAAAACCCTGCCAACAGATTTTCTGTGGCAGACTGCCTTGCAAAAAAGCCCCCAAAAAGGCAGTATGAACACATATAAGATAACAACAAAAACTGTATTCCCCTGCATAGTTTATAAATGTTCAATTGTTGGGGCTGTTGCCATGGAGATGGAAACTGGCGAGAATGGGAGGAGTCAGAAGTTAGGCAGGCAAAGTTTAAATCCCTACGTCCCACGTTTGTGTCATGGTGGAGTAAGAGTTGGGGTTTGGTCCTGGATTCAATACATGAGAGGTTGTGCATCACGCTGGGCAGCCAGTTTGTTTCTCTGCTCGCTCCAAACCAGACAGACAGACCAGAATCACAGCCTGTTATTCCTGTTCCCTCAGATTTATTATAATGGTGGGTATAAATATAATCCTGAATGCCTTTGTTTGGTGCACACTGCATGGGCCAAAGCAGAGGGATGATTCAAAAGGCAAACATGGCATTTAGTACAAGCTTTAAAGAAACATCCCACCAGCATGGGAAAAGAGCAATAAGATAGACGGAGGGTAGAGAGTAGGTTTAGTGTGGGGGCAAGGAAAACTGCTGCACCTGTGAATTCTAACACCACGAGCACCTGAGCGTGCAGAGAGCAGAGGCGTGTCATACGCACCATATGCACTCACGACTCTATAGGACTAAAAAGGAAGTGAGAAACAGGTGCTCTGGTGTCGTTATGGTGAGGATGAGTCAGGAAGCGAGAGAAGGTGTGCTCACCTTTTCATCCCTGAACTCAGGGCCTGATTAGGCCTTTATCATATCAGGAACCTTTCAGCACAAGCAAAGCTAATAATTCAAAAATACAAATCCATTGTTGGGTTTGTTTTAGTGTGTGGCGAGTCAGCTTGTTTCAGTAAGCATGTTTTCTACAGAAAACAAAGCCGAAAATGGAGAGATACAATCCACTTAACATAAAATCAACAAGGATAAAGACTCATGTGAAGTCGAAGGCTACAAATGGGTTCAAAATGATGCCTTCTTGCAAACAAAACATAGACATTTATTCTACTGTACATTGATACATAGCAACCCTTGCTACCAGTTTTTTTGTAAACATAAACAATAATCACCACACCAGCAGACTCTGAATGATCAGTTCAAATAAAAAGAAGGAATTATTTAGTTATGATTCAAGCCTGGGTCACTGTCTCTTGCTCCAAATAGCAACATTTAAAGAATTCAGCAAATAGCTCCTCAATATTTTGTGCAATTTTTCCGCATAAAAATGCAGAATCATGTTTTAATAAGACCACTACTAATCTGAACACATCTACAATCCTTCATTGTTAAACTCCCATTATACCCATTTTCTGGGGAAAAAAAAGAACAATCAAAACCAATAGAAATAAGGAAAAAGTTTCAGTGCATTTCAGTCCCCATGGCGATTCTGACTTGGACACCCATTTTGCTTCTCTGGGAATGCACTGCTGGATAAAACCCAGTCATTGCCTTGGTCTGGAGTTAATTTCATCACTTTAGGCCATGCACCTTCATTCCCAAACATAAATGCACAACTAGCAACTGCAGTCAAATCTAAAGGGAAAGCAGGAGTTTGGCAGTTGGAAAGGAAAATGTGCAGAGCTGCTGATGGGCCTGAAACCACTGTGAGGCAGAGTCCAGCTGTGTGTGGGCAGCACAGTCTGAAATTCGGAAACTCTTCTCGTCCATTATCCCGCCACCCAACCGCGTCCGTCGGGGAAGTCATTACACAACCCAGCCTCTCCTTTTCCCAGAATGGAAATTAACCCATTCTGGCTGTATGAGAGCACATCGGGACAATAAATCATAACTTCCACAGCAGGAATCCAAAAATGCTCTCTGAAATCATGGCAAAGGGGCCTGACCTCCACAGCGGACTACACCTCGCCCCTCAAACACACAGCATATGTATTGCACGCCATCTGCATTCACTCCTCATTCTGCCCAATGGGAATAGAGCTTCAGATACTGTGACTGAATGAGGGCTGACGTCAGCTGGGTGGTCGAATACAAGCTAAAGGCGCGGTGAGATCCAAGCTCACAGTAGCTGGGCATGCAGGGCGTTCTAGCAGGGTGGGGCGTAGACAGAGTACAATAAAATCCTCCAATGGATGCGTTTGATGTCCTTCAGATGATGGCGACAGGATGTTCATTACCTGAACACAGTGACCCCAAATTCTCTTTCAGCAGGATGTATAAAAGGAACAAGAGCCGCCAGCAACATACAAGAGCAACAGCATCGAGTGAATGAACAGCTGTAGGAAATGAATAGGTGGGCTGTAGATAAGAGTAATGAAATACCAAGGTGGAGAAAATTTGATAAACAATTGTATTGTTTTATTCACCCATAAATCCATATGCTTCACAGCAAGGATCAAGATCATAAAGTGCAATGAGGAACATAAATATTTTTTATTGAAATTCACTGACAATAAAATACAATGACTTTGGAGTGAAAATGACTGGCTGCACATTATATGATATGGGAATGATTATTTCAGCTGGATGGAACTAGGCAGATATCCATTGAAGAGCCCAATACACGGCAAATATCATTTATGATGTATCATTTTACATAGTGCTTTTTTCCTTCAAAACATTTTGCAGAACTGCATCTTTGCACGGGGAGCAAAATCATCCTGTTTCATCAATGAAACTGAATAAAAGGCATGCAGTTTTTCCTTCCTTTATTTTCCTTCATTTCAACTTACTTTGAGGGAAAAAAAACACACACATTGAACCAACCAGAGGACCACAGCAAGTCATCTCCCTCCTTTAATACCCAATAATTTTCTCAGGAAATGTAATGACACACTTGAGCTTAGCCTGTAACGAAATATTATTTTAATTAGCCAATGTGGCTGCTTCTGAACAGGCTGAACAGAAAATCACAGTACAGCAACAAGAGGGAAAAACGTAACCGCTGGTGTCAATAAGTTTATGACCTCTGTGGCGTCTCGGCTACTGCTCCATCTCTGAGGTTTGTTAAGACTGGTTACGGTTCAATCCAGCCTGCACAGATATTTCCAAACCTCGTGTTTCTCTTGGATCCCAAAATGAGGTCTAAAAAGCATCGGATTTTCAAAGAAAACACGTGGATGCTCCATTTCGTAAAGTAAACTGCTAACAGTGCTGTATTGAATCTAATTATATTTTGACTTGTACGGCAACATCCCAGTCAAATCCATAAATGCTTAAGAGTCCCCGGTACTGGGCAATCTGATACTGCCTTGAAGGAAAAATATCTACTCAAGTCAACACTGAGTAATTCGCTGTTACTGTAAAAGCAGTATTGAGTTTGTCTCATTTATCATCGCTGCTTTTATAATGTGTCTGCCTGCCAAGACACACAAGTTTTAGCATTACAGTTCTGCAGAGTTTTGTAAAAATACTGCAAAGTTGGAGGCCCTTCATGCAGTTTCAGAAGCATATCGGTGCTGATGAAAAACTGAAATATGTTTGCGGATACATATGAGTAAGGGTTGAAGGGAACAAATCAAAAATCAGAGGCAGTTCTGTCACGGCCAAGGCTCCAGGCCCACTGTATAAAGCAGCTGCACATGGCAATTGGTCACATCGACTGCTGTGCAAAAAGCAAAAGAAATGTCTCGATTTAGAGCATACAAGGATACTGACAGTATTCTGCCCTTGCAAACAGAAAATTTTGTGCGCATTAATGACAGAATCTACAATTCTGTGCACGTATGCATGTGCAGTTTTGTATGAGCAGGCAGCCTAGAGCTCAGTGCCTTTAGAGTCAGAGTAGGACTCACAGGGTTGATGCTTCAAGCCCCAATGTAGCCACCATAGTCAGGTCCTGATGTAGCCACCATAGTCAGGTCCTGATAGCCACCATAGTTAGGTCCTGATGTAGCCACCATAGTTAGGTCCTGATGTAGCCACCATAGTTAGGTCCAGATGTAGCCACCATAGTTAGGTCCTGATGTAGCCACCATAGTTAGGTCCTGATGTAGCCACCATAGTTAGGTCCTGATGTAGCCACCATAGTTAGGTCCTGATGTAGTCACCATAGTTAGGTCCAGATGTAGTCACCATAGTTAGGTCCAGATGTAGCCACCACAGTTAGGTCCAGATGTAGCCACCACAGTTAGGTCCTGATGTAGCCACCATAGTTAGGTCCAGATGTAGCCACCATAGTTAGGTCCAGATGTAGCCACCATAGTTAGGTCCAGATGTAGCCACCATAGTTAGGTCCAGATGTAGCCACCATAGTTAGGTCCAGATGTAGCCACCATAGTTAGGTCCAGATGCAGCCACCATAGTTAGGTCCTGATGTAGCCGCCATAGTTAGGTCCTGAAATTACCACCGTCCTTGTATCATGCTGGAGCTCCCCCAACTCTGCATCTCTGTGGGGAGTACTGGTGCCTACTTAGGCTGCTCATCTAGGTCCCTTTGGGTAAAACCTATGTGTAGTTGAAGGGGATATTTGAATGTTAGAAAGTGCAGTGATATTTGACGCAGAAATAGAAGTCTGTAGAAGGGATGAAGTCCTGTAGAAAACACGCCTCTGCCTCTGAGCCTGCACAGTCTCCTGAGGAATTAAATATCTGTGAGGGAGGTACTTACCAAAGCACTACAATTTCTTCCCAGTAAAGGCCATCAGAGGCAGGGAGGGATTTGTGAAAATGTGACAAGAAATAAACAGGATTTCAGCCCCCAGAGACCAGGGCTTTGCTCCCTGAAAATCCTCCAGTTGGCGGAAAGTGATCGCGCAGATCCCTGGCCTGAACTTCCAGCCTGACGCTGATGAAGCATGCAGCTGCAGCTGTACTCCATGTACGAGAGGCGAGGCCTCGCTTGTGGGACAAACGGGTCTCCTGGCCGAGAGGAGCCCACACAACAGTGATAAAAACTATTATTTTCTTTTGCCTCGCATGCTCCCATGATGCTTCACTTTGGTTTAGATACATTAGAGGGGTGGCAAAAATGCAGTATCTGGACTCCCGACTCAGTATACTATGAATCATTCCTCAGAATAGAAGCAGCTCAGAATTACTCAGCGCCCCTGGTAGTTAATTATTGTGGGCCCCATTTATTTAAAAAAAAAAAAAAAAACATAAACTGAACATTTGTCAGGTCACTTCAGCTGTGTCTCTTCCAGAATGCGTGGTCCCCAGAATCACCACCATCTCTTATCCCGCTGCCTTATGGGATATTGAGTCACATGTGCAAAGATCATCAAAACAGCCAGCATATGGTTGACCAGCATTATAGAAGCCGGGCTCAAAGTGAAGAACACTGTTATCCAGGCTATTCACGAGGCGGCTTCCATCTATAGAGTTTCATAACCTTTCTACCGGACTTGGAACTCCAATAACAGCAGCTAAGTGTTTTACTAGACCTTGTACATAGTTCCTTTTCTCGTTTTATTATCTGAAATATGGGGTACAACATTCCCTTTCAGGAGTGCAGCCATTCAAAATAAGTGTAGTCGGAAGGAAAGCATCTTATTGTAGTGCCAGACATGGGTGAAAAGTCAATCTGTATAAGTTGTCATGAGCTTGTCATTAAGCAGATACACGTGACAGCAAACAGCTGTTAGTGAAATAGGGGCACGTGGTCTTCAACTATACAGACAACATTTCGCTCTTAGGCACCATTTTTCAGGAGAGAACAGAAATACAACAAAGATCTAGAATGAAATGATCTGCTGGCAGTAGTAATAGGGACAAGGCATTGTGGCAGGCAACCATTTTTAATCTCAAAGGTAATTAGTGCATTAGAGGATAATGGGCATAATCTCACTCATTTGTTATAATATACTGGGGAAACTAAGATCTTGTTATTGAAACTTTCAGGATTTTTTTTTTTTGCATGGTTTGTAGCCACTTTGAAATTGCCACTGAGAAGCTGAAACAAATTCCCATACTACTCTGTAACACTGTAGAACAAAGTCAGTTCAATTTTAAATAAAACCAGCAATAACAAGTGTTGCCACTAAACGTGGCCATGTCCCCCGCCAGGTCACGGAAATCGACTGGGGTCGGCCTATCACACTAATACACATTGAAGCCAACGATGAATGAAATCGGTCAAACCGTTCTTGAGATATTGCGTTCACAACAAACGGAACGTGACAGACAGATGGACGGACGGAGCTGAATACTATGTCCCCCGCTCCGCTCGCTACCGCGGCGGTGGGGGACAAAAACATGTATGATGTTAGATTTTACCAACAACAATCAACGCATTCCATCCCAATTAATCATGGATCAAAGCAATCTTACTTCTGACTCATGTTCCGAAAAGAGTATTTTGTCAAGATAATAGTCCACACCCCACCTTTGTGTTTTAGCCACATAGTGGCTCCCTAGATTCTTACTAGAAAACGGTTCTTATATTGACAGACACCAATGACAAATAAACATCAAAGGCAATCAAAAGCCCCGAAGTGAGACCACTTACTGAAAGTTACCTCATTTCAGATGTGTCTGCACTGTACACCGCCTGGCTATTCAGAAACATCTAAGCAGCCATTTTGTCTAGAATACTAGAGCACCTATAAAGCATGTGCAAGAATGCCAGCAGGCACGCTTACACACACACACGCACACACACAGATTCACATTCACACATGTATATACAACGTTGTACAAACACACACACACACACACACACACACAAAACACAGTAAGTACATAGTTGACAAAGTACCACAAGATGAATCTGCCAATCTGCCACCACACTGATTAACCCATCAGTCAATCAAATAACCAAGGAACTGATTCAGCAATCCAATGAAGGTAATTAATTTAACACAGCAGTCATCATAAAGCAATCCTCACAGATCACTTGGCAGCCTGGATTTCAGTCGAGGAATCAAACTCTCAGGAGCCACGAAGTCAAACAGAACAGAGGCTTCAGCAGTGGCAGCAGCATCAGTGTGAAGCCGTTAACAGCAAGTGTGGAAACACCAGAGATGCAAAAATAGAACATCTAATTACATACACTGTGCACAGTACTGTTCACAAGTCTTGAATTATAATTCTATAATTATATAATTTTATAATCTTCCCTAATTCATGATGCTTTTTGCAGGGTGCGCGCTACCTGCTCGCCACGTCGCCAATGGCGAAGTGGTGTGGCATGTGGCGACCGAAAATTGGTCTCAAAGCGCCACGTTGGCGAAAGCCTAATGGAGAGAACCTCTGGTTTTGCGCCACGACTGCCCGACACCTACATCAAGTCCAATTGCCCACTCGCCGCCGGCACTCGCTATCATATTTGGTTCATACTTAATTATCATACATCAGCCATAAATTATCTTTGTAACGTTCATTCCGATCGCACTGATTGGCTGACAATTAATCATTCCATTCGGGACTTTTCTGTTGTAATTCACGTGTCGGACAAGGGAATTCCGGGTTAGGAACCTCACTCACCTCCACCATATTAAAAACAATGCCAGTGATTCGAGATTGACCACCTCAATAATATTAAATTATGAATCTAGCGGGACAGCCACAGATTAGCGAAAGTAAGCATGCGATAGTGTTTTTCTTGCTGAACAAACACTCGTTAAAGCAGCGCATTAATGTCAGTGGGACAAGATCGGCACTGAAACCTGCGCAACTTCGAGCTCAGTTCTGCCCTGCAAAGGAAAAGGCCTTAAATTCATTTATGATTGATAATGATTATTTGTATATTTTAACAGTAAAGACATCCTCTACTACATGGACAAATATTCTGAGTTTGTTGAAAATAATGGGTTGTGTTTACCATAACTACGAGAAGCTCTAGAGAAACCTAGGCGAAATCACGCTACATCACTTGGGGTTCTTTAGCTTTGTTTTGATGCCCTTAAAATTCAATGCTATGCCACGCATGAAGTTATTGTTTTTCAGCACTGATATTAAGGTGTGTTGCCTTAGTATTTTATATCACATGGGCTACCTTACACAAGCAGTCCATCCGCAATAGTCATACTTTAGAGCAACCTTATAACTAAATAAATGGCAAACTTGTTGCTGGTATGCCAGCTATTTGTCAGAATGGCCCAGTATTCTAAACGCGGCTACCCAGTCACAGGTCAGAAATAGCAGAAAATAGATTTGCAAATTAGTCGGTAATATAGCAGAGATTATTAGCTTGAGCGAGCCAACGTACTGTCTACTCGAGGCAGAACTGGACAACTCTTCAGAGGTGAGTTCAGTGCAGCCACGACAAACAATCAGTCAACTACCCTGCTAACTGTTAGTAAGTATACAACAATGATAGAATTTTTTGCGACTTTAAAATGACATAATGCCTGTCGGTTACGTGCGACTCGGCCACGAGTCATTTTCAGCCGAACTCCAAGCATCCGACTGTGTGCCGCTGACTTTGTGACAGAAGGACACAAAAGCAAACGATCAGTATGATTGTTTAAGTTAAATCCAAAACATGATCAAGCCTCTGGGCTCTACATTATAAGCTATTGCTTTCAGAAACAAATCCATAACTCGAGTTGGCTACTACAAACTGTGCTGTCGACAAAATGATAATCATCTTCGTTTTGCTTTATGGCGAAAGATGCATCCAGACATATTACTCCAAAAAACTAAGCTAAGAAGTACATATAACATCGACCTTTATCACGGTATACCGTTGAATCCGAAAACATCTACCGATTTTTAGCCAAACCTATGGCATTATTTCCCTCATATTGTCATACGTTTGCCTATAACACAATTTGTCCACAACTAGTTTGTTATTCAGGTAAAATTTTATCAAGATGGCAATCATGAACATGTTGCACTCTGAACAAATGGAATTTACATAATGTAAATATTCACATTTCTTGTTACTTCAATCTGACATTTCTTATGAGTTTTAGAAAAATAATTCTGACAAACAATTATTATTACCAATTGGAAGAAGGTGAGTGCTACATTGAGTGTGGGTTCATGGCATTCAAGTCAGATTTTTCTGTATAAGCCAAAATAAGGTTGCATCAAGGTGTGTGGATATGAATTCATAGTGGCTGTATGGGATAACTTTTAATCCATTCCACACCCTGAATTACACAGCAACCAGTGTGCCTAAGTTGGATCTGTTCATGCTGTAAAACATGTAATAATCACTTGGCCACAAGTGGGGATTACAAAATGACAATCTTTAGCATGGTAAGCTGGCCCTATCAAGTTAGTAATTCAAGTATCTGTCATCAAAATGATACTGGACTTCTATCGATCAAGTTCCCATTTGTAGAAAGTAGCTGCCAGATAATTAGACTGGAGGATGGCCTTAATAGTCCTTAATACTTACCCGGCATTCTTGCAAAGCTGGCACTTGAACCAGCTCTCCGTCACCACAATATTGTTATACCATGTGACTGTGTGAAGTTTGTCGTAAAGTTTTGGTGGGTGTTAGTTATACAAGTTCTGTAACTATTTTTCTGTGAAAAATATGCAGCTATTCCATTTTCTGAACAACTTTCTGTTTTATTCTTTTCATCTCTAGTAGCATGCAAACCACATTATGGCTGCAGGAAAGCCAACACCGACAGAGGTTAGGATACTAGTACAGTGTTCTCTAACCACGCAATTTGAACAGGGTCGTTCCTACCTGTATAAAAATGTGTAATGGATTTCCGTCCACGTTTGAATTTTAATCACAGTTTAAAAATTTGATTTTTAATGCATTTTGCAGCCTGTACAAATTTCATTGCCACTCAATTTGAAAATTTCTTGCAACTGCCAGTAACCACCCTGATGGGAAGAGAACCTGGCCAGAACACTACAGTGCAGGTGTCGCTGACAAGATGAGGCATACCTACTAGTCTCTGGATGTCTGTGCACTTATTCTGTGACTGTGTACGCACACTGTATGGCTGAATCCAAGTTCTCTAAGGTTTCTAACTAAAATTTAAGGCAAAATGTGTGGCTAAATGGTTTTCTCTGTGGCTAACTGCTTTTTGGGACACTGGGGCAGTACTGAATTGATCAAAAACACAGCCAATATGTTGATAAAACAAAAAGGATTCCTATTTGAAACATTTTCTTTCAAATTAGTCGCATTAGTTGCATACAGTAGAGCCGCATTTACAGCAGCCATTCCACCAGTCCAATAAAAACAAACAACTAGAATGTGTTTTTACTCGTAAAAACTTACGCCCGCCCGCCCCCCAGGCCCCCCAGGCCCCCTTCCCTGCCTAACCCACTGGACGGACTGTCAGTTGTTGCACTTGCATTTCAATTTTGGTTTGAAAAGGCCATCTTTTCCAGAATCAAATCAGCAATATTGAGGGATGAAGGCTATACCAAGCGAAAAATGTCAAGAAACTGAACCAAAATTTAGCTTGAAAATGCCCAAATAGTGTAATAAATAGTGTAGCAAGTTACCGTCCAATATCTTTTAAACTTCTGCTATACACTGACAGAGTGAAGGCGATGGAGTGCGTTGTCAGTATTCTGGTGTAGGTCTAATGTCTGCTGAAAATTGGGATTAGCAGTCATACATGAAGCAAAGTAAAAAAAAAAAAAAAAAAAAAAAAAATTTAGACCAATCCTAACTTGCAAAATTATCTCTGCCTTGGCTGTATTTTTTATGCCACCTGAGAGAATAAAAGTTACATTTCATTCAAGAACATAAAACTGTCTTGCGGAAGGTTCTTTATAATATATCATTTATAATGAGCAATAAAGAAACAATAAATTCACACCCATTGAACCATATGAGGTAACTGTGTATTCAACAATTTTTCAATCAATTACAGGCTGAGTGACGAGAAAAAGCAGAATTTAGGATACCTGCCATGGTGCCATCACACAAACGGGGGGGAAAAGCCCAAGAGAGTTTTGACCATTTTTTCCCCCATTAAGACTGACATATAACATAACCTATGAGGAGGTCAGCCATCACAGATGCTATGTCCTTGTGAGGCCGAGGCTCCTAGATGCATAGGGACTAATGTGACATGATGGTACAGCTATCCATTACAATCAGATTATAATGCAGCTTCAGGCCATTCAATGAGTACATGTCAATTAGTGATATCTATTGAAAGAGATCAGGAAGAAATTTGATTCTTGAGGACAACTTGAACACAAGTCCTGCAGGCCTAGCCTTAGCGCTGCAATCACAAGCTCCCACAGAAATTGTCCCCAAAAATGCGTTTCCGTTCACTAAACATTAAAACACTCGCGTACCCCGCACGGGCCAGCCAGGTGAAAGATCGCTCCGTCTATCCGGCTGAGCACTGATCAGAGGCAGCAGTTTTTTCCAAGTGGACGCCCGAGCCGAGATCTGTGAGCAGGCGCGGCGAGACCCCTGCTGATCCATCGGTTTGGCGCTAATACACAATCATCGCACTGCATCGCCTTGCTGAGCAGCAGCGGCTGTTATAATCCCAGTCCATCCAGCCGCCACAGAGGAAAGCGCCAAACTAGGGAGCATCATCACACTGCTGATGATGCGCAAGAAATAGAGCAGAAAAACTTAACACTCAGAAGTACATTCCTCTTCCATCTGAATATATGAGTTAAGGTTCACTACCTGAAATCTGAAAAATATATGGGCTGGAGGGATAGCACTACTGTGATGTAAAACACAGTAAAGATGATGAAATTTTCTGATATGAACACTGCTTGTAGCTTGTTTGGGCCGGCAAGTTCTGCAGCGTGGAAAGTATATGATCAGCATTGTCTAAAGGTATTTGTTTCTATGTTAACTTCTGGGAAGCCCTCCTACTGAATTACTCACTGAAAGAACAAATGCCCCTGAATGGGCCCAATGAAATTCACTCGTAACTCATTTACGACTGACTTTCCCTGTTGGTCACCAGACAAAGCAAAATATTAAATTAAAATCAAATCAATAGGCCAAATTTAGTAGCTTTTAATGCGAGTTGAGACAAACATATTGGTAACTAAGCAAATTCATTGATTCTGCATATATTTTTTGTGTATTAATTGTTATATCTTTCAAAAAAAAACAAACAAAAAAAAAAAAAACAAATCCAGATTTTTGAAATGGCGATTCTGCACGGCGATGAAGTTCATATGACTGCTTAATTGTTACGATGGGAGGGCTCTCCAAGAAAAGAACAGCCGAAACATGGCACAGAGTTATAAAATGAAGGCTTCCGCAGATTCAATGTGCACCAATCAAACTACAGGAGATGATTATGAGAAAATAATTGGCAATTTGTAACACTTCTGCTCATAAATCTGGAATCATCAGTGGATTTCACAATGATTAAATGGAAGAAAATTTGTGTTATAGGATGGAAGTAACCCAAAACATAAATCCAACTTCTGCCGGGACCCCTGGAGAGCAAATTATAGCACATGGAGCAGCCAGCACAATCACCTGATTTAAACCCAGAGCTGTGGTGGGGTGACCTCGTGGTCACGCTCATCTTCATCCTGCTTCAGTTACGACGGAGGCACAGACCTGAGATTAATTAATCATGATTCCCATAAAAACTCGGGGCTGTGATGTCATTAATGTAGGAATGTAGTGCTGCCTTGGGCTCGGCTCTGAATCGCATCACATCCTGTTAGAAGATGGAATCCCCTTTAATACCCAGAAAGACTGGAAAGGAACGAGTAATTATGACCCTTTAAAAATATACAGTGCCATGTAAGTATTTGAACAGTGTCACAAATTGCTTTTGTTTTGGCTCGGCACTCCAGCGAATTCAAATAAAACTATGATTACGCCTAAGTGAAGAGAGTCCGCTTTAATTTCAGGGATATTTGAATCCCTATTGGAAGATACAAGGCATTTTTCATTTTCACTCTGCACACAGCGACTGTCCAAATGCAGACTGCACAGACTGTGCTTAATTCAGCTCTATGCTCTGTTTCAGAGGGAAATGCATTAGTAGAATTGAATAAGTCACATGTTGTAATGACTCTGTGTGCAGACTCCAGTTTCCAGTGACCCCATAGCTGTTATTGTAAGCAGTTCCCAGTGAGATTAACATTCCTGCTCCGTGCATCTCTCTGAGGGGAATGTTCTGTGAGAGGAGGGGTCAGGATGCTCACATCCCCAATTCCCTCTCCAACTCCCTCACGGGGGAATCTTTGGGCTCAGGAGACAGGGGCTTAACCCCGAGTTCAAGACCTCAGTTGAGAGCGATAAAAGAACGGATGGAGATAGAAAGGTAACTGCTGGGGGACGGGGGCAGCAAAACAAAGTAATGTAGCTCTGAGAGAACATATGGTAATCCATGGGTGAGTTTAATCTAACCACAGCCTGCTTGCACTATACCCCCATTACTCCAAATAAACCACAAACACGCAGATGCTACTTTATTGCTCAACAGTTTATTCTTAATTAATGAGGATATTAATTTGAGTTAATGGAGTGATGACACTTGTAAGCACTGCTAAGGTCACAAAGCCTCATTAATATCACCTCATTTCACCCAATTCAGATCTTAAAGTGGATTAAGATGCCATTTAGTGGATTTACAATCCCTCTGCAGTCTGTTTAAGCTCACACTACTGGTGGGAAATGCCCTTCAGCACATGAAGTTTCTATATGCAACCACAGCCTTAACCATAGTGTATAGCTATCAAGCTGCAGTGTGCTGTAAGTTTTATCCCAGTGGAGCAGGTTTAACTCCAGAGCTGCATTGTGCTTCAGGTTTAACTCCAGAGCTGCATTGTGCTTCAGGTTTAAGTCCAGTGCTGAAGTGTGCAGCAAATTTTGGCTGCTTCTATTCACTCTGCAGGCCTGCTAGGCTCTGGTGCCTACACTCCAGCCAATCAACTACTTTTTCCAGGGGAGAGGTCCAGACCCCCATTTTCAACTAAAGTGGGAAGTGTATGGGGACAGGATGCGTTGTGTTCTCACTGGACCCCAGCAATGGATCTGTAGCATGAGGGCCAGGTCACGCGGTAACGGAGTTAAAACAGCAAAAAAACTGGTCGGTAACGAAGTTACAAATTTGTAAAAAATTTGTTACTCCGTTACTGACCAGTTTTATGCTGTTTTCACCCAAAATAAGTCAAATGAACAAAATTGGAAATTTTGTTTTTGGAAGTACTAGGAAAGACCTACACAAAGCCATTTAAATTGTAACTCTATCTTACTTAGTTATGGAACTATGATACAAAATACACCAATTTTGTAACTCCGTTACCGCATGACCTGGCCCATGATTTACATTTCACACACGCACTCCAGCAGCAGCTGCTGATCATTCAATTATCCCTCCTCTTCCACAGGGGCCCAACGCCGAGCATTTAACCATCTCATACCAGGAAATACAGCCGCTAGCATCTGATAACTTTCCTCCATACTAGAAGGCTTTGTGAAGACTGTCAGCAGTGTTTAATCACAGCTGAGATGGTAGCCCTCAGTAGAGAGGTACTATGGCAGGTTTCTGGGCAGAATCACATGTCAGTTTGAAAAATAAAAAAAATAAAATGCCCAGCTCCACAAAGTACCCTGGTGGATTAGAGGGCCATAATCTGTCTGAAGACTTTCCCTGAGTTTTAAAGGGAGTCATTCTTCACCAAACTTGTGGTTGCCTGATGAGGTGGATTGCCTGTTGGAGGAGGTTGTTTTAAGTAAGGTTGGATCAACAGAAGGGCACTGGTGCCCAAAACTGCGAGATCCAGGGGACACCGATGCCCTTCTGTTTCAAGGGAAACAGGCTATGCTAATACACTACTTGAGCTATTTATTTAGAGGGCTACATCAGCCCAATTAGAGAATATTGTGCCCAGGTACATAGCAGATTAAAATGCATGCACTCTCACATGCATTCACACAAGCCTGGCCACAAGTGATTAAACGCATAAGTACTCACTACATTCTGATGCGCATGCATGTACAAGAACAACCATAAACTGACACACTAACTAACACAACTACCCTACAGTATAGGGTATTCCTCAGTGTATCATTACTCATTGTAAATACGCCAAGTAAAACTAATAATTTCATTCCGCAGCAGTTTGCAGGTTGCTCAGTTAGATTTGGTTTTGTGTTTTGGTTAACTGGTGAAGTCCTTTTTGAGATGTTCCTTCCAACAAGAACCCACAAACTACACAAAGCCACTTTCCCTCAAAACACCTCTGACCAAAAAAAGCACCATCTCTTACTTCACCTCTTATCGAATTTGGTGAGAAGAACTGCTCTCAAAAATAATTGCTGCCATGAAATGGAACTTGTGAGCTTGTGGTCATACATGGGAAGTCGTGAACACAATATGCTTGACATTCAAGTGGTTAAGTCCTGAGAACACTGGCGCCAGCCAATGACAAGATAGACAACAAAAGACTCCTTGTTGTCGGTCATTACTTACAGCTAAAAAGCACATTAGCAAATATTAAGGTTGGTGTTGCTGTCTAGCAGCCACGAAGACCAGCAATTTAGCAAGCTAGCAAGCAGATAAATGTAGTTACGGAAATATAAAACCATAAGGACAGAGGAAGCCATTGGCATTATCAACATTTTCCTCAGACATATAATAAAGTAATGAAGAAAAATTATAAACAATTACATTTACAATACATTACCATATCATCCACTGAAAACTGCACTTCCATGGCCTTCAATAGGGCATTTCAGAATGTTTGTAAAGAATGTGCGCCAAGATACTTCCCGGTGGCAGAACGCGAGCGGCTTCCCACTGACCTGAAGAGATCCAGCCAGGAAAGTCTGTCTTAAATTAATAAGTTCGGGGTTTATGACTTGATATTTTGTAAAACGAGACGAGAAATGTTGACTGTTAAATCTGAAAACATACGTTTTGTAACCAGAAAATACATCTGTGGTGACATACGATGCATCTACCAGCCACCCACCTGCGTTAGTAACCAACTACCGACGAAGTGCTGTTACGAGCCGAGCTTGCAACGCCTATCGGCGGCAAATGTAGCCTGCTTTGCCCTATGGCTTTTGCAGCTAATGTGACAGCAGAGCCCCTGGTGACAGCATTCTCTGGTGACAGTCAGCGACAACAGCATCCGCCGAGGAAAAAGCACATAACTGTTTCTTTTTAACAATATTTAACAATACTAAAATGGTGGTGAGAAAGGTGAACAAATAAATTCTCGCGCTGAACTGTTAAGTAGACAAGAATGCAACTGTCTCAAACTGCAGATTCAGCTTTCCGTGTCCTCGCATTCTTGGAAGTTTCCACTCCCGTTCTCAACTTCTCAAGTTTGAACTCACAAATATGGGAGTCCGTGAGAAATGGCAGTGTTTATGCTAGCTATCGTTTGTCCAGCTGTATAGAAATACCCACAACTAGGCTACACAGCTGATGGCTTAGAACTAGCTGTCACCGCATTGAATTGGCTCCATCGATATGCTTTCCAATTGACACAGTGCAAGATAAAGTTAAATGTGTCAATGAAAGGGCAAAAGTAACAGCTGTAACACACTGAAAGCTTGGAGTCTTTTTTTTAATGTAGTGCAAGCAAACTAATTTTTGACTAACGTTTCGCTAAGAACTCTTCGGCTTTTGCCATCCGGCAGAACGTCTATTACTGCAGAGACGTCATGGTAAATTGTCCTATATCTCAGCAGACATCGGCAAGCATGTCACACTTCGTGAACTCAAAGCTTTTGGAAAATTTTCACTTATGAGGTTGTGAATACCTCAAGAAGGGGGCGCTCATATAAACTTTTCTTATGAACATGGTAAACACGACCCCATTTGAACTTTCAAACATTAACTGCTGATTCTCCCCACTGAGCTGAAAAACAGTTAGCCCCATGTGCACATTTTGGGGAATATGATCATTTTTGGATGTTCTTTTTTTTTTTTTTTTTTTTTTTTTTTTATTAATGAAGTCATTTCAACAACATTTTTGGAGTCTTGTAGTCCTGTCAGTCCAGCGCAACATTTCCCATGGTGAAAACTTTCCTGAAGTTCAACTGTAGTTCAATTACTTTCAGGGTGAATTAATTGGTAGTTTGAGTAGCAACACTTTCAGAATAGTCTCTCCAGTGCAGGCTGTGCTTTGACTATATTGCCATGCATGTAATAATCCTTCAGCTGAAATGACTCATTGACAGTCCCACACGCCAGCAGCAGTATTACTCAATAATGCATTAAAACACAGACCTCAGAGAAGCCCGTAATCAAATGTACCAGTTAAGGATTTCTAAATGGGCCGCTATAAATAGAGAGGGATGGAAACCACAGCATGAAAAACTGATGAGGGATGGAACCCACCTCCTGATGGCGTGGCACACCGCATGCCAAGAGGAACCAGCTGGGGTTGTACAACCAGAGAGCCAGCCAGCCAGCCAACAGGCCTGAGAGGAGCTCTCCCAGATGGGATATTACAAACCACAAACCCTGGTATAGCCAGAGAGCTAACAGGCCTGTAAGGAGCTCTTCCAGCAGTGATATTAAAATTCACTGACCCTGGTACAGCCAGAGAACCAGAGAGCTAACAGGCCTGTGAGGAGCTCTCCCAGCAGGGATATTAAAAACCACTGACCCTGGTGCAACCAGAGAGCCAGAGAGCTAACAGGCCTGTGAGGAGCTCTCCCAGAAGTGATATTAAAATTCACTGACCCTGGTACAGCCAGCGAGCCATTGAGCCGACAGGCCTGGGAGGAACCCTTCCAGATATTTAAAACCCCTGACCCTAGTGCAGAGTGACGATTACAATTTGGAGAGAACCAACTTCACTGCGCAAGATTTCCGCATATAAATCCTGCTGCCATGAGAACTGTTGTGAATGGGCGTGGGCTTCAGAAGGTGTGCAGTGAAAGAAATGGGCACTGGGATTACTGCCGCCTGCTAGGCCAGAACGGATTAATCTGTGAAAAATAAAACCCTGTTATCCTCAGTGCTTGATCCCACTGCTGCGCTGGCATTGCCATGATATTCAGACGGGTCGATAACACATTACCCACTTAAATCCCATAATATAAAGCTTGGTTCTTGGTATACAATTCAGACTCAGCCAAACCTTGGGTGTCCTATTAAATAAGAACAATGTACAGTGGCTGAGTGGGTTGGGACATGGCCTTGGAGGCTGCGAGTTTAATTCCCGAACACAGAAACACAGCACTTCATATTACTGGGCAAACACAAGGGCTTAAGAGACACATAATAAGTTTTGCAACAGGAGATAAAATGGGCCATGCAAAGTACACAACTACAGGCAATAGTACAAAGTAAGACTCAGTTTTATTCCTCCTTGGAAGCAGAACTGGAGAGAAGCACTGCGAGTAATCCAGCCTAACAATGTCTTTTTTTAATTCAATGGAGGTGCTCACATTAAAAACTACATGGCACATGCATGCTCAGGAAATACGAGCCATACTTAAAATGAAGAGAGCCTTCAACAAGCCAAGGACTCAGGAGGAAGATCAATATTTACTGCTCGCTCAGGCGAGATCCACTGAGTCCGGACATCTGTTGTGCCGACTAGAGTGATATCTAATCTTTCAGGAGACAGGTAGCACCATCCCCGCACCCACCCCACCCCTGGCACAGATCAGTACCATAGATGTTCATGAAGGGGACTTAAGCTAAGGGAAGGCTCTGAGGCTAAGGAAAGGGTCAGGCTGTCATGAATGAGGCTGATTGAGAGATGAGATGTGTAAGGCAAGGCAGATCTGTGAAATCAACCTCGTAACTAGGGCTGGGTATTGATTCAAATTTCAAGAATCGATTCGATTCCGATTCACAAGATTCAGAATCAATTATCATGATTCGATTCCATCCGATATCGATTCGGTTAATGTTATTAAAACTGTCTTTTATTTTAATTTTGTCATGGCCATTTGGCCCACAAACAGCTGTGAACAACACTTGTAGGGTCAAAGGAAACTTTATGCTGCATGTTGTGCAGACTCTCCAGTCAGAATAGCAGCATCAGTGTGAAAACCAGCATCACTGACTAACCACCATCACCTTTGCTTCCAATCCAATGCAGTCACTTATCAATATGAAAAACAATAACAAAGATACAGCCAGTGTAAATGTAAACAAAGAGCTGGTTACTGGCTTCAAAGTAACCAAACTATCGTTATATGTCAGTGTTTCCCACAGACCGGAAAGCAATGTGTGGTGGAAGACCACGCGGGGGGGGGGATGATTTTCATTTTGTTGGGGGGGATTGCTTTCCATTTTGTTGAGCGTGGGGTGCATGGCACTGTTATTGCGCAAGTTCCGGGTCTTCCAGTATTTCCTATTTTTTCCGGTTTTTTTTTTTTTTTTTTAACGTGCGCATACATTATCAACAGCCGGCGATTGCGCAATGACTCAGAATTAACGGGAATCAATTTGTGGCGAGAAAAAATAAATAGGCTATATTATCTTTGGGCGAACGAATCTATCTTCAGGAATTAAAATGAGCATCAATCCCGAATCGGAGAATCGATTTTTTCCAACACAGGCCCACTCGTAACGCCACTCCACAAGATACACCAAAGAAATGCCCCAAGCCAAACTCTACCTGACATCTGTCATGCAACGAGGTAACCACACCACCTTATTTCAAAAGACATGAAGCAAGTTCCATCTGAGATGCAAAAACATTGAAATTCCATAAAGTAAATTGAGCTGAAGTCAATCTCTGGGGTTTTTGAAAATGACTTTAATCAAAAATCTGCCCATTGTCATGCAAAAATACTATTCCTGATTCCTTATTATCCCCAGAATATCCGAGTATGAAGATAAAACCTCGTGTCAGTCCTTAAAATAGCAAAACTCCTGTCAAAATTAAGTAATACAGAAAGTTTAAGCAGAAGAACCTTCTGGAATTGTTTAACAGGTTTTACCTACAATCCAGTAGGCCTACGCCACTCTTAGCAAAAAATATTCATTAAAAATACCATAAAACCTGATTGATCTAAACAAAACATAAATTTCTTAGGAGGTAATTACACATGAAGTCTGACTGTTGTTGATTTTCTTTTTATTAAGAGAGAAAATTAGCCTCCCAATGTTATCTCTGAGAGAAACTGCCTGTGGGCTTCACACCAGGTCCATAGTTTTTAAGCTCCAATTACATTTCCTGCAGGATCAAATCATTAAGGCCTGCTCATTACTACCCAGGATTTTTTTTTAATTTTTTTTTTTACATTTCACCAACCTCACACCTTTTGCCATTTGCCTTGCATAAAATTGGAAAGAAATAAAAATATATAAATTACAGATTATCCCCTTTCCTAACCATTATTCTGCAGCTGGGATGAAAACAAGAGCATGATAAACTACTATAGCATGGTGCCAACGACTAACTAGCCATTCCTCATTACAGGTGTCTCTACACAAGCTTATGTTGTCCTCAGTTTCCTATATGGTGATGAGTCCAATTCTGCTCCTGCAATGGAGGGATAATTAAAAATACTCTTCTCACATTGTTTTTAAAATTTTATTACTTCAGTATGAGAGTTGCCATCTGGACTCTTCTTGGAATCACTTCATGTTCGTAGTGGCTAAAATATATTTTTTTTAAAAAACACACCCTTTCTGACTGGCTTCAGGAATGTTAGATCTGGCTCGGATTTTGGGTCAACATCACACCTAACTCGAGTGTAGTTCAGGAGGGATGACTAAATAAGGAGCAAGCATTATGCGCACAGAATTCTCTGATCCTGTAGCAAGACCATTTGTTTTTAAACACAGTACTCTACATATTTTTCAGGGGGTACATCAATGTGAGGTAAATGTTCAAGATCCACAACATAATGCTAAAGGTAGTATTATCTGATATGCACTTCAGGCCAAATGCAGCATTGAACAGTTCTAGCAGTCAAACCAGCTGCAACAGCTGATAGCTAAGATGAGTGATGAATACGTAGCCTATCACTGTTCATGTATGCAAGTTTTCTACAGATCGCAAAACCCCTCCACCATCACAACTACTCCTTCCATAATTTATTAGACTGTCCTTTGTAGGTAGCGCAGTAGTGTCACCTCACAGAAAGAAATCTTACGCTAATCACAAGGCATGAGAAGCAATGATGCATAGTAACGCATTGCCCTTAAGATGATGATCCTTCTTCTTTTGGTTGGAATATCATGATAAATTCTACTTTGTTAATAATAATTTCAATATGACAGAAGGATCGATAGGCTCAGTGAGCAAAAAAGGAGAACTGGTAAAAGCGAGTGCCATTTTTAGAGAAGTTGAATGACATTAATACACAGTCGGACTAAATCATGGAACATCTTGATCCTTAGCCCTAGTCCTGCCGGTCACTGATATATAGAGGACCCACACTCATTTCCCTGTGTGCTGGTCGTCGATATATCGTTCCCTGGTCGCTATTTCCTTGTATGCCAGTCCTCAATAAGCATTAGCCTGGAGGCAGGACTAGAGTTAAAAATGTAAAATTTTTCAAAAAATTTAAATACAGCATCATCTGGAAAAATCTGCTGCAAACTCAATGGCCTTGCATAAACTTTATCAGGGATACTGCATTAACTCAATCGATTACTCCAGAGTTAATCAACTCACAATTCTGAACCCAATCCATTTTTACAAATATTTCCACATTGAAACTGATTCAGAATAACCAAATTTTAACTTTCATAGTCATTACTTTTCTGTAAACTTTGTTGTACACTGAGGCTATACACATTATGGAGGAGTTTAATTACGTCCAGTTCTCAACAGCCATCAACATTAATAGCCACAGAGCAGCATGAAAATGGACAGAGAGTGGCTGTAATTAGCTAAATGTGGACAACTGCAACGGTCAGTGCACAGACAGGATGTGACATTTCATTAAATAAGCAATGATTCATCAAACTGACATTTTACACCATCAGTTACAGCTTTTCTACTGAAGGCCAGTGTTCAGTCTGCTTTACAAACACCTGCTCCAAACATCAGCTGCAGAACTGACAGCAATGTCATGCCACAGCTTCACAGCTCAGATAAGTAGGGATACGTTAACCGTAAGAGCGCTAAATGCAGCTGTTGTTGCTAAATGATGTTATCGAAAACAAAGCTGTTGAAAACCCATCATGTGGCGCCACATGATACGTTTTCAACAGCACAAAATAGTTATATTTATATATATATTTTTAAATCTATTTCAGGGTTAAGATTGCTTGAGTCAAAAACAGCCCACATAAAAGCATTTTTCAAAGTCAGAAACAGGTTTTTTTTTTCCCCACATCTTTGTGCTTTCAACTATGCACAGTCAATACTAACCTTTAAAGGTACAAGATCACAAATATCTGATTAGGATGCTCTAAAAATTAGCTTGCTAATGGTGATGTAAAAATCAACGCAGGCCATGGAATGCGATTGAGTAATGGAACACAAACTATGAATTTTGGAAAAAACATTCAAGAAACCCAACTCTGCATGTTTTAAGATGATGGAATGCTTGTGACTTTTGTTCATCTTCTGTCACAACAAGCTACATTTCATGGACCACAGTGGTATCTTATTTTAGCAACACTCCGCATTTTTAACCACACTTAACGATTTAAAAATGCCTCCGCAAGATGTACTTCTCATCGCCACTAAAACTGTGTTTCAGCAAGCTGTACAATCCATCTGCAAACTCAATCTCCATAAAATATATTTCAAACGTAAAAAGGTTGTTAAATTTATCAAGCATACGCCTTTGTTAAACCCATAAACAGAGAGAAAAACAACCATTTTCCTGGGATTACAGCTGCAACATAAAGACTGTACAGTACATTTGGGCTCTACAAGGATATTTCTCTCATTGAAGCTCAGAAGTGGATGCACTAACAGTGCAGGAGTCAGTCTTCCCCAAAAGGCTTCCACTGCCAACTCACTCAAACCTTAAGCCTGGATGTGCTGTCACTGGTAATTTCTATGAATCAATCAAGTCTGATTTACTTTAAAAAGCCAATAAATTATTTGAGCTCAGGGTTATATCACAGAAATTCATCTGAAGCTTCAATGCAAAGCACCTTACTGTTGATTAACAGGGTGGGGTTAAGGGCTTTTGCTCTTCAATCTGCAGGTCTTATTGTGGCTTAAACTTGGGCTTCAACAACTAACCTTCCATGTACCGGTCAAACTACTTTGGCTCTCGTCCATCTAGTATTTGAAGAATATTTCATTTCAGATGTACTACACATTATTACTTGCTCAGGAAAAAAGTGAATTTAATCAAGACACTAACTGATTACTTCTGGCCCACAGCCCCCAAAATTAATCATCAACATTTCCATCATAGACGTAGTGTAATTAAGACCATGCAGGTATCCAAATGTTTATTCACTGTTTGAGACAAGTTTTCGACACCGTCAGTAATTTAAAAACGTACTTTAGTTTAACAAACTCATGCCAGAAAAAAATATGGCAAATACATTTATATTCATGAAGGTCTCTTCTTGCCAAAATCATTATTCGCTCTATAGCATATCCAAGATATATCAGTGATATTGACATCTTGGTCCAACTTTCATTTTCATCTTTCTATCATGTGGACTCCTTTAGCAATTATGTTTTCCATCCTTCAGAAGCAGGAGTGAGTTGCTGATCTGGTACGACACGAACTCTAATAATATACTGCACAACCATATTATTGTGTTAATCAAATCTTTTCGACCCATCAAAAATTACACAGCAACAGGCATTTTGCATTTTCAAAAATATGATTGATGCAAGCAGGTCTAGGCACAGCCCATTTTCTGAATGGATAAAAGGAGTTTGTGTCCAATTCAGCATGTCAAAATAATCATCCAGCCAGCAACATGAGCAATCAGGTTCTCCAAGTTAATACATCCAACACAGTCAGTATCAAATTACTCCATTTCTGCATTGTATCGCTGCATCCTAGGTATCATACAGTTATTTATCAAATGCGTGGATTATTTTGACAAATTTCCCTTGTTATCCTTCAAAACTGAGGACATACATGTGCTGCTGTTTTTATTAAACCGTGGAAATGGCACAAACAGCGCAGGCCTCACCATCGAAGTTTTTGTGGCGGGATGTGAAGGTGGAGCGCATGGTGTGACTGCTCTCCTCCAGCAGTTTCTCCAGCTCCAGCTTGCTCTGCTGATGTAGTTTGTCCTCCATCTCTGAGGTGCAGCAGGTGTAGTCCTGGGCACAGATACGCAGGTGCTCACCTGTGGGACAGAAGAGAGAGGAGTTAAGCTGGAATTCAGGGCCTTATCCAGCCAACCCCACCACGAGCTGCTGCGCACACATCTCAGTGCTGATTGGTTCCTCTGGCAATGCAAGGGTCATGTGATCAAAATGGACATAATGAAGATGTGGAATCAGGGGCACTGCTGGTTAAGATCTGGGAAGGGGTGCTACACATACTTCTTCCAACTTATGGAGGCCAATTTAAGATATAGAAAATATTTTTTTTACAGAGTACAGAGAGAGAAGGAAAGATGTGAAGTACAAAATGGAAGCCAAGAATATGAGCATTCATTAAAAATGTCTGCATCCAAGATATCCCCCCTCGAAAAATCTTTTATAAACCCTCGTTCATTTTGATTACTAGATAACTTGGTCGCCACAGGGACCGAGTCGTGTATATCCCCGATCCCCAAATTTTGGACAAAATGGCCACCAGCAGCCATATTGGATGTCCAAAATTGCCAAAAATTGGTCTTGAGCATTGTCAAATAAATATCTCCGCCTGTGCAAAATTAGAAAAAATTCCTGTAATAATTGTCGCTTCCAGAGCTCAGAAAAGAAAATCTCTGTAGGCGCGGCAGCGGCCTCGGAACTAAACCATATCTCCTGACTCTCGTCGTCGGGGAGATACAATAAGGTATTAAACTCAACTTTCTGATTGGTAGCTATGTAAATTGCGTAGAGGAATGATTTTGATGGCAGATTTATAACAATATATATCGAGGTGGGAGTCATGTTTGCATATTTTTGGAGTACAGCTCATTTAACCCAACTTCTTTTATTGTTATTAATTTTGTGCTTACGTGCCTGTGGGTTTACGGACTCCAATTCATTTTCCTTAATGGATCAAGCTCTGCCAAGCGCATTTATGCTGATAGTTCCTCAACAAGAATGCATCTCTTTAATAAATTACACTGCATTGTGCTTTTGATGCAACCTCATTTCCAAAAGAATTGGGCCCATGTGTAAAGAATAAATGAAAAACCGCAAGCAGTAATTTGCAAATCCCTTCTAACCTGGATTCAACTGGAAAAAGTACAAAGACAAAACAAGTAATGTTTCAACTCCACAAGTTCATTGTTTTTTGAAAATTATACAGATACTTTGAAATGGAATATCCACGACACGTTCCAATGAACTTGGGACAGTCACCTGTGCATCACTGTGCAACATTACCTCTTCTTTTAACAACATTCAGTAGTTCCTTTTGAACTGAGGACTCCAGTTGTTGGTGTTTTGAAAGCAGAATTTTTCCCATTCTTGCCTGATATAAGACTTCAGTTGGTAAAGAGGGCTGCTGGATTAGTTCACGAGGTAAAGGCATCATTTTACACGGCACTGTTTTTAAAACCATGGCAAAGGATCAAATCCCAGGACATGCCAGTACCAACAGTGGCCTGCAGCCTTATGAGAGCCACGTAACAGGCTTTGTGCTGCTCAGGAATATGGGAGGGATACATGCTTGTAGGGTCTGCAAGTGCCTCCTGCCAGTCATCCGGGTGCTTGTCAGTTTCATTCTGAGCGAGCACCTGTTCAGGCTCTCTCTGCTCACATTCTGTGTTTGCGAGTTTGGAATCTGCAGGTGAAAGGCAGCGTTGGCTGACTGATGCGTTTTTTGGAGGAGAACTGTGAGCTGTCTCACCGTCCCGAGTTGGCAGCATGGGTCGCGTACGAGCATCCTTGTACAGAGTCTGCGGATTGGACAGTCCAGATTTGGGTGGGATTGGAGACTGCAAATTTTAGAAAATAAATAAATAAAAGGGTAATCCTCTGTAGTTATACTTTGTGATGACCTCCAGTGTTTAACCAATTCAACATACAGTATTTGAGAATAAGCCAAGTTGTTTTTAGCAGTGATCTGCCAAATATGGAGGCAACATAAGGAGCTTGTGTAAGGAGGCAGATGCCTTAATACAGGTCATGGAGTAGTTTTCCCTCCACAGCCCACAAGATCCAATTGAACAGGAACAGCACAATGTTGGAAACTTCAACCATTATTTTACTCTATGGTAATCATTTTTATTATTACCCCTCAGCCTGAAAAAATTTGTGCTGTCGGGTATTGTCGTCACGCGCGGCATCCGTCCGTCCACAATTGCATTCCGCGCATTAAGCCAAAAACGCCATTGCCGATCAACGCCATTTTTGGTGTGGGTGTTGGGTGTGGGTAGCTACAGAAGCCTATCGATTTTCGCTGCGCTCTCATATCTAATATGGCTGCCACGGCTGCCATCTTGAATTTGCATTCTGTGCATTAAGTCAAAAACACCATTGCTGATCAATGCCATTTTTGGTGTGGGTGTTGGGGGTAGGTAGCTACACAAGCCCATCAATTTTCGTTGCGCTCCAATATCTAATATGGCTGCCACGGCTGCCATCTTGAATTTGCATCCCGTGCATTAAGTCAAAAACGCCACCGCCGATCAAATGCCATTTTTGGTGTGGGTGTTGGGAGTGGATAGCTACATAAGCCTATTGATTTTCGTCGCACTCCGATATATAATATGGCTGCCACGGCTGCCATCTTGAATTTGCATTCCGTGCATTAAGTCAAAAATGCCATTGCCGATCAACGCCATTTTTGGTGTGGGTATTGGGAGTGGGTAGCTACACAAGCCTATTGATTTTCGTTGCGCTCCGATATCTAATATGGCTGCCACGGCTGCCATCTTGAATTTGCATCCACGGCTGAGGGGTCACGCCCGCTTTGCGGGGCCATTTTTCCAATTACTATGATATTCCTGCAAACAAAATCAATTTGCTTCTAGATATTGTTATGTGACAAAAAATAAAGAAAAAGAAAAAAGAATGCAGTTGAGCTTCCAAATTCAAATAACAGCCAATTAGCTGTGCCAGTATTTTCACACCATTTTTCTGCCATCATCAGTGCAAATGTAAAAATAATGTAATACTGCCATGTTTCAAGAGTAAAACATCACACACTTGGTGTGCTTTTCAAGGTGGGACTGTGCCGCTGAATGTTGGAACCGCTGACATCAATAAAACAGCCTCAAAACAAATGAATAAATGAATGAATTCAGAACAGAAGAATTTGATTCCCACTTAGCAGCCTTCATGGTAACACGACATCATTTTTCATTCCAAACAACGATCACCCAGAACGCTTCGACACGCTGGGTCCTCATGAGGTAACAGCCAATCCCGAGCTCAGTCAGACCCCTCCTTTACTCCTCAGCCAATAACAGGTGCTGGTCTGACAGGTCCAGTGTGATGAGGTTCATTTCAGTCCCAAATTCACAGCCCCAAAGGACTCAGTTCAGAACAAACAATAAACCAAAACACTGTTTGTTATTCAGAAGCCAAGCTTTTACAAAGCCAGAACATCCTATGCTTTTGGAATGACAATTATAAAACTAGACATATGTCGATGGCGCGCCATCGCAAATCTCCACGCTCTGCAACGAATGTTATGGGAGTAGTAGTAATGTGTCAGAGGGCAATTCACTGAAATGGCATTCTGCTCTACAAATGATAATCTGCTTGTTGCAGTGACAAAGCACTGATACTGATCAGAGTTATAGCAATGTGATATAGTTGGTTAGTTGGATAGAGTACTTTTTGTGTGTCTGTTGAGGGCATGAATTACTCTTCATTTTGAAATGAGAGCATTATGAAAGGAAAGGACGTACGGTACAGCAATTGGCACACCTGACACCATTTGACCTAGAAAACGGTGAAAATTAGATCAAATCAAAAACCCGTCTGAAATGTGATGAAGGGTCAACCCATGCACCTCCCATAAAAATTTGAGCGTCCTAGCTCAATGCATAAGGTAGATATGGCCATTTTTCTTTTTTCAGAAAAAGCCTCCTAGTGGCCAAAATATGAATCACAGGGTGGCAATTTTTGGCATGCAGGTTGCTATCACCAAGATACATACCATACCAATTTGCAGCCTTCTACGTTGAATAATAACAAAACGTGCCATCCTTTTCAACGATTGGCACACCTGACGCCATTTGACCTAGAAAACGGTCAAAATGTAGTCAAATCAAAAACCCATCTGATATGTGATGTAGGGTCATCCCATGCACTTCCCATAAAAATTTGAGCATCCTAGCTCAATGCATAAAGTAAATATGGCCATTTTTCAATTTTCACAAAAAGGCCCCTGGTGGCCAGAAGAGGAAATGAATTTAAATTCAAAACGCGTTGTGCACCCTTCTGGGTCACTACCTTACACACACCAAAGTTTCAGGTTGATTGGTCTAACAGCCTAGGAGGAGTTACTGTTACAGACGGACAGACGGGCGGACGGACGGACAGACGCCAAACTGTATTACAAGATCTCCTCGCTTTTTCGGAGGCGCGGAGATAATAAAAAAAGACAATGATGAAAAACTTACAGAGTGAACTGGCAAAGAATTCGAGGGAGACGGACCGTATCACAGTATTGTCATACCAACCGAGGAGTACATTTTCAGATGAGACAAGAAATTTTCTGAGATGGCAAAACTTTTTTTTAAGACTGACAATTCATTCAATTTCAACAGTAATCAAAGACTGAATCACATTTACTAAATCCCACAAGTCAGAGGACCTAATTCATTACTGATCAACATAATAGGACAACAGCTTAAGGTCGGCTGCGTTAAATAAATTTAATGTAATAAAAATCTATTTAACTAGGCTCGAAGCATGCAGGTCTGGGCTTATTCACAACACACCGAATCGCACGCCGATGAGGAAGATGAATGCTGATTGCAGTTCCGAGACCTCAGATAACCCGTCAGTGCCGAGAAGGCGCAGGATAATTCTGTATGCAGACTCTGACCTTCTCCTCTGTAGGTGGATAAAGCCAGGCACAGCCTTGCTTAAAGCTGACAGCTCACTGGCACCCCATGTATGGCAGCCATAGCACACAAGCACAAATTAGAAGCAGCTCAGTATTTCATAGGAGGCGGCCATTTTCCCTTCAGTCATGAGTGATGCATCATTTGTGCATATACAATATTCTTAAGAGGTCACCATTTCCTTAATGTTAATCATTTACACATTTTTTCACATAATTACTCAGTAGATGCAGTGACCATCATTGAAAAAGGTCCTTATTGAGGGTTCCTTTTTTTGGTATTCAATCCAACTAAATGTCGCAGGTAGTCTATGTTCAGGGCCTCTTCAACTGCTGTCTTCCCCGGCAGGGCTATACTGGCCTGCAGGCTGTGTGAAGTATCAGTCCTCTTCACAACATTCAGCACATGCTAACAGGCTTCCCCCAAAGTTATTAATTAACAGTGTTATTAATATGCCACGTGTGGAGCTGATGAGCCTTGAAGCAATCTCCAAAGTTTTAAGTGAATGAACAAAGCACGCAGACAAAATCGAGGCTTAGCTCTCAATATTACAACAGTTCAAAATGCCGTTTGGCAAGAAATAATGGCCACAAAAGCAAGGGGTGTGGTATTGGATTCTGCATAGATTAGAGTGCCAATCAAACAGTCAATTTTTAATTACGTTGTATAAGCAACAGTACAACATCCAAAATCTATCATATAAATGTAAAACAGAGTATTTCAATTTGTATGCAAGTAGCAATGTGACAAATGACTCCAATTAAATCCATACACCTACGCCACCAGTGAAAATATAATCAACAAGGAAAGAAAGGAATTTGTTGCAGTCTAGATTTGCCACCACCGTGCAGATTATCCATGCATTCAGTTTACAGAAACAAGACATTTCAGTAACTATCATTAAAAAAGGTGAAGTTTTTGAGAAAGTTTACCACGTAAAATCGAAAATGTAAATTAGGTCAATTATGTCATGGAATTACACTGACTTTGTAAGTAACCGACCCTATGCGCGTGCATGTGCATGTGTGTGATGGATAGTGCGATGTTGCACGATTGAACAGCTGTTTGTGGGTAAACAGAATGATGTTCCCTGTGAAACTGGCATAGGGGCCTCTTTCATGAAATCCCACCCACACACACGACTGCTGTGCCTTTGCTGCTGTGTGACTGAAATTCTCCTCAGTGCAGGAACACATTGGTCTCCAGAGCATAGGCTCCAGCACGCAGACAGCGTGGAAGCAGGGACGTCTAAATTTCAGAGAAATGTGTCGAGTTTGAGTAACGCCGGGAATGCGAATATTTCCACAATCCAGGCAAAACACCCGCTATTCACTGACACCAGCCGATGACACTGTGTCTGTGGGGTTTTGATGTCGCTACCACTTTTCGTGTTCCTCTCGTAGCGGAGAGGAAGATCAGTTGCAGCTTGTGAACTAAAGATGGATCCTAAAAAATAATTCAGAGAGAATGTTTCCATATTCTGTAGATCATCTCATACTGCCTGCCTGCTCTCTCTAACTCCACTGACTCTGCATTGGGTGCGCTTCATACAAAGAGCATTACTTCTCATGAATAACAAAAGGTCGCAAGTGACATTCCTGATGAAACCCGTTTTTCAAAAATCAGGTTTCATCAGGAATGTCACTTGCGACCTTTTGTTATTCATGGGACGATTTATAAACTATAACCTGCAATATATCTATATTTTAGAATGTGTTCTCCCCGTATGGGTATTGTAGTTCATAAGTCATTAAATGCACATGCAGCATGACATACTAAAACCAGTCGGAGAGGAAATGAGGGAAGAGCATACTGAGGTTTCACTATCTCACCCATCCCAAAGGCA
The DNA here is from genome assembly GCA_029692085.1 of Gymnothorax javanicus. Taxonomy (NCBI): domain Eukaryota; kingdom Metazoa; phylum Chordata; class Actinopteri; order Anguilliformes; family Muraenidae; genus Gymnothorax; species Gymnothorax javanicus. Next base: position 12,589,100 of record CM056205.1, read on the forward strand.
CCATTCATCTCTGCGAATCACACAAACTGAAATTTCCCCACAGATCTGCGTCCGCTGACCGGTGTGCGAGCGGAAGGAGGGTAGAAAATTCCAAAATAACATCACCCCCTCCCCCTCCCCCCACAAAGCCCAGCATGTTTTTCCCCCTCAAGAGAGGAATAATACTGCTATAACAGTCACCTCACCCTCCCTACTCCCCCCAACACGCACTGCCCATGGGAGTCGTCCTGCAGAACAGGTTTGTCCTTCAGAAGTCTAACCTGAGAAGTCAAGGGGAAACAGGGGACTAAACACAAACCCCCCAAACAGCAGGAGTCCAGCTCACCATCTCCAACAGCTTCTGCAGTCTCAAACCCCCCATTTTCGCCGTCTTCGGCCAGTATCTTCCTCCTCTTCATTTTTTTGTCTCTAATCAAATTCATTTGTATAGACTTTCTCTTCACAGTGAATTTCATTTCATTTCTTTACCTGCCCTGCCGACACCATCTTCACTTTATGCACAACTGTGTCTCTTCCTGACTTGTTCCTGCGTCATTAAATCCTTTGAAACATTATTCACGCTTTTTTCCTTATGACATCTTAACAATAAAAATAGCCATGAATTTATGATGGATGGTTGAATAAAATACCAAGGATATCCCACTGGAAATAATCTACCGCAAACTGAAATCTAGTCAGTTTGATGCTTAGACTTGTAAAATTGCCAGAGGCAGTGGCAGCAGAACAGAGATGTCTATGAACAGAGGCAAATTATCAGAGATTTGGATCAACATGCAGTTCAATTCTGAGCCTTAAAAAGACACTGATGGAAGGTAAGTCTATATTACATGAGCAAATAACAACAGTACTTTTGCTAGTTGGAATTAAGTAAGACCTGCACGGTCTCCTGTTCCAATTTCTTAATCAATTAGTCAGTACATCCATATTAACAACAAGAGCAAAGCGGAGCTTGGCATATGCCCCCGCCTGTATGTTTAATTGGGGTTAAAATTGAATAGGTTGCTAGTTTAGCATGGTGAGTAGTGAGAGTGAATAACACTGAAAGTTAAACCTGTTAAAAGAAAACTGGTTTTCGAATGAAGATGAGGAGTTCTTTAGGTATTGCGTGGAAACTGAAATCAAGATGGCTGCCGTAGCGGCCATATTGGATATCAGACAGCGCTGGTTTTCGAAAGGAACCTTCCTCTACCCACCCCGCATGCACCATCAAGAAATGCCCCCTGCTCATTCGAGGGGGGGGGGGCATAATAAAAACACCTCTTACACACCTCCATAATACCGCAGAGAAAGTATAAAAGAGGCTAGCTGAGCAGCAACATGCTAATGTTCATTTGTGTTTCCAGTCTGGCTGGGGGCTCCACTACTTTCAACCACCTGCTCTGTTTATACAATATCGAGAGCAGCAGTAATACAAACCTCATATAATAAAATAAACTGAACACCTACAGGCCCACAAGATTACATAAAGCAAGATAATTGCCAGTGAACGATAATGCAGAATTTATGACACACCATTGTATTTGCATCTTCATCTCAGTTTCTTAATCAAAGTGTAATGAGCCATGTCTAATTCCCTCTTTTCTTCCACGAAGTCAATCAGTCACGCTTCAGAGATATACAGGCTGCTCAGGTAACCGGAATTAGATACGATACAACAGTAACTCTGGTGAGGCATGTAATTACCTGGAATGACTGGACTCAAGGTCCCATTGGTTTGATCACATTCTCACATTTAAGACAGCAGGTCTCTCTACAGCAGCCACATCAAGCTGTCTATACAGCACAGAAGAAATCTGCTTATCATTCGTGCTTTATGAACTCAAACTAAGAAGTAAAAAGCAAGTGAAAAGGTTAGAAATTTACACTGCTGGTTAGACTGAATTTATGTCTGAATTATGTCCACAGTTACAATAATTGGGTCCATAATGGGAGCCTCCATGTGGGAGATCATTTTATGAAGATGCTGCATGATGCTTTCCCCACTGGACTAGCTTTTCCCACTGGAAAGCTAAAGAGTTGACTGCTACTTGTTGTTCAGCTGAATTGGTTCAGCATTAATGGAAGCCACACAAATTCAGCACTATTCCCAAAGGCTGTTCTGAGGGCAACCCAAAAAATTAGCCAGCGCTCAGAAAAGAAGTACTACCCATCATGGCGAAACAGACTCACACTGTTGTATTTCTTCAATTTAAGGTACCTTCTAAACAGCATTTCCTTTGTAGAAAGTGAATTATAAGTGTTGAAAAAAAAAAAAAAGTAACATCAATGCAAAATGCCTCAATGAAATGGCCAACACTGCTAATATTTGTGTGCGCGCATGCGTGTTGCATGTGGGTATTTGCGTGCTTTTTTTTTACCAGTCTGTGCTGTTGTGCAACAAACCAATGCTAAAAAGCAACAAAATAATAATAATTAAAACTAGGAGCACATCGACGCTGAGGTGCTGAAGTAACCAACTATTTTCTGCTCAGAAGTAGAGCTTCGATTCTTAGAGATTCTTGCTGCATCACAACATCCATTGATAATGAAGCTCCTCAGTGCCGAGTGATGGGTAAAATCAAGGGAAGGGAAAAAAAAAAAATCAGTTGTTTCTCAGAATTTTACTTCACAAGCACAGTTTCTGCCTCCATCCCAGCTTGAATGACTCAAATGAATAGCACGACTGCTTTTCCAAACCATGACATAATGGAAACTTCTGTTCTTGACTATGGCAGTGAAGTTTGTTTACAGAAATAAACAAAATATTTGTCAGTGCAGCAGGTGTTTTTTTTTTTTTACCTGAAAAATTAAAGCAAAACAAACATACAAAAACTACAATATTTTGATAGTAGATGCCTGGAGCTCTGAAATTTCAAATTAGCACATTCAGCCTTGAGTGAATATGCACTAATGTTGTTTTACTGTGCTGACAGGAAGCTGCTATGACTGCCTACCCCGCATACCATCTGGAATCGACATTTATTCAGTTCGTTTTGATTTTAATTGGGTTAAGGCCATAATTAAGACATTAAATATGTTCCTCAGGAAATGCACTGCGCGTTTAAACATCCTAAGCATGAGCTATATTTCTCTGGCTGAAACACACTTGTTTAGGTCTAGTGTCATAAAACAAGAGCAGAAAGTGTGATCCTTCATGAAACAATAACAAAAACCACAAAAATTATACTTGCTTTTTGCCTCAGTGGTGGTTAACTGGCAGCACAAGCAGTTGCAGTGGTAAGGTAATAGTGCAGCAGCAGCAATAGTATCAATAAGGCACAACTGAACGCAAATCGCCGATCACCATGCCTCCACCTGCCATAGTTTCATACGCGCTAAAAGTTGCTCTCTGGGACCCACGTACTACTGACCTATTGTGAACTTGATCTTTGACCTCATGACCATCAAAAACTAGCCACCCTTTGAGGGGAGCGACTATGTCCGATCTGGTGAAAAGTCCTCCACTCCTTCAGTAGCGCAGATAAAATATTTGTGATGGAAGGTGTGACGGACCATCTATTAGTATTGGCTACCTAAACAGGTTCAGCAGAATTTTCGGCTCACTGCATAGCCTTGTACTGACATGATTACAGCCAAAACCTTTGAAAGTCAGTATGATCCATGTGAAAAACAGGGCTACACACATTAACATTACACAGCGTAGCGGCCCAGCTGATTTCACTGACAGGCATCAGCAGGACTCATGACTGAGATGAATGCTGCAGTGCTGTGGGAGGGAGGAGAGAAAAAGCCCCCGCACAAGAGAGGAGGATAGTCTTTCAGCAGGGATCTCCCAGCCTACCCAGATGTCAATCATTCTGATTAAACATGAGATCCCCAGCCTCCAGGGTGAGGACCAGACAAATAATAAATATACAAATAGTTTACTGACCCATGTTTGCCCCCCCCCCCAAAAGAAATACGCAGAAGATCTCTGTCTGTGAGACTGAATCACCACAGACTCCCCCACCCACCCAAAACTGCCCACACATTCTCTGAACAGAGAGACTTCAGCAAGGTGCACAGGGACTGCAGTGGCTGGATGGAAAATGGAGGATATGAATGTAAACAGTGGCAGGTTAGTGAAAAAGTAAATGATTGGCAGAGCTCATTCACAGTTATGTTCATACGGCCACACTGTTCATTACTGAAGCCGTCAATGCCAGTGCTATAAACACATACACTGTCATTAACAGACATATTTGGCCACAAATGCGTACACTCGCACATCTCTCTCATTCACTCACTCACTCACACGGTTCCAAAACCACAGCCATATAACATGCATATGCTGCTCATTCATCCACACATTCACTAACATTAACCTGCAACATCATTCATAAAAGCACTCCACAAAAACAGATACGAGGTGATAAACATGCTCACAGCTCTGCACCTCAAAGTCAAAATGCACAGATAAAATTACAGTCACCTACACATTCACGCCTACATAACTACTCCAGGTCCCACACACAAATATGTGTACTGCCAGGAATTCCTCAGGGTAAAATGCACAATGGGGCTATATTTAAAACAACAACCTACACCAACAAGGTCATAAAAACAAGCTGCTAGCCAGGTGTGTGAAAATGTTACACACAGGCAGTATACAAGCCAATAACTTCCGACAGAAACTCTGTTCCATTTCTCTTCGGTTATTTGCCATTAAGGTTCCTGAGCCTAAGAGAATTTCCTCAACCAGAGTTTGGCTCCAAAAGTAAAGAGAGTTGGTCCTGATTTACAGCAGAAAGAGTAAGCATTAGGCCAACCCTTATAAAAATTTACTATAGTTAACTATAGTTTACAACAGTAATATTGATGTAAACTATAGTAAACTACACTTTACTACAGTAAACTATAGTTTGTTGCAAATCTACTACAGTAATTGAATATCATTGCTATAGTTTACTATAGTGGAGTTTGACTTTTGTGATTTACTTTAGCATTACTATAGTAAACTACAGAGTTACCATAGTATATCTATAGTATAGCTATAATAATTCCGCAAAAATACCATGGTTACTATAAAAAAAACTATAGTATTTTTACTTTAGTATTTTGCGGTAATTTTTCATAAGGGTACTCTGAATTCATCATAGAGAAGTACAGAATGGGAACATCTCCTTTTATATGCGCCCAGAAGGTACTGTTATTCCTGTGTCCCAACAAATGTGCTTCCTGTAATTCCATTTGAACACGGCGGACCGTAACACAGCTGCTGGAGTATGCACGAACTACTGACAGTGGATCCCATTGCAGAGGGAAATCTGAATGTTCGCACAATTTAAACCTCTATCCTGAGTCTTTATGACTCTGCAAACTTCAGAGGGCGATTGTTGCTTTTACTTTGTGAGAGGCTCATAATCAACCTCTGTTAAAATGCCTCAACAGCTCCCCAAAAATATTACTGTGGTGTGTGAGAATCTTATGGAGTCTGAATATATTGCTTTCAATAGAACAACACTATTGCGTGGCTGTCAGTATTTATGGAGCAGTCTCTGAGAGAATGGCTAACATATAACATACTCAGGTAATGATAACATACCCCGGAGTTTCAGTGCTTACTTAGCAATAGTACTGGACTGGTGAAAAAAATCTGGATCATGCAGCCCAGTCACAACTCCACAGTACAGCTGTCGAAGTAAAGGGGTTTATTAAAAAAAAAAAAAACTGAAGCAAGATGAAATTCCACAGCCATTTCTGATTACACTCATCATTACTGCCAAAGAACATGTAAACATACAACTATTTTATCATCATTACAAGAAGCAGTTACAACAGAAAGAGACTGTCGTCAATATTCTCCGCTATCTTGGAGTCCTATTTTCAGGCCCAATCAAGATCACGAGGAGTAACATATGCACAGGTGAAGTAATTTCAGAAAGAAACTTATTCCCAAATTACATGGGCTGATGGGCTCCGCTGCCTTATCCCCAGCTCCACTTTGTGACGGGGGTTAGCGTGATCTGAACAACCATTACCTCGAACAAATAAGCCTAACAGCGCAAATCCCATGATTCAGAGATGGATTTGCCCTTTCAAAATATCCAAGACTAGAGCCCTTCACCAAGATGTAACCAGCCTATGTCGCATGGTATCATACCACTCCTTGAGAAATAAAGTACTTCACCCTTCCGAACCCATTGACTGAGTATCAGCCCTGCATTTCCAGAACCAATTTTGAACTGATGCTTAACTCATTAAGACTGTATTCTGCACTACTGCGGCGAGGTAATATGATCCCCTCTCCCGCGGGCCGCGATAGTGCGCCAAACTTTACTATGCTCCTCTCCCGAAAGCTGCTGCATTGCGTTGTTGTTTAGTCCTCAACATGTAGAGTGACGCCAACGTGCGTTTGTAAAAAAAAAAAATGTGATTGGTCGAAATACACAGAAGTCTTTTCTGCCGATGAAGTGTGTGCAGTGATTGCGACATCAGATCTTATGTGGACGTGACGTGTATAATAAGAAGTTGTAAATATTAAAGTTTTTTTCATCAATCATGAATATGGAGACTTGAAACTGACTGAAATTTATTTGTGTATATAGAAGTAGTTTCCAGTGGAGAGAATGGACAGTGATGAACAATTATAAACTCATAAAAAACTTATGCTGTGTATATACCTACCTCCTCCTTAAATTTCGCCTTGAATTTTTTGTTTTGGATTGTGTTTGTTACTCCAGTCATGGATTTGCTGATCAGATGCAATGAAACATCAGTGTTAAAGGTAAGAATTTTCTTTGAGCAGCAGAATTTTTCTTGTTTATTTTTGTAAACCATGAGGCTGCAATATGTCTTCTTCTGATTTCATGAAAAAAAAAGTTGTGTAAGATTCACAAATGTTAGCTTTACAGCACTTTTACTAAACCCATGTCTTTTGTTGTTAGCTATGCAGTCTCAGCCTCTGTGGCTCCTGAAATAGCCCTGGGGCGAGGGGTTCTGCTTGGTGTCGGTTAGTGCTCGGCTTTGGCCTGATGCCTGGCTCTCAGGCTTTAGTGAGAACTGTGGCTCCAGGGCTCAATGAGTTGAGATCATGTGACTGTTTGATCAGTGCAACAGCAATCATTTATTGGTCAACCGTGTGTCATTTACAATAGCATTCCCACTTCTGACAGCCCATTTCTGTCAGTAGCACTGTAGCAGTTGAGACCTTTCAAGTTTCAGGGGAGAGCAGGAAAACTGACAGGCCAAACGTGCAGGCTCTCCAAATGACAAGCAAATAAATATTAATGCAAGCAAAGCAGCCCATACTGATGCTGAAAATCAGAATAAATTAATAAGCATCATAGACTAAAGTGTCTATAAGAATCAAATGCTTAAAATGATGTTATGTTACAGACTGGTGAGTCCAGTAATAGGGAACAACTTGGCAGCCTGTGACACAACACACTACATGGCCTTGACTTGGATAAATGTTAATAAGTAGAGAAATATTATGAGACATTAAGCAACATGAATATCAGTTCTGTTGTGTCATGATAATGAATATAAAGAGATCATTAATAACCAAACCAAGCCTGGAAGGGGAGACGTCATTTATTACTGTAATTTGTCTTTACCTGCCATATATGAACACTGGAGCAAACTTAAGACAATAAACAACAGAACACAAAACTGCAGAAATGGTTCCTCTCAGTACAAGGTCAGTTCTTCACACAGCACTGTATGGGGGAGCAGGAGACAGGACAGCACATCTGTACAGCTGACAGGGTGGGATGGAAAGAGCTACAGACCCATCCCATCTCAGTAAACTGTGACTGATCCAAACAAGCACAGCCGAAAAACCAATACTACAATATTCTCTCAGCCGTAGAGAGAAAGAAATTGCTGCCAAAGAGAGAAATCCACTATTCACTGGTGCAAAACTTCCATCACTCCTCTGGAAATAAAATATACTGCAATACTCCGTAAATATGTGGATCTTTAATAAAACAATGACAAATGTATAAACCAATATTTTTGCCAGAAAAAAAAATGTTGGTGTCTCAAAGTGACAATCGCCCTCTGGGCTATATAGTTCTGAAGTGCCGATTACCTTTAAAAATACATTTTACTGAAGTTTATTTCAATTTTTTCCCCATTTGTTTAAAGGTGAATCAGCTGTAAAGGTATGCAGACGGCTCGAATGGTTCAGTTTGATTCACACTTTCCCACAGGACGGCACAGAGAGCACCGGTGGAGAGAAAACAGTCAGCTGCTCCACCTGTTGTTTGAGTCACAGGCTGCAGTGATTCACCGTCTCCAGGGAAACAGTCAGCCCTGTCTAACCCACCTACACTGCCCGTGTGTTCATCTCTGCCACAGCAGTGTCTCCCGCTCCAGCGCCCCGATACTCCTGCTGTCTGACCTGGGATCAGGGGGTGTGGCCAGCAGGACCCACACAGGGAGGAGGGGACACCATCTGACCTCAGATCAGTGAGGAACACATCAGGTAACCGCTTTATGAGATCTGAGAAAAGGACCTCATTGGGACACAGAGGCTGAGACGTCCCTGCAGCTGAATTTAGAGTCATTCAGGAAAGATGCAGGGCTAATGACCCCAATGTGGGGTCAAGGTTATGTTCACATATGTTTCCACAGCTTTTTCATGAAAGATTAAGTTTTAAGCTGTAAAGAAATGGCTGAGTTTTGTCTCAGTAGAGGGAGGAGGGGCAGGTACGCTTTTGAATGAAGGGTAACAGCCACACATCGACAGAGCAGCTTGAGAGTTTTGCTACCAGCAGCTGATGGTAGCCCTGCAGAGTAACATCCAATTAGCCATCACACAAAAAGTGATGCTCGTGAAAACTGAAAGCAAAAGATTTTTTTCTGAACACTGGAGAAAGTAATTACCTCCTAATACTGACACTGATTATTCGGAACTGTACAACTGTCTCAAGGGTGAATACGTTTCATTTCAAATTATTCTTCATCCCAGATCTGAAAATCTTTTTCAGGGTGATTTTATACACGAGCACAAACACTGCTTGATGAAGGGTAGAACTGCAGGAAGTGCAGTCGCCCCTTCAGCGCACAGCTGGAAAGTCCTTGTTATGAGTGAACAGTTTAATAGGGTGTGATCACTGTATGAGAAATATCGTAACTCAACAGGAAAAACGTAATTATACTTTTGAGCAGCCACTACAACTGAATGGCTCCTTCTTATTTAGAACTAACCTTTATTCTAATTGCATTTCAATAGATCAAAAGACAACCACCATTGACTATATTTACATGCACAAAACAGTCTGGTTTTTGCCTTTATTCTTGAAAATTACAATATTTCTACAAAGCTTTTGACATGGCAAATGAAAATGAATACTAATGCTTCTGTTTAAAAGCAGCCAAGTATACTCTGATTAATAAAAAGTTTTTTTTTTTTTTTCCCTAAGTGTTCCACTGCTGGCGGACGTGTTTGACCATGCAAGCACAGCCTCTTGCTTTCATTTGTACCACCACCTTCTTAAAAAAGTCAGCGCTACCACATTTGCGCACAGTGGAAAACCTGTTGATATCTGAGCCTTTAACAATGTTTAAAAGGAGGCGCGATTCTCCTTCTGAAAAGCAATGTGGGCTTCGTCGACAGTACACAGGCAGCCATGTGTCACAAACTGCAGCAGAAATCTAAACTGAGAGGCACTTTTCAAAAGAGCTGTTTACACGTCTCCTAAACCTGAATAACATCAGCATATCCCCGTCTTAACCAGAAAATGGCATAATGATGGAAAAATTAGTGTGCATGTAGCCATGGTCAATGAGAGAAAAATCATCTTATAGGGCAAAGTAACATCCCCACGCTGTTAATTTGTACAACACATCCATCAGTCAGCATGCAAAGATTGAATAGATTACTTAAAATTTATAAGCAACAGAGAAACAAAATCCGTACATACCTTCAACATGTACTGTGTGTATAATAAAATATACATATTTACGTGGAGCATGACATTACATACAAATAAGGTATGACAGACGACATGGGTTGTGAATGCAATACTGGAAATAATATAGGCAATTAAGGACCAGGACCCGTATTCACAAAGCATCTTATCTTACTGCTAGGAGTACTCCTAAGTCGCGCTAAAACATTTTATGTAGGAGTAAAATCTTAAAAGTTATTCACAAAGCCGCTGAGAGCAACTTTCAGTTAAGAAAACTGGTAACTCCTAGACTAGGAGTAGCTCTGTGAGAGGCGGGAGTAAATCTCTGTTGCTATGGATGACGTCAATTCTCATGCACGAGTCTTGAGACAATGAGCACGGTGATTGGTTGTTTGGTGACAGGGTGGCCCATTGAAAAAAATATCCCACATACAACCCATGGAGGAAAAAATGAGGAAATAGTCCAAGCGGCTGGTTTGTTCCATAGAAATAATAACATATTGAGCACTCCTGAAAATGCACTATGTGCAATCCCCACATATCATGCTCTAGGCAAATAAATATAGGGCCTACATATGAAAGAGAGAGTTGCAAAAACGCCAATAGCATAAAACGAGTCAATAATAAAATGCGTCATTTGCCCCAATAATTAGCAACTTGTTACCCAATGAGAATATGTTGCAATCATTTAAATGTCGAGCCGTTCAAGTTTGTTTGCCGTAAACTGTCATCGATGAAAGTTCAAAAAGGACGTGAAAGCCCAACTGGAGCCACGACCAGTTACTGCTGCTGGCCCAGTTAGTGCTGGAGCGAAAGCATGTAGCCTAATCAAAGGGAAATTTGGAACGAGGGTGAACAGCAAATCCAAGCGGGATGCGTGGGATAATATCAGCCTACAGATCAATGCTACATTCCCCTCGAGGTCTCGGACGGCAGACGACTGCGAGAAGCGGTGGTATGGGCTGCAATCGCAAGGGAGGTTCGAGATAGCAACCTATAAACGGGCTATCGTTCAAATAGGAAGGCATACTAAGCTTAGTTTGTAATTTATAGCCTACAATTTAAATATGCATACAAAATATGACATAGGCTGGTATTATTTTGATGATCTATTATTAGACAAAACAAAACTTATGATGTTTTCAAACTCTGCTGAATTACCGCCAAATCTCCCAAACATTCTGACCGCTCAAGGAGAAGTAATTGAACTGGTATCCAGTTATAAGTACTTGGGCTTTGTCATTGATCGGCAGTTATCTTTTAAGTCTCACATTGCCAATCTGGTTTCTAAGCTAAAGGTGAAATTAGGCTTCTATTTTCGAAACAAATCCTGCTTTTCATTTAGAGTCAGAAAATATCTTGTATCATCAACCTTTTTGCCTTTGATAGATTACGGGGATGTGTTATACATGGATGCTTCAGCCCAATGTTTGCGATCACTGGATTCTGTGTATCATTGCGCTTTAAGATTTGTTGTTGGATGTAAACGTCTTACCCACCACTGTATCTTGTACGCAGAATCTGATTGGCCTTCTTTGTATGTGTTGCAGACGTATGCATTGGTTGGGTTTTATTTATAAAACTCTCCTTGGGCTGGTCCTTCAGATTTATGTACATATATCCTGAGAAGCCAACCAATATGGGCTTCGCTCAAAGGATACATGCAATTGACTGTTCCGCAGCAGCAGCGATTTTCCGATTCGGTCCGCACGAAGTTGGGAAAAAGAGCATTCAAATATGCTGCCCCTTTTACATGGAACACCCTTCAAAAAGATTTAAAACTGCCGGAATTAATTACTTATGATGCCTTCGCTATGATTTTAAAGGACCTTGAACGTAATCCATTGGACAGTGTTGCTGTACTTAAATATCATCAGTATCATCAAAAATGAGCATTTTATATGATCACTATTTATTATTTGTATATCTGCTCTGTACTTTGCTCCATTTTGCTTCTGAATGTTGTGTGTATTGTTTTTAATTTTGTGTTACAGACGTGTGTTGCTGCCTTTCTTGGCCAGGTCTCCCTTGTGAAAGAGGTCCGAGATCTCAATGGGCTAATTACCTGGTTAAATAAAGGTTAATAAAAAATAAATAAATTATATGTAACCCTCGCTCAATAGCCTAATAAAATAATTCATGCATAGCAGGAGGAGGTACGGCACCAAAGCCACTGTCCCCAAGCAAGTGACATCCCACTGGCACTTAATGCCTGTCAAATAATTGGCATAGGCTGCTTTCCATTAAAATGCGAGAGTCGTGCGTGGGTCCCAGCCATTTCGCAACAATGTCCAAAATATTGTATTCGGCATCAAATACTATCTGAGTGTTGATGGAATGAACTTTTTTTTCTGTTAACAAATACCTCTTCATCTTGGGTCGGAGAAATAATTCAAATATGGGTCCCGTGAATAGCACTGATGATAGCGGGCATACCTGAGATGTGCATGAATTCAAGTTTGATTCTGTTTTGTTAGCGAATGTCCATTGGAAACCAGATAAACTGTCGGATGATATGGGGTTCACAGAGCACACTGATTGTTTGTTGAATTGAGCGACTGACAAATGATTGTGAAATCCCTAACTTGTCCGTGTTGCAAAGTTGCATTTTTCGTTGGCCAAGTCAAACAGTAAATGTTGTCAAACATTTTATTTCGAGCTTATTGGGTCCTTTTCTGAATGGTTGGAGACGTAATTCTCTCCCTCACCAAGTCAACAACAAATAAAATCGCTTCACGGTCGATCCGATATCTTTTCAACATCTGCGCATCATTCAGAATTTCCAAGTCATTCCGTCTTTCAACAGCAGCAGCGATTTTCCGATTCTTTGTGAATAGGTTTTAGCGAGTTAGGAGTCCTCTTGACTACTTTTAAGCTCTCCCAGACTTAGGAGCTACTTTTAGGCCTAAAATGCTTTGTGAATAACACTTAGTGAAAATAATTAGGAGTCCTACATTTACGACTGACACGTCCCATTTTTTTAGGAGTTTCTAAAAAACCGGCAGTTAGGACCTACTTTAGGCGAGGCTAAGTCTAAGATGCTTTGTGAATACGGGCCCAGGTGTTTACAGACAAGGTGCTAGAGATACGGCAGTAGCAGCGCAAAACCAAATTGTTGTAACTGTTGAGTGTCGGGCTTTATTAATCCTGGCTGTTGGAAACTCCAAGTAACCCTGTAGCATGGCAGCAAATGGCTCATTGATTACAGTCAGTGAGAATCATCTCTGCACTGCGGGGGTCTATGTTAGCGATGAAATTAGCCTTCCAAAAGAAGAACTTGGACACAAAGCCATTCTAAAGCACGTAAACAGATTTTTTTTTTGGGAGTTTTTCTTTTTGGAAATAAAATACCAGTATTTTTCAGGCCCCAGTAAAGAAGAACCAGGTTTGATTTGTTTGCCATTTGCCACTTGCAAACAGCATAATTCGCACAAGCACTCTGCAGACAACCCAAAGATGTCTGAAGGACTCACACAGAAAACAAGGTCAGTATTACACAGAGAGAAGACGAAAGAAGCAGTTGTATTTTTTAATTATTCTTTGAGAGCAATAGGATTTTTCAACATGTCGGAGAGAAAATCCAGGATCATGATGAAGCCAAGGCAGTAAATTAGAGTCCATTGTGGATAATGAGAATTTCATTGCTCTACAAGAATAATTAGCCATTTTTAATCCTGTTACAATGGACTTGTGACCTGTTTTCTTATTCATTAGATCATAGCAAAACACTGCATAAAACAATAACTTGTAATTCAGTCAGATTATTTGATTTTTTTTTCTTCCATTCTGTATTTAATTTGGCACGTAAAATAGGATCAGACACTAGCTGTCCCCATTCTCAAAGTACGATCCAAAATTACCTCATGTCATTTCCTGGAGGGCTTTTCTGCAAAATGAATCCATCGAGTGGCATTTGTGAATAAATTAACAAACCAGTCACAGATACTAGTAAAGGTGCAAAAAATAGAGTCTAACAACCTATTTCCACGCTAGAAATGTAGCCGCTTCAGAATTTGTTGGCTTCAACGCATAGTGACATTTAAAATACTTATAAATAGAGCCACATTTTGGAGCAGAGAGGGACTGTTCTTAGTTCAGCGGCTTTAGTTTACAACCCCAATTCTGAAAAAGAAGGGACAAAGTGTAAATTGTGAATAAAATCAAAACGCAATGACTTCCAAATCACACCAGCCAGTATTATATTCACAACAGAACAAAGAAAACATAGCAAATGTTGAAACTGAAATTTTACAATTTTATCCACAAAATGAGCTCAGTTCAAATTTGATGGCTGCTACAGGTCTCAAAAAAGTTGGGACAGGGGCCTGTTTACCATGGTGTAGCATCCCTCTTCTTTTTTTAAACACAGAGTGGAGGCGTCTGGGCATTGAGGAGACAAGTTTCTTGAGTTTAGCCATTGGAATTTGATCCCCTCTTGTTTAATACAGGCTTCCAGCTGCTGGAGAGTTTTGGGTCTCCTTTGACGAACTTTTTCTTTAATTATGCACCAAATATTCTCAGTTGGTGAAAGATCAGTACTGCAGGCAGGCCAGTTCAGCACACTGACTCTTCTACTACGAAGCCAGGCTGTTGTAATAGCTGCAGTATGTGGTTTTGCATTGTCCTACTGAAATACACAAGGCCTTCCTTGGAATAGATGTCGTCTGGAGGTGAGCATGTGGTGGTCTAAAACCTTTGTATACCTTTCAGCATTCATAGTGCTTCTTAAGACATGCAAGTGTCCCACACCATATGCACTAATGCATCCCCATACCATCAGAGATGCTAGCTTTTGAACTGAATGCTGATAACAGGAGGGGCGGTCTTTCTCCTCTTTAGCCCGAGCACACAACGCCCAAGACTTTCAACAAGAATGTCAAATTTGGACTCGTCTGACCACAGGACACTTTGCCACTTTGCTACAGTCCATTTTAAATGAGCCTTGGCCCACAGAACACGGCGGCGCTTCTGGATCATGCTCAACAATGGCTTCCTTTTTGCATGATAAAGTTTTAGGTGGCATCTGTGGATGGCACGGTGGACTGCGTTTACAGACAGTGGTTTCTTGAAGTATTCCTAGGCCCATTTAGTAATATCAATGACAGAATCATGCCGGTGAGTGATGCAGTGGCGTCTGAGGACCCGAATATCATGGGCTTCTAGTAAAGGTCTTCAGTCTTATCCCTTACGCACAGAGATTTTTCCAGTTTCTCTGAATCTTTTGATGATGTTATGCATTGTCAATGATGAGACCTTCAAAGCCTTTGCAATTTGATGTTGAGGAACATTGTTTTTAAAGTATTCCACAATTTTTTTTACGCAAGCCTTCACAGGTTGGAGAGCCTCTGGCCATCTTTACTTCTGAGGGACTCAGCCTCTCTAAGACATCCCTTTTATAGCCAATCATGTTACACACCTGATGCCAGTTAATGTAATTACTTGCTAAATGTTCTTTCAGCTGATTCTCTTATATATTAATTGCTTTTTTCAGCCCTTTTTTTGCCTGTGTCCCAACTTTTTGAGACCTGTTGCAGCCAGAAAATTTGAAATGAGCTCATTTTGTGGATAAAAATGTAAAATGTCTCAGTTTCAACATTTGAAATGTTATCTATGTTCTATTGTAAATAACATATTGGCTCATGTGATCTGAAAGTCATTGCATTTTGATTTTATTCACAATTTACACTTCGTCCCAACTATTTCGGAATTGGGGTTGTAGTTAAGAAGAGGGGAAGGGAAATTGCTCAATAAAGTGTTCCTATCTTTGAGGAGAATATGAACAGTAGCCACAGGTCCTGGATCAGTCAGGGGCAGGACAGAAGTTCAGAGGGATTATACTGGGAACATTTGAGCGTCGGCATTATCCAACCCCAGCGGGCTCGCTAAAGATGCACTATCACCCACTAATATCCTGCTTCCACACACTCTGTTTTTGGGCCACTGGCTAATCCCCTGGAATTAAGAAGGCAGTAAAAGGCACAAATAAGGTTACAGGTCCTCATGTGAACTCGCTTTATTTGCTCAGTTATCAGATCCCTCAGCCATGTTCACTTCCTTAAAGTCTGCCAGCACTTCCAGCTAAGATGAGCCACGGATGCAAGTGTAATTGTTCTTTATAATACAGTGCAAATGACACATCCAGGAAAAGCACAAATTCAGCACCATCTAAGTGTGCTCTTTAAAGCTGGGACAAATGAGGACAGAAAATGAAAAATGCTGATTATATAGAGCACACTACAGACAGCATTTAAAAAGAAGTAAAAAAGGGTTCTTCTGAAATAACCTTTATACTGCAAATCTAGTACAAATCCTTAGTGACAGAAACATACAACTTCAATAGAATGTGAATGAATTCGATGTTGAAGTCATGTTTTGGAAACGATCTGAACAAAGCTTTTAAAAAAATATTCACGTAAAGAATAAACCACAAACCAGAAGCTGGGGGTCCCACACAAAGATTTTACTCAGCAATCATCTGATAATGTATCGATAGCTAACCATTTCTGCTCACCATAGAGAGTCATTCTCAGTGACTGAGCAGAAGCTATTTCGGGGACCATGGGATTTGAAAGCCATACAATGAAGAATATATTGTGACACAATCAGTTCTTTGGTTGTCAATATGAATATCACAGGAATGTGATTTGTAAAGCCAGTCAGAGCGTGTTCACATTAATGGATCTGAAAATTATTCTGTTTTCCTTTTGTTTGGAGAAGACAGAGGGTTGTAACAAACGACTTTCAAACAGATGCCCCAGTCTTTATCCCGACATCACTGCAAAGGGAGAGTGGCCATTGTTAATCCTTTTCCTGAAGTTTTTGAGTCTGTGAGCAAGTACAACAATATCCTTCGTGTGTTGTTACACCGGGGATAAGTCATTTTTAGCCCACAGTTTTTCGTAGTCTTATTTCCACGCACAATGCATTGTGTTTACCCTCACTTGCCCACATAATCCATTTACACAAATGGATGATGTAAAATATGAGCAATGATGCTAAATTAGGGCATGTCCTTCGAATGGAATATTCAACATCCCGCATTACTGCAAGAACTGTGATGCCGCCATGTTGTGTCATCTGGGCCAAAATGGAGACATTTCATTTATGCCCTTCCACCATTACCAGCACAAATATCGGTTGTGTTCAAATATCTCTAAAATGCATAGCACTAATATACACTCTTTAAACGATTCAATGGGAATATGAAGAGCTTTCCAATAAGCATTAAAAACAGAATTCACTGCTTCATCAAAAGTAGTCCCACCCGATGCCTTAAACACTATTTCAATACTTCTTGGCCTGCTGTCATACAATTTCTGAACTGTCTGAAGCAAGATATTAGTCTGTTTTTCAACAAAGATACTGTCTAGCTCCTTGAGCCTTAACCCCTTAATGACTGGGAGCTTTAAGCCTGCGAGTGCAATGGCATAGCCAGAACTGAGAATTGTTGAGGCCCAGAACATCCCTTTGCTACAATGATTAGTCCTGGCTTGTTCTCAATCATTTTCCTTTATCAACAGGCTTTCCAATTATAACAAGTAGACATGGTCAACAAAATCCCCCGCCAAAATGTCTTCTTTAAAGATACTATGAGCAGAGGCTCCCAGAAATGCCACAAGGGCAATAACTGTGTAAAGAATAATTGTGTGCTTCTTATTTTCGAACTCCATCAGGGTCTTTATGGTCTTAAGCTACACAACAAATTTGGTTATCCTATCTCAAATAGTTTCTGAGAAAAGCTGTCCCCTTTAGAGATACCGCGGACAGAGTCCAAAAATACGGATCAAGGGCAATAACTGCGGGAAAAATAATCGCGCGCAACTCATTTCCGAACTCCATCAATGCCTTTATGGTCTGAAGCTACACACGAAATTTGGTTGTCCCATCTCTAGTAGTTTCTGAGAAAAGCTGTCCCCTTTATCTCGGACGGACGGACGGACGCACGGACGCACGGACGGAGCTCAAACTTATATCCCCCTCACACTTCGCGGCGGGGGAGAATAATAATCCATTGGCAATCGAAAACACGGCTTCTCTTTCCATGCAATCTATCGGCCACCAAATAATTGGCTAAATTCAGAACAGAAAAATTTACTCAAAACCAGGCCTGATGCTTTACAAAAGACGAACTGCTCTGAAACTTCCACACTACCTTTTCCGCACATCAAGAGATTTAACATTCGCTTCAATATCATTTAAATTGTCTAAATGAAATAAAAGACCTTTTGAAAAGTCTTCATGCAACTTCATTGCTTCCAACCCCTGAGAAAAGAAAAATGTGAGAAGTCCGGAGTCATAATCAGAACGAGTCAGTACTAATAATTGTTTGAAAGGGATATTCTGCGCCCCACCAAATTTTCAGTTCTCGCTACGCCACTGCGTGAGCGCCAAGTATACCAAATAAATTCTGGGTCACAAGCCCATTAGCCATGAAACGTGTACGCGGGGACGAATATTAGAGCGGTTATCCCCTGTAGTGCGCTTGTCAGTGCAAGAATAATTCTGTCCGCAGCGCGTACTCAGCGAACAGTGCCGCAGCCCACATACATGCAATTCCTGTCACTGCAAGGTTAACGAAGAAGGAATCTACAACCCCAATTCCGAAATAGTTGGGACGAAGTGTAAATTGTTAATAAAATCAAAATGCAATGACTTTCAGATCACATGAGCCAATATGTTATTTACAGTAGAACATACATAACATTTCAAATGTTGAAGCTGATACATTTTACATTTGTATCCACAAAATGAGCTCATTTCAAATTTTCTGGCTGCAACAGGTCTCAAAAAAGTTGGGACACAGACAAAAAAGGGCTGAAAAAGTTATTAATATATAAGAGAATCAGCTGAAAGAACATTTAGCAAGTAATTAAGTTAAGTGGCATCAGGTGTGTAACATAATTGGCTATAAAAGGGATGTCATAGGGAGGCTGAGTCTCTAGAAGTAAAGATGGCCAGAGGCTCTCCAACCTGTGAAGGCTTGCGTAAAAAAAATTGTGGAATACTTTAAAAACAATGTTCCTCAACATCAAATTACAAAGGCCTTGAAGGTCTCATCATCGACAGAGCATAACATCATCAAAAGATTCAGAGAAACTGGAAAAATCTCTGCGCGTACGGGACAAGGCCAAAGACCTTTACTGGATGCCCGTGATCTTCAGGCGCTCAGACGCCACTGCATCACTCACCGGCATGATTCTGTCATTGACATTACTAAATAGGCCCAGGAATACTTCAAGAAACCACTGTCAGTAAACACAGTCCGCCGTGCCAGCCACAGATGCCACCTAAAACTCTATCATGCAAAAAGGAGGCCATTTTTGAGCATGATCCAGAAGCGCCGCCGTGTTCTGTGGGTCAAGGCTCATTTAAAATGGACTGTAGCAAAGTGGCAAAGTGTCCTGTGGTCAGACAAATTTGACATTCTTGTTGGAAATCATGGGCGTTGTGTCCTCTGGGCTAAAGAGGAGAAAGACCACCCCTCCTGTTATCAGCATTCAGTTCAAAAGCCAGCATCTCGGATGGTATGGGGATGCATTAGTGCATATGGTGTGGGACACTTGCATGTTTTAAAAAGCACCATGAATGCTGAAAGGTATATAAAGGTTTTAGAGCAACATATGCTCCCATCCAGACGACATCTATTCCAGGGAAGGCCTTGTGTATTTCAGCAGGACAATGCAAAACCACATACTGCAGCAATTACAACGGCATGGCTTCATAGTAGAAGAGTCCGTGTGCTGAACTGGCCTGCCTGCAGTACTGATCTTTCACCGATTGAGAACATTTGGCGCATTATTAAACGAAAAGTTCATCAAAGGAAACCCAAAACTCTCCAGCAGCTGGAAGCCTGTATTAAACAAGAGTGGGATCAAATTCCAATGGCTGAACTCAAGAAACTTGTCTCCTCAATGCCCAGACGCCTCCACTCTGTGTTAAAAAGAAGAGGGGATGCTACACCATGGTAAACAGGCCCCCGTCCCAACTTTTTTGAGACCTGTAGCCGCCAACAAATTTGAAATGAGCTCATTTTGTGGATAAAATTGTAAAATTTCTGTTTCAACATTTGCAATGTTATCTTTGCTCTATTGTGAATAAAATACTGGCTGGTGTGATTTGAAAGTCATCGCATTTTGATTTTATTCACAATTTACACTTTGTCCCAACTATTTCGGAATTGGGGTTGTAGTTGGCACATGTGCACCTGAACTTCCTTCAAATGTCAGGTCTGGTGATTGAGCACGTCTTGGACAACATTAGATTTCATGCGTGCATTCTTCATTCTTAGAACCATTCAGTAGCGTTTTAGTGGGGCATCATCATGTTGAAATATTATATGGAAACATCAGGAGAGAAGAGTCAGAGTTTTGCAGGGCTTCCGCCAAAATATTTTTCAGAGGGGGATTTCCCCCTTTCCAAATTTTTTTGGAGGGGATTTTCAATTTGTCGGGGGGGATTTTCAATTTGTCAGGGGGGATTTCAGTATGTAACGGCTAGCTGTCACAACCATAAGAGACTGTAACAACTATTCATTTAGGATATTCAGATGAACTGAAACAAGACAAAAGTTCTCACAAAAATAAAAGATTTATTCAACAAAAGTAATTACTGCACTCAGTGACTGAGTGACCGTGTAAAATTTGAAAAATAAAAAATTCAAGTTACAACTGCCATTGACTATAATCAGATAATGGATAATACGCGACAGAACAGTATGCTTTAGAACAGGACTGGGCTTGACTAGATTCTCTTGTCAACAAAACTGCAAAGACACAAAAAATAGCAGTGATTTCGCTAAGCAGCGCAATTCTCAATCGCTACATATATCTGCATGGAACGTCCACGTGAAAAACGAAATTGACAAGAACGGAAGGCGACACTTTGGAAACCGTTATCGTACACCCATAAATTAAAGACTGGCATTGACAGCATGAAAAAAAAATCATAAACGTACAAGCCATCTCCCCCATTATAAAAATTATTCAGTTGATTTGAAGCGAGTCCGGTGAATAAACATTTTAATGAATAGACGACAGGTGCAAACGGCGCAAACCTCGTCCCCAAGGCGAAAATATGTACAGCGCTGGGCAGGCTAGTGATTACAATGTCTGAAATTAGGGACGACGTTGGCCATGAGGATGTATAGTCACTGCCCTGTTTGCGGTGCTGCGCAACGAAAGGGAAGATTCGAGATCATCTGCGGCCAGCGGCAAGGCAGAAAACGTACCCAGTGATTGGCTAGTTACTTTCTGAGTGTCCAATCTGTTCAGATTTTGTGGGCGTGAATGAACGTGCAAGTCAAGCAGTACTTGTATAGGTACTTTAAAGCCGCTTGCACACTGGACGCGAAATGAATTTTTCGCACGACAGATTACATTGACTTTGAACGTAATCTGTCGTGCGAAAAATTCGTTTCACGTCCAGTGTGCAAGCAGCTTAATTCACTGAAAAAGTGCGGGAATAGCCCGCTTTGACTATTTTTTCTTGCGGGTGTTAGGGCAGTTTTTGCGGGGATCCTGCAATCGCGCTGCTTGGCGGAAGCCCTGTTTTGTGTTCTTTACTCCATGTTTTGTAGTTTTAGAGCACTAGCTCTAGATGCAAGTGGCTTCTAAATGGTGGCCCTGCCATAAATCCCAGCTTTGAGGTGCTGCAACAGACTGTTTTGCTGAGACTGGTTCAAATCTGGACTGAATTAATCCCATAGTGATTTTTTGAGAGTATCCTCTTATCGCTTTGGGGACCTTCAGGGAAAAGTGCTGATGGGCTGCAGCATTCCACCCTCATCCCCAAACCATAACCTTTACATGGGCAAATACTTATCAACATGGGCTCACACTGATCAACTTGGGCTAATGCTGATCAACATGGGCTCATACTGATGAAAGCTCAGATAGAACTCCCAGGAAAGAGACCATAGCAAGTGCAGCCCTTTTCCTGGTAAATTCTCTAAGGGGAACTCTGGGAAATATAGATGCTGGATTACTCAGTAAGCACTACAGCCTGAGAGACAGAGATATGTGGTGCTGAAATACAGCCAGAGATGCTGTAAATATGCCCTGAATCAGCCTGCTGATGATACCAGAGAGATTAAAAATATCAAGGGTGAGTCTGCAATTTTACCATGTGTGAAAAATGTAATGTGTTCAGATACTTCTAATCCTACAGCCTCAGAACCTGATTAGCAATCAGTAAGTACTGCTGTGATGTTCACCATGACAGGAACATTTCCTCAGCTTAGTGTAGAAGGATACGATCTCATACGGGATGTTTTTTTATACACATAATGTATACATTTTCAGGCACTATACGTGTTGACAGGTTTTTTCGTTTTTTTTTTTTTTGGCGAAGAAGGAGATTTCATTTACTTGTAAGTTGCTCATGCGCTTTATAAATCATGCCTTAGAACTAGCACGCTCATGTCGATGCATATGATGGTATGGGTGATTGTGTGAGTACTGCATGGGGTCATACTCATCAGATTAGTGAACCTATAACTCCGCAGCAACCACAATGTGGTCGGTGGTCTGCTACGTAATGGTCATCACAGACAGAGGCATCTACACTACACTATGGCTGCCATGAGTTATCCTCACAGTGAAACCCTAGTGGGTAATCATAGGATCACATGACCACAGATGTCACATGAGTAACTCTGAGGGTGCCAGGCATTGGAGGCGGAGTGGGATACAGCAGGCACCATTGGCGCTGAGATCTATGCCAGCTGAGCCAGGCCAGCTCTCAGCAGTGTTCATTAGCACAGCCGGCTAATGGGGCCCAAAACACCTGTGTGCTGCCATCTGCTGGGTCCCCCTGCCTTTCCTGCCAAACTTTAACAAGAAACTGTCTCAGCCAAGTCTGCGAACCCGAAACTATTCCTTCATTAACATGGGGAAAAATCAGCAATTACTAACCACTGCGGATACAATTACGCACATGTGATATGTGAGGCTCTTCTACACAGGCAGAGAGAAGGGAGAGACTCAGGAACAGCAGTGATGATTCTGCAGGAAGAGGAGGGAGCTCAGTGAGAAAGTCTGAGTGTCAGAACTCATCGATGCTCACTGGAGATCGATAAGCCACAGCAGGTCCATCAGCAAACGCTCCTGCACAAGACTGACAGCGCACCAAGTCAATTAGAAGGATTGAAAGTCAAAGTGAATTGAATCTAGGAGTTATGAGATTTAAATATGCACAAGCGCATACCTCTGGGCTGTATAATATCTCAGTATAATGTCTCCCTTTTTTAACAGAAAGAGTCAAACCCACAGAGCCCTTCTCTTTCCTCTGCTCTGGGGTAAAGTCATGTGAATCTGTGGCATCTTCATAATGCAGAGGGGTGGGGGTGGGGGGGTGTAGCGCTCTGCCTCGGGCGCAATAGTGTGTCAGATCAGAACCTATTTGTTAATTCCACGAGTAATCAAATCTGGTTTGTGCAGGAGAGTGATGTTTTCACGCTACACAAAAGCTGCACTCGATACAGCCGCTCAGACAGAAGGGCAGATGGATCTAACTGCCCTTCCAAACATCGCCCTGCCATCAGATACGCCCTTCCAATAAGCAGCCTCTCCAGAGCCACTTCCACACAGAGCAGTACTGACCACAGGAGAGTATACAGGGCATGTGCACAAAAACAGTCCCACACACACATGCTCGTACACACACACACACACACACACACACACACACACACACACACACACACACAGGCTCACACAAACAGTCCCACACACACGTATGCTCATACACGCGAACACACACAGACTCACACATGCATGCTCACACTCACACACATATTCGCGCTTGTACACAGAGGAGCTTGCACACACGTGCACAGGCTCACACACACATGCATGCTCATGTATACACACACCCACAGACCCTCACAAACACATGCTCATACCCACACATGAGCAAGCTCACATACACACACACACACACACACACACACACACACACAGACTCACACAGGCTCTAAGTAACAGAGAAACAACACTAAGCTGCAGCAAATGACTATCACTAGCCAATTGATTTCCTGCAGAGTGCATCACCGGTAGACCTTGAAGCACACACAGCAAATCGCAAAAATCCCTAAGTGCATTTTCCCTACTGCTGTCAAACAGCAGAATGAGCCCCCGTTCGGCCAGACTGTGAAAAAATACCAATCGTAAATATATGGTCTGGCCTTGGGCCTTTTGGAGAGTTTCAGAGTAAACTGGGTGAAAAATTCAGCACCTTGGACAGCGGAGCTGAGAGACAGAGAGGAGAACTGAGGCCACAGGCAGAGATCCGTCTGTATCTGGAGGGACAGGAGAACCCCAGTATTTACCTTTATTACATCATATAAGGGGGTTCAACACAAAACACCCTTTTACTCAATAGCAGCCTGGAAAAAAGGGGTGAGTTCTAGACTGCCTTTCCAATAAGCACACATCAATCCGTTTGTGAAAGGTGCATATGGATATTCTTTATCACAACTTTGCCCTTTGTTTAATGCATGAAACCAGCTCAGATAAATAAACAGAGGCCATGTTCTGTTAATGCATATATTCTCAGGTCGATTTTTTTTAATATCACAAGGGCCAATGACCCAGACTTCAACCACAACATTGTATTTATTATAGTTTCCTCGAGTTAAAGCATACTTTGTTTTCTGATCTCCAGGTTTTTAGTGACTATTATATTTCCAAGCCTAGTGGTAGTATTGCAACTTCCAAAGAAAGAATGCTTACAGTTAAAAAGGAGATCACAGCCTACATTTACAATGCTAATCATTCTGAACCTCCGTGACCATTTTAAGTGATGGAGTGTATTAATTTAAATAAGAATTAGCACATCTGTTCTATATTATGTCTAACACAGCCGCATTACTTTTTCACGTATGAAAAAACTACAGCTGCGCAAAAACTATTCTCATGAATTTAAAGCTTTCAGGACAAAAAAGCAATTTGAAAATCCCACAAGCTTGGAAGCACAGCATTCAGTTGGTTCTTTGGACTGTATATTTCTATATATTTTCAATCACTAAGGGTCATTATAGAGGCAAACTTCTTTGGACAGCTTCCAAAAGCTTGTTAAAATGCAGTACTGCCCTAACTGCTTGGAGGAGTCAAAATGATTCAGGAGGATGCAGTGAAGCCCATCACTTCAGATTCAATAATGTAAAACAAGGACTCAGCAGAAAAAGACGGGCGAAGGTTATACCGAGTAAAACATCCGATAAACAACTAAAAAAATCAAAGTATACTTCACTGCAGTTAATCTTAAAGTTTAGCCGATAGCGCGCACCATTTGAAGCTCAAAAGCCCGCACAGCTAGACAGCACCAACAGCCTATAGCAGAGCAATGGTGAGAATTACTATGTGTATTTGGTAATAATTACACAACCTGACAGCCTACAAACCACTAATTCAATTAACTGGCATTTCATTTTTTCATCTCAGCCTGCAACTAGCGTGAGTCTTTGTAAACATACATTTCCATCATCTTTGCGGCTCTTCTTCATAGTCAATTGAATTATGGTGTATGTCAGTCTAATGTAGTGACCATCATTTGTTCACGACATTTCACAGAGCATTGTTAGAATTCTACAATGATCTATAGTCAATAAATTTAATCCTTAAATTCAATTCTTAAAAACTTAAAAAAAAAAAAAATAGCTGAAACATCAAGTACTGACCTATATAGTGAATAGGGATCGATGTCGGATACAGCCCATGACATTGCACAAAATATGTCAACCACATCAACGGCCATACTTGAGACAAGCGTACAACTGCAAATCTCACGGTCATACCCTGAGTGGAAGCAAGAAAAGCAGCAATGTTGACCATGGACAGGAGGATGGACAGGAGCATCGCCTCAGTCCATCTGTGCCAAAATCCACGCAGCTTTCCTGCAAACTCCTGAAGGGGAGCATCTGGGTGGCCGAAAGGCTCTACTGCAGACCCATATGTCCGAAAACAGACACAACGCAAATTCTTCAACCCCAAACTCCTCCATTTACTTTACGTCCCAAAAGTTGATGAAGGCTTCCAAAAAAATTTTTTTTAAATAAATTCTAGTACTGACATCTGTTTTGACATTAATGAGGACATGCATAGAAATGGCTGCTTTCATCTTCAAGAAGAGGGCTGGGAGCAGTTGGTGCGTATGTCAGCATGCATCAGGCCTCATAAGCATTCGTATCGCAGGAGATCAAATTCTTACAAAAGCTATGCATGAATACGTCATATAAAAAAGGCCTCCACAGAAACTGTAAAGCAGCATATATGCTAACAGCGACAGTGTGTCTGCTGATGCTGAGCACCTTGGAGTCTAGCGACGTCGCCTCGCAAAACAAAGAGTAATGTAGTTTGGTGATATGCCAACTCAATCTAACGAAGGCGGAGGATGACACAGAAATAAATGAGGGGTTACAGATTTCTTTGCCAGACATTGTGGATTTTACTTTTCCGGTCACTCAAATGCCTTCTTTTGCTAGAGCACAACAGCTGAATTTCTTATGAGGCTTTAATTTGTTAATTTTAGCCCAAACCATTGCTGCTCCACCAAACCTGCACAGTGAACATTACAGCTATAGCATACTCGCACCTCCATTGCATGAACAAACACTACATTACAGTCTAAAGACCCAAATTAGAACAATAGAGGGCTTGTGTGTTTAATGTGGGAAGTGAGCAGCTCTCCTTATAACAACAAACGGCACCCCGTGGGTGTTTGGTGAGTCAGTGGGTGAAACCCATACAGCGGACCCCACAGTACCCCGGCCACCCAAAGTCCACCCCACTCCTGGTGGAATAATTGTATCCTGCCACTGCAGAGTCCCCTCTCCTGACTATCACAGATGGTAAAAGCCCCTCCGCGACCAAGAGAGCACAGTGCAGAAATGCTATTATCCGTGACAATGTGCACAGAATATTAAACACAGCATGGAGGCTTTTCAGACCAGAGTATTTACAGTTACTGCTCTTCATAGCACAGTGAGCACATCCTCTCTGCTTCAGTTGTGTTTAAACCCACTGCCAGGTGTCACATACTAGTTTTAAGTAAAGAAAAGTGTGTGTCTCATAGTATGCTTTATGTTTAATGTACTCATGACTTTGAGCATAACGTGCCAAACACATAGAAATACTGGCATTTTTGTACAAGAAAGTACATGCTTTTCACACTTAGACCAAGTCACATTCAACTAAGATTGTGGGCAGATTTAAATATGACACATAGAGGACATCAGTAGTGAATTAACCAGTTCTGTAACCATTTTAATGCTGGTTGTAATGTATAGGTCACAGCAGTACGTCGTGGTATGCTGTAAACTTCTACCTCTAGTACAGAAAACGTCATTAGTGTGATACGGTCACCACAGACAAGATCTGTCCCTGTGCAACAAAACCCTCATAACACACAAAAAAACAGAAGTATTCATATCTTCAGAACAAGAAAAATATCAAAAGCATTATACCTGCTGAATGAAAAGGTCAACATGAACAGAGAAATGTAAATAGACTACTATGACTAGCAGAAAGAAAACAATGAGCTCTTGAACAAGTGCCGCAGTACAAAAAGTAAGTCAGTACAAATGCCCCATGCAATGTGGAGGAAGCTTCAGCACTAAGTGAGACATTCACTGAGTCTTTGAAGACTTCAGACAGACAGAGAGAAAGTCTTTGTCCCAGTGACTTCAGTAATGCCAATAGTAAGATAACAGTAAGAGCAGTTCTGTGGGTGACCTGGATAAGCCTGTCATGATTCAGTTAAGAGCAGCACATAGACTCAAATCTGGCAGGTGAGAACATCTGCAATCTGCTCCCTGCCAGCAACTCCTCTTCCGCTTCACTGACTCCAGTCAAACCGAGCACAGCTACAAACACCAGATCTCCACTGCCTGTACAGCAGATCCAAAAATAATACATCCCCTTCACAACAGCACATAATATTAAAGGGAAAAGCGATTTAATGTAGCTCTACAGAATGCATAAATCTGTATAACCTACCATGTTCTTGAAGATCTACCATTCTGTGTTTTCACTCTAACTGTAGCAAAGCTACCCGATTAAACCAGGTGTGGAAACCTGCTGGATGGTAGAGCTCCAGGATCAGGGATTAATAAAACTAACACAATACCGGGTTTTAAAAGAAAAAAGGCTTTATTCTGTATTCATAAGCAAGAACTTATTAAAATTGAGAGGATGCTATTGTTTTAGTTTTAATAATGTTATACATTCTGGACTATTGGACTTTGTATTGCTGTTGGCATTCATGTGCACAACAAATAGTGTTTTATGGGATATAAAATTTTCTACGCTTTTCTATTCTGTTTCACTTGGGGATTATTTTCCATTTCAGTGTAACTGTTTAAATTTCTCTCACATTTCATCTGCATAATATGAAATGTGAGTAAAATAATGATATAAAAGGAAAGCAGCATTACTCTCATTTAGGAATTGATTTACCTTCCTTTCCACATACCCACAGGCGTAAGGATGAAATGGGGTGTGAATTTCCCATCGGAAGCAATGAGAGTTACACTCTTATTTCTGCCACAGACAGGTTTTAGAGAAGAAGCCCGCAATGACAGGAAATAAAACAAAAGAGAAAGAAATCTCACAGATGTCAGAGAAAAAATAGTGTAAAACCCCCACAGAGATATGTCAATTAAAGTAAAGATTAGCAGAGGTGACAAAACAGAGCTATTCGAATCACTGTGCTGGCGCACTGATGCCATCCCGCCATTTTCAATATCCTTACCGTAAAAATGTGTGAAATTCTGCTGGATTTACAGTCATGGGAGGAACATTAAATCCTGCTGCATTTGTTAAAAACCCCTTGAGAAAATAAACTGCCTGCTGCGATTGGTACAATATTTTCCCAAACTTTAAAAGGTTCTATATATGAGATTTTGAACATTAATATCGCAGCAAGCAACTATTCTCTAAGCAAGGATATAGGGGAGTAATGGCGCCCTGAACAGAAATGAACTCCTCCTGTGGGTTT
Source organism: Gymnothorax javanicus (assembly GCA_029692085.1). Lineage (NCBI taxonomy): Eukaryota > Metazoa > Chordata > Actinopteri > Anguilliformes > Muraenidae > Gymnothorax > Gymnothorax javanicus. The sequence goes on from CM056205.1 coordinate 12,617,932, forward strand.
AAATCTGAGCCTTTGTGTTCTTCGTTTTGGTAGCCAGGCCGGCCCATGAGCACAACATGCATTTGAGTCCCTCCCTCTGAAACTGTATCCCCAGTTCGAAGCGTTCAGCTGCTCGCGACCTTCCATAAGTTCCTCCACCAAAGAAACCACGCTCTTCAGCTTAAAAGGTCTTTGACAAAGAAAGATATAAGAGTCAACATTGGCCTGGCCTCTGCAAGATTGAGAGCCCTACGAGCTGCTAAAGGGCTCCTGCTTGACTCAAAGTGACTTGATGGGAACAAAATGCTATTTTCCCATTTTCACTGGTGACTGGCTGCAATAGGCCTAATGGCTAGCTAGCTGTTAGTATTATAAATACATTTGTTCTGCAAATGTTGCAATCACAGGCTAGCTTAATGAAGCATACTATGGCCATCAACGGATTTCACATTCACAATGCTAACACACGCTAATGGTTGTGGATGCATTTTTTTTTTTTTTTTTGAGTCATGTGTAAACAACCACACACACATGCACACACACAGAGTAAGGATGCCTGAAGGTTTGCTGACTGTAATGCAGAGGTGTGAGCGTTCAGAGTGGAGGTGGCCCATGGTATAAATAAGATATCAGTTTGATGATGCAGAGTGTGGAAAATGAAGGGCTCTGGGGTCAGCCTTCAACATTACACACTGTCTCAACCCCTCACCCCTCAGTCCTGCCGCAAACCTACACCTGCTCCCTCTACAGTGTGTACACAAATACCATTTCCTCCAGTTATGTCATGTCCTCAACAAAACCCGATTAGGCAACCCCTCGTTATACGTACAACATACACAAAACCTTTTAGAAAGCATCCCAAGCAGTTTCAATGCATTCATCACCGAACACAGCACAAGTGTATTAACCTGGTCATCAGCACAAAAGTAAAAGTGCTCAGACATTGATATTCGGGACTGAATTAAACTGTTGTCTCAGAAGGTCCCATTCAGATGAAAGTAGAACAATGACTTTCAATCGCAATAACCACAAAGCGCTGCATCAGAAAACACACCTGCAGGGGTATTACAGCCACAAGGAAATAAAAATACAAGGGAACATAGTTTCACAGCACAGAGCAGGTTTGCCCTCTTGTTAAATGAACCTAGAATGCACATTAGGCTCATTATACATCCATGATGCAATACATTAATAAAATTGAGCACTTAATACAATTTAGTCTACAAAGTCAGCCGTATTCTGAAGATGCGAACCACAGAATTGCAAAGAAATTCTACTTTCTTGTCAAAGCTGGTCCTTGATGACTCAATATAAGCTGGAGTGTTTAAATTTTGAATTCCCTGTGATGATAACATGAGATGAAATAGTGTTTAGCTAACCCTGGAGGAGCTGGTGGTAGAGGACTCTAGTGCAGGCAGAATAGAGGGATCTGACCCACAGCCCAGAGGCCCTTCTACAGAAAAGGCCTGGCGGTTTAGTATCGGTGGTTTGTAAATGTACACAATAGAGAGGAGACACAGGAGGAGCTCCCGCCTGGAGATGCTGACTTCCTGGGCGTCTCTCCACAAGGGAACATTTCACACAAAGGGTGCATCTCAAAGCCTAGGCTGCATCCTTCGAAGGCTGTATTTTTACGGGTCGTTACTTACTTCCATCCACCAAACTAACATTTAGGGTTAGTAATAAGATTAAATTTAGGGTTAGGGTTAGGTTTGGGGTCAGGCTTAGGATTAGAGGTTAGAGTTAGGTTTAGGTTTTGGGAAACCAGAGATGACTCACTTAAATCAAAGCTGTTTAACAGAGATGAAACAACGTCATGTCAGTTTGGCGGATGAAATTAGGCGAGGACCCCCAAAAATGCAGCCTTCAAAGGCTGCAGCCTACGCTTTGAGATGCACCCATATTTAACAAATATGCAGCTACAATTACCGGGAAACCTTTTTCCCCATATATGCCCATGTCCACCACTAATCCCATCAGCTCAGTTAAGTCCAACTCCAACACCTGCCCAACCCTACCTACTCTCACTTCTGTACCCCAAACCTCATGCCTTGTTCTCCTCTGAAAAAGGTGTATAATTTTGAATCAAATTGGGCAGCCAACATTCTGGATATTAGGGTGTTAGACTGGGACTGGGAGAGTGTCAGTGCCTCAAGGCCAAACGTGGCCACAACGAGATCAGAGCTGCTGTTGGGCCCTTAAGCAAGACCCTTAATAACCTGAGATTGCCGGGGGGGGGAGGGAAGCCCCCTTTTGGTTTCAGTGAGTGCAAGTCTCTTTGGATTAAAGTTTTAGCTAAATGACTGTATCTTACAGTAAGAAGGTCTCTTGTTCCACCCAGCTGTCTGACCGAGTGTTTGTGGATGCAGTGTGGCTGAGGAGACCAGAAGCTGTTAGCTGAGCTCTTCACTGCTGAGGTGTACAGCAGAGATGTGTAATGTAAGAGGGATTCCTCTGGGGTCATTCCAGCTCAAATCAACCAGTGGCTCCCAGGTCACGCCTTCAGATTCTTCTGAAAAAATTCACAGGTGCTCCTCTACCATATTTATGCAGGAACCTAAAATATTAGCTCTGTATCTCAAATAGTTTTGAAGTTACAGCCCCTGGACATTTTGATTAATTTTTTCCATTTTACCAAACTAGGGCCCTATGAAATCTGTTTTATTTTTTCCCAAATTCTGTTTTTTCCGTTTTAATTTTTTGGAATTCTGTTTTTTACCAATTACACCAATTTTACCATCAGAGGGAGTGTGCTATTTATGTTAATGAATACAATGTCCACTAATTAAATAGAAATAACCTTGCAACGCTCAATTTTCCTCAGTACTTAAAGTCAGAACAAGTACTGCATAATGACTCAATTTAACATTGCACTGTGAAAAAGGAAAAAAAAATTTTTTTTTACCTAAAATAATACTACAAAATAAAATTGTCTCTTAAAACGAAGGGTAAGCTAAAGTCAAAAAGGCAGACAACAGCTGTACTGACATGCATTATTCTGACTTCAGACTTATAATCTTCTTCAGTGTGTGTGTGTGTGTGTGTACATACATACATAAATATATATATATATATATATATACACACACACACACACACACACACACACACACGCACACACACGAATGTATGAGAGCAGTAGTAATGACACTCAGTTTCCCCCACGGATCAACAGTTGTATGATTCCGATGCATGAGCTATATTTAATTTTTTTTTTATTTTTAAGAAACTTCTTTTGAGTAATCCCAATACTATGTATCACACACTATGACAAAATGTTGTACAGTAATGATTAAACATAAACAAACTGACACAAAGATGCATCAGCTACTATTTCACCACCGAGGGACAACGTTGCGTCATAATTTGCATGCACTAAGTAGACTGCGAAAAGAAATAATGTTGGCTATTTAACGGTTATACAAGTTGTTAAGTCAACATAAGCTGACCAATGATGATGTTTAGGATGCTGCAATCCCTGGCATTAGTGGTCTCGTCTACAACAACAAAAAACTTCTTCCCACAGATCTTCTGTTGCACCGAAGAGAAGTGTTGCTCTAACACTCAGGGCAGATGAATTTGACAAAGGCTTCTCACATTTTTGTGTGCATTCGCGTCTTTTCATTGCCTTTGAATGTAATCTGGTCGCGCAAATATTTTGTTTGGCGTTCGCTGGAAATGTGGCTCTACGCACAGCATTTCAGTTAAATTATGTCGATTTCCGCAAAATTCCGCGTTTAACAATAGATTCCATTCTTATTGGCTGATTCCGTCCGCGATTCCATGATCGCGGAAATCATAGGGCCCTACCAAACTTACCTCTTGGTGCAACTTCAAGCAAGAATATCGCCAGGTGTTTCCATTGTACAGCTTTGATATCAAGTGTCTTGGGCTAACTTTTTCTGTAGATTATGAAAATGCTGTCAGATTTGCTGTAGCTTGTACCCTTTTCTTCTCACAAGGCTCTAAAAATGGCTGAAAATCAAAAACGTTAAAAATCACTGCCTCCTTTGAGCTCATCATATTTTCATCATATCATCTTTAGTTTAATAGGAATTCATGGTAAAAATATGGTATTGTTATGTAACTGGCCACATGCCCAACTAAGGATGTGAAAATAAGCAATTTTTGGAACATTTTGAACTCAACCAAAATTAAAAAAATTGTTCTGGCTCTACCAACATATTGATAAATGTGGTTGTCCTCTAGATGTGGCCCAATATGTCAAAAATAACAGCAAAAAAAATTTCATTGCTTAATCTAGCATAACCTAATTAGAGCTCAAAGGAGGCAGTGATTTTTAACGTTTTTGATTTTCGACCATTTCTAGAGCCTTGTGAGAAGAAAAGGGTACAAGCCACAGCAAATCTGGCAGCATTTTCATAATCTACAGAAAATGTTAGCCAAAGACACTTGATTTCAAAGATGTACATTGGAAACACTTGGAGATATTCTTGCTTGAAGTTGCACCGAGAGGCAAATTTGGTAAAATGGAAAAAATTAATCAAAATTTCCAGGGGCTGCAACTTCAAAACTATTTGAGATACAGAGCTAATATTTTGGTTTCCTGCATAAATATGGTATATGAGCACTTGTGAATTTTTTCAGAAGAATCTGAGAGGGTGACCTGGGAAATTTCTCGGAAATTGGTTGATTTGAGCTGGAACGACCCTTTGGGTCATGGAGGGACACACACTGTACCTCATTGACCTGTGAGGAATGCAACTACCCCTGATATACAGCAGTTTATGCCAGAGCTTCCTGCCTGCACTACTGGCCTGTAGTGCCTGCAGCAAGGTTACTACTGCAAATGAAAACTAGCCCTGAAACAAACTCCGAGTCACAGCTCTGTCTCCAAATTAAACTCTGGTCCTGAAGGAGAGCAGTGTCTGCAGGGCAAAGGTATCATATGGTGGCAGCTGGGCCACCTCATCTGACCTGAGCCAGACACCTACAGCACTTAACATATTTTTACATTCTTAAGACATTTTGATAGGCTGGCAGTGTTTTTCAAACAAATATTTGCAAAATAATAAAATGTTTTTTGTACATTGTGCTGCAAGATTCATTAAGTAAAACATAGTTAAAACATTTATGAAGTGTGCACAGGGTAATATGAGGTTTCAGACAAACATTTGAGCTAAAAAATGTACTGCAAAGAGCTCCACAGTACAGATGCAGGTCAGAGAATGCCTAGCAGTCCAACATGAGTCAACCACCTCAGAATAGTGAATAAAAGGTGATCTTCTCTCAAGGGCCAAGAGGAAAAACAAAATCCTGAAGTGGAGCACAACCCTGTACTGTTAGGAGATGCAACCTGTCAGGCGAGTTGTCGAAATGAGGTACAAGATTCACAGGGGTCATGAAAGAGGAAGGGGATTCAACCCACTGGAAGAGAGACCGAATTCCCTAATTGGCCGGCTTATTTGGTCAGCCACATGACTCCCCTTACAGCTTATGCAACTCCTCGCTCTTCCTTCCGAAGTCCCACCCTCCTCTTCCCGATCAATTACCTCAAACGAGAAACACCTTTTCCCAACTAGCATCAAATAAATGCATTTCAAAGAATATATACATTGAGTGTATATCAGCATAAAGTATCTCATATGCGCTCATCAGTGCTCGCTGCATTATGTAACTTTCCACAGGATGTCAGATTTTCTGAGTCCTTCGCCACGTTCTCTTTCAGCTATCTAGTGCCTCTCAGCAGGGCGAGGACGAGGCCCAATCCAGATTAATAACCTGCATGAGCTCAGCTTTAACAGCAGGCCTGTCACACCAGGAGCAGCAGGAGCCGGCGAGCCTCCACAGACCTCAGACCACCCCCTCCTCTGAAACAGTCCCCCCACGTCCCACCTCCCCCCCTTCTCCCCTTCTCTTTTCCCTGAGGGGTGGAGTGGGGGGGGGCTGACAGTCTAGACTGAGGCAGAGAGCGAGAGGGAGAGCACACGAGGCCAGAGTCTCACTCCGTCAGTCAGGACAACACCTGCTCTCTCAGCTCCACACTCACTGCCTCTCTCCTGTCAGGCCCACTGGCGCAAAATTTACCCAGGGTGCACTCCACCTGTCAGGACGCTCCCTCACACAGAACCAGTGCTCAAATCCAGGAGAAAAACAAGAGATTGTGCTCTCTAGGGAAAGAATGATGCCTCTGTATTCCAATCAGCAACTTGTTAATCAACCTAACAATTCAAACCTCTCCACCAATTACACCACATAGAGAGTACAGGCTCGACATGAACCCAAACCAAATGACCTCCCAATAAAATGTCCACCAGCTCATGATCAATACAGCAGAAATGTACGCAACATCGAGGTACTAACACCACTTGCGAACTTGGTATCATACGACAAGTAAAGCAAAAGTAATAAAAGCAAATAGAGTGAAAGGTCAAGAACTTCTGTTCAAAATACACAGATGTTTCAGAAAAATATTAACAACCAGTCAACCTCTAAAACATTGCCTTTAGCAGGGATAGTTATTTCAACATTGCCATGGAAGCAAGAAAAATGTTGCTACATCATTCTAACTGACTGCTGCTGCGGAGGTGATGCATCTGCAAACCAATTTAGACCAGAGTCATATCAAGTGTTCCATTTGCCTTTAAAATATAACTGCTCTACAAGAAAAAATACCAGAGGATACATTCTTTCCTCTACTCACTTATGGAAACCAGAGTTTCTGTTTGCATTTTTATTTTTATTCATTAATGCTTTCGTTGCCGCTCTGTCTCAGCACATACGACAGTAGCATGAAAAATATGTGCCATTAGGAAACACCAAATTCAACACGGAAGGCTAAGACAGTAAACACAAAAGTGAAGACGTTTACTTTTTCTGCAGTAAATTACTTCTTATTTTTTCCCTCCATTTGTCATTATCAACCATTAGTTTCTTTCCATAAGCTTCTTTTCACAAGAGAACCAATTAGCCAAAGAAAACTTCTTGCAGAAGAAAGCTGCGTGGAATTTGTAGATATTGTGGTCTGCCTGATTTCTAAAAGCAATGAATTAGTCACATACTTTGCACCAGAGTTTGTTTCGGCCAGCTTGCAACCATAACGACTCTCTAATAAAAGGACAGTGTGCAATGTCCAGTCCCAAGGAGAAGCATCTGATCAACGATAACAAAACAAACCCTTGTGACAATAAGGTCAGCAGTTAAACCACCGAAACTACTACCACTCCAGAACCACGGCTGGCCCACCCCAAAACAATAAACCCAAAGTGCATGGCAGAGTGGAAGGAGGGGCCACCTGGCCAATCACAGCTGATGACTCATCAATTGGCCCACCTGGAGGTAATCCCAGCTCATCATCGGCTAGATAAACGGCAAGCTGCCACCACCCAAAGTCAGTCACTCTAGAGAAAGGTTATCCAACCCTGTTCCTGGAGAGCTACCATCCTGTCGGTTTCTACTCCAACCCCAATTCAACACACCCGAGTCAGCTCATTAGCAGCTCGTCAAGATCTCTAACTGGGAACGCAGGTGTGATTTGCTTTGGTTGGAGTGATAACCTTCAGGATGGTAGCTCTCCAGGAACAGGGTTGGAGACCCCTGGTCTAGAGACTCCACAGTGGGGTATAAAACTCACCCTCCATGGTTCCCCTTTCAGAGTCAGATTGAGAAGTACATACACAGCTGCTAACCTGTCTGGGACACCAGGAACTGTCCTAACACCACCTGCACCCCAGAATATGCCCTGGGGGACTGTGCCCTTGACACCTCTCCCAACACACTCCTTGTCACACCCTGGAAAACGGCCGCTGGCCCTGATCTTGGGGACTTTACTAAACGCAACCCCTCCTGAGGGTTTTCACTGTCTATTTATGCCACTTTTCCATTGCACAGTTTTAGCACTACTTGCCTCTACTCGACTGGACTCTACTCGGTCATTTTCCACTACAACTGAGTACCACCTCAACATGGGTGGGATCATCATAGCAAGCATCACTCCCTGACCAATCAGTAGCCTGCAGTCTGCTGATGTCACATTTTCGGCTCGACTCAGCTCGCTTGGAACCCTGGCCGAGTAGGTACTAAAAAAGTACCTGGTACCAGGTACTATCACCTAATGGATAACCCTAAAAACCAAGTAGAGTCGGGTCGAGTAGAGCCGAGTAGGTGCTAGTGGAAAAGCCCCACTAGAGTGGTCTGGTTGTTTTGCTTTCAGGCTACTTCCCTACACCACACCCTTTACAACAAAATTAATTGTCTTCATTTCAAATTAAGAATTAAACTCAAAAATGCTTTGCAGTTGGTTTCCTTACTTTTTAGAGTTTAGTCAACTTTTTATTTTTTGCAGTGTAAGTCATTAACTTTAGTCAAACATGGCAAAACACTGCATGCTGGAATTAAAACTGGTCATAAATGAATTCAGAGCAGAATACAGAACATGCCACAGCCGACATCCCACAAATTTCGGTACGCAGTGACAGGACAGGCCTCTGGCATGTGGTGTGTCATGTTAATACGCTGAAGTGCATTCTGAGCCAAAACACAAACCCCACATTCCATGAGTCATGACACCGCGGCTCAGCTCTATTAATCATATTCTCAGCTGGACACAAAGCACATTGGGCTCCTCTGCATACAAACCATCCCTCAAGCCTCTCCACATCTCCCCCGCCCTGCTTTAAATAGCCAAATAGAGAGAGTGCCCATCCACTGAAGTGCACTGTACAGCCTAACTACCTCTGACACTTAAAGGCACCTTTGCTGCTTGCCTCATTCAAATGGACTGCCGTGAACGCTCTCTGCAGCTCTAAAACTTTACCTTTCCACCTGGAGTGGAACAGATGAAATAAAATGGACAGTGACTTTCAAAGCTCTGTAAGCCTCAAACAAAAAGCAGGTAGAACCCTCAGAGCTCACATATGAACAAAACCATAATGCCTGTCCTTATCATGGAAGGAAATAATACAAAAATCAGTGCGACCCGATGGCTACAGAGAATTGAACATTACAACAGTGAACACTTGCCTCACTTCCTTGATGACAAAGGGTGCAACTGAGGATGAGCTAATTTAGCAGGAAAAGAAAATTTTTAATTGGAACAACAGTGCTGGCAAACTGCGCCTGGTAGGTTCATCCAAAATGTGTACCAGATTTCATTAAAGTAAGAACAATAATTCTTTTTACACAAGTAGGAAATCACCCGGTATACTGTTCATTTTGCAGAATGAGCCACAAATCAAATACATGATTCTATTATTTAAAACTTAAATACCTCATCATGTAAAGCTTGCGAATGGGGCTTTCCAACAGTGAAGTTGTACAAAAGGAATGTATCTGCACCTCAATGATATTTTCAATGCCTTACAGCCCACAGACAGATTTTTAATGGCAGGGACTGGGCCATCTGAATGCACTACAGATCATCACAAAAGCCAACAAGCAGCAGGTAAATTTGTGAAGCTGGTGCACCACAGTCAACCTGGCAGTACATGATATCACAAGTATAACATGCTGCAGTTGCGGTGATGAAATGAACCCTAATACCCAAGGTTGGGTAACAGTTAAAAGACCATTTTGACGTCAAACAATATGAGTTCAGTGATCACTAAAAATCAACATGCCAGAATGAGCAGCAATATTAGTAGGAAAAAGTTACATGAATCCGCAATCAATCATTCATATATTTGTATGACTCCATTGAAAAGTGGGATATCACATAAACAAGCACATAAGAGTTGACGGGAATCAAAATCATGGAATAAAAACAACAATGTACCTACTTTAGAACAGAACAAATACTTATAAACTGAGCACACAAGCTCATTCAGCAAAATTGTTAATCCCCCCCAGCCCAAAAGTAGCCTAACCTGCATTGTTTTGGATAGCGGGGTGGAACCAAACTACCAGGAGGCAACCGCTTGGGCACAGGAAGAAGATAAACTACACTGGAAGGCCGTGACTTGGATTCATCCCGTTAATTGAGTGTGTTACCACTGATGTGACACCCACAGATTACATACGCATCAGTAAAATTTAAAAAAATAGTAGGAATACAGTGTGGCTGTTCTTTCAAGGGACACACACGATTTGTAAATTGCACTTAATGTGATGGAAGTGACAAAGTATTAAGCAACATTTCACTCATACCAATATCCCCAACACAAAATCACGGCAACCCACATTTCTAGATTCTCATTAACTCACTCAGATACTCAGAGCAATCTTGCAAATGGCTTGATTAGCTCCCTTGATTAGCAAGGAACTAGACAGCAGTTCTGAATTTGCTGATATTCACTCACAGATAATATCTGTCAAACCCTAAATTAGCATGCCTTAGAGAACAATTCCTTTCACGTATTTCCACATGCATCTGGAACTCAACCAGATGACCGGTACGCATGACTGATGAATACGTAACAATAAACACCACATACGAGGCACACAGTGGTGGATATGATATGACAGCTTTAATCCAAGGTAGTGCATGACCTGCGGATACAAGCTCTGTTGCAATCCTCCGCACTGAAGAAACAGGGGCCCCTACTATGGGGCGCCATTTGTAAAATGGGGCGTGTTGTTTTATACCGTACAGTTTTTGCACATTTAGCGTCAAAAATCGGGAAAAAAGATTGTTGCCATTTTAAACCGTCTCTTTTTCACAAATTTACGCAAAAATATGTGTAAATTGGTGTAGAAAAGGTGATATCGGTTTTTGTACTATAACTTCTTGTAGAAGGAAAAAGAGGACATTAAATACTAAATCTAAACGTTACATTTAAATCAAATTGCTAAATATAAATATAAATTATATATATATATATATATAATTAAATGTTTATATATATAATTAAAAAAAATATATATATATATATATATATATATAAAATTTAGGATTTAGGATTCAGACTCAAGATTTAAGGTTTAGATTTAACCTGTTCGCCAGTAGATGGCACTGTCAGCTTAGCATTGCTGTTCTGTGGGTCTTACATGACCTAAGCGTGAAGACAGGTCGAGCAAGTAGTCAATAGCGTGCTAGTGAGAAATGGCGACGGGTATAAGCCAAGATTTGGCAACAGCCATACAGATGGCTGTTTCCTTAGGTGTGCGGGCAGCAATATTTTTTTCCGTACCGTTAATGCGTCGCTATCCTGGAATTCTGGGCCCCCCCACTTCACTTTCGTCTCATAATCGCGTCAATTTGCGTCTTGATTACGCCGACAAAATAAGGCCACAGTTTGCATACTGTCTTACTCGCTAGCGAGCTGGTTGGCTATCTAGCTAGCAAACTAAAGTGATGTTGAACTGCATAATGTTATAGCTAGCGCGCCAATGTATTTGGCTACATAGCCAACTGGCTAGCGAACTAAAAAGGCTTCAGTTCGCTTACAATGGAATACTCGCAAGCAAGCTATTTGTCTGTCTAGTTATCAAGCTGAAGTGATATCGAAATCGATAATGTTATTGCTTGCATGCCAATGTATTTAACATCCCAACTTTCCTCATTTCAGGAGGGAATTCACAGTAACTGTCACTGGGAATCATTATCATCTCTTCAATGATGAAAATCTGTAGTGCTCAGCTTTATTCACATTGGATATCAGGAGCAATGTGAACTATGGAAGTGTTTTCTTTTTGGGGGACGTTTTTTCCCTCTTGGTCCTAGAAATTGTGATGTGTTAACAGTTCAGAAAAAAAATTGCAGACTGCGAAAAGGACACCATAAGTACTTGTCAAACACAAAAAGGCTGTAACCAGTTATTATCATTATATACAGTTCGATATCACTTTAGCTAGGTAGCCAACTAGCGCGCTAGCGAGTATGACAGTGCACGCAAACTGTAGCCTTATTTTGTCGGCGTAATTATTTCTGGGAATACTTCGGTCATTGAAAGTGAACTGTAGCCTTTTTAGCTCGCTAGCCAGTTGGCTATGTAGCCAAATACATTGGCGCGTTAGCTATAACATTATACAGTTCGATATCACTTTAGTTCGCTAGCTAGATAGCCAACCAGCTCCCTAGCGAGTAAGACAGGACGCAAACTGTAGCCTTATTTTGTCGGCGTAATCAAAACGCAAATTGATGCGATTATGGGATGAAAGTGAAGCGGGGGGGACCAGAATTCCAGAGTTGTGACGCATCAATGGCAAGGAAAAAGATACCGCTGCCTGTACACCTAAGGAAACAGCCATCAGTATGGCTGTTGCCAAATCTTAGCTTATCCTTGTCGCCATTTCTCACTAGCGCGCTGTTGACTACTCGTTCACGCTGTCTTCACGCCAAAGACAATAGAGAAAAGGAAGACTCCTCACAGAGGAGTAATTTTTGGTATCCGTCACGTGGGTGCCCTGCCCATTTAGACAGACTTGCAACGGGTCCTGAATGAATTGATTCCAATGGAGAGAAGTGAACGTGAGCACAGATTATCACCGATTATTTTTCCCTATTGTCACAGAATTAAATATTGGACTTATTTTATACAGGCCACACATTTTCCAAACTTTTTGGTGCTGCAATGGCATTTTTAAGACCAACAGATCAGGAGAAAATGAACTTTGTTCGAGACCTGTGTCTCTCTCAGCAGCGGTCACGTAACATCTGACAATACAGAAATACAGTATGGACTGCGGCAAACTATGAATTAAACTTTCAAACTGAAATAATGCTTGTGTTTATATGTTCAGTGATACTGTTGTTGCCATGGATTTTTAATCGTTTTTAAAGGGAAAAGGAATATATTTGATCATTATGATCTTGTACTGGATTGATACCAGATATGAAACAAGGGGAAAAGCGGCAAAGTACGGCGCAACAAATCAAATGTGAAGCGTATCTTGCCTTGGCCATCCATGTTAAAAATACCGAAACGTCGTGCAGCAAAAATAGGAACAAGCTATCCATCTTTTCTTTTCCGAAGGATGCAGACAGGTAAGGAATAAATTAGCAATTGTCATATTACATACCAGCTTCACAGGCTTAAACTAGCTGATGCAATCACGCCCTTCAAGCTATAGCTAATGCCAATTACAGTGAAACACGTTACGTAATTTGAGAATTATTGAATTTAGCCTTTATTATACTGGGGAGTCCTACTGAAACTAAAAAAGTACAGATATGGCTCAACATTATCTTGTTCAAAACCTAACTACCACTCAAAGACTAAACGTTAGCAAGCCAAAATCTAATTTTTTAAGCTCATGTCAAATAACGTTCGCAAATGCCGTAGCTGGCTCGCCAACTCATATTCGTAATGCTGAGTACAGCCGTTAGCTGCATTGTAAAATGCTTCATGTAGCAAAGTAAAAGGAAATATACACGCAACATGCAGATATAAAACAGATACTTGTATATAGCTATCACTTCTGACAACGAGATGCGACGCATAACCCGGTCAGCATTCGTTCTGCAAATAGCCTACAATGCGCACAACACTTCCGCGACCGCACCCACTTAGGAGACAGGAAATGTGACCAATTTCTTGCAATGGGGTTCTATGGGCGATAAGGAGTCTTCCTTTTATCTATTGTCTTTGTTCACCCTTAAGTCATGTACGACCCACAGAACAGCAATGCTAAGCTGACAGTGCCATCTACTGGCGAACAGGTTAAATCTAAACCTTAAATCTTAAATCTAAATCCTAAATTATATATATATATATATATATATATATATATTTTTAAATATTTAATTTTATATTATATATATATATAATTTAGATTTATATTTAGCAATTTGATTTATATTTAACATTTAGATTTAGTATTTAATGTCCTCTTTTTCCTTCTACAAAAAGTTATACTACAAAAAACGATATCACCTTTTCTACACCAATTTACACATATTTCACACATTTACACAATGTGTGAAAAAGAGACGGTTTAAAATGGCAACAATCTTTTTTCCCGGTTTTTGACGCTAAATGTGCAAAAACTGTACGGTATAAAACCGCACACCCTATTTTACAAACGGCGCCCCATACCCTACCGGACGGACTGTTCCCTTTAAGAATGTAGCACATTTAGGAATGCTTTTTATACATTATAACTTTTTACAACTAAAAAATACCCCAATCTTATGTTTACAATAGCTTGCTTTTGTTTACTTCTGGAAAAAAAATGGTGTTTGTGTATTTATTTATTCAGGAAAAAAGACCTTGCTGTGGATATAATTACGCATGTATTAAAAATGTGTTCGCAGTACTATTTGGATCCATGAACGAAATAGTAGTTCCACAGCTTCTATTTGTTTCCAGTTAGGATAAAAGTCGCTTAATGGGCAAATCCAGGAGCATAAGCGAAATGACATAATGCGAATTAGCGGTTAACGCTATACACGCTTATAAATGTGGTGCATCCACAAAGATGTTAAATGTAAGTTCGTGAAACATTATTTCAGCAGGCCAATGTCTACAAACATTTCAGATCATATCTGTCCCAAGTAGCCAATGACATAACTTACATTCCCGACAATTATTCTAATAGGCTACATCCACGACCAAGATTGTCTAAAGCCTATCTGGCACAACAAGCAACAAACTTAAGTGGCTTATTTCTCCATTTTATTAATTATGTATGGAAGTGAGACATTACATTAAGCGCAGTCCCTTATACTACTCAATTCATAAAAGGTATGTGATGCTATTGTTGATGAAGCCCGCTCCACACATGATCCAGTAAAACCACGACATACATCTATTTCCGACTAGGTTTGTTCAGTTGACGATGGCGCTCACGCATGGTGAAGTCAAACATGCTTTACTTGCCGCAGACGTTAGACACGTTTGTGACTACCCAAAACTGCATGACAAGTAGTCTCCAATTGTTCAGGTCAAGTATATTGTGCAGCATAGCCATATTAAACCAGTAGTGAAAGCAGGATTTAACGGCGGACTCTATTAATCCGTTTGCAAGCAAGTTTGCCGCTGTTAAAGTACTAGTCACTGAAGAAAAGTGGTCCATAGTTCCTGCAATAGCAGGCAGGACCAGTATCCAAAAAGGCTACAGCCGATGCTGCATATTATTGTTAAATTGATGAGAGAAGAATACATAATAAATCAACCCAACGTCACTTATTTGCCACATGTTGCAGTTCATTTTTATAGCCGAACCGAACAAACACAGCGTAAGTAAACGGAAAAGACTACCACTTGCCGAAACGTACTCAGCATGGGCTGTGGCCGTTTTACATCAAGTCCAGCACTTGTGTTACAGATCATTATTTGCCCACGGCGGTAATCGCGGCAATTTCATTTGCCCTAGTCATGTCAGTGCATGGACCAGTACATTAACCATCTTGGAATGTTGGATGCTGGGACAGTAAATAAACAGATAAGAGACAAATCAATTTTGTGCAAAATTATCAATGTCATTTAGTTCGCGATTTGACATTTAATCCTCACCTGATATTTCCTGGAGAGGAACATTTACTACACCGAAGCCTTTAGCTGTGTATTCTTGTCTGACCTCGCTGCAGCTTCGCGCTTTTAGCTGAGCTCCAACTGTAAGAAACAATGCTGAGAAAATGGAAAGCGCCGCTTGTATTCCCAACATGGTCCACGTGTGATTACTCCGTATTTCTTCCACGGGAGATGTTCTCCGATTTGAGCCACCAAGACAGCAAGTGCAATGGGCGTCGTATTACGGACAGAGAGCTCTGTCCTTCGCACTTTCTTCCACTGGAGCTTGGACCATCTTTATGAATCAGGGCACACTGTATACTTCCCAACCAACGCTGCAGAGCCAACAAATCACTGAGGATATTAATAATCCTGACCCGAAATTCAATCGGATAGATCCAGTCTGAAACTAACGTTCCCGCTCTGCTCAGTCAACTTCTCTCAGACCAAACACATGCTGTTTTAGTAGCAGTATCGGGTGCGGGGCAATCCGAAATCCCGGTGAGAGATATTCAGCGCTGCACATTACCAAGGCATGAGTCAGAGCGCGCGGCAAAACATGGAATGGAGCTCCAGAAATTGCGTCACCGCTTGTATTCACAGAGCCAGCTTTCCCTGACTGAAATTCTCGTTTCAATTCATAATTTTGATACAAATTAATTCATCAATACAGTGACTCACAATATCTTATTCACTCGCTAGAAAATTGCCCGCATAATAATATAACCTGCACTTCCTGACTCGATTTTGGCAATCGATGGAAATCTCAGGGTTAAATGGTCACTGTGTGAGAAACAAAAAAGGTCGTTTATAAAATATTCTAGCCAATACCCGTGCAACGCACGGGGTATATGCGCGGGCATTGTTTTTCGATGCAATTTAAGCAGCCTGGGTTTTTTTTTTTTTTTTTTAAACACGATAACAGCTGATTGAATTAGCCGGTTTTACTTACAAAAACGGCTTCAAAATGCAGTTTTCACTTCATAACTAAATTGGAAACCTGGCGCATCATCTTTGTCACACAGTAAAACCGGACTATGCGGAAAACAGACTCATTATTCACGGTGGTTTCGTCGGAGATGTGTGAAATTACGCAAATCGCCAACTCAGTAATAATATATACAAGTAGATCATAATTATTGATGGAACAGTGAAAAACTAAAATAATGTGGCAGTTGATAAAATATATCATAGGCCTAATTATTAATGACAGAGTGGAAAAACTAAAATAATACTGTCGTGTATGATAAAGCAAACTCTATGTGGTTCACACACCTGAGCTAAAAGCGTCAACCTTTTGAACTGTGACAATCTTGACAAACGGTGATGATCTTGTTTCCAAAAAATGTAGAATAGAAGATTTTTTTGTGCGTTTGTAATTGTGTGCGTGCGAGCGTGCGTGCGTGCGTGCGTGCGTGTGTGTGTGTGTGTGTGTGTGTGAAATTTAGACACACAGTCAAAAATAACTGACGTTTAACGAAGTGCTGACCCAGAA
Source organism: Gymnothorax javanicus (assembly GCA_029692085.1). Lineage (NCBI taxonomy): Eukaryota > Metazoa > Chordata > Actinopteri > Anguilliformes > Muraenidae > Gymnothorax > Gymnothorax javanicus. The sequence goes on from CM056205.1 coordinate 12,634,756, forward strand.
GTATGTAATAGGGACCTTGAATTCCTTCTCTCCCAGGGTCGTTTTGCACTCCAGAGACTGACGATCCCTCGTGCATACATGTAAAATAGAATCTGCACAGCCGGGAGAGAGGTGAATTTCCATGACGAGCGAAATATTTTTTTTCTCCATTATAGGTGCTCGTTGGGCAGCCTCAAGCGCAGTGAGAGGTGGTGGCACTCTTACAGACCCACCCTGCGGGGATCTACAACAGGAGAGGGCTCACAAAAAATAATCCCTGAGGCTCAGAGCAATCTTTTTTCAGGGCACTGAAAAATCCTGTGTCTATCATGTAGCTGAGATTTATCACGACTTAAATTAGTCTATTACATTACAATTTTAAATCAGAAAACATTGGGGACAATATGTTTATTTTAAAATAGAACTGAAAGCAGTTATTTGTAAATTGTCTTTGACCTGTATTACAATGCCTGGCCACACACTCTATTTTGTTGGATCGCCTTTAGATTTGATCCGTTGGTCGTGCCACTGTTTCGTCAGTCTTTTGCAACGTTAGAGCATTTATTTCTGACCAAGAGTTGCATGAATTTTTGACAAAATCTTGTATTGATGATGGGAGAGTCAAACCACTTTGGAAAGCCTTTTCCATCACATCCTAAAGAACTTGAAATCGGTGAAGATGAGGCCAGGGAACATTGAAAACAGTACAACAGCACATTACTGGATGTTGCCCCATGAATTTAATACATTTTTTCAAAACAATTGATGATTGTTGATTATTTATTTTTAAAAACAATTGTTGATCCTTGCAATGTATGTAAGAAATAAGATGGGATGGTAAAGTATTTACCACTTTCTTGCCATTTCTTCTCAGAACACTTATTAGATGTTAAGGGACTGAAATCGTCATGTGATTGAGTGTTTCAGGTCTAATTTTGTCTCATTATTGCAACAAACAAGTGTTATGGTGTGCCACAATTCAGGGTTTTCATTGTCACATTTTGTCTGTCCACACATCCCTCACATTCTCTTCTGTAAACAAATCTGGACCACAGGCAGGCCAGTCCAGCACCCACACCTGCTTCTTACACAGCCTACCTTGTAATGAGTGCAGAATGTGGTTTTCTGTTGTCTTGTTGACATATGCATGGGCATTCGAGGAAAAGATAGTGTCTTGAAGGCAGCATATGTTGCTCTAAAATCTCAGTGTACTTTCCAACATTAATTGTGCATTCACAGAAGTTCAGGTTACCCTTTATAAAGTCACAGACAAAACTCCATACCATGGCAGAGCATGGCCTTTGAACTTTTGGGCAGCATAGCAGAATAATGGTATTGCTCAGGTATGTAGCAGCAAATCACGCACGAATGGCATGGCAGAATAGTGGTAAACAGTCGGAATGTAGAGGCATATCACACAGGTATAACATGGCAGAATATTTGTAAATGTAATGTATGTAGATGCATATCTCACATGTACATTTGCACAGAACACCGGTAAAGGTAAGGTAGGTAGAGGTATGTCACGCATGTACAGAATGGCAGAATATTGGTGAAAGTAAAGTACATAGCAGCAGATGCAGTGGTTTTTCAGGCAATCAACAGATTATAAAAATTCACAAAAGATAGCAGCATTACTGTTAGAAGTTGCATGTGCCCTCTCACCCCAATTAGCATGACTTTGGCCTCATTGTGGTGCTACAACTTGTCTACCTTGTATGGACATTGGTGAACTCCAATAAAATACATGACAGGGATCACATGGCTGACATTTGCTTCAGATCTCCATCTCATAATACTGAACACTATGACATTTAAGGGGTCAGTTTTTTTTTCACCATTTTAACCTTAATTTAGAAGCCCCTTCAAAACAGCTCCTCTGTGGTGGTTTAATAAATTGACTTTTATTCTGTCGGACCACATTGCAGATCACAAAAGGCTTTCCTGTGCAGGGGCTGATGGAGCTGGGGTCAGTACAATAGGAAGTGCCCACATGTCTGTAAAAAGAGGACACCTCATACCCTTCATTACTTCTTAGAGGAGGGGAGAGAGGGGATTCATTTACTCAATTATACTGGATTGCGATTCGGTGGACAGATTTACTGAAACAGTTAAAAATGATTTCAGGTGGTCCAGAAACTACTTCTATCTGTGATAAGAGTGGGAGGCTTTTAAAAGCCTTGATTTAACATCCTTCCAACAGAAACAAAAAGAAAAAAAACCTTGTGTCGCAAGGCACCAAATAGCTTCCATACTCTAAACATGTATACTGACAAAACTATGCTCAGTGAGATTTATATGATATTACAAGATAATATGGTATTTTCGGTCATATTTGATATTTTAGTATTTTAATGAAAACCATTTCAGTGGGTGCCAGAAGAATAATGCTGCATTTTTATCTTATAAACTGTAAGCAGAACTCCCTCTGAAATACAGGACTTATCAAAGTATTTAGTTCTCTTACATGTCAGAAGCACTAGGTCTGAATGACAATCCACGTTTAACTCACAAACGTTTGAGTGTCCTATTTCAAAGGAATTAATTGACTAGAAATTATTCAATAAAATACTGTGGTGTTAACATAATTTAATTCAATGTGGTCAAATATGTGATTCTGTGGTTTTTAATGGCAGCAAATTTAATTAGCTGAATAGAATAGAATAAGACTGAAATCGCCACGACAGTATGTACAATGCTCTGTTTTACAGTGTGAGGTGCTACATCAATATCATCGAGCCTTTGTCACTGAGCACATAAGGAATGTCATTTATTCAATGTACACATATATTTCTGATCCAATTCAAAGAAATACATCTCAAGGTCTGAAATAATTTCACGCCATGAAAGTGACTCAAAGATGAGGAAAAGAAGACCTTTGAAATTGGTCTCTTGTGGGAAGGCAGTGCAATGGGATATAAAGAGACCCACTGAATATGTACTCATAAAACAGGAGTAAAAGCCATTATGAAGCACACCTTTTTATGATCTTGGGTGAAACATCCATACCCTGCTCTTTATCATGCCACTAAATCAAATACTTATGATATTTAACAGTCAATGTGAAAACAGACTGGAACATATTAGGTCATTTTACCTCTTTACTCCTGTCTTTCCTGGGAAATATGTTTGCTAAACTGTGAATATTTGCATAGATACACAGTAAGATACTCAGTGTTAAATGAACTCGTTATTGTACATGTGAGCCCACTCTAGCAGTGGTTCAGCTTTCATTATTTCCACACCCATATGATACTATATGACTCCTGTACATAAATATTGTGAAACAAAAGGCCATTGAAACTGCGTCAACTATACTGTATCCTTCCATACCAGCATAAACAGCAGTTTGGGCTGGTTTATCCGCAACTATTTGAAATTAATGCAATAAAATATCACACTAAGAAGGGGGTGACGGAGGGGAAACTAGAGAAACAATATGAGCAAAGAATGTAAAATATAGAAAATGAAAAATAAGAATGTGAGATTGAACAGAAGAAGAAGAAGAGGAGCAACAAAAACAACAACAAGAAAATCAGCAGCTGGAGCAACTTTGTTTTTTTTTTTTTTTTGTTTTGTTTTTTTGGACTGTTCCCATTGGGGAAGCACCATGGGAATTTTATTGTTTAAATCAAGCCTCCTGTCAGGTTGGGTGATGATCCTTGAATGAATCTGGCAGTGGTAGAACCTCTGAGAATAGTGCAGAACCACCGCACAGATCTTTAATGCTGCGACTCCAATGCCTCTGAGAGGGCTTTGTGGTGTAAAGGTACTTTTTCAAGAGCAATTACAGAATGTGAGCTACTCTGGTCTGCAGTTGTGTGTGATTCAGGAGAAGTTGCTCAAAAGTTACTTTAAAAATTGTGCCCCTGTGTACCAAAAAAGGAGCAGAAAGAAAATGATAGTGCTCACAGTAATGTGAAATATAGAGTTCAGGCCCAAAGAGGATTCACTCCAAAGACACTGCTGAGAGATATGATCCAGTTACAGACATCAGCGTAAAGCTGAAATGGCCACTGTTGGAAACAATATATGTATTCAACTGAGAGCATGATGGTAGTTAAAACCAAGAAGAAAAGAAAAAAGCTCTAATTCACATCAGCTGCTCACATTACATGATTATCTTTGCAGTGCTAATAAGGCTTCGGGGAGAGGAAGGGATAATTTTATTTGGGACATTTTAAAGCCTGTTTAAAAGTATACCATCTCAGTCACTATTGACCCTGTATAATTCATGCAGTAATATCATGAATATGCAAATGTAGAATAGTCATTTAATCTACTCCTGCAGTACATTTTCTGCCTTGATTAAACATTTAGCAGCTGAAAAAAATCCAAGAACGAGACAAAGTAGGGGATGAGGAAAGAGGCCAGCTTGGGCGAATCAAAGAGCTGGAGCTGTACGCTGTCTCAGAGGAGGTGCTGTCGCGTGGCAAACAGCTTCCTCTGCAGCTGCGGGTCATTCACACACACAAACACACACACACACACACACACACACACACACAAGCAGTGCGGGGTGGCGAATGCTATAACCGCCGACAGAAGACCTACATGAGTCTAATGGCTCAGTCAGAGATCCCAGCGCAAGTGCAGGCTGGGCCCTGTACAGTGGCTCGGTTGTTTAAGGTTCTCATCATGAACACAGGCAGGTAACACAGGGATACCAGAGGCTTGAGCACTAACTCCACATTGTGATTAAACTAAATAAAAAGTGGAAGGTGTGAGTAGAGTTCTCTACCTCCTGATACACACCGGCAAAGAAGCAATGCTGTTTAAATCAAAGACAGCTTAAGGCTTCCTGTTGTAACCTTGATTGCAAGACCAAGATCTTTGATCCAACATGATTCTCTGACAGCATAAATAGGGTCACAAACACGAACTGCTTCACCTCTGCAGAGCAGGCATATTAATATGCAGTATTATTCATCCACATAAATTTTGCCCTGATCTGAATGCAGTGAGTGACAGCATATTTTTACTGGTGAAAAAAAAATAAGCAATAGATTATGTACGCTGATTTTTAGTCGGCCTCAATGTTGATTATGCAGACATAGAACATCTCAATTAATTTAAGAGCAAATTGCCTCTATGGACCATATTTATAAAGAATCGTGTCCCATTGAAAAAGCAGTTGAAGAAAATTGCTTGTGAGCCTAGCAGGCACAGTACGATTCTACGTTTTCATTGCGAAAGGCCGCTGCTGGGCCAAATCACATAAACTTTCAGAGACCACCTCTGAGGGAATTGCACCATTTCTTGAAGAGAATACGTATGACAATGGGGGAAAAAAACTGTAGTCTTCACAGCAGCAACTTCAATGAAAGCTCATTCTGAATTCTAACACTAAGTGAGCCAGAGTGCTTGACTGACTGTTACTGCACAATCGGCACTTTGTACAAAACCAGAAGAGAACTACCTTTACACGATGGCAAATTAAATTGAATTAAACAACAAAAATGTGGAATTCTTTGCAGCTATAGCTTTGGCAAGGCCAATGTTTAGTGAGAGATTCAAAACGGTTGTCAATATTAATCATATATCAATTAAAATTTTCTGTGAAATTGGGCCAGTTGGGCAATACATCTGTTTGCACTGAAATATGCCAAATATATGCCATTACTTTGTGTAACTGGGAAATGGTCCATTTAATGAATGCGTGGGAGGTAATTAAGAGATAAAGAAGTTTGGAACCGTCAAGATTCAATGTATTTTTTTCCCCAGACCTCAGAGAAAAACACACTGTAAATTGCCAAGTAGAAAAGCATTAAATTCAGGAGCAATTCCTCAATTCTCACAGAAATAAAAAACTTTTAAGTGATCATTCCCGCACGGTGGGTGACATTGTTTGACAAGCACTGTCACAAGACCTTCCATCTTACTCTGAGAATAACTTCTAGATGATGAGGTCACAACATCACTGAGCCTGACTGAGGATGACTATATTATATTCCTCAAAGTCTCTGTAAAGTCAGTGTTTATACAGCAAAGATATGGCTTGTGACTCAAGATTTCTGCAAGGTGATTGGCCAAATTAAGCCTTCAAACACAGGATAGCAGGTAGGCCAATAGTAGTGGCTCGAATCGCCACCTTTAACTGAAAACAGGAGGTGTGCCAGGTTAATCTGAAGGGTTAATGGGTGTCTCGTACCATTAAGTCCCTGTCCTAATGAGTCTGGCGTCACGCCGGGACCACACTGGTGCCAACTGTAGCTGCCATTCCCCCGAGGTGCAGCACAGTCAGGTCTTACATCACAGAGGGATGGGAGGCTCCAGTCGTCTGGGGAAACAGCACCTTACTGCGCCTCTCAGGTCCCCACAGGCTGATCAGGTGACCGGCTGGACTGGGATCAGTTTATCCCTCCCACTCACATCTAATCTAGTCCAGTGTGTGAACAGCAATGTGATAAAGTTCTTGCCTGCACTGTCCGGAACTGACAGCAGAGATTATTGCAATGAGTTCAGATAAACCTGAACAGGTACCAGAGACTGAGAGTAAAAGTGAAGGGGGTGTGTAGAAAACAAAAGTAACTGACTGAAGCACTTTCCAGAAAGTTTGGCTTTGGCTACATGAATATGAAGGCACATTCAGGCGCATAACACCTTCGGCTTATGAGTCTGGCAGGTGAGGTTGTGTGGAAGGAGGCCAGTATTGAGTTCTGCTGTGTGATGGTCCCCACTGTATGACTCCATAACACAGCACTGAGGCTCAGAGAACAGCTTATAGACGCCGTTTACAGGGAGCTGCATAAAGCTCTGTTGATAACAGGCTCTCTCTCTCTCTGTTGGCCTCAAGTGAGTGCTTTGATAAAATTGAGTCTGCATAAATGATCACACATCCCCACCATAATCCAATTATTCCAGAAAACCGTGCCCTGGCGGAAAACAGAATCTCAAGGAATGAATTGACTGCAGACTTTGATTTTCTAGACAAGTTACCCCTGTTCATGTTCAATCATATAATGAGTTAATTCAATAGTAGCATTTGACAGCCATCAATGGAACTTAACAAATACAGCATCATACACAAATTAAGTGCGATACTGTTTATGATGGATCTGGCATTAATATGGCGTCTCCATCACTGCTTATGTCACACAGGAGGTTTTCCCTGCTCTTCCACAGGAGAGCACTGATTGGACGGAAGTCTGAGGCACCACACTGTCCAGAACAAAAACAAATAAGTCAGATCCAGATCAATACTGATCAAGTTATGATACAAAACATGAGGAGAGTCAAGCGCACTTGTACCTTTATTTTCACTGTATATTGATATTCTGAACATTTTTGGGCCATCAAATACAAAGTCTTAGCGTATGTGTTTTTTTTTATTCATAAACTTTCAGAAGCAAGGCTACGGTAGGTTTTATTAAAACAATCAGTCTGATCAACAGTATCTACAGTATTAGAGCTGCAATGAGCAGCACATATTGAGAGAAATCTAATAGACAAAAGTTTTTTTTAGGAATCTCAGTTTAAAATTTCATCTGTTCAATTCAGTAATAAACAATGGTCAATACCGTATCACATGACCAGAATATTATCTGATGCAAATGAGATGTACTACTATGCAGAAATAGTGAAATAATCATCTCGCAAATACCAAAAACAAAGAAAATATAATTTGCGTACTAAATTGAGCCTATTTACATGAAGTAAATATTGTCATAAAATTGACTTAATGGTATAAATCAATGATTAGTGCACATCAATAAGCAAACAAAAGCTTGTTTATTTGTGAATTTAATTTTATCCATTTATGCAAATTGTTCACTGATTTAGGCCTCCACAGGATGCATTTTTTTTTGTGTCCCAGACTTAATCCAAAGCAGGAGGCGGGCCTGAAAAGGTGCTGTAGACAATCTTTTCAGTTGAGATGAAAGACTCATAATCAGACAAACTTATAATGCTGCACTCATACTGATTCAGGTGTACACACCTCCACCTGGTAACTCAGCCAGTAAAAGTGCTAAGGTGCCCACAGCTCCTGGAATATCAGTGGATCATTCATCAGCTAATGATAGATGCCCCTGTGACATCACTCACTGTGGCCCCCACTGGGAACAATGGTCCTCTGGGGCTTCTCTCCCCTCTAATTGTTCTCCTGTGATTTCTGCTGGTAATGTAGCACCTGTGTGAGTTACTATACCTGCAACAGGCTAAATAGAGTTTTACTGTCCATGTGTGATGTGTTGCCTGGTTACAGTCCCAACAAACCCAGTGAAAAGAATGCAGAATCCAGAAATCTACTCAGCAGAGCGATGAATCACAGAATCCTCCAATCTCCACAGCTGTGCAGTACCTGGGGATGCATTAGAACTCCCTTCGATAGCTGAGCAGTATAATTATTACTTTATAATTTCATTAAAGAGTTCGTTTAATTTTTTTTTTTCAGCTGCATTGATATTGTCAGAAATGCATGGCTGGTCCGCTCTGAGATACCCTCTCAGTATTATCTAACAACATCTTCATCACCTCCCTTCTGGTGAACATGCATATGGCCCTGGTGGCTTAATTCATTCTGAAATTGCCTGGGGGAAGAGAAGAGCAGAATAAATTTACACTCTGTTCCTTTATTTTAAGTCATTACTCATTGTGTCGCAGGAACAAAATGTCTTACAGGTGAAGTGAAAGTTACTGTTGAGTGAGATTAAACTGATCTGCTGCTGAGGGAAGATTATGGGGGCAGGCGGGGGGTTATAATATGGTGCACAAATGGAGAAGTGTTGGATATCCAACATTACCGTTCACTTGGTAATATATACAGTATAAGTAGTTGTGCTATTTGAAACAATCAAAATTCTATTAGAAATACAACAATTAGTACAAGGATTCTGAGAATTAGTTTATGAGAGTGACCTCATGACAATTTCCATGTGATAGAAGCAAGTTGAGTATTGTTGAATGAATATGACTGTTTTATATCTTGTTTTAACAGACAACAGAACGGAATGAGCCCATATGAATGGGAGGGTATGTTTGTGTGTGTGTGTGTGTGTGTGTGTGTGTGGAGGGGGTGGGGGGTAGGAGAGTACTTATGGCATTGTCATAATTTAAACAGGCAGAGTTGGTAGTGTTGGTACAGTTACACAACATTCAAAATGTACGCTAATATGTAACAAATAAATGATTGCTACTAGTTAAAAGTACAGAAATTATTAGGTTGTTTTCAAAAAGATATCAAAGATACTACATTGCTGTCATATCCCACATGTTAAAAAAGGGCAAGGATCCAACATCCTGAAACTATCGACCACTGTCTCTCTTTCGATCTGATGTTCAGCTATATGCTAATGTATAGGTATGGCATGTTGAAGTATACATGATTAATAAATACACCATTGTCTAACTGGGTCTATCAAATCACGGTCCACGATGGATAACATCTGTAGTTTTTTGCTCTTAATTTTTTTCTGATCAAATAACCGCTCCTTGTGATGCAATGAAGGCCTTTGATTGCAACCACAGACATCTGCCAGGGCTGCCCCCTTTACCCTTTATCAATGGCCTAATGGCTCAGGCAGTCTGACAATCTGCGCATGGCCGCTTATCGCTTTGAAGATACCCATTATCACATTTAATTATAAGCCAATATCAATCTTCTATCATACATGAGAAACCAGTTGCTGAAACAGCCTAACAAAGATAAACAAAAATATACCAACCTGAATATTTTGGAAATATTTTGTGGCCTTTTTTCTGAAAACATTGAAAACAACTAAATCAGCTCCATATATAAGTCAAATATAATCAAAAAATCAAAAGGGGACACTTCACAGGTGATAGAAAGATGTTGCTAACATTGGGCAAACCATACTTATAACACATCACATTATTACTGTAACAAATTTCTCATGAAAATACTTTCATTCCATAGGATTTCTAGCCCAGTTGTACATATAAAATGCCACATCACTTTCAACAGAGCACAAAGCATCTGAAATTAATTTTCAATGAGTTGCTTTGTCCATAGCAGTAAAATCTTACTTTGTGAGCACACATGCATTTAGAAAGTCAAGCATATGCTTACTCTAAATATATACTCATACTCTACATCTTTGATGCACTGAAAGTTTCAACAATGGCCGCTTTGGTGCCAATTTAACTCAAATGTGATCAATAGTAGACATTCTTTACTCCTCTGACAATTCAGCAGAAATATTCCTCATAAAAAGAGGCAAAATTCTTAAGCTCCCAAAGTGAGCACATTAAGGTATTAATCATAATTACAAAGATAAAAAATAATGTGAGCACCAGAACTTTATAAAAAATATTTCCTCTCGTGAGTGCTGAACTCCAGGTCAACATGAGGTATTAGCTAATAACACAACATTGATTCATACAGAGAGACTTGACTTAAGGAAGATCAATGTGATTTGCTGGCGTTGCTTCAGTCCCTGCAAATCGTAAAGCCTTAAGTGTAACTGAAAATAAAACTGATCCATTGCATCGCTCCAGAGTAATGCCAATAGGTCCTCATTAAAATACTATTTGTACCACTTGTAACAGGCATGTGGAAAAAATCTTGAAACGCATATGAAAATACTTGTAGAACAGCTGAAAACACAATTACATCAGTGAGCCAGATGTGATTCATTGCAGTGAGTGGAATCGGCACATACTGCATCAGAATGCACAGGCAGCTACAACAGTTTAGCAAATATGATCACATCAGTAGACAGTCAAGTTTTGGGGGACTGAGGGGCTATTGCAGTGGTATGTAGCTTATTTTCAGTTTAGGGTTAAACCTGTCCTGACCCAAAGCAGGTCACGTAATTTGCTCAACTTGATTGCAAATCTGTGGAGCTTGGAAGAAAAAGTGCACCACCAGTTTAAACCGGCAGTTCAAACTGGATTGCAGTGATCCTTAAAAAATTGCATTAGAGCCACTGCAGGTCATATTTAACTCATTCCCTATGGAATACTTTTATATAAAAGTCATGTTTGTACGGAATACTTTTCCTGAAAATTACACAATCTAAAGTATCGAAGTACAGGTGGCCCATCACCGTGATCGTCAACTGATTTTGTGTTTTCATCGGACTGCGAATGGTCATCCACGCCGCTGGTACTGGCTTACCATAGGGAATGGTAGAATTCGCCGCGCTGTTGGCAGCAGCTTGCCATAGGGAATGAATTAAGGAGTTTTTCCTTAAACCTGGAGTCGATAAGGCTTAGTTTAGGGAAGAAAGAGAAGTATATGATTGGCTGCCCACGATTTCAACGTCGGCCGATCCCTACACTATAGTGCCTATAGCCTGTGTAATTCAAACATGTCCCCATCATCAAATAAAATAAATACTAATGGAGCTATGGCCTATATTGAAAACATTTTACGAGGCTATTCAAAGGCAATTTGTTCAATTTTTATATAGTTCAATATAAAATGCATACCCTAGCTGAAAAAAATGGGCCGATCAATTGGCTATGTGTTTTTGTTTGCGTTTGTGTGTGCATGTATTTGCGTGTGTATGTGTCCCTGTTTGTTTTGTTCTAAATTTCAGGTGAGAACTTGTGTGTGACCATTTTAATCAGATCCTGTTAATTTTTGCAGTCTTGTTGATGACATGCAGTAATTTCTAAAAATGCCTTTACCGTAAAAATGAGTTATTGACTTGGAATTAGATGTATCTGAAAATGAATAAAAATGTATATATTTACTACACCCAACAAAATAAAAATGCAGGAAATCTTCAAAAGAAATTGCAGAGCGAAAAGAAACTAGCTCTCAATATACTGCCAACTGAATAAGCAAAGAAATGAAACGTAGAGTAATGCATTGTCTGTAATAGCATCTGCTGTAAGCATTTTGTTTGACTGACTAAAGGTCCCTGTTGGAGGAATTAAAAAAAAAAAACATGAGCCATTCCAGCTGTTAAGTCATTCAAACACACTCACTCTTAGCGTTCAATTTTTCATTCCCAATCTTTGGTATGACGTTTTTTCTCTCAGTCCCTAGTAGCTGAAACACAGTTTTTATTTGATTAAGTGCCTCACAGGATACATCACACATGTTAAAAACTTCTGAAGAGACCAGTGAGCAAATTGAGTTACTCTGAGAAAATGAAAATATTTACCCACAGCACGGCCACAGATCTGACCTCACAGAGGAAGCACATTTTCAGTGTGTGTCGTGTGTTGTGATGTTGAGTTGATCATAAGTAGCACACCGCTCACTCGCCAGCATCGACACACAGTTCCTCCATCTTACACCCCTGCTGGTCTCTCAGTAAGGGAGGAGGCACCAGTGCCCCATACTGAGCAGCCCTGAGCTTGAGCTCCTTTACAGCAGTTTGATGTGCACGCAAAATACAAACCTGATTAATCATGGTAGCAGGTAATAAAGAGCTGCCGTCTGTATTGCTTCCCTGTATAACACAGCTAAAGCCAAGAGGACTTATTTATGCTCCCTGCACCATCAGCAGAGGAACACAGAACATGACTGCTGTGCTCCTCATGTTTGCATATGGCAGATGTTATACAGCCATTCTCTGTGCAGCATGCTGAATTTCGCCCCTGTTGAGACACGATGCAGCGGAGGCTGCTCAATAAGTTTGAAAAACTGTAATAAAACCATCTTTAGGAAACCCACAGAGAGATTTGCGTGCCTTAAATATATTATATGAAACACGATTCACAAAGTAGTTACAGTGGCTGGGCAACATAGCTCCCAAGTGACCCGCATCTGGCGGGTCCGGCCTGCATTTGAATGGCAAAACCCGCGGTACCGCAAGCAAATGAGAAAACCCGCAATTTGCGCATTGAGGGATTTACACGTTATTTCTCCACCCACGTGTAATGATTTGTTATGAATCAATGAAATTACATGCAAATTCCACCACCTGGTCAATAAAATGAGAAGAAAATCAATCGTTTTCTACCCACCCCCCGCCATTGAAAAAAAAAATGAAATGGAATTTCTCCCCCCAGTAACAGTGCAGCATGTCAACAAAGACTGGTTGCTATGGCAATGAGTAAAACAGCTGTCATAGCTGTAGAAGAGGGGCACTGCAAACATTTAGAATACAAGAGAGCAGATATATACAGTACCAAAACATCCTGCCTACCCCTTTATTTCTGCTAATTTTGCACGGTTTCAATTCAAAATAAAAAATGTCAAATTAGACAAGGAGTTGAAGAAAGACGGACCACATTTTTAAAGATCATTAAATTTATGGAGAGGAAAAAGGTGATCCAACACCTTCAGTATATCACCCTCACTGAAATTAATCAAAGTAAGTAGGCTACCCCCATAAACTTAATATCTGGTTGTGGCACCTTTAGCAACAACAACTTCAACTCAGTGCCTCAGATAACTGGATATCAGTCTTTTGCATTGTTCTGAAGGAATTTTGGCCCACTTTTGCGGCCCCTCCCATGTCCTTGCAGTCATATGAGCTGATGAGTGAATATTTCATCTATTTGTCCCCTCACAACTGGTGAATGAATTCCACAATATGAGCATCAAACTGACAGTCAAATGTGGAGGTGGTAGTGAGTTGGTATAGTAATGCTTTACTGCTTCAGGGCCCAAGTGACTTGCCATTATTGACAGTATCAAGAATTCTGCTATCTGTCTGAAATTTCTGTGGGAGAACGTACAGTCATCAGTCCATCATCTGAAGCTTTTGCTTATTCAGCAAAACAACAATCCGAAGTGTGAGAGCAAATTATTCTGGACTTGAAAGCCTTTGAGATTCAGTGATAGCACCTCAAATGGACAGTATGTATTTACAAAAAAACCTCCCAATGCTGCTGAACTAAAGCAATTCTGGGTGGCTGCACAGAATCTGAGATGCATGAGTTGCAATCCACTACAGTTCTGTAAGTGTCCAATAACTAATGGAGGTCATTGTATTTTTTAAATGTGAAACATGATGTATTGCTTCAATGAATTGTTTTGTCACTTAAGCATTGGGGTACATTTAAACAGCTTCAAGATTAGCATCATGACTTTAGTGAATCACTGTAGATTTCCCACCAGAGATGTGCGGTCAGGGGAGGCAGTGACTTCACCTTTTACTGCTGGATTTTGTCGACCTGTTTCCTCATACTATACCTGATTGACAATCAATCATTTTTTACTTTTTACTGAACAACTAAGACCTAGCCTATATGTAGCCTGTAATGATTAAGAGGTGATAATGACAAAAAGATTCATTTACGTCCATGCTTTGATTAGGGACTGCAAGGATGAATATCTTAATAATTAATTAGAAAAAAAATCTCAACTCTCTCGGGAATTCCGTGAATCGTTTTAACCTCTTGTTTATAGGACTATGAAAGAAGACTGAAAAAAAATCCCTCCTTTTTTTGAATGGAATTACAAAGTACGTATTTAATGGGGAAAACATTATCGTAAACATATTGACCTAGTATTGAACATGGCATAAGAAAAGTTTTAATATTTTTAATGGCATTGCGTTAGCTTCCTCTTAACAAATATGGCCAAATTCTCTGTCTCGTGAGCATTTCAAGTTCGATGCACTGAGCAATAATGCCATGGAAACTGAAATTGGCATGTCATTCTGCTGATTAGTCTTAGTAAATTAGTTAATCCATCCTCTGATTGCTAATCAAGGATAGTAATGGGGAGTTATCATTTGTTTGTTTTTTTTTTAAATTTGGCATCTACAATCCCACCCAAATCTGGAATGTCCAATTGGGGAACTATGTACAAGGCTTTTCGCATATGCGGCCCCTTATTGCCAACTCAGGAGAGTGAGACAGCTCGTGGCTCTCCTCCGAAGCACGTGCCCATCGCCACCGCTTCCTATACACTCATTGGTCAAAACCTCGCAAGCTCAGAACGAGGGCGGAGGATACACAAACATGAACGAGCTTAGAATCTTCCTGACGAGCGCCCGTCTGGCCAACAGGAGGCACCTGAGAACTTATTATTTACAATACCCTATCCCGACAGACCCTTCCCAATTTGCATCCCTGCAGCACATTGGCCAATTGCACGCTACTCTGAAAAGAGCTGCCGACCACTGCCAGCTGGTACGAGGCGGGAATCGAACCCGCGCTGCGAGAGTCACGTCTGCTTCGCAACGCAATGCTTTACCGAGTGAGCTATCCGGCAGCTCTGGTATAAATATTTCTTAATGGCATTGTGTTAGCTTCCTCTTAACAAATATGACCAAATTCGCTGTCTCGTGAGCATTTCAAGTTCAATGCACTGAGCAATAATGCCATGGAATCTGAAATTGGCCCGTTATTCTGCTGATTAGTCTTAGTAAATTAGTTGATCCATCCTCTGATTGCTAATCAAGCATAGTAATGGGGAGTTATCGTTTGTTTAACGGTGAGCATTCTGCCTCACCTAACTTACCTCTGATTGCACGGCACTGTTTCCCCCAAACAGAAATCACTAGCTGTGGCCCAGTAACATCACATACTTGGTAGTGGTATTACCTCTGAGCAGTTGAGCTGAAGGCTGAGGTGGGAGCTCTGACTGGTACAGATTGAACATCCCTCCTTGCTTCCCTCCGTAACATTACTGAGTTGGAGGTTTAATGGAGAATTTTCAGATCATCTTAACAATCCAGTGCACTCTGCTGCTAGAAGTTTGACTGAACAAATTAACTGCATCACACTGATATTGAAGGATTAATTCATTCCCAAAGTCAAATTTCTGTCATTATTCAACCATTCAGTCATTTCCTCCCAACTCAAGAATGAGATCATGTCCATCTCATTCTTCAATTATGCAGTCCTGTTCTTCCCCAGTTAAAATGAATTGTGATGTTCCTCCCTTTAATTGATAGCATACTGATATTCCTCATCATCACATCATATTATCATGTTCCACAGTGTCCTTATGAGGCCATGATCCTCTGAAATCATAACTATGATCTCCCGTTTACAATGAAATCCTGTTTCCCAGCTATAAAACCTTGCAGTCTTGTTCCTCCCCCCTTGAAACCATGTCCTGCTGCCCCATCCCCCAAGAAAAAAAGTAAGGTTCTGTTCTCACCCCTCCATGACCAAGTGTTCCTGTTCCTGCCCGACATTAACCATGTAGTCCTGTTGCTACCCCGTATTCATCATGTAGGCCTATTGGTACCCTGCATTAACCATTAAGTCCAGTAGCCACCAAATGTTAAACATGTAGTCCTGTAGCTACCCAACATCGACTGTGGTCTGGTAGCTACCCCGCATTAACCACGAAGTCCCGCAGTTACCCAACATTGACCATGTAGTCCGATAGCTATCCAACATTAACCATGTAGTCTGGAAGCAACCCCATATTAACCATGTGGCCCTGTAGCTGCCCCGCATTAACCATGAAGTGCTGTGGCTACCCAACATTAACCATGTAGTTCTTTAAATACCCTGCATTGCGGGAATACTCCTTGATCTAAAAACCACTCATTACCTTTGGTAGAAACTGAGTTTAACCTTCAGCACTGTAATTTTAAGAGTGGTGAAAATCTTAAAACACTAGCTATTAGTGTCATTTGAACTTTCAACATTAAGTTTCTATCATATTTTTTCTGTTAGGAAAGGTCCAGAACCTAAAATTTTTGTTCAGTTACAAGATTTTTGCCACTGATAAACTTACTAGGTTTTTCCAGATCACAGGAGAGTAGTCCTGTAGCTACCCTGCATCGAACATGTAGTTCTGTAGCTAACTCTGCATTAACCATGTAGTCCTGTAGCTACCCTGCATTAACCATGTAGTCCTGTAGCTAACTCTGCATTAACCATGTAGTCCTGTAGCTAAATCTGCATTAACCATGTAGTCCTTTGCCTGCTCCTCTCCAACAGTGCAATGAGGTACTCCTCTCTCCACCATCCTATTATCACTCTTTGGACCATCTTTTACCAAGTTCCACGCTCCAATTTCTGCTCAACCAATCATGTTTCTCTTCTTCTTCAAAGCCACCTCCCACATTGAAAACTCAATTTATTCCTATTTCTCCAGCTCTTCTCTACTGTGCAGAATTAGCAGGCTGTCCCAGGAACATGCGTCTGATGTGAAGTACAATGTTGTAAAATGATTTTGAGTCCATCATACCTGAACTAAATTCATTTTGGTAAGAAAGAAGTTAGTTCTTGAAATCAGTCAGTTCTGAATAAATGCTAACTTTCCATCCAGTCATTTGATTGATCAGGACACAGCAATCAACCATTTTTTGCAGTTAGGAAAGTTTCCTCAACTTTTCAGATAGCACAGGGAAAATGTAAAATTTTTGCCTTGATAAAAGACAGGATTTTTTAATGTTGTCTGTGCAAGTCCTGTATATACAGATGCAGAACATTATAGTCCTGTAGCTAACTCTGCATTAACCATGAGTACTGTACAGAGGGCATTAACCATCTTAGTCCAGAATCAGACATGCATAATGGGTAGTCCTGAAGCTAAGCCAATCAAATTTGTTATGTCAAATCCTAATAGCTACCCTGGAATATTTATAGCATACATATGCAATCTTAATTTAAGTTTAATAACTCAAGGATATATGAACTGTTGAATAAACCAGCAATAATTTGTTTCCCGAAGAAAATCTAACTCTACCGTAGAATGAACACCATTGATATTTGGAATCGGCTCCACTGCAAAATTAAAAAACAATAAACATTTTTCAACCGACAAACACCATAAAAACACAAGAAGCATTTTATTATCAGGCATTCTCTTCTTCTTCAAAGCCACCTCGTTATATTGAAAACTGAAATTGATAAGCCTGATGAAATGAGTTCATATTGAACAGTTCTCATTATACTGTAATTACTGTTGGGATTTGGATGATGCCTGTGTGTATTTGAGGTTGATTTGAATGAACAAAATAGGGCAAATAGATATGCATCGAAAACAAAATTCCATTGACTATTTTGGTAAGAAAATCAAGTTAGTTGAGCAGTTTCAATGTTTGGTTTTGAATACCCGCTAACTTTCCATCCAGTGAAAATTTCACCTGTTGATCAATGTCAATATGGGACAATTTCCTGCAGTTTCAAGTTCTCATGTGTTTTCAGATGTGCATGTGTGTGTGTAATATACTATTCAAAAAAAAAGACAGGATAAATTTATTTTGAGATCAAAATTTTCACATATACAAAGGGATAGGAAACCATGTTGTATAGTTCTATTGAGGAAGCATTTCCAAAGAAATTCATCACCCAAACACATCAATGACACTCTCAGATCTGCACGGGATGCTATTGATGATCAGTGCCACAAATTTGCATGACTCTGAATTGAAGGTTAGAGCCACTGTAAAGGAAGATTTTGAAGTCAGAATCATCAGATTATCAGTGGTTGTGTTAATTAAACAGAGACCATAAGAAGCCAACACAGGAAAGAGGTTACGTGCCCTTGGCACTAATTGGACAAGAATATTTATAGCATACAATATGCAATCTGTAATCAGCAGATTTGGTAAGACAGGATATAGGAACTGTTGAATAAACCAGCAATAATTTGTTTAAGGGCAAAACTCAGGCTCAGGACAGATTCAACACCATTGATTGTCTTGAGAAATCACTGCAAAAATTAAAAACAAGCAAATCAGAAAGGTCTCAACTTCAAAGGGACACTAATTTGGTAGTGAGTGGCCAGACCATCAGGAATCGTCTGCACAGATTGAAATTTAGTACACGCCCGACGTCCTCGTGTCATTCAAAATTGTTTGATGGGATCGTCACATTTGGGATGACTCCAATGGTGTTGATTTGAATCATCAAGGGCAAATAGATATGCATGGAAAACAATGTTCCAGATTGAGGTTCATGAACTTAATGACAGAGCAGGAAAATCGATACAGAGTGAGCAGTTTAAATGTTTGGCCATTTCAAGTTGATCCAGTAATGGATTTTAATGATTTTAATATCACCTGCAGAACAAATGTTGTTGCTGGTCACCTGTCAGATCAAGATGTCAGATGTCATAGGGCCAGGATCGTTACAGATTACCTCCAGCAGCAGAATATACAAGTCCCTGTTTCCCCATCGAGCATGTCTGGAAATAAGATGAGAAACCTCCTGCCAATGTGACCAGAACTTGCTGCAGCATTGCAACAGGAATTTCCTTTTGACCTGTCTCATTTTTGTAAAGCTTGTCTAAATAGGGAGACTCTGTTTCACAATGGTGCATGTGACCCTGTGTTTGTGCTTGCACGACCCTTATTCTGGAGAATCTGTGTGTTTGTACACAGGGTTTCGAATAAATTGACAAATGTAATGAGTGTCATTTGTATGCATTTTGTGTGTATATATTTACATACAAGTGAATGAATACATACACAAGCGCGCATGTGTTTGCATGTGTTACATATGGCACCAACTTTACCATACACTTAAAGCATCGGAGGGGTCAGAGAGGTCAATATGCATTAACCTCTGTTTCTGTTTTAGGTCAAACTGATTAACTTTCAATAGTTTCTACTTCAAAAAAAAACACATTTTAAATATTCTTGTCCTGAAATATGATAGTCATGGCTTTGTTCACTTTCAACAACATGTGCAAAAACACATTTTATTAAATATGATGGACCCCTCCATTACATTGACGACCCACGCCAGTACAATTTGCAGTTAAATTTGACCGCAAAGTAACATATGGTGAAAACAGACAGGTCATGATAATTATGGACGAGAAAGGTGACTTCACTTCTCGGAAAACAGAAAGGTGACTTCACTTCTCGGAAAACAACTTTCACATCTAATTTGCTCTCAAACCTGTGCACAAACATCAACAAGTTTTCCGTCATCCATTGATTTCATACCCACTTGCACTGTGACAACATATCACTTATTGAACAAACAGCACATTTATTTAAAAAATTCAAACACGTACACATTAACTGTAACGTTGACTGCTGAGAGAACCCCAAAAACTCCTCTTTTGAACTGAGTGAATGGAAGCTACCACACAGCATAGTGGCTTCAAAAATCTTTTCTGAACGCTCACCATGTGGTTATTTTTACACAAAACTATCAGAACCATCACCCTGGCAGAAATGTCCCTTTGATCTCCTTTTCTATGGGGTAAAAAGGAAATTGCTGGAACACCTTTGGCTGATTTATTTTACAATGCTCAAGAGTCATTCACCTTGTCCAAGCTTCTGGGCACTGAGCAACAGTACAGTTAATGGAATTTTTAAGGAATTTCCTGGGCTTGAGCCAAAAGGAAACAATATGATGGATTCTGTAAGAAAAATGTGCGCTGGGTTTGCGGGCCCAGATAGCAAGGATTTTTGCAGCACTGCGGTGGCAGTTTTTATCCTTACGGACTCAGGTGAACATGGGATGAATTTTAATCCGTTTCTGATACTGTGGTTCTGTGACTCTCATCGGCCATCCTGGCACTGCAAATAAATTGTCTTGGTGGCACAGATCCAACTGATGCCAGCAATCTGGCTACAGACTGAGAGCATAACATTTAAGCCCCCAGATGTTGCTAATATATTCACACATAGATAAGTATTCATCTTTTTATGACTAATGAAGTGTTTACATCTTGGTTAAATCAATTGCTTATCTAGCAGATGCTCTTGTACAGGTTGATTTTTCACTACTTCTCTCCCGTTTATCTAGCCAGAATATAACACAGATGTGAATGTGCTAAGAAGGATATGTGCAAACAGGTGCAGTTATATGGTATTTTGAATATGTAATTCTGAAATAATAATTTTCCTTTTTTACATCAGACAAGCCATTCATATTCACCAGTAGCCCTCATTAATAAAACCTCAGTGAGATTTGAGAAAACCCATAATCCCTTTTGATGGCATTGAAAAAAGTATGTGGTGCAGCTGTGAGCTCTTTGCAGAAAGCCAGGGGAAAGAGAGATGGGGGGGGGGGGGGCATTCACTATGAACAAAATTCGGTGCATCCACAGCATTTTCTCTGCGTGTCCAGGGGCTTCGCAAATAAAAGTTCTGCACCGAAAGTGATCGAACATCACAAGAACTGTGAAACCAATTTTGCCCCACAGATGTGGACACCCCAAGTCACAGCACATTGGACATGGCACGTTAAACACAAAAATATCCATTTTCATCCTCTGTTATCTTCACTTAAACTCAGTAATGACTTCCCTTTGTCAGACCAGTGACTAGACTCAAAAAACGAATTAAAAAAAACTATTCATGTCACTATAAAGTCATCAGAGAGCTAAGGTGGACATCAGAAAAATGCTATTTTGTTTCCTCATTAGAGTCGATTTGTCTTGCTGCAGAAAAAAAAAAAAAACATTCAGTTTCACAGTCGCTGAGTCCAAGGCCTGGAGGAAAGCAATAACGAGGAGGGCAAATGACCTTTGAAAGCCAGGCTGTGAAAATGGAATTTTTGGACCCAATAAACAGGTGGTGGTTCTGCTTTGGTAAACAGGAAGAGACTGAAGTGATAATCTAGAATCTTCAATTGTGTGCAACATTTCAGCTATTTTATTATTACGTAACGTGCTAAACTCATGAATATCCATCTCGTCATTTTTTTGTTGTTTATTTTTGGGATGGGCAGGGGATGGAAGGAGCAAAAGCATTGTGAAACTCACCTCGTGAAAATGGATTTGCCCCTGGGCATTGTGGGTAAATAAACACTCAACTGTGAACAGGCAGTCTGCAAGCAACACAGCACAGAGTGTCTTAGCCCACAGGACTGATGAAATACATGAGAATATCACTTTCAGAGCGATAGTATCTCCTTATACTCATATGCTGCACTGAGCCAGAACTGGCAAATGTAGTCCCAGAGACTCAGCCATTCCAGAGGTCCACTTGAGAACAGTAAGGCAAAAATGCTGCGGGCATTGCTGCAAATTAAGGCTTGGCTTGAATCCAGTGTGGCCAACATTCTTTATTTTGATAGACTTAAAACTCTCCCTACTTGAATATTATGTACTTTCGCACATCCAAAAGCCTGGCATTGAGGTTTTGCCAACTCAGGTCTCATTGTAAAATTTGCTTAGGTAAAAATAGAACAACACATCTTCTCCATTAGAACAGATTACATTTACAAAAGAGTCATTCTCATGGAGCCCAATTCACGTCATATCATAAATGGTACAGGACTCTTCCGATAGACTAATGCTTTAACATGGAGCCATAAATTGGTCCAAAAATGTATTTTGGCACCTTTTAGTATAAAATTATTTGGTGAGAAAAAAATCTTCAAAAAAGCCATTATTATACATTTTAGAAAGCAGAAAGTGGCATGGGCCAGGAGAGAAAGAAAGTGAGTGGGAGGGAAAAGTAGGAAATATGAAAATGTATAGCATAACTACAGTAGTTTTCATTCATTCCAGCTCCAGCAAAATTTTGATAATACCCTAGGTACATAACACTTTTGTGAAAATTTCATTGGAAGGGATCATGGGGAAAAAAAATCTCTCTGCATCCCGTCACACAGTTAATATTTACCTAAACTGAATACCAAGGTTAACATTATGGTGTGGCTTAACACTGTGGCGAGCTAGCTAGGTGCCACTCTTATAACTAAGATAATGTTACAAGCACACATTGCATAATCATTATGTAACATTAGTTGATTAGCTAGCAAGCTAATGCTAGCTAGCTACTCAGTTAATTGTGAATTTAGAAATCATTACTAGTTCAAATGCAAATGTCTGAGACTCACTGGCTGACTGAGAAGGAAAGTGATGGAATTAGCTCAATGCTAATACATAATAGGAATTACCATGAAGGCGCTAATGGAAATTATATTTAGTTTCTGTAAAATTACATGGTTCTGTTATGTGTTAAACAGGATCTTATACTCTTGGTCATCTCATATGATAGTTATGAAACTTGTTGAGTAAAATTAGGGTTTGTTGCTCGCTAAAGCTTGCAATAAACGCAAAATTTACTCGACTCGTTCCATACCTTTCATATGAGACAACCACTCGCGTAAGATTTCTATATTCCCTGTGGTTTCCACACAATGTGGTTGATGAGGACCATAATAAAAGCCACCCTATGACTACTCCGTGGATCTCCTCACGCTTAACACCAGACTTCAATTGTTCAACCAATTAATGACTGTTAGAAATTATTAAAGGCATGGAGGCAATTAATGCACATGGTGAACACTAGTGCAAATGATGTATTGAGTTTTTCATTGCGGATTTGAACTATTGCATTGAGAAAAAAATCTTAAAGTCTTGCTCAAATATTTTTTCCCCCCAACGTTTCACTTGATCCTAGTCTCGGTGCATCTTTAAACACATCTGAGGTTCATTATTGTCACAGCCCATTAGTGATTTGCCACTTAAGCTGTTTTCCCTTGATTTTTCATTTGTGTCATTTTAGGAAAGCTTCAGCACTGTCCTCAGACTGGATCACAAATGTACCTTTTAAGCTGCATTTATGATTTAAATAGAATTCCAAATGATACAATAAGGAGTTGATGTAAGATGAATGCATATGCAAAATTATGATGTTGGGAATAAGGTCTGTGATGGTGGTTTTCATGAGGGGTGGGGTCAGATACAGGGTTATCAAAAGATCCCCAATGACCGTTATCTAATAAAGGTTTTCTCTACAAGCAAATTAAATGTGGTTATGGGTTTCAATAAATGTGGCTGATTAATCTTGCCTGATGAGCAGCCATATGGTACTACAGCAGCAACAGCCACTTTGGATTGGATTAATTAAATGCACTGAGCCTGGACATTAAATCTGTTTTAAAAATAAAAACTACTAAACAAAGTTTATTTCGGCGTTGTAAAATAAAGGCATTAGCCTCAAGACAATAAACAGCATTACAAGCATATTGAGGCAAATAAAATATGATACAAAGCCACTTCAGAATGCGCACACAACCAAGCCCCCCCCCCCCCCACACACACACACGCAGAAACACGTACTCACACACACGCCCATACGCACACACATACACACACACACACACCACACACACATGCATCCTTGTGCCTCTATTGTTCTGAAGGCATTATTTTGACTTCCATTCATTCTGTGAGTATCTCTATAGCCTCTCCCTAATCTTAGCCATAACCAAAGCATGCCTAGTCCTAATTCTAAACTTAACCCTAACCTTAACCTATAGGTCACAATTTTCCCTTTGAACTGGTAGGACTGCCTAAAATGCCCTCACTCCCCAAAAATGTGCCCACTCTGGCGAGAAATTTTTTATCTGTGCTTATCTGTAAAGCAAGTACAAGAACACACACACACACACACACACACACAGCATTTGTGCTTTATTTCTTTATGATTATCCTTGAGCTGTGCGGTGTGGGTGGCTGAAGTAGACCTATCCTTTCTCAGAAAATAAGGATTAAACCATAGGGGGAGTTGACTTGAAAGAGGCACTTTCTATGGTGGTTTTTTTGAGCAAAATTACTCCCTGCTTTCTTTACATGCACACTTTCATAGAAGTTGGCATCTGCCCCCTTCAGAACATTATTTCACTTTTATCTTAATT
Source organism: Gymnothorax javanicus (assembly GCA_029692085.1). NCBI lineage: Eukaryota > Metazoa > Chordata > Actinopteri > Anguilliformes > Muraenidae > Gymnothorax > Gymnothorax javanicus. Next base: position 12,659,128 of record CM056205.1, read on the forward strand.
ACACTTTATGATACGTTTAGCTTGTGTCCACATTCCGGGAAAGAGGTCGCGTAAATTCGTGTTTCAGAAAAAGAACATATACTGATGTGCCACAATGTTAAAACCACTCACAGATGACGCAAATAACATTGACATGTCAATGTCTTCAGACAGACCTTAGGTGGTATGCAAACTAGTACTTGTCGTCAATTTTTTTTTAGATGTGGGAGAAATTGGTGCTGAGTGACTTTCACAAGGGCCAAATCATTATCACCAGATAAGTGGGTCTAAGTATCGCCAAAGCAGCGAGGCTTGTGGGGTGCAGCTCAAATGGTGAATTCAACTCACAGTGATCAAAGTGGAGACAGACCATGAAACGGTGACAGGGTGCAGGATACACAAGGCTCACTGTTGAACAAGGGCAACAAAGGCCCATCTGGTCTGGTCCAAACCGAAGAAGGGCTTCTGTGGCACAGGTCACTGAAAATTTTAATAACACTAATATGAGGAATGTGTCTCAACCCACAGTGCATTGCACCATACTGCGTATAGTACTTTGTGGCTGTAGACAAGTCAGAGTGCACAGTCTTACCAGGTCCACCTCCAAAAGTGCTTACAGTGGTTAATTGATCATCAAGCTTGAATGAAATTAAAAACATAAAAAGCATAAAATGCATCCCCAAAAGGGTTAATACATACTTTGAATCACAGAACACATTGAGTGCATTACTGTCAGTGCCTAACGGAAGCACGGATCATGTATTCAGCTGACATTCAGTTTCATTTTCCATATTTTTTGTGGGAAAAAAAATCCAAGACCTTAACTTGTTTCTGTACCCCCTATACTGTCCCTGCTGTGCTGCCTGCAGCAGCTACACAAATGTTCATGAGGATAATAACAGTGCAGCAGTTATAGAGCTGGTACCATTTATATGACCTGCCTCTGCCAGAGATGCATTTAAGGTCTTGTGGGCTTTTCAACTCCCTGGAAAGACAATGGTCACATCATGCTTTAAAGATAAGTGCTCCTGCATTTGACAGAGGTTATTTGGAGATGATGACATTTGATAGTAATTTGCATCCACATTTTATTACATGCAAGTCATTCTATCTTTCTTCATCCATCTCTCACTCACTCACTCACTCACACCCACGCACACACACTTCGTCACCTGTGCCTGTTCTTGGCAACTTCTGTCTTTTAATACAAGAATTGGCATCTAACCTGTTCTTCCAGTGCTGGAAGTGAGATGGCCCAGCTGGAGAGAAAAAAGCAAACCAACAGTGGAACGTTGCCTGGAGCCATTGTTATCTTCACTGATATTGATATTGCTCTCATGTTCAGTGGCAGGAAATGTCCAGTTAATTGCCTGCGCAGTCCACTCACTTAAGATATGTGGGCAGTTGACTGGGTTGTCCCCATATGGCAGATTATTTAAATTTTTTTATTTCAAAGACATCTCTATATTTCCTAAGGAACAAAATGTGCTGCTCATTTACTAAGGTTTAAATAATTATGGATTCAAGCCTGTATTGTTGAATCATGCTATGCATACAGATGTTCAAAAATGGCCTGTCTTTCCATTAAAAAGTGATTAGATGTATTTCCCATGATCTGTGGTTTTAATCCTCAGGACAAGTCCTTTGAATCTGGGGCTTAGACTGAATTGTGTTGTTTTTCTTTTCTCTTGCTGCAATTTAATAAAAGCCTGTGTTTTTCTCCTTATCTTTGCCACTGATTCGTCAAAATAATGTGTGCCTGCTCAACGCTGCGCAGGATTGATTTATACTTGTTTGTTGAGAGGCATCAATAAAGAACCTGGCTCTCTTAGCAGTTGCTCAGGAATTACTTTTTGACTTAAGAGAGATAAATGCATTTATTTATTTCTTGAGTGAAGGGGCGATAAAAGAGCGGGCTTTTTGTTCCTCATTAATTTGAAATAACAGAATGAGGTGCTGTGGTTTGACAGAAACTATCTTTTTCTATTCCTCTCTATGAACCCAAACTTCCAGGTCACACCACCTGCCTCTCCTGTCCTCCAGTGAGAGGAATGAGCCGTCCTCTGCAGTCAGTACAGCAGAATCCATACTCATCTTCCCCCGCTGACTGAAGACTCCCTCCTGTCTTTCGCTCGTACCGCTGTGCTGTCTTTCTGCTCTCTATTTGTACTTGCATTCAACTCTCTGGTCGATGTGCAGACGAGATGCCTCCCCTTTGTGTTTATAATGGCAGTTTTTACTTGACAGAAGCATTGCTGGCTCTTCTCTCTCTCCTTGTTCTCATTCTCCTCATCATTATCTCTCTCGTTCTCTCCCACATCCTCCTCCTCTTACTCCTCCTCACCTCCCACGTCCTCAAACGATTAGTACTGAGCAGAGCATTTAGCTCCCTGTGCTCTTTGTGGTTCTGCATTCTCTGGAGAAACTGAATAAGGAACTTGGAGAGAGTCCACTTTCTGTGGTTTTTGATGTTATTTTAGTTTTATAGCAATATTTGAGTTTGTACTCTTTATTAGGCTCAACAGCTCCGGTTTGTGTGTAGAATGGCAGATTTTAAGTCATCGTGGAAGATTCTAGTAAACGCTTGTATTAATAGGATGCATTTGTGGTTAGTGGTCTGAAGCAAAAATCGTAAACGTCAAAAAGTTGCTGACCTTAAAAGCCCAATTTTATTCCTCGCAAAGTTCATTGTATGAACATTACCCAATTATGCTTTCAAAAAACTGTTCTTTTTCCCCAGGACATGTTTTCTTTGGCTAAGAAGGATTTCAATCAATCAACCAATCAAAGTTTATTTATATAGCACATTTAAAACAACATCAGTTGACCAAAGTGCTGTGCAGTAATTAAGATACAAAATAATCACCATACACATATAAAATAAATAAATAAAAACAATAAAAGGAACAATAAGATTATGGTAAAAGAATAAAATGAAGTAAAAAGTAAAAGAATAAAACAAAGAAAGTAAAAAGCCAAGGTTACTTGTCTAGCTGGGACTGAACACCAATGAGAAGAGATGAGTTTTCAGCAGTGTTTTAAAGTGCTCAAGAGACTGTGCAGCTCTAACCTGATAAGGTAGGCTGTTCCACAGCTTAGGGGCCACTGCTGAAAAGGCTCTATCTCCTCGAGTAGAGAGCCTAGACCCTGGTACTGTCAGAAACAGCTGGTTTAATGACCTAAGTGCCCTGCCAGTAGTGTGAGGCTGTAAAAGCTCTGATAAATAAGATGGTGCCAAGCCATTTAAACATTTAAAAACAAAAAATAAAACTTTAAACTGGAACCTAAAATTAACAGGAAGCCAGTGCAGAGATGCAAGGACAGGAGTAATATGATCACGCCGTTTCTTTCCCGTCGACAGGCAGGCAGTTGCATTTTGAACTACTTGTAAATGGTGCAGTATTAACTGATCAAGACCAACAAACAAGGAATTACAGTAGTCTAAGCGTGATGTAACGAAGGCATGTATAACTCTCTCGAAATCATTTCTTGGGAGATAAGCCTTGACCATTGCAAGGAGTCTTAACTGAAAGAAACTCGTTTTGACTACAGAGCTGATCTGCTTATCGAACCTAAAGTCCCCATCAAAAATTACAACAAGGATTTTATGCAAGTAGGTGTGTCATATGAAAGTTATGAAACGAGTTGAGCAAATTTTGCATTTGTTGTGAGCTTTAGCGAGCAACAAACCCAAAATTTACTCAGTGAGTTTCATAACTTTCATATGACTTGTCCAAGAGATTAAGAATCTGTTTATCACATAACTGAATTGCGTAATTTAACAATAAACAAACGTAATTTCCGTTAGTGTCTTATTACTAATTCCCATTATGTTATGCACTGAGCTAACTCCATCACTGTGATAGTCCGTCAGTCCCTGAGACACAGACATTCGCGTTTGAACAAGCCATGGTTTTTCAATTCGCAGTCAACAGAGTAGCTAGCTAACGTTAGCTCAATAGCTAACAAACTAATGTTAGATAATGGTAATGGAAAGGTAGAGCCTGCACACTAGCTAGCCAGCCAAGTAACATTAATTTCGTTATGAGAGTGGAATTTAGCTAGCTCGCGACAACGATGAGCCATATGGATTTAACTAATGTTACATTTGGTATTCATTTTTGTTAAATATTCAGAGCCTGACATAAAGCTGTGCGATTTTTTTACCCCATGCTCTCGGCCAATGAAATTTTTGCAAAAGTGATATCACCCTAGGGTAATATCAAAATATGTCATGAGCTGGGCTATGGGAGTAGTACTGCAGTTATGTGATAAAAGGTTATTTCTCTGAAGAGGTGTTCATTTGACCTCCAGAGATGGAACATTGAAGCATACTTTCTTGCTTTACAGCACAAACCAGGACCGCTCCCATACTAACCAATATAAAGCTGGCAGAACCATCAGGAACTTCTCACTTCTTAAATATAAGTGCACTAAACTGTCTCTGGATACCTATGGGTAGGATGGTTATCACTGCACCCTCACTGAGCTTACTGCATTGTGAGGCATGAGGATGAGATGGCATTCTGGCAAAAAACACTGAAATTGATATTGGAGAGAAATAGAGGTTCTATTTCAATTATTATAATTAAATAAAAAAAAAAAAACAATGGCAAATTCAGCTCGAACATCCTACTTTCTGCTTCCTGCAAATGCTTGTAGCTGCTTTATGTGCCTGAGGATTGTGCAGAGGAGATTTTTCACTCTTTCGCCCACCTGCTGCAGCGAGGATACACTCCACCTCTGCAAAAATATGTAATATCCTGTCCTGTTTGCATCCATGTTATTAGTCTTATTTTTTTGCCCACAACTAACCACGCAAAAAAGTGTATCATGTGCGTTCTTTGGGCTGTTTTTTGGTTGCCTACATGGAAATGAAAACGGTTAACTCTTTTCCAAACATGGGCAAACAGTGAACTGCAGACAGTGAGGGGTCCCCATCACAGTCAGTAACAATGTAGAGGGACTGTTATAATGCCAGTAGCCATGCCACTGTTCCATCTGCTCCAGCTGTGTGGCTGAAGCTAAGCAGGTGTGGGCTTGGTTAGTACTTGGATGGGAAACCACCTGGGCAAACTAATTCGCTGCTGGAAGTGGTGTTGGTTGCGATCTTCCCTCTAGTGGAATGATTCCCAATGCCCCAGTGCACTGATGGGGACACTGTCTTTCGGATGAGACCTTAGGCCAAGGTCCTGACTCACTGAGGTTATTAAAGATCCGATGACACTCTTTGACCAGAGTTGGGGGTTCCCCAGTGTCATGGCTAAATAGCTCTATAGAGGACTTTTCCCACAACTAAACAAACTCAAACAATGTCTCCTTGTTTACCCAATTAAGCCAATTTTGAGACATATTTTCTGACCTTTTTCCTACAGTGTAATTTATTTGACTACCCACCTGAGGAGCAGCTTGGTCTGAAAGCTCAAAAAGTGTGGCAAATGCTTACAGACTGTACTACTCTAGTATTTTCCATTGCAAGCTGTCTTATTGTTGCACCAAATCAGTGCCTGTATCACTTTACTACATTAGGAATGCAGAGTGATGCAGATCTGATGAGGAGCCTATTTGTTTACTCTGGTTATTGGTATTGCTTGGAATGTCTGACAGCCAATCATGATGCCTGATTGGAACTAACTTGTTGAATAATGTGATAATGTCTTTTAATAAGTCAATCTGGCAGTTTCTTCTGCTATGTGCTCTCTCACCAGATTGCCAATGGGTTTTTTTGTGGAGGGTTTTCGGTTTTTTTTTTTTTTGTGATCATAAAATCTGTGGTGAATGTATGCTCGCCAGCATTTCACATTTTCTTCAACAAACTAAATTTCCACCTTTAATGTTTAAACTGATTTCAAAACTACTACGTGCACTAAAAACTCAATCACTAGCAAGTTGCTGCATTAGAATTAATAGAGCTTACTTTGGGCCATTTTCACTTAAGTTTCACGCAACATAACCGAAGTAGTTCAAACATGACAACTCATTAGCAATTTGCTTTTTAACCTCATATACAATCAGAGCTTCAAAATTCACAGTTCAGAATAAGTAGTGTAAACTAATTTGTAAGCCAAAACATGAAATGCTAGCCCATTATCTTTTACCACTGATCTTATAATCAGCAGGAAAACAAAATCCTTATGCACGAAAAACAGTGGAAAACTAGTGAGGGAACCCATGACCGAAAAATGCTGCAATAGTGCAGACGTGTGCAGAACCCAAATCATGAGATTACTGGCATGACCTCCCTTTGGTTGTGTGTGTTTGTTCTCTGCTGCTTAACCTCACACTCTTCCACCTGCCTGCCCACCGTCTGGCCTCAGTCCTCCTCCAGGTAATCTAACCAACCGAGAGAGCAATCACTTAACCAGCACTGCAACCACCTCGCTAATTAGTGTAATTATCATGTTAAAACGCCACGTGGGCTGTTTTGCCCAGGTGATGGGGGATTGTACAAGCCGAGCGGAGGAGCTCAGGTTCACCTGCAGTACAGCCATTTTATTCTGCTGTATTCTGTCTGAAAACGTTACTGACTGCGGGAGATGCGCTGCTGTCCCTGTTCCAGGCTCCTGTAGTGAAGACTCCATGCTGATCACAGTTAACTCAGGTGGGCACAGTGTTTACTGCACTAAGGGTGGCCTGTTTATCGGCTGCAAGGAAACTGCTTCAGGTTAAGATGCAACAATCAAGACAATGAGCCGAGAAGACGAGAAAATCAAACAATGTTTTTTTTTTTTTTTTTAAACATGCTCTTAAAGACATATTTTTTTGAGCTGAGACATTGAATTCATCAAGAAAAAAAAGGCAAACTGTTATGAATAACTTTCCTTTTTGTAACAGTCTTTCACTGATGTATGCTAAGTTATACACTCCAGTGACTTGTGTGTTTGGTTATTTTTTGCGAGTTCTCTTCCTCACCCTGCTGAGCTGGAAGATTGCAGGCCAGGTGTGTGCTGCAGCAGAGGTCTCGCGGCAGGGCTAACACCTCCCTTGTTTGTTGAGTAAAGGGTGAAAAACGGTGGGAAAAGAGCACAGCTGGCGGGGTTATTACTGTCCTGATGGGGAATTAATCACTGTGAGCGCAGGCTGGGGGGGAGGAGTCAGCAGTGGGAGTCATTAGTGCGCCCCTGCGTCCTGACCCCTCCCACACTCACACTGCGTCTCTGTTCACTCCTACTGCAGAGATGGATGGTTTAATTAAAATTAAAACTATCTGGAATACCAGCATTAAACAGATAATGTGTTTGCCCTGGATATATGGTTGATTAATTAAGATTTGTCCATGTTCTGTCTCATGCACACACACACACACACACACACACACGCGCACACACAGACGCACACAAGTCCGCACACATACAACGTTGTATATGCATGAATACACAGGTGGGCTTGTATGGGTCCGATGATACACACACACACACACACACACACACACACACACACACACAGCATGGTTGCATAAGTATGCCAGGGGTAACCGGTTATTTCGCTACTTTGGCTTTTCGCTACTGTACTTTCGCTACCGTCACTGTACTTTCGGTATTATGTCCATGTCCGTTCGCTACTATAATCAAACAAAGATCAGACAAGTAATAAAGTAATAAAGTGATGGGAGAGCTTCCGAGTAAACTCTTTTACCAGGATTTGTTATGAGCACAAGTGAAGCCAAAAGTTGGATAAGCGGACGGACTCGGGTGCATGAGTGTTTGTGGCCAATTCGATCATTGTTTGATCGTCTATATTGAGTCAGAATCCAGAGAAAATTTTTCTCAGCTTTAATGCGAATGGTTTTTATAAAGTTTTATTGATGATTCTAAAGTAATATTTATGTTCTTAACTCGGATTTATCTGTAGTAGCGAACGGACTTGGACATAGTAGCTAAAGTTCAGTGTGCGGTAGCGAAAGTACAGAAACGAAAAGCCAAAGTGGCGAAACCACCATAAACCATTACAGGTGGTTGTATTTTCATAAATAGATTCTGGACACTTGCTACGAGACATCAATTATGGGGTGTGTTCTTCCGAACCGATGAATGATCCATAATGGTCAAATAGCCGACCTCTATGTAAGAAAAAAAAAAAAAAAAAGGAATAATTTATGAATGCCCATTATTTTTGACTCAAACTTATTATGTTACTCGTGTGGCAATGGTATTCTGACAATTGCAGCTGAATCATTACAGCATGATGGCTAAAGTCAAAAAGTGTGAAACTGAAATTGCAATAATGATGCATTTGTTCAGATGACATTTTTGAAGATATTAAAACATGTTAAATTAATTATGAAGCTTGGGGATTTACAGATGGGCTCTGTGGTCTGAATCTATCATTAGTCTTTGCAGTATGTTTGCACTGATTTAATGGCATGTTTGTGTAGTCAGGAGCTTTTCTGTTCTGTCGGTGCATTTAATGAGGAGCTGAAGGCAGAAGAGTTGTCAGTTTTCCAGAGGAGCTTGTCTGCCGCACTTCTTCTTACATTACCCAGGGATGAGTCCCTTTGTGTTATAGTCAGAGGCTGAAAGAGCTTACCTCAGGCCTCTGTTTGAATATGCAAACTCCAGCACGAGAAGAATAAATCCCTCTGTTGGGGGTATTTTCTCTCCTCTCCATTTGTTCAAACATATCTCTCTCTCATACAAGTGCACACATCCACAATCATCCACAATGCCTCCCTCCATCCCTGTCCCATGGTAATAACTCTTCTTTTGTATGTTACTCCTATTCTATACTGAATGACCTCCAGTATAGTGAAAATATGTAGCCCATGTACTTATTTAGATATGTTCATAATTGCCAAAATTTTAACTGTACTTATCTTGAAGAAAAGCAGAATTTCTTATATATTTCCCCCGAGCAGTTTTAAAATTTAGAGTGCTATCATGTGTGATGCATAATCAAAACTTAATGGTCATTTTTGCTAGTTTCACTGAAGCATTACACCTCTTTTTCTGTGTAGCGTCCTCATCTTGAAAATGGCACTTGATGATGCAGCTTTTTTGGCTGTGTGGTCTTTAAGAGCCATTCCATGAGAAAATGGCACTTTTTGAAGAAGTTGACCCCCCTGGAATTGGATGAAACTTGGCACATAGGTAGATATGGGTGTCTCACGGAAGTGAAGTGTAGTGAAATGAATTGAAGTGTGCACCTATATCACAGTAACCACCCACACACACAGACACTCACATGCTTTGCTAAAAACATAATTTTCTTATTTTCATCCATTGCATTTACTTGCGGTCGATTTTCTTCTGCCACTATTGCGTTGTATTTCATCAAAAAGGCTGAAATTTCCGATGGTATTTGAAGGAGTGCGGTCATATTAAGTTGCTATTGAAATGCAGAGGTTACTAAAAGCACAATGTCATATTGCCACTCAGACGGTCGTTGTTGTGTGGTGCTTTCCCCCATTTGTCAAAATCTCCATACTCGTGGAAGATTTTTATAGTTATAACAAAACTCAGAAAAGTTGTCTGTGTTCATTTCAGCCTCACTCCCAACTTTTGAAACCTCTTAACACTAGGTGTCAGTTAAATTTAGCCTGGAAGTAAAACACAGCTAATTGATATAAAGAGTGAAAATATCTGACATGTCAACTACTTCAGAGGTGTTCAGTTACTTAAAAATAATGCACATTCTTAGAACATCCATCATCCAATCACAACTGAGTATTCAAGAGACCTGTGTGTGTATTTGCACATCCAATATATTCAACATAAAAAATATATATTTTTACAAGTATACATAGTACAGGCTATATACACAAAGCACTACCTCAGGGATTCAAACATGTTGAATTAAATCAGAAATCAATCAGCAGCCGCTCTTAACTTTTTTCCTTGGCCATGTCAGGGTTTTCCCCAGGCGAATTATTTTTTTGAGATGAGTGAAATCACTGTTCAATGTCAAAAGGAAGGAGATCTTTTGTCATGTTAAAGTCAGAGTTTGGGACTGATTGAATCCTGTCCTTTGTTATTTTTCTTAACAGTTAGATTCCTTAATGATTTTCTTCATATATATAAGTATAATTCCCTGACTATGCGGTTTATGAAACATAAAATGCAAAGGACTTGCCATCTTGCAATACATTCTTTCACCTCATCAAGGAAAATACATACAGAATACAAATCAAGTGCTAAAGGGCCCAGAGATGTCAAGAGGTCAGTTGAAGTTTTGCGGGTCCGTGAATAGATTGAATACATTATTTTCTCACTATAGTTCTTTTTCCATTCTTCTTCAAGCTTTCTCTAGATCGATACATGCTTGCAGGGCATGTGTATCATGGAAAATGCCTTTTTGGTGAGTATTGATTCAGACTTACTTAACTGATTCTACTTCGTCTAACAAGGCGGTCAGATATGAATGTGGGAGTGTGTGGGGTGAGTGTACGCATAATCATGGCTGTTTTATGCATACATGTGTGTCGATGTGAAATGTACATGTGTGCAAAGGTGAGTATGTTGGTATGCATGGGTGGCGTGTGCTTGTATGTGTATTTGTGGGTGTGTTCAATTTTAGGTTACTGTTCCCTGCAGAGAATAAATGTCTGTGTCTGTTATATATAACAGTTCAATCATTTATATCAGTTACCATAACCCTAGTTTCTCCGTTTTGTAGTTCGGTTATGAATGCAAATGGCTGTATATTTACCCAAGTTCTCATGAGGGAAACTCCTGTCCCCCCCTGATCCGTTAATCAGGGCCCCTGAGAAACTCCTTCATGTTACATTACTCCTCTCCTCCCTCCTGTCTTCCCTCTGCAGCTACACTCGTCAGGTCGTTGGGAACGGGATCCGAGCTCAACTGTCCAACCCGGAGGTGAAAGTGAAGGAGGCTGATCCAGTGATCAATCATATCATCAATAAGCTGAAGCACATCAATCATCAATCAAGAATATCAATCTGAGAGGTGCTGGGGTCACTAAGCTCAAGCATATCAATCAGGTGAGAGGTGCTGGGGTCACTAAGCTCAAGCATATCAGTCAGGTGAGAGGTGCTGGGGTCACTAAGCTCAAGAATATCAATCAGGTGAGAGGTGCTGGGGTCACTAAGCTCAAGCATATCAATCAGCTGAGAGGTGCTGGGGTCACTAAGCTCAAGCATATCAGTCAGGTGAGAGGTGCTGGGGTCACTAAGCTCAAGCATATCAATCAGGTGAGAGTTGCTGGGCTTGAGCCCCAATGGCAGAGGATCCTTTGGTTCCCGGTATGCAGGGTCACCTTTGTCAGGAGGGTAATCCTGGCAGATTGAAAACCTCCCACCTCTGAGTGATATAAGAACCAGTCACAGGTTATCCAGGGACGGGGGGAGGCTGCTGACCAGTCTGGGCTGGGTAGATCCAGATTCAACCACGACGCTTCCTCAAAGGACAACGGGACCCACTTGTGTACTTGCACAGTGTCAAAAAAAAAAATATATATATATATAAACCCTCCAGTGTGTTTTGGCATGTATTTGCAAAATATTTCATACTTTTCAGGTCATGTTGATTAGCCACATACAGTTGCAATTAAAATTATTCAACCCCCATTGAAAATTAGGTTTACTGGCAAAATTTACAAACTTTCAGCTGTTTGCAATAAACCAATTGAACAGGAACAATTCAATTCACTCAACACAACTAGGGTTCTCCAAATTCAATACAAAGTGCCACATTTAATGACTACTGCAGTCTCAAAATTATTCAAACCCTTCATGACAACTTTCTTTAATACTCAGTAGAGCAATGTTTTGCTGTTATGACCTGCTGGAAATGGGATGCATAGCCTGACACCAGCTTTTGGCAGCATTCCCAAGGGGTCTTAGCCCATCCCTCAGGGGCAATGGGCTCCAGTTCATCTTCATTATTTTTTTTTTGTTTTTTCCACCTTCATTTTGTGTTTTTATCTTCATTATCGCATTTGTCTATGAGGTGAGTGGGTGGAATCAACACAGTGGATTGCACAAATTCCCACCGGCTAATAAACTGGATGCTGCCAATTTTTGTTTCAGAATAGAAATTTATTTTTTTTAAAAAAAAGCCATTTTTTATTTCAGATTTTAGTTTCAGAATGGGGAATTAAAAGGGATAAAAGTGCGAGGTTTATTTGACATCTCAGTTATTGCTGTGGTAAGTGTACAGGTTTATGCTATAATATCATCAGCATTCCAACATATCGTCAGTGCGCTGCACTAGCTCTGCTTGTCCAGAAGTTGCAGAAGGGTCTCCCTAAATGCAAGACATTGGCTCAAGTGTACATCGACATGTTCAATCGACAGACAAACAAACAGACACACCGACACAGGGAGAAATAACAAAGGCTATAAGCCTACGATTAAGGTGAAATGCAAGACAAGCTGACTAGCTAATTCGCAAAGATGTTTTCAGCATGCCGCTGAGACGCAGAGAGGCAAGCCTGTGACTCATTCTAGAACAGCAATGTGGTGGCCATGATAATGAATTATGTCTGCCAAATAACCACACCCCCATTCACTGTTTAAGCAAGAACGTTAACTGAAAAACAGGAAGTAACATTGGCTGGAGTGGGGCTTTAAGAACATGCATCATGAATGCTCTATGAGGTCACAGGACACGGATCGCATTTTTCACTGCTTAGTTTGAGTGCAGGTGTAGATGCTGCAGTTCTGCAGGGCAGTTTGGATCACTGCTGGACACAGTTTTCTTTGGCTCTGCTGATTGGGCGCGTTAGTTTCTCTAGCACAAACACCAGGGTTCTGAGAGAGAGACTGTGAGAAACTGCCTCCAAGGAAGGGTTCTTTGTTACAAGCAGGATGAATAGCACACCAGAGGGATTGAAAAGGAGAGAGGGCAGGCAGAACATTGGACGTAAGCTAATACAGATGGCCACTAACTTAAAAGAAAAAAACTGAAAATGTGCAAAGGTGTGGTTTTGCGCTGAGACAGTGAATATCACAGCTGCCTCTGCCTTTCTGTGGGTGGACAGACAAATTTTGACTGGCACCCACGGGCACCTGTTCTGCCATCGCTTGCGTATTATCACCAGATTAAATCAATGACTGAAGACTAAGTTTGACAGGAGTGATTAGTTTAATTATCCTCCATTGCTGGGAAAATGGCAATGCCTGTCTTGCACTCTCTTTCTCTTGCTCTCTTTATCTTTCTCTCTGTTGTATCTACTTATATTCTCCTGTTTTTATTCGCTTTTGCCCTCTTTTTCATTAACTGTTCCACAGCTCTCTCTTTCTCACTGATTTCTGCTGACTGTTGAGATACTGCTGGTGTCCCTTGTGAGCTTATTCAAGGTTAAATAAAGATGAATGAAATAAGGAAGTGCCAGATTCACATATGTCTCAGTAATTGTAATTAAAATCGCACAGAGAGTTAACCTTCTCCCCAGCAGATCTCTGTGGGTAATACTCACCTGGGTGCTTCATCTTCCACAGGGGAATGAGAGAGAGAGAAAGATCCGGAATCTGTCTCTGAGGTGTGGGACGCCATCCCATTCTTAAGCTGTCAGAGCTCTGAGCTACAGTGCTTCCACAGTCCTTCTGCCATTTAATAGCCCCGAAATGCCCTTTTGTCCTCTATCAGAGTGCTGAAATACCCCTCAGCCTTTTATTAAAGCATGGATATACCCCCCTGTCTTCTTTCAGATCACTGAAATACCCCCTTTCTTCTACCAGAGGAGTGAAGCACCATTCTGTCCTCTATTAGAGCACTGTCATACAGCACTGTCCCCTTTGCACATGCACTGCAAAAATGATCTGTCATAGCAAGTCATTTAATCCTCTTCTTAGACTATTTTCTCTCTCAACTGGAAAATATTAGCTTATTTTAAGTTACCATTTGCTTGACAAGTGAAATGTTCTTATCCCATTGGCAAATATAAAAATAAATCAAAATCATCTCCTCTCTATGGCAAAATTTTTAGAATAAAAATTTTGAATTTAGAATTTTTTTTTTTTTTTTTTTTAGAAAACGAGAAATAAGTGTTCTAAGTCTAAATACAAGATTATTGTCATGCCCTGTTAATAGGGCACCAGGGCAAGCATTGGAGATGAGGACCCAAATGCAGGGACATGGATTTCATTAAATAAGAATATGAACATAACAAAAACAAATACAAAACTTCAAGGAGAACTGAAAAGGGAGTGCACTAAACTGAGGAACATACTAAGACTACGCGCCCGCAAAGGGTGAAACTAGGCTTTAAATAAGAAAGGGAATTAACTAAATTATTAGTTAATTATTAACTAAAGACTAACAGGTGATATCATTAACTGAAAAGAACAGAAGAATAATTGAATAAATAGCTGAGGGCAGGTAGCCAAGAATTGGAATGCCAGAGGGGAGGGGCTTTGCAGTCATACTGGGTGATAAACTAATTTTCTGGAGTTTAAGGAGTTTTTAAGCTGCAAAGCATCCCCAAATCCATGACAATACTGCCACTGTGTTTGACTGTTAGTATAATGTTCTCATGGTGAAATGCTGTGTTATCCTCACAGCAGCTGTAGCGGGACCCCAGTCTAAAAAGCTCCACTTTTTGGAGACATCACTCCATAAATCGTTATTCCAAAATGCTTGAGGACCACCAAGGTGTTTCCTTTTGGAAATTCAAGATGAGCCTTAATGTTTTTTTGGTTAGCAGTGGTTTTCACCTTGCAAATCTCCAGTGTTCACCAGTTTTGCCCTCTCTCTTTCAAATGGCGGTATTATAGATGATGATTTTTGCACAAGGGAGACATTCCTCCAGGCATCCACCATATTAGGGTTAGGGTTAGGGGTAGGAACGAGATCTCGACGAAATTTACATATTTACAACAGTTTCAGCCTGGAATCCAGGAATCTACTCATCAAATGCCTGTGGTCGAGGTTGGAGGAATGTCTCCCCGATGCATAAGACATAGATGATGACCTAATCTGAGGTGAGCAAAGCCTGTCATTCATTTGGGGTCATTCCATGCCAAATCTCCTGAAGGTGTGTTTGTTACCCCCATGGATTTAACTGAAAATAAAAAATAAAAAAAGCTAAAAATGCCTTGAAGTGTTTTATGAGGAAATACAAGGCTATAAATCCAAGAAAACAGTAGTTTTTTGAGTGATGGCACTTTTAAAATAGGATATCACCGCCCATTTTGGGACCCGCAATATGCTTTATCTATTTGGGAGTGTTTTTGAAGGTCCATAACTTCCTTAAAGATAAATTTATAGACTTGAAATTTGGTACTCTGGGCTTTTTGCATATGCCAGAAAGAGTGTAGAATGCGCCATTCTCCAGGTATAGCCATATAAAAAGTGAATTTTGAACAAACACCTTTTTTTCTTTTTTTCCATTTTTCCCAGCCTCCCTAACTAACATTTGCTCAAAAAAGGTTTAAAAATACCTTATTTCAGCATAAAGGAGAAGGGACTGTGGGCATGAACAATTATAGATTCATCAACATGTATATAAATGTTTGGTAATGGAGTTATAAATGAAGTTGGTCATGGGTGGAAAAAAGTTTGTCCCCCCCCTTTGGGTAACTGGTATACCATGCAGCCAGTTATTCGCTGTGGTGAAATTTCTCCCACATAAAGATAGATTTATTATCTAACTTTAATCAACTTTTTATTCACTGCTTCTGAAATACCATCCTTTCCTTTATCAGAGCACTTTAAGACGTGTGCCCTTCATGATAAAACTGAAATACCCTTGTTCTCTTCATGTTTTCTTATGTTGCTATGTTCTGATAGCGCTGACGTACAAGTCTTTTTTCAGTCTTCATTTGTGATCTTATTGAAATCGAGGCCTTTCAGAAACACCCAAGTTTGTATACTGCTGGCTCAGTGCCAATTAGAAACTTTCTGATCAGGACTTTTATGCCGCAGTTGCATTCATTAGTTAGATTTTGGTGACTTTACAAACTTCTGTATGAGGCAGTGACTTGAAGAAAATTATCTCGATTTTGGGTGCGTTTATGAAAAGAGATTTGTTTTTGCTGTGAGTCATGGTTAGTGATTCTTGCTTCATGTCGCACGTCTGTCAAAGATTTTTCAGTAAACTGGTTGGGAAAATTGCACCATCTGTCATGTTTGATGTTGATACAGTTGTCAGGGTGTTTTGTGGTTCCTGTTTGCACAGATCGGCAGTTATCTTTTTCCAGCAAAATGTGATTATCCTACTCTGTATGATTTCCTGTCCTTCCTGGAGCACTGCGCCATTGGACTTAGTATTATTACATGATTGCCTCATATCACTCGCACTCTGTGTCTGAAAATAACAAGCTTTAATGGCAGATATGATAATCGCTAGTCTTTGTAGCTTCATGAATTATACAAAATCGCATTACTGTGCCATTAAGTCACAGTTGTTGAGCTGTCAACACGTCTATTCAAACACGGCTTTGCATAAATTAGTGAAAATGCTGGCAATGTGTACCATTTCAAAATTATGTGTGTGTATCGGAGTTTGCGCACCCGCACGTGTGTGTGTGTGTGTGTGTGTGTGTGTGAAGAGATGGCTTGAGTTTGCATCACACAGATGTATTCAGAAGTCTCTAACGAGCACTCTCTACACTCAGAAGCTGTTTATATCCATAAGGTTAATGATGTTCATATTATAGTAGCGGTCATAGTCAGACTGCTTTTAATGTGGAATGAGTTTTTATTAGTTTACTGATGGATGGATCTTTTCTCTTTATTCAGTGTGTAGATTAGCCAGCAAAGTTATATTGTTTATCCCCCTGCTTGCACATTAAATGACATTTGCATAGACAGAGCAGTGATGTCTGTTTAAATATTGCATGTAAGTACAGGAATACAATGGTAAAACCAGCTAGAACAATACCCCTTACCCTCACCCTTTGGGTGGGGCGGGGTAATTAAAAGAAGATTGGACTAATACTAATGCATAGTGATTAGTCCTGGTGTGTAAAAAAGAAAAAAAAAGAAATACAGGGAAACGAGACGGGAGGCAAAAAGGACAGTGAGAGAAGGGGTCAGAGCAAGTTTTTAAGGAAGGGTGCTGTCTGGTTTCTCATGAGAAAGGTCCCTGCCATAATATGTGCATATGATCAATTGGAGAAAATGTCATGCAAATGTCAACACAAATGAAATCATCGTAAAAACCCGGGTAAATCTATTATACAGGCGTCCTGCCCTCCCCTGACGGTTATTCAATACGATAAATCTGGAATTCCTGTCACACGGTGTTCCTTCAGAGCCCAGCCAATAGATGACTGCTCATCAGATGCTCACCCGACCGAGGAGGGGAGGGGAAGGAGGGATTAGAAATAGTAAATCTATACTCACATAATCTATAGCAAAGGTCTCCGCATCAGCTCTTCATGTTCACCCTCCAACCCCAAACCCCTGGCTCCCAAACACACCCACCTGAATGAAATGGAAAAGCAATCCATTACTCTTTCCTGCACGCTCAGTCTAACTGAAATCAATGGCGATCAGCCATTTGTTTATAAATGAATTATTTACCACTTTTTTCTTCCTCCATCGCTCATTCTCTTGCATTTGTGACCGTCTTATTTGCAAATGATTCAAGGCTCTTTCTTAGCTATGCCGTTGCATTTGAATGCTAACGGCAGAAGTACTGCAGCAGCATCAAAGATGCAGTGACTCATCGGCAACAATGTTGATGTACATAGGTCAACATGTCGTCATTGTCCAAAATCGGTTGAGAGCTAAGATATATAAAATTCGTGTTTTTATGCACTACGCCCTGAATTGTTATGAAAGCCTGAGGTTATCTTTCTCTCCATCAGGTTTATGTGTTTCATTATGAGGTTGCAGAACTCGATTAGTTCCCTTTAGCAAAGTTTGTCGCCAGAAATTGCTTGGGGGATCACTTTACTGTGTATTAGGGAAAGATACCCAGGTATATGCATCACAGTATCTTGCTCTCTATATATCTCTCTCAGCTGCACCTTTGTGCTGTGAATCCCCTGTTCTACCTCATCCCAACTGTGCTCCTTTGATTCAGGTGTGGTGGCTTAGGGGGTCATCAAAGTACACCAAACTCTTTTTCACGTTCAAGATTCCAGGAGCATAAGCCACAGAGGCAGGACTGCTTCACAGTAAAACCGAAGGGTTTAACAAAAACGCTATCCCAATCCTGGAGACCAATGAAGGCTTGGGAGGTGTTCCTAATAAAATGGCTCAGAGGAACAGTCAGGAACAATTGATTAACAAGAATTTAGTCCCAATCCTGGAGACAGATATAAAGGCTTGGGATCTTGTTCCTCTTAATAAGACTTCGAAGAGTAATTATTTTTTATTATTAAATTTACAAAAACATACAAAAGAGGCGCTGAGGTCAATAATAGAAGACACAGACAGTCATTGGTGGACTATAATGTAACTCCTGGACAAGAATTAATTTGTTTATCTTGAAACAACACAACATCAGATGGTGAGTACTGCTTGTTTACAGTGTAGTATTTTCATTCACCAATGAAATCCTTCTGAAATTATAGAAGCTGTAATTGGAGCACATTATTTTTTTTACGTACTTATTTATATGTGTATATATTTATTTATGTGTTTATTTATCATAAAAATTCTCCTTGAAAAGTCCCATTATCACCACAAATCATCCAAATTTCAATATGGTTTGTGTAATAATGTCTTGGTTACAAAAGGACTCAACCAGTAGATAACGGGTTAAAATATTTCTACCCTGCCCTTCCTCAGCACAACTGGAGTTTATTCCTCCCACTGATTCTGAGCTCCTGCTCTCCATGGAAATAAGATGCCAGAATTAAGGTGCCTGGCAGGGGGAGAATTGGGGTATTGATAATTCCTTATAGACTGGCATGGAGGGCTTTTGACATCTTCACCATATGTCTTAGTGCAACAGTCCTCTCTGTGGATCGAGCAGAGTGCATGGATAAAGGGCAAAAGTGGAACTGGAGTCAGATGCAAAGATGAACTTGGATTTTATTATGCCTTTACTGTAGCAAGGCAAAGGCAAAAAGGCAAAATACAGAACAAACAGGAAGCGATGTTCCAGCAATAATAATTATAATACTGTGCTGATCTCTAACATAAGAAACAGCGCATTTAAATAGCGCTTTTACACAGATGCGAATATGGGGTAATAATTTCTACACGAGACTAGAGCTTTGTGACAGGCTTACGAGACTTCGCACCGAATGAGCGCAGAGCTCGTGCTTATATACACAGACTTCTAGCACAATGACAATTAGAGACAGATGCGGATGATTCCAGGAGAGCATGGAATGCAGGCCATGTCTTAACAGGCCGATGATTGAAGGTGCTGGAGGCGTGGTGTTTCACTTTGGAGATGGGTAAAAAGGGTTTTCAGGGTTTTTAACAATGATTTTTAATTTTTATATGAAATTTAACCCAGCATGAACAGATTAAATTGTGTGGTATTTAACTTTTCAGTTTGTAAATGTAAGTAAATGAATGATGTTGGCATGTATTAAATCTCTTCCTAGCAGTGGCTATCGACTCACAGTCAGACCTTATGGAGGTTTCTGGCTCGTCAGTAATGTTTCATATGTGAGTAACACAAGCAATTTGCTTTGAGGTCTGCTAACTGTAATTCATGGCAGTTATGGTTATACTGTAAGTGCCAGGTACTTCAGATGGAGCTATAAGCTGTGTTGGGTTATCCTTGTTTTTTTTGTTTATAATTTTGGTACTGTTTGTTGTCTGAAGTGCTTTGGCCGATCCACTGCCTCTAGCTGCTGTAATATTGTATGGCAAGCATTATTGATATCGGATATCATTATGTATTACACTGTTAGTGCTCAATAATGCATGTGCATAATAATCGTGCATTATCTCATAGTATATTGATTTGAACCTGATATACTAGTTCAAGGATTTAATGTTTCAATATACTGTAAATATTCAGTGAAAAATGAAGGTGTATGGAGTTCCAATCCTCAGGAAGCAATATGCATTCCAGGTTTTACTGTGAACTTCCTCCCTGTGTACCCATGCATGCCCAGACACAGACACAAACACAGACACAGACACACACACACACACACACACAATAAATAAACAAAAATAAATAAATAAAGGTGTGCAGGTGCTCACTACTCCTGAATTGATTTTTTTTTTTTTTTTTATCAGATAGACTCTTCACAAGAAGAGCACAGTGTTGAACTCTGAGGTATTGACATGTTGATCAGGAATAATGGTGAGATTTGTCGATCGTCCGAAACCTTGATATGAACTTAGCTTCGGATCAACATCACACAGCACTCAGACGATTAATTCCAATAGTGGTTCCAGCAGTTTGCTTCAAAATGCAGGGCAGTGCTTTTATGCACAGTAATCCTTTAATACCAAAGGACTGGAATGGTGTAGGAAGATTTTTCAGTAGGTGCAGGGTTCAAAGTGACTTCAGTTAAACACTATAACATTATTTACGCTCATGAAACTGCTTTTATAGGTGTGGAGGCATTAATGACACAGAGACGAGAGCAGTATCTTTTCCGCCATGTTCCTTTTTTTCTTCTTCCCATCTTTCAGAACCTGATGTCTCCTGCAAATCTCCTGAAGCTTTTCAGCAGCGTGTGAAGTGGTGGGTTGCCATAGCACTTCTGTATAAAACTGCCTCATTAAGCCAGATGTCAAGTAGAACATCAAAGAGGAAATGGAAGGATGCAACCTGTTCTGTATCAGAAGGGAGGGAAATGTCACAGACGATACAGCATGTGACTGTATGAATTCCCACAGAAATCAAAATAAGTCTCTATTGTTACAGACGAGGTGAAGATTGGAGAAAGAGGAGGATGGGGAGTCTCATGGAGGGAAAAGAGTACAATCTTCCATGGGGATTTTTTCTCAAAGTGAGTTGGTTACATTGCTGGTCACACACGAGCTTTGAATTAAAGGGATATTTCAACATTTTGGCAAATTGGCCTATTGCCATAATCCCTATAGTTATATCAGTAGGTACATTACCTTTGTTATCCATGCCCATTGTTTTGACATTCGGGGGAGAAAGACGCGAGCTGCCCAGCGAACATAACGAAAGTGAACGGTACAGGTCCCTCCCTCCTTCAAAACTCATCAAATACGCCATCCAGCAGCTCCAAAATGCTCTCGCGGACAAGTTGTGACCTGCACATTCACCATGCTATGAAAGATTTAATTTATGTTTCTCCGCATATTCAAAAGCTAATGTTTTTTGTTTGCTGAATTTGACTGTAGATGTCTGGGGAGTTTGCATGGAATACAGTCAAGGAAACATTTCATTATGATTTAGATAGTGCATGTTTCAGCAATCCTCACAAAGATACAAGATAATTACGCTCAAGGATTAGTGATTGAGGGAATTATTTCTTAACATTCATGAAACCGAGTGCTGTGTCATTCATCTGTTTTATAAAACTGCAGTGGAGAACATCCATTCAGCCATGTCCTATCTGTATATGACTGGTCTGGGACAAACTCTGAACAATTTGATACTCCATCATGGGGCAAAAACTCCCTTCACTCACCCAGCAGCTATGAGCAGCTTAGACACTCCAGATGACCTAACCTGTGTAGGCCAGGACCGTAAAACTACTCTGAAGAAAACCAAAAGGACACAAAGAGAACATGATGTCACAACAAACAGTTCACCTCAACAAATATGATAAAAAGCCATGTATGAATTTATCGGCATTTACCGGCTGGTGCAAAACAGAGAAATTGATAGTCCTGGAAGGATTGGGATTTGACATCAGCAATAAAAGAGGAAATTGTGAAGTGAATCGGGAAAAATCCATCCAAGCACAAGAGCAATAAATAAATAAATAAACCTTGGTGTTTCATGGAAAATGCAACTGAGGCAGCATTCTGGTTGAGTCTTCCCTAAAGAATTTGGAGATGAAATCAGAATGTCTTCTCTTTATGAGGCAGATTTATCAATTTCAATGAGTAACTGAGATATTTCCTGCATGCCTCATATCATCTGTAAGGCATTGGACAAACACAGCATGTGGAAGCACAAGGAACATCACCTCCTCTTTAGATGACACTCAGTAGTCATTTAAGAACTGAGGACACTAATTGTTTCAGTGTGGAAAGTGGAATTTGTTCTTATTCTTGTCCAATTAGGACTTCATTTGGTCAACAGTCCAGAGTCTCCATTTTCATATTTTGCATTTCTTAATCCACCATTTGTTTTAAATGGAGGACAGGTCCAGTCTCCAGGCAAACCAGCTTCGTACCTGGACTCTGTGACCACAAAGCCATGCTTTTATTATATACGAATGTACAGAGTGTTGTTTGGCGTTATCCTGCTGGAACAAGCAGAGGCATCGCTAAAAAAAGGTGACATCTGGACGATAGTGTTGTGCCAAAATACGCATATAGTCTTTTATGTCACTTGCGCCTTTACAGATGTGCATGTTGCCCATCGCAAGAGCACTAATGCAGCCTCAGACCATGAGAGATGCTGGCTTTTGAACACATCACTGAAACCAGTTAAAGCCTGGAGAATACACGTCTATTATTCAAAAAAATCAATCTGAAAGGTAGCCCCATCGCCACTCCTTTCCTCTTCTCCATCAGTCCTTTTCAGATGAGCTTGAGCCCAAAGACGATGGTGGTGCTTCTAGTTGGTGTAAACGCATGACTTATGTATTGTGGAGTCTTGGCTTGCATTTTATAATGCCACGACAAACTACATCCGCTAACACAGGTCTTTTGAAGTAGTAAGGAGCCATGTGGTTGTGTTCATGGCAGAGGCATATCTGTTTGTAATGCACCGCTGTCTGAGGGCTCAAAGGTCCCAAGCATTAAATGTTCATATTTGGCCTCTTCTTTCAGGCATGGAAATCGCTCCAGTTTCTCAGAATTCTCGGAATTTAAGAGCCATTCCATGAGAGATTGACATTCGGTGCGCAGTTGACCCCCCTGGAATTGAATGAAACTTGGCACATAGGTAGATATGAGTGTCTCACAGAAAAAGCAAATTTTTAGATATGCATTTCACTTTGCCTGCCGATAGCGCCATCTGGAATCCACTTAAGTGGCTTAATTTTGCTGTTGACACCACATTTACAGCAACTATCATGACTTAAGGGTACACAGTACCAAATATGTTATACTTTTATCATGACCTGTGACACTTCAAGTCCGGTTAGACTTTAGCACCACATCAGCGCCAAGCTGGGTTACTACGTTATCAAGCCAGAATTATTTGAGAAATAACAATAAAGATTGAAAATGGGAATGGGAATAAAATAATACCCCAGATATATTCCAAACTAGAATGCTTTATTATGTGTTTACACACAACAAGACTATCATTTTCAGTGAATAGCACCTTCCTGTGTTTGTGCAATAGACGGCCAGAAAGATGGTTTTAATTCATTTTTGGTGCATGTTTCTGGTATGTTTTCTCTGTAACCCAGATTTGTACTGTGAGGGTAAATGCTGTTTGCTTTGCTTTTGGAACTCTATTTTCAGGAATACCAAGAATTTCTTTGGTAGTATCTGCGCTTCAAAGCTAGACGGAGCCAAAGTTGGTGGGAAACTCAAAATGGACCATTTCATGGCAGATTGTGCCCATGTTTAGGTGGCATTATTTTGTTTACCCAGCAAGATCGAGATCTGAAATTCTCTGGATACATAGTCCCTTTGGGGTACATTACAGCATTATTAAAATCTCAATGGTAGTATTTTCAGTGTAGATGATTTTAAACATCAAAAGTCGGAAAAAAAAACGCCTCCAGGGGGCACTGTATGCTGGATGCAAGTACTGCCCATCCCTAGTGAAGTACCAAAGAAATTGTTTTTGAATTGTGATACACACAGCTAGTTTTCTCTGAAAATGAAAAGTTTAGCTTGGTACTATTCTGGGGCGCGTTTCCCAAAAGCGTAGTTGCTAACTAAGTTAGCAACTTACATAGTTCGCCCATTCACCGTCAATAGGCCCAACTATGTAAGTTAGCGTCTGTGTTTTCGGGAAACGCACCCCTGGGTGGATAGCTATCCGACCAAAAGTGGAGCTCTAAAGACCTAATATTTTACCGACCTAATATTCCATATTCCCAGACATATACCAAAGTTCTGTCTTTTCACATAAAGTACGTGCACAGTTAAACATAAAATTTGTAATCTCTTTGGTATAAAGATGGGTTGGTTGTATATTGGAAAAGAATATCGGTGGTGATTGTAGCATTGTGTCAACATGCAAGACTTTTACCAGTGGTCAGTACAGTGTACAGTTTTGTAGTGTTGGAGAGTTTCAGAAAATAACAAATTCTCTGCATTTTTGTATTACTATTAGAATCAGAAAGCAGGCTTCAGTGTTAATTCTAGGATTTCCCTATGGTATGGTGCTTGGGTATGAAACAGGGCACAGCAGTCGCGTCTAGCGAGTGGTTATCCTGATAAAGGGCACAGAGGTCCTAGCAAGCAGCACCCTGCCAAGAAAAGGGCAGTTCATTTGCAGTGGTAACTTGCATGCCTTCATTCCTAACACCTGCCCATGATGTCTAGCCTATGGGATGCCCGCTGGGTGGGAGGGTGGGGTTTCTTTTACAGACTTCCCATTTCCGCAAGATACCAAGCCATGGGTGTTGGCCGCAACTATTGTGCCATATAGGCTGCAGCCCGCTATTTAATTCAGAGACAGACATGCTCACTATCAACGGCCTGTAAGCAGCCCTGTAGAGACCCAGGATGCAGTGTAGTAGGGCTTGCCTCGGGCTCGACTGGCTCCATGGGTAACATCGACCCGGATCCAATGAAGAAGGCCATGGATGGCTGCTCAAGGCCAAGGCCAAGGAGCACCTCTGGTGCGCACCACCAGGTGCTGCCAACCCACAATCCAATTCCAAAAACAGACTGACCGATAGAGCTAGTCACATGCTGTGTTGACATATTTTGCTTTGGATAACATGAAAAGTAAAAAACTGTTTTAACTTTTGTACTGTACATTCTGTCTTCATGTACATGGTTGTGTGACGAAGACTTTTTTTCAGAGTTCAAATTATGGACTGTTATTTTATGTACGTGTACGTATACTGTTGACACATGTCTGCATACGTACTTACGGTGGTACGCCTTTTACATTAGTTCGTTTATGGCATTTAAAAATTTTGGACTGGTCATGTTTTATAATGTGCTGTACGTTTCTGACTGCGCTGTACCCATACTTGGTAATAACCCATGTATTGTGCGTTTTTAATGCTCACAGTCGCCACCAGTTTTCAACCTAACAAGCTTTATACCAAAGGGATTACCAATTTTATGTATTACTGTGTATGTGCTTCATATATTTCAAAAGACAGAACTTTGCTATATGTCTGGGAATATGGAATATTAGGTCACTAGAACATTAGCTCTTTAGAGCGCCACCTTCAGTCAAAAAGCTATGTACCCAGCATGGTAACAAACCAAGCTCCTCACTTTCTGAGAAAACTAGCTGTGTGTATCATAATTCAAAAAAATTTCTTTGGTACATTGCTGGGGACGGCCAGCACTTGCATCCAGCCTACAGTTTCCCCTGGAGGCGAATTTTTCCAAGTTTTGATGTTTAAAATCATCTACACTGAAAATACTACCATTGAAATTTTACTAATGCTGTAATGTACCCCAAAGGACTATGTATCCAGAGAATTTCAGATCTCCATCTTGCTGGGTAAACAAAATAATGCCACCTAAACATAGGCACAATCTGCTATGAAATGGTCCATTTTGAGTTTTCCTCCAACTTTGGCTCCGTCTAGCTTGAAAGTGTAGATACTACCAAAGAAATTTTTAATATTCCTGAAAACAGTGCTCCAAAAGCACAACAAACAGCATTTATCACCATGGAACATATCTGGGTTACTAAGAAAATATACTGCAAACATGAACCGAAATCAATTTCGACCATCTTTCCAGCCATCCATTGCATGAACCCAGCAAGATACCAAGGGAATATTGACTGAAAATGATAGTTTTGTAGTGAGTAAACACATAATAAAGCATTCTGGTTTGGTATATGTCTGGGATATTATTTTATTACTATTCCCATTTTCAATTTTTACCGTGGTTTCTCAAATAATTCTGGCTCAATAACATAGTTACCCAGCTTAGCGCTGATGTGGTGCTAATGTCTATCCAGACGTGAAGTGTGACAAGTCATGATAAAAGTATAACACATCCGGTACTGTGTACCCTTAAGTCATAATAATTGATGTAAAATGTGGTGTCAAAAGCAAAATTGAGCCACTTTAGTGGCTTTCCGGTGGCGCCACCGGCAGATTTCTTGAGATACGAACCTAAAAATTTGGCTTTTTCTGTGAGACTACCATATCTACCTATCTGTCAAGTTTCATTCAATTCCAGGGGGGTCAACTCCTCAACTTCTTCAAAAAGTGCCATTTTCTCATGGAATGGCTCTTAATCATTCCATTGTAGACTGTCAATCATGAAATCTTGAAATATC
Source organism: Gymnothorax javanicus (assembly GCA_029692085.1). NCBI lineage: Eukaryota > Metazoa > Chordata > Actinopteri > Anguilliformes > Muraenidae > Gymnothorax > Gymnothorax javanicus. Next base: position 12,685,465 of record CM056205.1, read on the forward strand.
ATGCAGGAACGTTGTTCCTAAACAACTGGTTCATTCAGCTTTTGGCAAAGCAGCGAACCTAGAACCATACTGCTAGTGATTGGCCATGCCTTTCGTGACAGCTCATTTTGCAACCAGTCACAACTGAAACACTTGTTATTTATTCACCTGTTTACCTGTGATATGTTCTAAATGGATGTTTTTTTTTTCTCCTGAAGTTTCCGCAACTTTCCTAGTCATTCCACTGTCCTGCCCCAGTTGTTTTGGAACTGCTTGAGAATACTTACAAATATCAATTCCACTGATAAAGTGAAACTTTAAATATTTGTCTTTGAGGTGTTTTTAACTAAATGTGGGGAAAAGAGAATTTACTAAACACTTAATTTGTGTTTACTCCGTTCAGGAACTGGGGTCTCTGCAGGGTTACCTGTGTGTCACACGCCATAAAAGCGGTCAGCACCAGCTGCTGTTTTTTTTCTCCCATATGTTTTCCTAATGGGGTTGTTGATCATTCTGACACCCCGAAACATTATTGCGAAAAAAAAAAACAAATAGAAAGGCAGAGCGCATCGCACCAGAGCTGAGCGGATCGGTGCGGAGCTGAAATGCATTTAGATGACTTAATTCCAGGAGCGTTTCAGCGTCTCGCCAAGCGCAGCCTTCTTGAATACGCACATTTCCCTGAAAGGTCACGTTCTGATGTTAGTCAAAGATGCTAAAAAAAAAAAAAAAAAAAAACTAAATCTCAAGTTGTCTCCACATCACTAATGCAAGTTAATGTAAAATGAATGTGAATCTGTATGAATATGGACTGCAGATGCTGCATAGAATCACAGGACCTGTAAATATGCAGAATGTCCTGGCTAAAATTCAGATCTTTTTAATCTTCGAAATGCTAATCCCCCACCCCCATTTGCTCTGTAATAAACAAATGTCTTGAATTGATTAAATGCAAAACAAGTCCCATCTCCGTTTTACCATGTTATATATGCTTAGTATCATGTGGTAGGTCATAATATGAGCGCAGCATATTTTTATTTATTTATTTTTTGCCACTCTTAATAGTTTTTTTTTATATTTTAGACTCAGGATAAAGCCAGCCACTGTTTGAATATTTGTTCATTTACCTATTTGTTGATTTGTTTTCATGAAAAGTGATGTTTTTGACCTTGTAAAAGTAGATTTGGGAAGTAGCTGCCATCATCATGCGATGAGCTTAAGGGTTTGAGGAGTCTCTTTGCCCCAGCATGATAGATATGGAGGAGTGAGACTTTAAATCAGACGCACAGTTGAGAGGAGTAAGTGCATGCCTGCCTCTTTGCTCTATAACGGCAGGCTGAAACAGAGGTTGCATTTTATTGATGATCACTGCTGTCTAAGGGCTGCCAACTCTCACGCATTCGCCGTGAGTCTCACGCCTCTTAGAGGCATTCACGTTCCCATGCCGCAGTCAGCAATTATTCAATTGACGCGTATTTAAGAGATTTTCACGCGGAATTGAGTCCTTGAGCATGGAAGTTAACCAGTTTCACGTGCATTACGGTGGATTTCACCACTAATGACATGGAAATAGATTATGACACGGCAATTCTCAGGCTTGTCTTTACTGAGGGATTGAAAGCAATGGAATTGCATAAAAACTTTTCAAATGGTCTTATTTCATTAAAACAATTTAAATGATCATGAAACACATGCATTGTTTCCAATCCCTGAGTAAAGAGAAGCACGGGAAGTCCGGAGATGTAATCGCTTTCCATGTTACTTGTGATGAGGTGCACCTTTACGCAAGTGAAACTGAAACTTCAATGCACAAGGATTTTAATTCCGTATGAGAATCTCATTAAGCATTCAATGAATAATTGCTGACTATGGTGAATACGCCTTCAAAATGCGTGAAACTTACACTGTATGCGTGTAAGTGTACATATTTTGAAAAATAATTTCTTCAAAAAAAAAAAAAAATTACACCAAATGTACATGGTATGACAACCAAATATTACCCAATTCAGATGAACTTACAGTCATACTACATTTGCTTTAGTCAAGACTGCAGCTTACATAAGAACCTCCTCATGCTCACCAGAGCCTAGAGGAGGAGGCAACTGGCTGGTAGAAACATTCAGATAAATACTGTTACAGCCCAGTCTGGGGTTTGACTGTGCATTAAAAGGAATAAAATTAAAAAAAAAAAAAAAAAAAATGGGATAGGGAGTCCTCTCTCCCATACCCAGAAACACAAAACTTGCAGTATTTGAAATAAAAGTGAAGTATTTATTATCTTGCTAGTCAGCAGTTCGCATCTCACACAGATCGATGTCTCCAGAGTGGGTGATCCAAACTATCAAACAAAGAATCTAAGAAAAGAAAATAGAATGACTAACCAAACAAAAATAAATACCTTACTCCCTAAACATAACCAGGAGAAAACGAACCAAACGAAAATGGCACCCACTCCTTTCAGCTCCTATGACAAGTTCACCAAGTATACAATGTACACAGTGATTGCAACAAGATCACTAAATGAACATTGTACCATCTTGAAGTCACCAAATATATTTTGTATAAAGTTCCAGAAAGTTTATCAACAAACCAAATAACTGCCATGAAACACATAGGGGAGACAAGTGCATTTTCTGGGGGCAAGAAAAGGAAATCTGTCATGAGACTGCTTACGTTAATATTTTTCCCGTCCGGACTCCGGCAGACCCAATCACTCCGAGCCTCATCAGCAGCATTACCTGAGAGATGTTTGAGACAAACCACAGAAGGCACCAAAACAACAGACAACTATACTGTATGTCCTGGCACCTAACAATATCATGAATGACAAGGAGCAGAAGCAGAACTTATGTGCAGGCTAGAATCCAGTTCAGTGACTTAATTAGAAATTGTAGTCATGCAGGCCAGGTTGAACATGAGTGTTGAAAATGCAGCAAAGAAGTGTTAATCTAGAGTTGTCATCAACAAACAGTTAAATGATCAGAAAACCAGAAAGTTGGTATACCAAAACCAAAAAGTAAACAAAGCAGAAAACTGAAAAGCCAATACAGAAATCAAACAATGGTATCAAATTTTACACTGAGGACTAAGCAGAAATCTTAAACCAATAAACATATCAGAACTGTAACCAGGAGACCAAGCATTTCAGAAAAAACTCATGAGGAATACTGGCTAGCAAACTCACAATTTACAAATGACACAGAGGGGAATATAAATGGAGAACTGACGGCCAAATTAAATGGGTAACAGGTGTGTGGAGCTGAAAAGTGTGCAGGGAGGAGTGGTTTCAAATTAGGGAACAATCAAACAATTAACAATGAACGAGGGGCAGTGCAGGTACAAGAGAAAAAAACAGAGCACAATCAAATAAACACTGAAACATGAAAAATGATAAATACAAACTGCACATAATTTTATTAACAGCATGTGTTCAGCGTATATGTGTGGCAAATTCATACATATTTTGGCAACCAGATATTATTCTGTTCAGGTGGAGAACTCACAATAAAACAAAGTTTGCTAGCTAAGGCTCCTGCTTATACTGCATATGAACCATCATGCATGACAGATATATGCAACATTTTCCATACAAGTGTGTTGTCTGTTGTGATAGTCAAAGTGTTAGTTCACTGTTAGCTCTGCTGTCAGAGAGAGTGCAATTGAAGGGATCGCAATTAAATTTCCAAACTTTGCCACTGGTGGCACAGCTGCTATTCTCAAGAAATCCATGCTTGTGATTGGCTAATGCACTGGTTATTAAAGGAGGTCAATTCACCCGTCAGATTGTGCACTTCAAGTTAATACAGCAACTGAAACTCTTCACAAGCAAAGCCATCCCAGGTCTGTGTACAATACACAGCTATGGTATTTGCTTCACATGAACAAAAACAGATATGTCAGGAAAAAAGCATAGATTAACAGTTCCAAAATTATAACTTGCTTGTTTTGCCTGTAGCATGATCGCGCAAAAGAAAAACCAGTTTTGAGCGCTGAAAACATAGACAGAATACAGTTCATGGCTGAAACCAGGAGTGTGTATCACAACGACAATGTTCTAGCTCCACCTTCGGCAAGGTCTGAACATTTACATACATACATCCCTTGGATTGTATGCTGAGAAAATACATCCAGGAAAAACAAGAAAAATTACTCTGCACACTGCTGCAATTTACTGTTAAAATAAGCTTGTTGCAAGGCCTGAGAAAAATGTTCTTGTTTCTAAGGCATTTTGATGGCTGATGGTTGTTTGAGTGTGAGTGTTGGTCTAAGGGGGCTCTTTATAATGTCTCAGACCTCTGACGAATGAACGAGCCAAAGGTGGATGACCCTCCATGCTCTCCAGCCATCCATCCCCACCATCCGGATCAATGAATACGGTTTTAGCGTTAGCCACAGCAGCTGAGGCCACATCTTAGGGCTGGGAGCGAGTCTGAGCGATGATGCGAAACTTGGCATTGGGCGGGTCCCTGTAGGGTTCATGATGAACCTTCTGACGTTCACTGGATTCCAAAGCTGCAACCACATTTCGGGTTCTACTTTAAATTTGTGGAAATTTTTCTTTGAACCTGGGGGTAGGCTATGCAATGCTGTTCTTAGTAAAAAACTGCTTTATTACATTTGATTTCTTCTCATAGGTTCTTTCACACTTACCAGATGATCACTTTAGTGCTGAAGCTCTCCCTACCATCCATTTCAAAACATTTGGGCTTTTCTTTTTTTAAGCGTTTAAGGGGCATAACCAACAGTGCTGTGATAATAAACTTTCTGGCTTGTTATATGCAATATAGCACCAGGAACTGTGAAATATTGGAAGCCCCCTGCAGTGACAGAACTGTTTAGATTGAGGCACCACAATAGATGAATCCTTCTTTTAAAGATTAACATTAACGGATGCGTCAGGCGCTTAGGGGCCCGCGGAGTTTCGGATTAAGACTGAGACGGATATGGAGGCAGATGTGCAGAAGAAGCTGTTTAAATCCAGTCCTCCCACACACTGTGACACAGTCTGCCAACTGTCCCTGCTGTAGAACACAACACGCTCACCCTCTCTCCTGGGGCTTATCTACTGTGAGCACATGACGGGGGCACTGAATTTGCGCATGTATTTTGGTTTCCTCTTAAGTGATTATGTATTAAAATTAAAGAATGTTTCAGAGCTCTTGCAGTTGCACTAGTATAGTGCATTGCAAAATTCTGACCTACACAGTACTCTTACCTGCTCAGTGTTAGAACCTGACTGCGGTTCTTACTTACCTGAGGCCACATAAACCTTATCTTGTGAGAGTCTTGAGTATTGACTGCAAAAAAGGAAAGAAAGCATTTTGTGAAGCTGAGAAAGTTATCATGGCCTCTGTCTTTAGTCACCTGAATGGAAACTGCCTCTATTTTTCTGGGAAGGTTCTCCCCTAGATGTTAGAATGCAGCTCCTGAGATTTGCCTTAGTTTTTCCCTAAGCTTGTTTTCTGCTATCCTGGATTTCCAGCACCTTTCTCAGTTTGGCAACTTTTCGCAGATTTCTCCATAATATTGCTCATAAAATTTAGAAACTGTTTCAGTAAATGTGATATGAGATGCATTCAATAAATGTTTCATTAATCTGCATCAGACGCTGAAAACAAAGAAAAAATAAATCTTATGATTGATTTTAATCTTGTATTCAGACTGAGAGGCACTCTTTGTAATTTAAAAAAATGAAAAATTGAAAAAAGAAGAAAAATGAATTTGCCTCATTCATCTGACTGTCTGAAGGATCCATAAAAAAGAAACCCTGCCCAGTTTAGTATATGGCTGGTAGTCGTCTTTTCAGTACCTATGCAGTAAAAGAAGTATTAATCTGCTGTGACTTTTCCATCTCCTCCAATGCTTAACAAAGAACAGGCAGGTAATCTGACAGTTTAAGTCTCTGTCTTCGAGGGAAATTGGTGATACAAGGATGACTCATCACTTCTATCAATCACTCCATGGAAAAACCAAATACTTGGAAATCTAGATTTTCAAATTGAAATTCTCCTTCAAACCCTGATGCCTCTACCTTTTTTTCTCAGTAAATCAAAATTCTGCCTCTGATGTTGAATCATTTTGTTTGACTTATTTCTAATTTTGTCCGTGGGGTGAAAAAATTACTCTTGTCCCATGGATAAATCTGGCAATTAGTCAAAATTATCTCACATCAGTGGCAGAATTTTTTGTTTTACTGAGAGAAAGGTGGATAAATAAGTGTTTAAAGTTTAAATACAAGATTAAAATGCTTATTAAGGCTTTTATAGCGGTGTACAAGAGTTTGTAATGCTATCAGCTCCATTACATGTTTATTATACATTTATAACTGCCATATCAATGTTGTTTTGTGAAACTTAAAAAATTTTGTCATATTAAAATAAAGCTGTCTCACATATTGCCAAGGGGTCACATTCAGGGAGATTTCAAGTGTCTATTGCTTGGACGTTTTCATTTGTTAGTGATGCCTGCAATGCTGGAGAGATGTTATCAGCTGCAGACCTTTTGTTTTAAAGACTTGCCACGGCACCTAAATCAGTGCTGCACAACTTGTAGAATAGCAGTAATGATGGTCAGATTGACAAAGCCTTATTGCATTTAGAGAACTACAGCTAATAATCCTGTCAGCGTGTGAAATAAATCACCTTTTGAGCTCATCGGGCTCAGCCTGAAGCTTTAGGCCACTCAAGACAATCTCCCGTGATACAAAAGGCTTTCTTCATTATGGTCTACAATGCTATCTCCCCCACCATCCAAGGACAGAAAAGATTAGGCATTAGATTGACACACTTAAGGTCAATGTTTGTTCCTTCAGCTTAAAAACAATCATCTCTGATCTTTCACTAGTGTTGGAGCTGCCTTGTTTGAAATACATTAACGTCACTCACCGGTGATGGATCTGTGTGCTGCTACACACACTGAGGCAGGGCTAAATCAGACCGTTTAGCGAGGCACTGGCTGCTACACAAGCGGAATACAGAGCTAAGTGCCAGGGGAATTTATTTTATTTGTTTTCCTTGAGACAGCAAACCCTGCTTTGAAAGTTTACAGCTCATATAAAACTTCTGGTGACAGTATACAAACCATCTCAGTGAGAAAGCCGTATAGCGAAAAAAAAATTTGCCTGTTTCCATCACTGTTCAAGTTACCTGTTTCGAGAATATTTTTGTGACCTCATTTTTCAGAAATTCTTCATGTCAGGCAGAGCTAAACCGCTTTGATAAGAAAGTTTCAACAAGATGTGTCTATCAACCGGTCTAACTTAATTTATTTAAAAGGCCTGTATTTTTAAAACTGACCCATCCTCATGACTGTATTTCAGTAGTTTTTATTGTAATTACACCATAGGAATTCTGAGGTAAGGCATATCCAAGATTATTTTTGATGTAAAATAGACATTGTGAGTTTGGACTCATTTGGTTTGGTATTGAATAAATTAATATAACGTACAACTGAATTTCCAAACCTGGTCGCCAAAAACAAAATACTTAATGCCAGAAACTTTTTTAGAGTTGTCTTCGTGCTCAACAAATTTTTTTTCAGAATGGTGAGGAATTGTCTTTTCCTGTAAGTATGTGATGATCACAGTCAGTCAGAACTGATTTCAGTTTTGTTAAAGCCGTGTTGTTGATCTCATGCGGGTGGGTATAAGGCGGCTGCACTGAGGTCAAGGGGTGCCATTAGATAAACTCCGCTGAAAAGCAGAGGCAAAGTCCAAATGCAGCTCTTCATCATGGCTGGGTACCTGTGGAACACTGTAATGACTCTGAGAGCATCTGTAACATGGTGTCCAACCTCTCCCTCATGCTGCTGGTTTGCTGGCTGTGTGGGCAGATTGGATTACTGATTCTAAAGAGTTTCCTGGATGTGCAGAAGGTCAGTAGTGTCCCTGTCTCTGTCTGTATTTGTGCCCTTTGACATTTTCTAAAGCTGTGGGGCTTTGTAGGAATTCTACACCCTCTGAGCCGAACTGAAGTCCCCTGAGAACATTAAATGTCATTCGACAGGTTTAACTCAAATTTCTGTCTCACATTGCATTCAGTGCTTACACTGTGACAAATCACAGGTGGCTGCTCATGTTTTAAACTGTCGGCTTTCTCCTTAATGGATGAGAGTCACCTCTGTTTGCTATTTGAGTATTTTTGCCTGAAAGGAATGTACAAATTCGTTGGGACATCAGGATGTAAATGTTAAAAACAGATGCATTCACAGACTTCTACGTGCAGAGAATTTGGACTTATTGATAATACTTGAAAGCATATTGATAGCACTTGATAGCATGACAAAATAAGAACATTATAAACTCTATCAGTCTTGTGCTAGCTTTGTTTTTCAGTGTGTCTGAGATAACTCTCAGTTGACAGAATAAAAGCCTTTAGAATCCTGTTGGAGGAAATTGAAAGGCGGTCAATTAGGAAGACAAAAAATTTGCTCACACTGACAGTCTCTAAACCGCATGCTTAAAAAAAGCATGACTGCATCAATTTTCCAGGCAACAAAAGAATTTCATCTGAGCAATAGATTAAGGGATGATAATTGAGGGAAGAGGGGAGATATTATGATCATAATATTTGACATATTCCCCCTCTCTGATTACAAATCTAAATTTGCGGACAAACAGCCCAATCAAGGAAAACATACATTAGGTGATATTTGAAATACATTTGGTGAGGGTAAGTCTTTCTAATTTAAATAAATAAAAGTTAAGCATGTTTTGACTAACTAGCTTAAAATGTCTGCACCTTGTTTCATAGCAGGGCAAAATCAACTCATCACACTGCAGCATGTGCTGCTCGGACCCTGTGCTGACAGGCTTTTGGGCTGTTTTCCTTATCCTACTCATACTTAGCAAAAAGAGGACACATAACTTTATAACACCACAATATTGCATTTGCAGTTCGCTTTTGGCTGCCAGATGGGTGGTAATAGAAAAACTGTCAGAATAATGTGTGTTACGTGTAAAGAGATTTAAAAAAGATAATAAAATAAATACATTATAATAATAATAATAATAGATATTATTATTATTATTATTATTAACAGCCGGTAATGACATCCTGGAGATGCCTGTGTATTGTCTTCCATTTTATGGAATTTCTCATGGCTAATTCACCAAAGGGCTCATACATTCAGTTTTCTGTTATTTATGGTTTTTTTTCAAATATTCTGGCTTTTGTACTGACCTTTATATTCTTGCAAACGGTTTCAGAGCAGGGACCCCATCAGAACTGCATATCCTGTGTGAGCCAAACATCTAGTCCAGTCACAACACCAGTGCAGTTTTACAAATGTTCATTTCACTGCAAAAGGTCACAGAATAAAATTACACTGATTACAATCTGGAACAGAACCCAGTCATGCAGGCAGCTGAACCCTCCCTCCAACTCTCACTGCGACCGGCCTGTGACTCAATTTATACCTCTCACAGACCAGAAATCAAATTCATATCACCAGTTTATAGACGAGCTGAACACACTGCTGCTGTCCCAGGGAACCTAAAGGAATTGGTAATAACATGTACTTCACAAAAACACAAACATTGTTGTGGTAGTTCAAAGGCTGTAAAAACATGCTGCAGAGACACAGCCCTGTCCTACTGAACTGAATCACATTACAGCTGATAATAGTCTTTCATGGAAGGATTCCAGTGTCAGCTATTCTCGACAGTCTATTCATGCCGCTCACAACTCTAAAGCAGGATGTCTAATGTTTACCCCTGTGTTGAGTTTTATTTTCTCCAAGCTTCTTTTTTCGCTTTTTCGCAGAAGGTGCAAAGGAAATGGCGCTGAAAGTTAGAAATTATTCGGGGAACGCATGGAGAGAAGAGTTAAAGAGTGTGATTCTGAGAGTATAAATGCAGATGTCTTAGAGGCAGATGTTGTCTTTTACTTCTCTTACTGATCTTGGAAATGGAAGTTATCTTAAATACCAGTCATTTGTCCGAAAAGAGGATCTATTATGTTGTGTTTTTTAAGTCATAATATTCTTGGATGTCCAAAAGAGAGGTTGATAAACTTTTTAGCAAACAGAACATAAAATTGTTTTTGGAAAAAAGACTGTTTTTGGAAATTAGATTCATTTCACTGATAAATTGAGTGTCTCTTAAATATGTACCCTTTAAATTTTAATTTTCTTGATTGTTTCTTTATTTTCTCCCTCAGATAACTGTGAGAATTATGGATCACCAAGTGTGAAGATTCATGCTCTTGTCAATACTTTCAGGAATACAATCAAAATGAAAACCAGAGAGAATTCTCTGCATAATACCAGGATATAATTTTTGGGAAATATGTTGCATATTTAAGAAGAGATTTGGCCATTTTGAGCATAAATGGTTGGAGTTCAACGTAATATATTGCACGGAAGTGGAGAAGTCCCACTACACAGTCTAGATTAGCTTAGCTTTCCTGCTAGAGAATGGCATTTATGAGGCAAGTTTCCAAGCAGCCAACTCTGTATGTTTATCGGTGGATGTGATGGGAGTTGATGTTCATGGCTCTCCAAGCTTTCCCAAAAAGTAGGGCCTTTATGCGAGAGCTGCATGCGAGAAGCTGCAGCTGAAAATAAAATGGCTTCCTGCCGGCAAAGATTGAAGATACTGCAGGGAGTTAGCAGAGGATCCTGTGATCTAATGAGGTCATCAGGTTATGCTATCTCCAATGTAAAGTGTGGCAATGGTAGCACAGTTACAGACATTCTTATCCACACTTAAGGACTCACAGTATTGCCTGTAATGATGGATGAAAGATTGGCGCATAATGAAAATAAGTCATTAATGAAGAGTCTCTCCTCCGCCAAGAAAACCAGGGGGATGTTTGTCTTTCACCCAGGCAATGATATAAGAACAATATTAGGGCAGCAGTCAGGCAAAGAAAAGGATGTCCTTGCTTGGTCCTGTCAGTGCATTCATATTAACTCCTAGACTCTGTGGCAAGATCTAAAGCTGTATTATATCACAGTCTCTCACCCAAAATACAATGCACCATCATTTAACAATATATAATTACTTGGGACTTAGCTTGCAGTAAAGACTATGTGGCTACCAACTGTTGGTTCAAGCACCAACATTCAATGATCATATGCATGTGTTATTTCCCCAGTGTTTTATAAATGACCACTGCTTATTTTTTGGGGCTCAGTGAACAATCTGTGAATTTCTTGTAAAATTTTTGAATCTGAATTGAAGGCAAAACTAGTCCACACCCTGGGCTGTGTGCGCCACAACTCTGTGCTGACTTGCTCGTAGACCAATAAAATTTGCTCAAAAATAACATAAATTTTAGGATTAGGAGAAAATCGGTTTTGCTGGTCTATGCCAATGGCAATGGTCAATGCCCACGTGAAGTTTCTGATTAATTGGCCTTCTTACTGAAGAGAAAAGTTTATTCAGATGTACGTACATACATACTTATATGGATATTTTCCATTGTTTCACAAAATATGGCCTGGAATCCATTTGGTACAGACACTCTTACACCCCTTCAGGAAACAATCTTTTCTGGGTTCTCCAGTGATCTGGAAAAACCTAGTGAATTTATCAGTGGCAAGTATTCTTGCAATATGGGATGTTTTCGCAAACTCACATGGAAGGCAGTAGGGGTACACTTAAGGATTGTGTTTAGGGAAAAATGCAGAATATGAACTGTGTTTCACAAACGTAAGAACTCTTGCTTCTGTCCCTTCAATGTCTGATGAGCTTGGCATCTGTGCTGAGAGGGAAATCACAAAGCTGACCACCTCAGGAAATTGGTCCTAAATATCTCCTAAAAAAAAAAAAAAAAAAACAGAATCCTGTAACGTCCTTAGCTGTTTATCAGAAGAATAAACCAGGAAAAGGCACTTCCCCAGTTCAGAGGGCAGTGAGGTCACCACTATCGTTGGTGGTGGTGGGGAGATTAAAGCATGTGTGCACTGGGTATTAGTCCAACTAGAGTCAAAAGCTTGGTTTCTGGCAGAATGGGGAGACGAGCAGAATATGTCTATTTGCAGTCCCTCATGAGTTAAGACAAGTTGTGTGAGGTCAGTGGACTGTACCGAGTAAATTATTTGCGCTATGTGCACCATGAACAGGTATATGTGAGAATTGGTTGATTTACTTTTATACTGTTGTTGATAATAATAATAATAAAAATAATAATAATAATAATAATAATAAAAGGGACATGCAGTAACTGCAATTAAAATAGACCCACTTAAGTTTTTGTTTCCCAGTTTTATTGTACACATGGTGGCAAAGAAGTCACCCTGAGAAAGACATTAAAGGGGACCTATTGTGCTACATTTCCAAATTTATATTTTGATCTTGGACTCCCCCAGAGTACTCTTGATCGTTCAAAGTCCAAAAAAGGGTCCTTATTTAGCTCATACTGCTATCCTCAAAAAACCCCATTTGTAGTCCATTGTAGTCTCTGCCTGAAACGCCTCGTTGGGGCGGCTCTTCCGCTATGGCCCCCACTCCCCGTATGCAAATTTTCTTCTTACTGGCCAGCTCTGTGGAGGGCGGATCTAGGCGGGACGAGGCAGCAGAACACAGTTTTCCGGGTCTGCCTCCCCAGAGTGAAACTGAGACGCGTCTGCCATCTGAGAAGGAATCGACAGGCAAATTCCGCAATCAAACGCAGTACATGTGTATAGATCTAATGAAATGATCTGGTTCTAATAAACGCAACGGCGAAAGTGGAGGACGCAGTGCGAAAGTCTGGCAGCTCAAGCTCGAATTTGCTGGCTACCTACGGCTACTATTGTGAGTACACCGGTGTTTCTACTCTATAGCTAGGATTGAGGGAAAGCTAGAATCCACCCCATACAGACACATTTGTAGAACGGGTCGACATACCCAAGTATAGACCGGAGACCGTAGAAATCCGATGGGTCTGAGTTTAGAGGGAAACATGGACAGTGAGGAGCAGCAAAAAGTGGACCAACAACTTACGGACTGCTTCGGTGTGTATTATAAGGACCTGCTGGTCCGTGTGCATAAGGTGTGTCGTTAGCGTGGAGTAATGAACAGCTTCTGCGTTGGTAAATGACGAAGGGGTGAAAGCTCCAGGCTAAACGACCTTTTCGGAAATTGCCTGAGGTAATGGTTTACTTATCGTGTAATGGTTTACTTATTACTTATTGCGAGCGTTTGCTCGCGGAAAATGGGTGCGATAAGCTGCTTTCACACCGGACGCAAAACAAATTTTTCGTGCAACAGATTACACTCAAAGTCAATGCATTGTCTCTGCATTGACTTTGAATGCGCGAAAAATTCATTTTGCGTCCGGTGTGAAAGCGGCTTGACGTGCCCATAACGCGTGTATTCGCGTCTTTGCATTGACTTTGAATGTAATCTGTCGCGCGAAAAATTAGTTTTGCGTCCGGTGTGAAAGCTGCTTAACGCGCCCATAACGCGTGTGTTCACGTCTTTACATTGACTTTGAATGTAATCTGTCGCGCGAAAAATTAGTTTCGCGTACGGTGTGAAAGCTACTTAACACGCCCATAACACGTGTATTCGCGGCTTCGCATTGACTTTGAATGTAGCTAATCTGTCGCACAAAAAATTTGTTTCGCCTCCGGTGTGAAAGCGGCTTGACGTGCCCATAACGCGTGTATTCCCGTCTTTGAATTGACTTTGAATGTAATCTGTTGCGCGAAAAATTAGTTTTGCGTCCAGTGTGAAAGCTGCTTAACGTACCCATAACGCATGTATTCCCGTCTTTGCATTGACTTTGAATGTAATCTGTCCTGCAAAAAATTCGTTTCGAGTCCGTGTGAAAGCAGCTTTATGGATAGTACGCGACCGCTAGAGAGAGCTCGACATAATACAGATTTTATAGTCCGTAAGTTCCGTTAGCGTGGACAGTTGCTTATGTGGAACTAGCGAATCGATCACTTCTACAGGAAAGAATTTCTTATTTAAGCCTTTTTTGGCTTCTTATTAGCCACAACAATTTCTAAAGGGGGATGAAATTATGTCACGGTAGTGCAGAGAAATCGTTTGATATACCAGGCACTTTAGAGCGTTTCGCGATTTCTTTCACGGTAGAATCAGAGAGATAAGTGAAGCGATCACAAGCAGCCGTAAACAAACCCAAACTGGTATCCCAAGCTCTGCAAAACCTACGTCTGGTCTAACTGCAGCCTTTTCAGCCAAACTTTGCAGACACATACAGCACCTCTCTGGTTAGCTTCAACTGTAGTGGCTACAATCGGGCAACGTTATGATGAAACTGCCACATTGATGCTTACTGAAGTAACACAAGCATACCAATCAGAATTACTGCATATAAGTTAACCAGGAGCATTTTTTAATTAGCACAGCACGCAAACTAACATGCAGTAGCTGGTAACCGAGCATTCATAACAACCACAGAGACAAACCCTTGCAATACAGGTTTTACAGACAGCAAGTTCCATTACCGTGGACAGTTGTACCAAGCATCCAAATTACAAGCAAGTATAAAAAGTTAGCTTCAAATGAGGTTTATGCTCACACACCTTCTGTAGAATTTCCCCTGATATTACTCTTGCATATTTAGGACACAAACATTAGCAACAGTAACTTGGCTACATTAGCCGCAGTGCTACAGCCACAATCAACAGGCCATCATGTCAGGTTGGCTTATGCAGTAAAAGCAACTTACAGCTTCTGTGTCTGTGAGTCACGGACAGTCGCTACCGATCCAGGCTTTATCTTCAGATATTTTACAAAGCCTGTGTTTGAGGCCAGTTGTTAGTGCTAACTATCGTTAGCGGTCCTGCAAGCCAGCCGTAACACGTTAGCTTCACTTACATTATTTGCTGTTATATCGTTACTTACAGCTTGTGGCTCCTAGCGCTTGATCGATGCAACTGCTTCAGGTTTGAGAAGCAGCTGAAACGCTTATCCTGTGTCGAATTATCCTTTATTAACAAAGCTGTCTTTGGTGAAATGCTGAGCACAAACAGCTAACGTTCCCTTTGGCCGTGGCTGTTTGCTGCTAGCAAACAAAAAAACTACCCACTGATTTCTGGAGGCATCGTCTTTCGGAAGAGAAATAGGTGCTTTTCTTCGCCTACAAAAGTAAATGGACAAGCAGCTTTGGGAGAGATACAGACAAAACTCCACCTCAAATGATCTGCGGTTCTTCTTTTGTATTTCCAAAAGTGTAGACGCTTTAAGGCATAGTATGATCTGCCGTTGTTAGTGCCTGCTAGAATAGTTTCCGGTGTGGGCAGGTCCAGTGCCGTGATTGGTTGTGGCTAGTTCTGTATTAATTGGACAGCACAACCTGACGTCAGGTTTTGCCCAGATCTCGTGAGGATCTCGGGAGGAGCTGTTCAGAGAGGAAATCACGTTCACGAAATCACGTTCTTGGATTACGGCAAAACCCCTGTATCTTATGTTGAGAAACTTTTCAGAGGTTGAGTATGGACATCCAACATTATAACATTACCTATATGTATTAAAAGAAGGATCAGCATAATAGGTCCCCTTTAAGCACTTTCTTCTCTGCCAGGATATTTTCATTCCTGCTGTTTATTATTCAACACATACTGGTGATTGTATTTTCACAGTGTGTTTGTCTGCCCCTTTTTTTAGAGCCTGTAATCAGGGTCACGCAGAAAATGGCACATTTTAAATTAAATGAACTCTGGATTGTTTTGGTTGGCAGGCTATACATGACAGGCTTTAATCTGTACCTTCCAGATTTATCATAAGCTCATTGTCACACATTTCATTTGACTGGGAGAAAACATAACAGTGTGAAATTCTTGATCCTTTCCAGGCCTGCTGTGAACCACATTTGATTGCCAATGAGGACATTGCATTACCCGGCTGAAATAAACATCTCTCCACTCTGATGAGCTCTGGCTGTCTTTCATAATGTTTATGAATTATACAAGAATAGCCTCATTACGGCATTAGCGTTTAACCTTTACCACTCAGAATGATCTCCTTCTGCCAGCCTGCACGAAACTCATGTCCAGTGACCACACTTTCATTATCTCTGGGATAATCCATTAACCATGCAATTTCATCAACTAACTTTGAACCACTGTGGCAGCTAATTACCATGGGCGATTACCATTTAGAGCTTTAGCTGTGAGGTTAATACAAATCTCTTTCAGAGTTTGAGCAGTCTTGAATTTAAATTGGGTGATTAAAAACAAACAAACAAAAATAAATAAAATTTCATTCTGCTTTGTTGATGATTGTGCTGGGGGTTAAAAGTGAACAAAAAAATCTGAGTTTGTATCATGACGTTGCTCGAAGTTGGTATTGACCCCAAAAAAAAAAAGTTAAATAAAATAAAGTGAAATAATAATAAATATTAATTTTGGGGAACTGCCACACATTGATGTATGCAAGCTGCCAAAATGTGCCTTGATCATCATGTGAAAGGTATTTTAAATTTCATGGAGAAAAGAGCACAATTTTCATTCCTTCATTTGAACAGTTCAGCCAGACTAACCTTACAGATGTCCTTTCCTGCTCTTTCAGGCTCTAGGTTGAATTATGTGCTAACACTTTATATTCAGGCCCTTGTAATAAGTGGTACTTAATAAGCCATTTATAAGACCTTATAAGGTAGTTTGAAACATAAATAATTCTATGTAACTGTCAATAAAAGCATCATTGACACATTTATGATTACTTATGAGAACTTATAAACTCTTATTAGAAACTTAATAGTTTAAATACCTGTCAAGAACATTAATAAGATGTTTATTATCATTAATCAGACTTTATAAAGGGTAAATAAAGAGTAATTAACACATTTATTAATGCATGGTTTATAAGACACTTGTATCAAGTTACTTAACATTTATAAACAGCTTATAAAGATTAATAAGATGTTTATTAGCATTTATAAGACTATGTAAGTGTTCATTAAAATCATAAATAACATAATTATAATAATTATAATTATAATTATATTCCTCATGAACCTTAATAAGATTTTTATTAACATTAATGAGACTTAATAATGACTGTTAGAAATAGGATAAAAACAGTTTTATTTTTGTATACTTATGAGCAATAATAATAAAAAAAATTCTTAGCAGTTTATAGACTAATTATTAACATTGATAAGATGTTTATTCACTTTAAAAAGACTTAATGAGTGTTAATAATACCATTAAACACATTGGTTAGTGGCTTATGAGATAATTATGAGCAATCATTAGAAACTTGTTGACAGTTTACGGACCATTTAACAATTTAATAAGATGTTGTAATAAGACTAAAAGATTAATATTAATGCCATATAAAAGCTAATAGATCATTTACAATGGACTGATTAACAATTAAAGTAGACTTGGACTGAGAAATCAAAAAATGGGCAAATTATACTCCACGGAAAGCCGATGTCATGGAGATAATTAATGAAACACTTTCTGGACACTCACTCAAACAAGCTTATTAACAATTAATTACCACTTATTACAAGGACCTTAATATAAAGTATTACCAATTATGTTAGTCTCTCTGTTGCAAAAGATGTTGATCCAGCAGTGTCAATTTCTGTGATGAATGTGTCCGTCTGTCTATATGTATTTATGTAAGTTTAGTTTTGGGTTGGGTAGGTCAGTCCTAAAGTGTGACACACTGTGTTGAATGTCTGTCTGTGTGTCTGTCGCAGCTGCTGCAGGGTAAGTCAATCCCACAGTTTGGGACGCTGGACCGGATCGAAGCAGGGAGTGGGGGCTCAGACGGGCGCTACAGCGGGGACTGTGACGATGAGGACGGCTGCGGGGGTTCGGGCGGCGGGGCAGTGAAGAAGGTCCTCAGAGTCTCCAAATGTGAGTCTATATTCTGTCCCCTGATCATCAAATCATGGTCCTCAAAGGCTGAGGAGTGGTGCTCTTCACGTCTCCCTTTACCTGGAGTCAGGTGTGAAGCCAGTGCTGCCAATCGGCAGTACAAATGGTTTAGTTAATTGCCCTGGTGGAACAAAAATTAGGCACAGGGTGTAAACATCACTGTGTATGTCTGAGTGTGTGCACACATGTCCATGTGTGCTAGTGGTGTGTGAGTCTATATCCATGTTTGTAGTTGGTATTCATTCATCCATGCGTGTGTCTGAGTGCTTGCCTGTTTGAAATGTGCAGTGCAGATGGAACACGGCCCTTCTATTGGCCAGCTTTTTTACTGCTTCAGGAGGTCACAGACGGGAGGGGATGAAGGTAATGAAAGAGAAGGCATTAAAAAAACAGATGTACAAGAGATGGAACATAGCAGGCTTATTCCACATTAAAGCAGGTGCCCTGGTCATGCATGTTTGAGCTAGCTGAGCATGTAGATGATCAAGATAGTCTTTTGATCTCTTTAACTGAGCTGTTCTATGACAACATTATGTTTATCATGGAAATCAGCATTCTGCTTGTTCATTTTCGTACTCCATCATTCTTTCCCCAATAATACCCATTTGTTTGTAAAATTCAGACTATTTGTTCTTCAAGAGGAACAGGTTTTCTGTTTTTCTGATATTTCCCTTGAGGCCATTTTCACTCTGGAGTCTTTTGGTTTGATTAACACAAACTCTGGAGTGTTTCCATTATTTCAGTTTATTTGAGGAGGTGTGAACAAGGAAATTGAACTGGAGTGTGGACCATAAAATGTGCGCTGAGTCCATCTCAAGATGAACTCTGGGGAGGTTTTTCCTTTGGAGTGGAAGCAATCCGACCCAGCGGTCCAAAGAACAAAACTAAATCCCCATCGACTATGGAAAACTTCTTGAGATATATTATGGCTTGCACCATAGCTTTGCTTTCGAAGAGATAACATAAATCATGGGTTAACTTGGAGCACTGATGAGGTGAAATTCCTCATAGATATCTGTAACATTACAACACAACTTGCTGTAAATCTTAAAAACATGGTGGCTTTCACCACAGTGTCAGTATATCAGAGAATATCAACAGTGTCAGTTTATACGAGTTTGCAATTCACCTTGCAAAAGCAGAAGCCTGGGGAATGACTTATCATTGGTTTGATGACCTACAAAACATTCTTGGGACTAAGCCCGTCATGAAATCTGTGGATATTGTGGAATCCTATGACCATGATGCTAACCAGTGGCGGGCGGTGGACGGAAAACCGAGGGGGCGGAAAACATCCCTTGAAATGGATGAGATTAGTGACCCGATTTCAATCATTGTTCTTGGTCAACATGTTAGTTTCCCTTATAATGAAATGTTTAGGCCAGTGAATAATAAATTCTAGAAAATGTTTAATTCACATGCCTTAATGGGCAACTCTTTACGAAAAAACCACTGTGGATTTTCCGTGTTAAATTTTGTCACATCCTAAGCAAGTCGTCAAACCTGTGCGTAATGATTGTTTAATTGAAAAAGATTGAAATGCGCTCTTTTTTTGCATTCAACTGATGCGTTTGGTTTCTCGTCTTAAAGAAGACAATTAGCTACACCTGAGAGGGGAGAGTTCAAGTGTGTTTCACCAGGGAAATTGACTGAAAACAGATCAAGACTAATAAGCAGTTTAAAGACATGTTTATCGCCCCCCTTGTTCGCTGTCCACCGCCCGCCACTGATGCTAACGATTTTCTAATGTTATCACCATTGATAGCCGTGCTGATAAAGTCGACTCAGCTGAAAAGAGTGTGTGTATCATTTCTTGATCTTGTCTATACTAGTCACACAAATGTGTAACTGAATCAACAATAAATGTTAAAGTAAATTTTTTAATATTCATGCTAGTTGAGGGCAGTAATATTCCACATTCATACAAGGCTACTGGAATGAATCTGGTTATTGTTCCATAAAAGTTTCCCTCAATCAGCTAATGGGCTGCCCCAGAACACAAAAACTACAGAAACATTCTGTCTAATGATGCGACAGTCCACTTACAGTTGCATTGTGAAAGCGAAACTGAACTACCAGGAAGACACAACATTGTTAAAACTAAATCCCTAATTCAGAGCAAAACAAACAGATTGCAGGTCCAAAAAATTTGTCGATTTACAATATTCTGCTGTAAAACATTGAAGAATTAGAGAGGACAAAGTCTAGTTAAATGACCATCTCATAATAAAATATAAACTAAAAATTTCAGAGCAGCAGTTCCATTGGGGTATCTACAGCTATCCTTCAGCTTGTTAAATCTTCATGAGAGAGTTGAAACTGTGCCTTTTCTTTCCAAGCGTCTCTCTTCTTTATTCTTATTGTAAAAGTGACTAAGTCAATTACATGATGGGGACAGAATGATTTTTGGCCGCGCAAAATTATGATCAGTTCAGGTTTTTCAATGGTACATTCCTTATGAAGGAAGTTCAGGTGTGCAGGTGCAATCCCATAATGCTCTTTTCTGCTACCAGCCATGCAACTGGGAACAAATTGAGCACAAATGAAACATTTCTAAAGCTTGTGTGGCTCAGCTGGCTTTGGCATGATTGGGCCCAATGCTCCACAACTCTAGCACCCAGGCCCTTCTTCTCTATGTTCTAACACTGGTTGCAGGAAGCCATTATCGCTAAACATTCCCAGAAGGGCCAGAGTCTCCTCAGCTGCAAACTGGGGCATAAATCATTTTTTCCTGTGCGGAGATTTTACGCCCCTCCTGGGGTGAACTTTTCATTTCTCATTCTCTCCCCTCAGCAGCGGGATCTTATCAGCCACCTGCGCAGAGAAGGAGGACCTGCAGACTACAGCACAACAGGGAGCAGAAAGACTTGGAGATGCATGCAAGCACAGACACACACACATGCATGTGCATGTGCTGACACACGGACATACCTTACACATAGGCACGTGCGCACACATACACACGCTGATTTATTACGATGAACATTGAGCATCAGCTCAATGATGTGAAATGCCTCACAAGAGCCTGCTTAGGACCTCTAAGCACTGGCCAGATTGAAATTAACTGCAAAACACAAATAGGCTCATGTAAAGATTTCATTTTTTTTTTGAACACACTTTACAAAACAGGATATTACTCAGAGACTATATCAGCACAGAGCAAATATTTAAAAAAAAAAAGAAAAGAACAATAAACATAAAATGTGGAGTTTTTATACAAAGTTATACTCAGATGTAAAAATAGGGTCAAACTTCATGCTTGGTAACCCATGGCTTGTAGCTTACTAGTTCAGTGTTGCATAAGCGGATAGGAATTTTGTGTCTATGTCTCAGACTTTGTGAAACCTCACTGTTAAAAATATTCTTGCATAAATTGCCGCATAAATCGCAAGCAAGATGGGTGACATGGCCCTCAGTTCTATTGAGGCAGAAAGCACTCTTCAGACGGTACCCTTGTGTAGCAGGACAGTGATAATATTGCAGCTGCAATTCCTCCCATGTGATGCATGGAAACTAAACTGATTTTAAAAACACCATATTAAATGTTTAGATTCTTCTTTCACTGGAATAGCATGAGCCTATCATCCACTTTCTGTTCATTATTGTAAAACTAAACTTTGGAGAATTAAAAAATAATTGTATGCATATATGATACAATAACTGGGCCATGCAACAGAGATTTGATGTTAACAGATGGATTCAATCTATAGAATAAACGCTGTTAAATGAGTTTTGTCACATTGCTCGAAGATGAATCCACCGCATCAAGCCCTTTGAGATCTCCATTTCACACTCCTTTAGGAATGTATGGAGTATGACAACCACCATAATGCTATTAGTCTGGAAAGCAGTGATTCATGTATCCTCATACATTCCTTAGAAATGCAATCTGTCACCACTAAAATGGCTGCTGACACAGGCATTGAGGAGGTCATTTTTTTGTGTGCATTCTGCTGAGAATTTCAGCTTGAATCAGCCGAAGCTGGTCAAGATACAGTATTTTAGCTGTGGAATAACAGTTTTACCTGGTCAACCAGTTGGTCACCAGCTGAGCAGGCAGTGTTGTCAGCTCATCCAGCAGTTGACACCAGCTTAATCAGCTGGAGAACAGCTTTGATTGGTTACAGAACAGCTGTAGTCAGCTACATGTTTTTAAAATACTGCTCAAACCATTTTAACCCCTTGAGCCCAAGGGTTTATTCGGAGTTATCGCTGTTATTGGAGAGAGTAGTGTTATTAGTAGTGTTGGTGAAATCTGGGTTGATATTTGGTGAAATAATACTTGTGAATTGGAGACCTGGGTGCAAGAAGTACATAAGTCACATTTTCCAAAAAATGAGCTGACACTACTACCATAAAGTAGAGTGTCATGTGCATCATTTAAAGCCAAAAAATTCCAAATATAAGTACTTAAGCCCTCAATACTGATATACGGCCTTCCCTGAATCTACTGAATTTTTGCGCAAGAAATACTCAAGTCTTTGCAGAAGTACTCAAGTCCTTGACATCATCAGGAACAAGTGCCTAAGTCCATGACTGTCCAATCAGCTGCTAGTATGTGTCATGTGACAAACATAGCAAAAATGACTGTTTGGCAATCAGAAAATGATTGAAACGGCATTTGTGTGGTAAAAGTACCGAAGTCCATGCATTTTATGGCAATAAGTACCGAAGTCCAGGCATTTTATGGTAAGAAGTACCAAAGTCCGAAACTGTTTTTCTTGTTTTTTTCGTAATAAAGCATTATTTTTCCACAAAAACATGTCTGTCTACTTTGTATGACCCCGGGACTAGCAGCAGGCGCTACTGAATGTTATCTTTTAAAAAAAGTATCTGCAGCATGTTTTCAAAACTTTGACCCTCAATATCTCAAAAGTGTTATTTTGTGACTAAAGTACTTCTTGCACCCAGGTCTTCAATTGCATCAAGGCTAACAAGAGCTGTAATGTACCGACTACATTATGCTTGGTATCTTCGGAAAGAGTGTTGTCTTCAGTCTCAGGTGGTCTCAGAACACAATCTTTAAAAAAATGGTGGGAATGACGAACACATTATTTTAGGCTTTTTTACGCCCTGAATCTTTTCCCTTAATCATTTGTTCCATTCCAATGCAATCTCTATTTTAAATTTTTTTTTTCCAAGTTAAAGGCACTTCATTCAAACAGGACAATAGAATGTCCTTTTTGTCCCAAGTATGTTGTTAAGAGACACAATAGTAAAAAATGCTCTTTTAATGGCTATTAATTTGAATTACACAATCTCCTTACCATTGCACCATTGTTTGGTTAAATGCTGAGTTAATCCTGGATGATTTCCAAATGTAATTCCCAATGCCTTCCTTTAGTAAATGTGTCCCTCAGCATCTAACTAGATTTGTTACTTTTAGGTTAAAAAAACTTGGTATAATTGCTTCAACAGCATATTTGTTTTCTTAGCTCTTTGTTGTCTTTTTGAGAATAAATTTGGGAATCAGCAAGAATTTTCTGACTTTGATGGTATGTGCAGAGCCCAACTCAAGTTATTATATCTGATGTGCAGATAGTGAGAGGGCTTTTGAGGTTGGATTCTTCAGTAAGCATCTTATTTCTGTGCATCTGATCGTCGACATGTTTTGTTTTTGTAAATCCACCTACTGTCTAAAGCACTGTTTTTGGAACATTTTTTTCTCAAAGACTTTAATTTTAGCTGACTTTAAGGCTCCTGATGGTACTCATCTAAGCTGAAATTTAAATATATTTATGGAATATTGGGGGTGTGGGATGCCTTGTCTTGCCTGGATCCAGTTTTTTGATGCTGAATCGAATCTTAACAGAAAGAAATAGAATGTGATTCTCAAAATAATGAATGTACCATTCCAGAATGTATCTTGAGCCCCTTTCAGATTGACAGTTCACTCCGTATCAGCACAGCAACAGCTCCAGAGCAGCACCGGGTTAAAGTTTGATGTGAACTGATTTACGGCGGATTAATTTACTGCGGCGTAGTTTACCCCGGAGTAATTTAAACCACCTCTGGAGGTGGTTTAGCTCCGGGGCAGCACCGGAGAAGCACCGGATTAAGTGCGATATGAATTGCACTCCTGCTCAGCACCGTATTAAATTTACTCAAGCAGAGCGGAAATGGTCAGCGTTCGTTGAACAGTTTTCCGCTCATGCGCCAAACGAAGGCGCAGGTGTCCAGGAAGGGTGTGTACTGCTGATCAGCACCATTCACCCTTAGTTTGATTAATGAACGTATCGGTTTTATATATTTATATTTTTTTTATACCAATGTCCATAATGCATCGCGCACGATCACGCAAAGGGAATTTCCGGCTCATGCCAAGGCTTCGGTTTAGGAAAATGATACCATGACGACTAATAGGGTGGGGAGATTTCGATATGAATGGGTCTCGCTGATTTAATGCAGACATTTTATGACTTTTATACGGTGTTTCCAGGTCGATATGAATGGGTTTAAGTGGGAGTGCTGATCCGCAGCAGCACCGGATTGCGATTGGGTGTGTAGATATGAATGTGGTATTGGTCCTTTCAACTGCACTCAACTGAAGCTTTGGCTTCCACCATCTTCAATGCATTTTATTCAAAAATGATAAATACAAAATCGGGCTTACTTGTGTTATATGTGTCTGCAATTTGCCTCTAATGAGGCCACCATATTTCATTAGAATTTTCCAGAAACATTGGAGGTAAACATATGATATAATAACGGAACCCACAAGGATCAGGTTCATTTATGACACAAACTCATGCAGTTTCTGTCTTACATAACTCCGAAAGCATCATGTCTGCCATCTGTGAGGCTGTAAGTGAAAAGACAGTGTTCAAGGTAAATCAAGAATTCCTTATTAAATTTGCACTTTCCAATGTGCCCATTTCCAATGCCTGCACAATCAATTTTAACCCTTTTGTGCAGAATACAAATAATGCCAATTTTTCCTGTTATTCATGAGCCTATTTAGGCTTTACAACTCAGTATTTGTGTCACAGAGACTGTGGAAAATTACTCCAGCGAAGCAAGACAGTTGGAAATTCAATTTCAGAATTATTTAGGAATTAAAGTTTGGAATTTACGGACGCCGGTGTTTATATCTGCGCAAAGGGATTAAATGAACTGATCAGTGAGTTTTGGATAATATATACCGAAATCTCATTTTTCTGGGTTTTTATAATCCACCTTGTGACTATTGTAGCTTTTGTTCACAGTTAGGTTGAGAACAGGGAATTTGTTGAATATCAAACTCTGACATTTTAGCCTCTTCTGAAAGGCTACACTGGAATGCTGTTTCCCAGTAGCACTGCCTCACACATTACCCTCCTGATTATTTACAGGGGGAGGAGTGACGGCATTTAGAGAATGGTGGGGATTTTAGGATCTACAGGGCAGAGTCAGAAACCTGAGCAGTAGGGGACTGTGGTGGGGGAGCGGGCATGAGTCTTTTTAGTTGATTTCCAGGCACATCAGTCTGCCTCCTGCACTGAAAAGGAAAATGGGGGAAAACTACCCTATAAGGCCGGATTGGTTTCTCATCACCTGGTGCGCAGTTTGGTTAAATCAAGCCCCAGATCCTGCATTAAGACTTTCAGCGGCTCTGCTGATCAGGGCAGCTGAGGACTGGGGCAGCAGGAGCACCTGATGAAGCTACAAGGTTGATTTTGATTGGTTGTGCCAAGCGGCTCATTATGCTGTGCCTGCTGTTCAGGAAGTTGCAGATTTCCTGGGACAGGGTTGGGATTTTGTCAGGAGCCGACAGAGGTTGATTTTGATTGGCTGTGTCAAGCGGCTCATTATGCTGTGCCTGCTGGTCAGGAAATTGTATCTTTTCCGGAAGGAAGTGAAAACAATATGTAACGTTCATATGCTGACAGAGCTGATAAAAGGAAGAAACGAGCGGGAGCGAGAAAGAGATGAAATGTGATGTGGACGAATGTTCAGAGTGACCCTGGGTGCATCTGAACTCTCTTAAACAGGCAACCCTTTCTCTTCCTCTTCACTTCTCCACCTTGATAGATAATGTCATATGGGTCAAAGAGAAGTTGCAGGGAGATTTTAAAGGTACCTTGGGATATGTTTGAGAACTAATATGCCCTTTGCTTCAATTCATCATGAGCTCAAAGGCGAAGATAGCCTTCGCAATTCATTTTAAAACTTGAGGACACAAAAGATGTATCCAGTCACTTCAGCTGCAAAGGATTGTTTTCCATAATCCAGCTTTACTTTCTTCCAAGGCGGGTCTTGTGTTACCATGCTCGAAGGAAGTAACCAAGGAGCTAATCGCCCCCGTTCCTTTGTGACTTAGACAATTTGTTGCTCTTTGTCATTGCTACAAGCCAAACAATTTCCAGTTCTTGATAGTTTGCGAGAAAGGTTGCTTGCTCTTTACAGAAGTCGGATGCACCCCCTGTTTAAGTGAGAAGATTTAACTAAGTGGTCGCATATGATGAAGAGATGAAGAATGATGACGAAGAGTATGATCGATATTAGAGCAGGGTATGGACCAGTAACAGGACATACACACAGGCTCTGAGCTGGGTATGTGCACCTACCTTATTGCATGTGGTATTTGTATAAACACACAAACACACTTTCCTCTTCAGCCATGCTGGTCCATATTTTGCGTTTGCACAAAATTAGGTACACACTCGCAAGCGCAGGTATGCGTGCTCATAAAAGAATGCAGTATAAATGGCCAAAGCACGCAGAAAAAAGATGCCACTTGCACATTGTCTTTCAAAAGGCTCTAATATTAACCCAAACCAAAAATAGGGAGGAAATACACAAAATAATACACATGTGCAAAACTCGCACTTATGGTAAAACGAATCCCTTCGAACGCAGACACACACGATGACTCAGTTTCACACGTAGGAAGCCTGACACATGCTGTGTTTCACACGTCTCTCACAGCTCATAAAACCCCATATTGAAATAAGCCATTAAGCACATAAATGAATTCTACTCTGACACATCCGACTGTGCTATCAGGATGCATCTCTTTAAGAGCTGTTTGATGTGCTTGTAATGCTCCTTGTAATATCTGTCAGTGATAATCAACCCCAATCCCTGTTCTCATTACTCTGTCTCAAGTGTGCTACATTATTCCCCCTCAGTAAGTCATTTACCTCAGGACTAGTGATGAGAAGATTTCAATTAGGGGTACACCATGTCAACAATCATGTGCCGTTAATTACGATATCAGTGCTACAGCCTGGCTTTTGAAATTTGGGAAGTCTGGCTGCAGTCATTCTTGCCACCAGCTTATTGCGGTGAAGTAGCGCTTTATCCCCATTAGCAGAGGGAGCTCGCCAAGCCTTGTATCCCTGAGGGAAATGTCATAATGTAAAGGACAGCTGTTATGCTGCCTAATTAAACTACAGCACAGCACAGGTGAAGGTGGTCTTGAGAGCTTCAGGCTACCTCCTGCTGTACAGGATGGTTTGCATTCTCATGGGTAACTTGGACTATGCTAATCTGCCATTCATCCCCCCCCCGTATAATTTTCATCCCGAGAGGATATTTGTTTAAGACACATACTAGTATCCAGAATGTGTGCATTTGTCTATATGAGTATGAATGTCTGCACACCTGGATTGGTATTGCTGCAATCACTGTGTGTATACATATGTGCTGGTCAGTACATTTTGCAATGAAATACACACACTATTTGTGAATGTGGTATGAGTGCTGGGTAAAACTTATCTGTACCTAAGTGTTGTGTTTACAGTATGTGGCAATCTTCACACGCAGCCATTCTGTGTGTGCTGCAGCACTCTGAGTCTATGTTGTTTGATGAAGCAAAGGCATCTGTGAGCACAGAGGAAGCCCTGCCTATGTGTGAATGCACTAGTGTAACCCTATCTGTCACTGCCAGTTAAACTGGCCCAAAGGAGCCATCGCTCGTTCAGTATCAGACTGTTAAAGACCTCACGGCCTGTCGTCTGTCTTCAGGTAAACATCGCCCCCGCCTCCGCCTGCATTTGATAAATTGAAGACTCTGGAGTGAGTTGCCTCTCAGAAATCAAATTGCAGTGAGATCCCCACAGTTATTAGTCACAGTAGAAACCAAATTGCTCTTATCCCCATGACAGCGGCACCTACAGTTCTACATAGGATTAGAAATTATTTTTGGCACAAGGTTAACGTGCCAATTACAGAAAAGCAGCATCCATGATTGATGTCCTCTGCAACAGAAATAAGCAAAGAGCAGGAATAATCAGTTATGTGTTCTTAGTATTCATTTGCTACCTCAGCAGGTGATCTGCAATCTCACCCCCCACAGAAGCTCAATTAACAGCCAGATGCCTCGGAAAAATTCCTATTGAGCTGTCTCAAACCGACTGATGAGTCACAAATTACCTTCCCTGAGAGCCACCATCTTACTCTACACCACTACTTCTCTTTGTACTTGTTACTCAGATTTTACTACCAGTGTAGGTCTTTTACATAGCTAAACAGAACCAAAACTAGAAGGCGAATAAAGCGGAAATAACTATGCTGTGGTCTGTGAGCGCAGGTATCCTGAAGTCTTCCTGAACTCCTTAGCGCAGAATATAAATAATGCCATTTTTTAATTATTATGTGTAAAACCCCACCAAACAATACCAACCACGGAAATTGCAGGGGGCGAAGGCTCAACGTGTTCTTTTGGGCTGGTGTTAACAAGCGCGATCTCGTGGCTGGTGCAAATCACAATAAAATGAATCAATTTTCTCCGCTGAAAGAACGGGGCACAAAAGCACAACGGTTACAATTAGTCTGACTCCATAGTAAATTTAGAATACCAAATTTAGTTATACTCTCGTTACATATCTGACTCCAAATTAGGATTAGAATTTATAATTTAGGGAAAATATTATGCCTCGAACTCTTAGGAGACAACCGCCATCACTCAACATATGCTCCTGGGTATTAGCATTGCTGCCGAATCTCAGGTTCGTTGGTAATATCAGGGGATTGGAAGTCAAACATCACAGCAACAGCATCTTTTGGCATGAATACTGCGAACCCAGATCTATGCACGCCCATGGGTTCCTTCAGGGAATTTTAACAGATAACCGACTTTTCGTCCATGGGTTTCCTTAAGGTTAAAATCCCAGAACCGGCAATACATAAACCCTTTATGTAAGTAGATCATGATTGTCTCTCCAACTTAATAAAACCAATTCCCATACCAAGCTGCTGGCCAGTCCGTCCTCGGTTGGGATTAAACCCCTAAGTATCCGCCGTAACGTGGCTAGAATAAATAAAAGGATTAGGAGTCACAGAGACCACGCAAGTTTAAAGAAATAACAATAATTTATTCACCAGGTAGGCAAGAGCTTAAATCAACAGACCAAACATCAGTTCCCACGAATTTAGACAAATATAAAAGTCATACCTGGCGAAAGCTACACACACAGAGTTGTGTGAGGGCGAGATCAGAGAGACGATCCGCCATAGCTATAGAGGCTACACACGGCATAGTGGTGCACGTGTGGGAAGTCGGCTGCGATCTTCCATACTTAAAAAGGCTACACACGCACTTGCGTACGCGGGGAGAGATCGGATACGATCCTCCCAGAATGAATTGTTTCTCTTTGCTTTAAGCCAAATCACGTCTTTGATCCAGGCGGCATGGCCATAAATTACCTGGAAGGGGGGTCGAATCTGGTTTTTGGGTTTCCACCATTTGGAGGATGTAATAAAACAATAAAGCAGAGAGAGAAGAACAGGATGATTACCTAAGAGGACTCTGACCAATTTTCAGGAGTTTCCAAAAGGGAATGAACCATAATTTCAATGGAAATGAAACATACTCCACCCAACTCCTTGGATTCCCCTGAGAATAACAAGACCAAATATGATATGAATATGTACTAATATGATGCAGTTGTTATGAAAAGCTCTTAAACTGGATTATGGTACAAGCCAATTTTGGTTATGAGCACATAAGTACTGCATAGTAATATGTGGAATATATGAGAAGGGTTTGACATTACTATAGTGTCAGAAAATGTAAACAGATGAGTTTAAGGTCCAGTTTCATGAAAGACATGGCCAGGGCCGGGGATGAGGTTCAAGGGGGGGGAACTGTGATAGTTACCCCCCTCACGTCGCCAGAGTTCTGCTGATTGTCCTGGGCCGTCATAACCCCCCTCCCCAGTCTTCCACAGACACAGTCTCAGCTAGATTTCCCATCTTACAGTACTAGCCTATTTAGGCTTTAAAACTCAGTGTTTGTGTCACAAAGATTTAGGAAAATTATTCCAGTGAAGCAAGATTTTTGGAAATTCAATTACAGAATTATTTAAGAATTAAATTTCGAAATTTGCTGACGCCAGCGTTTATGTCTGCACAAAGGGTTAAAGAGCACTTATGACTGTGACTCTGACTTGACTGTCTGATATTTTATGATTTTTAGATCATACTATTCACAGTCATCGGCACATTGTAAGATTCAAAGAGAAAGCGGTTAAAGGCTGTATCAGCGATTTGACGTCACTTTTGTTGACAGTTGAAACGTGCTCAAAACACAACAGAGCCGCTCGCCCCTCCCCTTCAGAAGCTTGGAACATGAACGCGCTTTTCTTAAAGTGAAACTTCGGAGTAAAGCTGCTTTCACACCGGACATGAAACAAATTTTTCGCGCGACAGCTTACTAAGTCAATGCAAAGACGCGAATGCACGCGTTTCGCATGTATTCGCGTCTTTGCATTGACTTTGTAATCTGTAGTGCGAAAAATTCGTTTCGCGTCTGGTGTGAAAGCAGCTTAAGAATGGCTCACTCAGCTGGATAAATGGCCGTGTACAGCTCGTTGTGATAGCAACAAAGACGACCACTGCCAGACGATAAATTTACACCATTAATGCTAGCTACAACAAGGTATCTGACAAGTATCTTAGCCCAGCTTTACAAAATGAGCATTAACAACATCACATAGATCACCACTTTTAGCTAAACTTATCACGCGGTTATACATTCATGGACGAATTTCAACTCTGAGTACTAACCAGAGAAAAAATGTTATTACAGGAACACAAACTCTGGTTTGATCAAACAGAATTAGCAAACTCACTAGCTTGCCAACCGAGAGTTAGCAAAGGTTGCTAACTCGCTCTAAAGAGGAAATATCGATCTCTCTGTTTGATTCATTCTGACCAGCATGATCTATGCAAGATAGCCTTACAAAAACAATACACGAGCTTCCCTCAATTTTGCTTGTGATGACAATTTACAATTCACGTCCAACCGAGTTAGCACCAGCTCTACTCACCTCAAGTAGAAACAAGGCGACCTGGGCATCAGAATTAAAACCATTCAACTCCCAGACTTCTCTCCAGCGTTGGTAT
Source organism: Gymnothorax javanicus (assembly GCA_029692085.1). Lineage (NCBI taxonomy): Eukaryota > Metazoa > Chordata > Actinopteri > Anguilliformes > Muraenidae > Gymnothorax > Gymnothorax javanicus. Next base: position 12,716,566 of record CM056205.1, read on the forward strand.
GCTTTCCCTATGTTTATTTGGGACTTCGCATAGCTGCGATCGCGTTCCTTTTTCCTCGACATGCACTCGTTCGAGCGTCTCTTTTTCGGTTTAGCTTCCACCATGCTTCATTCTGCCGCATCGGTAGTGACACTTTTCGTTGCTCAGTCCCACCCACTTGTCATGCATGAGCAAGGAACTGGCGCAGAAGACCCACCCTGCCCTCCGATTCGTTGGAACACTTTTGTTGATGTTTGGGGACGCGGGTAGGTCCCCACAAGTTTGTGTATCTTTCTCAGTGTCTACCTGGCTGTAGGTGGCCTACAGAGACCGGAGTTTTTCACCGCCCACTCATGAGAGGAGCTGCTAACAGATTGTGAGGAAAAATCTCCTGTACGTAACAAATTATGTTTTGGCCCAGAATCGCTGATACAACCTTTAATTTGAGATAAATGAGAAAAAATACGAAATGTCACATCTCATTTCTCTTGTTGTCCTGAAGATGAATACCTCCCCTTTCACATGAAGACTGCACAAAGCTACAGCTCTGGCTTCTCCAGATCTACCTTTCTGCTCTAGGTCATAGCACAGCTTCCCCTAAGTTTAATCGAATACTTAAATATCATTACTCACATCAGTAATACTCCTCTAATCTCAGCACTAGTAGCAGTTTCGCACCAACTGATATGACTGCTCACATAATGCCACTCCTGCGTAAACTATACTAGTCAGACAGCACTACAGAGGCTTCAGCTACTTTTCAAAACTACTATGCATACCACATACTGTACTCGAGGTCACATTTTCTTTTCAATGTGTCATTTTTGGAATGACTAAGAATTCTTTCTTTAATCTTGGGGTATTCTGCTGAGGGAACAATTTTTGTGTTCCATCTGAGGGGATATATTGTATTTGTTCTTGCTGAACTCCACATACGTTGCGCATACCATAAAGGATGACTCATGAAATTTTTTTTTTTTTTTTAACGTAAAGAATAATTTGTTTTTGCACTGAATATGATCAGAGGTGTCAAGCCATGCTGTGTTTTTCTTGAGCTAGGCCTTATTACAGAGGCCTATTTCACTGCCAGTCATTGCATTTCATTTGAGGAAACTGAGAAATTGCAGTCCATCAAAATAAAAACTATTTTTCTTTTCAGCAAGCAGCTCAGTGGTCATTTGAGGACCGAGGTAATTATAAAGGAAAACTTTATGCAGTGAGCCAATTTGTGTGCACAATGAGAATAGTGCCAACTTCATTTGAAATACAAATAGCCAGTTTGCTGAATAGCATTCAAAGATCACAGATCTCCCAAAGGTAATTTTATCCATTATGTTTTGTTGAATGAGAGTGGCAGCCATGACAAACAATCGAAGCATTTTTTTTAAGTGCAATTAATTTAAACAGCAGAATGTGTGCTGAAGAAATGCAAGTGCAATGGTGGCCCGTGTATAATTTCAACCTGATCATTTCAAAATTCTGATTTATTTTATTGAAAAAAGCTATTCATCCCTAAGTAATTGCCTCCTTGGTTAATAAATAAACCAATTAAACACAACTGCGTTATTGATAACTGCGTTAAATTTTACTAGACACACCCAGGCATGAATACTGCCAGCCAGGTTGAATCTAAACATTATTTCAATTGAGCCTGTCGGGCAATGGGAAGCAGGCAAATAGCATTTGATGCCTGTTTTGCTGATGACTTGTTGAGCTAGATCAACGGTCTCCTCCTCTAGTTCACTGTGACTTTACAGAAGTCTGTGCCCTTCCTTCAGTCTCCTGGGGGAGGGCCGCCAGGTTGTCCTTGAGCTTGTATTAGCAGGACGGGTAAGCCAGAGCTCAATCTCCCCTCTCCGCCCACTGACCTGAATGCACAAGGAATTTAATTCCCACCCCTAACCGTGCAAAAGCACTCAGCTCTATAATGGCCTACAGTCTTCTCCTTAAATGATCCGGGGAGAGTCTCAGAGAGAAGCGGTTTGAGGATAGTGCACCGGGCATTGAAACACAGTCTGCATACCCACCACTGCCAAGACAAACAGATACATTAACCTCTACAGCCTAAACAAATCCCCTCCCGCTCCACTGCATGAATTCATCTGATCCTGATCTGACCCTCCTCCGGTTCTCTTTGAGAATGACGAAGGTCGGGCGTCGCATTGCAGGGTCATCTGCTGGTGTGTTTTCACCACGCTCCAGCAGGCTGGCCTGTCCCAGGGAGTTGAAGCTCTTTTTAATTTTGTTGTGAATTCAGGAGGAAAGATTGCACTCTCCCTCTGTTTGCTTAATCAGCCATGGAGGAATCACCAATGGCAGGTCAGGTCCAATTACTGCTTCTGCCCTCATTTATATGTTCCTGGTGAAATCAGGCCGGAGAACAACCCCCTTTCACCCGCCCCCACCCAAAAAAAAAAAAAACTTGCTGGTTCTTTATAACCAGTTCTCCAGAAAGACTTTGATTTGTGCCTGTGTGTGTTTGTGTGTGTGTGTGTGTGTCTGAGTGTGTGATTTATCCTGATGTGTTAGAGATCGACAACATGTGACAGGACTCTCATTCACAGTGACAGATCAGTGCCTTGGGATTACATGGTCATTATTCTGACTTTTATCAGTCTCAGTGCCTCAAAAAGACAGAAAATTGAGCTAGTATATTATGATACCCATAGCGAATTTGGGAACAAAACATGCATAGTGCTGTGATGTGTTTGCTTAAGGGCCAGGGGCTGTTTTACATACACACTACTGCCCACACTGTGCTACAGCAGTCTCTGTGACTGCATTATGCCCTATGGGCACATGGTGTTATTGAGTATGTACAGGAGCTACAGTATAGCACAGGTCTCAGGAGGGATGAGTCTCTCACTGCCCTGTATCACCTGAGGCTCAACCCTGTGATGCTGTAGGGTGCAGGATACGCCTACAGTCAGCACATGTGTGCACTGAGGTCAACCACAGGTCTTTCATAGATTTTACTCTACATATAGTTTTGTGAATTCATTTGGTCATAGGATGATAGATGTCTCTGCAATGTGGTGGGATTCTCACCAAAACCAAAAGACCTGTTGATGTTTTTCTTAAATTAAAAGTTTTTGTTAAAATATCTGAAAAGGACATTGTGCAGGTGACATCTTTTTTTTTTTTTTTTTGTGGGAATAGTTTAATGAATTTGTTCTGTTAAGTATTTTGTATATCCACGAAAGAACACATAATCAACTTATATTTCTAATATTTATATACTTCAATATTTCTATTGCTCATGTCTCCAGACTTGTCTTGGTATATCACTATGAATGCATAAGGCCTCAAAGCTCATGAAAGGATGTTCCCTGTGAAGGATATGGAGTACTGCACTGATTGGGCTTAAATCTCTGTTATTGTCTGGTTGTTGCTGAAACCTTGTCATGGTGGCTGTGAAAGCCATGCCAGTCTGGTCCTTTTATGTACAAATGTAGCTTATACTATGAGCCCTCTCTCATTCTTATCATGCTGTGGTCTTTTTTGAACATCACAAGAAGCGCAGACAATGATGCAACAATATGCTCTCTCAGCTGTTGTCTGATTTTTCTCAGAAGTTAATGCTCCATCTTCTCTGCATTCTACTTGACAGCTAAACTTTAAAAACACCTTTGCCTTGTAATCACTCCTGGCTTTGTTCAGTCTCTTCAGAGTAGCACTCACACCTGGAGTTCCATCGCTTATTTCTGAAGTGCACTGTTCTTGATTCCTGTAATTGTCACAGCTGAGGTACTTGGAGCACACAGCAGTACGTCAGACTTCTAGAAATGATCTGTAATCAGGCTTGTGAGGGGAAATCACAGCACTATCGAGTATGATTCATAATTTAAAGCACACAAACAAAGATTAGGCCAAAGCTTTGAGTTGAGCTTTATTTATTTCTTTATTTCTTTATTTTTGATCCCCATTAGTCACTGCCTCAGCAGTGACAATTCTTCCTGGGGTCAGCATTAAAAATATTGCAGCATACAACAATTATCACAGTTAAAAATAATAGAAATAATATAGCATAATTTTAAAATAAGAGAATACATACAAGTCAGTTAAAAATACATATATGCACAAATATATTATATACACGCACATAAACATATATACACAATCATATATACTTGTATATGTATATACACACACACACACACACACACACACACACACACATACATACGCATTCACACATGATAAAGTAGACATAACTCATCAGAATTCAATAAATGGACAGAAATTAGAAAGAAGAAAAAACCTCTCTCTGCATTACATTTTTTTCTCAGTCTCTTTTTGAAACCAACTCTGCTAACAATTGAATGCAAATGCTGTGGAAGTCTGTTCCAATAAATGATAGCCCGATACATAACAGTCCTTTTTAGGGCTTCAGTTCTAGGTTTAGGAAGAGTAAAATGACCATTCAAAACTTTTCTAGTGCCATCTATCAAGTCTAAATATATTGTAGCCTTGTATGGTTACCTCCTCATTGTTCATCAATACATCCAGGTGGGTTTCAGAAACTGAAACTATGCGTAGATCATTTTCATACATCTCAGTACTCAGATCATTTAGCTTATTCGCTATAGCCCATCTAGGCAGTGCATCTTTTCCTGTACGTTTCTAGAGCACAAGATCCATGTATTTTCTCTGGGAATGATGCTAGGAAACCAAAGTTTAGTCACATGCACCTTCCACAGAGTAAAGGTTAAAAGCAAAGTAATAGCACTGCCTAGCTTGAGACACCTGTACCTGTTGATATCTACAAGCTAAACAATGACTGATTTTACTGTACTCAAGTGGACATTAAGTAACAAAATACTGATTCAATCATTCCTCCTAATTGCTCAACTTACCTGTATGGAAATTGTATGTTATAAAAAGCTAATTCAGTTGGTGAACCTTGGCTGTCAACATTATTTTCCTTGTTACTTTTTTACATGATCATCAGTTAAACAAAGATTGTTTAATTGCAGAATATATTAAGTAATCAGCTGTGCAGCCAGCCTTTTGCCCAGGGTTGGTGTCTTTTCCTGTGGTCTTATTCATAACATTGCCTTTTTCAGGCAGTAATTAAATGGCTTGCAATAACATATTATAAAACTCATGGTCACACTTTAGATGAAGTGTTGCGCATAAAAGCTTTATACAACAAGTATAATGCCTTCATAAATGAGACATAATGTCTTCATAAATCATGCATAAGCAAATGTCATGCTTTTTAAAGGGTGAAATAACATCCTTATTCAGCATGTCATGCCAAATGTGACAATGACAGTGTCGCTTAGCTGACAATGTTACCCTTTATAGTATTTGGCCCCTAGCTAAGTGACATTGTCAGTTATATGACATCTGCCATCACATGCTGAGTAAGGATGTGTTATTTCACCCTTTACAAAGCATGAAATTTGCTTATGTATGATTTATGAAGACATTATGTCTCATTTATGAAGGCATTATTTGTTTACATGCTGCATAAAGCCTTTATGTGCAACACTTCATCTAAAGTGTGACCAACTCATAATGAAATGCAGCAATGCATGCAGAGAGTTTATCATAGTAATTCATAAATGCTGGTTTCAGCTCGTCAGGACGATTAATTGCTGGAAACAGTTTGACTTCTGATGTTAATATGTGGCCTGCAGTATGTCACCACGTCCAATTTAAAGGCCAGATGCATAGCCCTGTTGCTGCAACGCTGACACCTGACTTAAGATTAAAAGCTTTTCTCTGTCCTTCCATGTGCTCATTTGTGTTGCAGTCAGATGTGCGGGCACTCTCCTGATGAAGGGAAATGGGAATTGCTCCACTGTCAGAAGCCCTTCATCTTTTTCTTTTCTCAAGTAAATTGGACTTTAGGGTCTTATTTGTCAAGGCGCAGGGGAAAGGGGAATAGTGTATGTGAGGGGATGAATATTGTGTTTTTTCCATGAAAAATGATCTTTTCAATCAGCAAGACCATGATTTGCCTTTAAGAAAAACTGTGATAAACAGGTGGGGATTACAGTGCGCTGCTCATGGTGGAGTCCATTTACCTCTGAAGTTGGAAGTTGGAGCCGATAATGATGTCACACCTGAGTTGACTGCCTTCCAGTACATAATCTGGAAAACTGACTTTGGTCAGTGGGGTTTACTCTGACCAGGATAGCCATTGTTAGCCATTTTTAGCAGTACTAGTTGATAACAATGCGTTACATTACGCATTACAGTATTTTTCGCGCACAAACACTGTAGCAGCATGTCCAGAGATTAAAGCTGTCAGTACTGTGTGCGGGACTGATTTAATGAGAAAAAAAAATAAGACAGTAGGGTTAATAAACAGTGTATTACTACATTTTTGACTCTTTTGATACAGGGAGCGGCATATCTTGAACTTGGAACTTGGGGTTGATGGAGTTCCTCCGACTTTCTGAGTGGGAAATCCGACTTCAGGGGGCATTCCAGTTAAAATTTCTGACTGGTAACTCGGAAATTCTAACAGTTCTAACATCTAATTCTAACATCCCAGTTCAAACAGAACATCAAAATTAGACCAACTCCACCTAGAGGTTGCTCTGTTTTGCTCCACCTGTAGGCTACGCGGTTCTGCTCTTACTTGCAGGCTGGTGCCTGAGATCATATTCTGTGGTGGGTCTCCAGTTTGTATGAAGCTTTAGCTGTTAGAAATATGTGGCAATGATTTGTTCCCTTCTGCAATTTCACATTTTATTTGGTAAGAGTTTTTCTCCATTGCAAAAATGATAGATTATTGTGAAATATGCCATCCATGAAGACAAATGGGATGTATTGAGGTCTCCTGATGGCACAAGCGTAGTTTTGTGTCCCGGGGCTGCATGGCTCAGGAGATAGAGCTGGTTGCTTAGAAATCAAAAGGTTTCTGGTTCAATCCCTGGCTCCTCCATTGTTGAAGAAGTATCCTTGAGCGAGACACTGAACCTCGAGCTGCTCCTGATGAGCAGGTTGGTGCCTTTCACAGCCCCCTCTTCCATCATGTGTATGTGAATAGGTGACCGCGAGGGTTACAGGACTCTTCGTCCCCAGATTTTTTGTCTCCATGGACTTTTCATTCCCGGAATCTTCGTCCCCAAAGACTTTTTGTCCCCGGATTTTTCATCCCCTAATGATAAAGAAATGTACCATTATTGTTGAGACGGATGGGCGGACGGACAACGAACAGATAACCATGATATAAGGGTTAGAGTTAGGGTTAGGTTTAGGGTTACCGTTATAATGCAGGAAGAGGCAAAGCATTATTGGGGACAAACAATCCAGGGATGAAGAGTCTGGGGACGAAAAAAGTCCGGAAAGAAAAGACTACGGGGACGAAAAGTCCAGTGATGAAAAATTCAGGGATGAAAAGTCTGGGGACGAAGAGTCCTTGAGCCAACTGTGAGGCATACACTGTAAAGCATTTTGACTAAGAAAATAGAGACTAGAGAAGCACTATATAAGTCCAGTCCATTTACCATTCTGTTGGTATTGTATAGAGTGCATCAATGACTTTCCTTATAGGTTGTGTTTAACCCCAACAAGCAAGCTAAACTTCCGCTAGTTAAAACCCATATCCTGTCTCTCTAACCCCATTTAACATGCAACTACTCAGGGCATTTCAGTAACATTGCCCGTCATGTCATAGTTTGGAAGTGAAATAACCTTGTACTTCTGATAATTTTCCACAGTAAAAGGCAGTCAGCTTTTGTGTATCTGCATCTAAATAGTCCAATGAAGGTATTAGCCAACCTGGAAATGATATGCAACAGAATTCTTTTCATTAAAACATTTGCGGTTTTTTACAGCAGTGTACTGATATCTTCTTATCTGCTTTTTTCTTCCTTTTTGATAAAGCTTGTAAAAGGTTTGAATGGCTCCTGATAATGAGTCTCAAACCTCAATGCACACGTTTTTCTTTTTATTATTTTCAAAAAACTTTTTCTAGCAGCATTACCTGAGGCAGAATATGAACCAGCTGTAGCAGAATGTTGGTTCGACCCAGGTGGTCTCAGTTATGGGTCCTGAGGGAGATGTTGAATTCCTGCTGCAGCAGAAACTGAGAGAGGAGCTAAGCTAACTGTTAGGCCGCCCAAACACTGGCCCGCTGGAGCCCCAGCAATGCTGCAGACACTGAGCTAGAGCTTAAGTCCTGCCTATGAGCTTTTTCTCCAGTTCAGTCCTGATCCAAAATGGCGAAAGCCCGTCCAGTAATGGCCTGTGTTAATTTACACTACTGGCACAATTGTAATCAAGCTGTTCTCTCGAAGTTACGTTAAAAGAAATGTCTTCGGAAATATACCTGCAATGATATGCCAGTACAGTGAACCACAGTGCAGATGAATACAGGAAACAGCTTTGCGTTGGAGTTCAGAGCGAACAAAACAAAATGCAAGTGTCAGAAATAACATCAACTAGTCTAAGTCTGTCACAATTGAATCCATGCAAAAGCCTGTGGCAGAATGTATTTCAATGTTCTTGATAAATTTGATTTGATGAGTTGCAAGAGGCCAATGGATCATAACGCAAAATATTATCTGATGCATCTTCCAGGTTGGTTGTAATTGGACTGAATGAGGCTTGGCTGAAGTGCGTCATTCAGATAGGAACATAAGAGATGTTGTGTGAGTACAGTTTGAGATGCAAAGCCTTCTCCTGTGAGAGGTGGGCTTCTCTTACACTGATTTTCGAGGCACTCTGGGTGCTGTGATGCTTTTAGTTGCCCTGCGGATTCAAAAGCACAGTCAGACCCACCCCTCCAGCCCTCTTACCGCACCCCCTCTCTCTCCGTCTACCTTTGATTAATTGTGTGGGTGACCCAGGTCAACTCCAGGTGGTGCAGTAAAAACAAAGGCTTTGCTTTGCTTTCAGTCATATGCTGTACATCTGAGAGGCTTTGATTACTGGATTTTATTGTGCTTGTTTGTGTAGATGACAAAACAAACCATAAATATGTGCTGGTGATGGAGGAAAGTAACAATGGTTACGAGGATTAGAACGGTGAATAATTATAATGATAATTTTCACAGTAAAATAATAATGATAATAATAATAATAATAATTATTATTATTAACTATTATTATTTTGTTGCCTATCCAAATGAAATGTGTTATTTGCCATCAGTGCAGACGTGGATCTTTGTCAGTGCATGTGCCATGGAAATCATTGCCTCACTCATTTTATTATAAAGTTGGGTTTAATCATGGATTCTAACAGGTCCCACATGATGGCAGTCGAAAGAAATCATTCCTACGGCTCCAAACATGAGCTAGTTTTACATCATCTCTGTTGTTCAGTGTGAATTCACTGCCAGAACCTTTCTGGGGCTGTTATTCTGAATGTGGCGAGGGAGATTAACAGCCATTCCTGGGAGAAGATGTCTGTGTTTCTCGCTGAGATGAGAAAAGAAATTTAACATCATGTTTTTTCTCTCGCTAAGGAATTAAACTCTGACAGAGTGTAATTTGCTGAAGTAAATCCATGTTATTTTTATTCAAAAGGGAAAACTACTTTATAGCATTACATTTGATGAGGCAGTGATCTGTTTTAGACAAGTGATGAGGGTAGGGGGCAGAATACACTGTGATGAAGAGATACTGTTTTTCTCTGTAAGTAGGTGTTAGCATCTGCATGGATGCTGTGTGTGCGCGCGTGCGTACGTGCGCGCTCCTACGTGCGGGGGAGCGAATTCAAAACTACCTCAAAAGTGACTGTGCTGCAGTGCAAATTAAGCAAGTAAACAAGATATTTCACTGAAAATGCAGTGTAGCAAAGTCATTAGCTGTTTTAATTTCTTTCAGAGAGAAAGTCTGAGCAATCAATTTGTTTGGGTTTGGTTGTTAACATGAGGCACGCACAATCTGTCTAATTCAGATGCCACACTCATTTATGTTTGCAGTCACCTGAAAAATAAACTCTGTCTTATATGACTGCTACAAAAGTTTACGTTGCTTTGTAGTCTGTGGGTTTGAAAATACTTTTTATGTTGTAACTGGCTGAGGCTTGTCAGTGCACTAAGAGGTATTCAGAATAGTTTTTTGACTCCATCTTTGCTCACAGTTGTATCAGACATTGACAGTGAAATGCATAATGGCTGCCATTCATCAGAATGAGCCTCTTGTAGTTGTTTTTTTGTCATCTTTCCCCTGTTGTGTTGATTGAGAGAGCACTTACATGTATTGAAGTGCCAGAGTTGCTGACGTGCTGGGTTTATAACTGCCTTGCAGTTTACTGATTTAGGCTGCAAAAGGCGTGCTAGAGACATTTCATACTGGGTTCATCTGAGGAAAAAAACTACATATGAAGGAGGTGAACATTTTCACTGTTTGAGATAAAGCAATGCCAAAGCTAAATATTTTTTTGGTGGAATTTATGCAGTTGATTTCTTTTGATTGCTCAAATTTCTAACAAACTGTAATTCTTCAAGATGAAAATATCTCTTAAGAATAGTTTCATGGAATATCAAAGTTTTGCGAATGACAGGCTTTCTTGAAGTAAACAAATAACAAAATTTTTGCAAAAGCGAAGAAAAAAGATGCTGTTCATCTCATTCACTTTTATTTAACAAACATGTAAAATGTTTTAAACTTTACCAAATCATGACAACAGCTTTAGAAAAAAACAGGTTGCTTTTAATATACTAGTACAGCAAGCACCTCGGAGATAATATGCTATAGGTTGACTCAGGAACTTTAATAATGCTTCTTCGATCTGAAATATTTCACAATATCATTGGGCTACATATATCATGGGGTCAACATCGCTGGTGCTTCCTGTGTCTGCAGGGGAAGGGTGTTTAGTTGTTATAAGAAGGTGGAGCTGAGCTCTCTCCCTGGATCTCTGCTTCTTGTGTTTATTATAGACTCAGCAGGGTGCTGATGTACATGGCTCATGTTTTTTGACATGTTTTCTTTAGCAACCAGTACACTTTCAAAACAATGTTTCCCCATCCGTATTAGCTCCTTATCCCCCTTATCAAAGCTATTTGCAATACTCCCAAACTGTGGATTTAAACACAATGGGACAGTGGACCCTTTTTTTGTGACTTATTGTAACTGTTTGCTATTTTGCTTAGTGACTAACTGTCTGGTGCTTCAGCTTTGAATCTCTGTGTCAGTGCGACTGGTTCTGCTGGATTCTTTTAATTATTTTTAGAAAAGAAACTGCTGTAGCTTCAAGTTATGTACCTCTTCACTCCTTGTTTTTAGTGTTGTCAGAGATTAAATGAATATGACAGTTGTAACATTGATTGGGCTGGTTTGAAAATAAAGCAAAAAATTGTGAGTGCCTTTTAAAAATAATGTGCCTTTTTACTCCTTATTTTCAGTGATGTATGCAATTAAATGGATATAGACGCACGCAAAATTGAAAAGGCAGTGTTGAAAAAAGCTCAGAATTGTGAGTGTCTTTTGAAAACAAAGCTGGACAAAGAGGGTTTTCTTTGCAAGAAAATCAAATGTATGGTATGAATGGACCCCTGGGTGGCGAATTGATTTTTTTTTTCTTTTTTTCAGCCCTACTGTTTATTTCATAAAAACTCATCAGTGTTGCTCACAATAGGAGCCACTGATGGGCATCTCTACACAGGAGGGGGTCCATTAGTGTCTGCAGATTTGGGTCCCTCATTATCCTATCAGGCTTTCTGGCACTTCTTAGGGGCGGGTAGTTATCGAGCTCCAATCAAAAACATCCTCCACGAGAACACTCTGTGCTTGAAAATGTAGAGATATTGATCAGCAGCAACCAGGCCTGATATGCAACATACCCTACCCATCATCCCCTCCACTGGCTTTCTGTTTCTTACCAAATTATACTGTCACTGATCTTTGGCAGAAAATGAATGCCTGTGACTGGGATTGGCCCAGTTCATGGTTTAAAACTGCTTATTTTAGAGCAGGTCAATTGATTTGGGCGTCACTCGAGTCAACCCAGGTCCTGGGCAATGACAAATCACACACATTACCGTTTCCTTTATCCGATGGTCCTCTGAAGGTCACTGATTGTTGTCAGATTTGGGGACTATCAGCCTATACCTGGTGCCAGACTGCGGTTTTTATGCTGATTTTATAAAATCAATGGGCAGTAAACTGGTTCAAGGCACATTAATAACTGTAAATATAAGCTAATGTGTGAGGATAAATCACAGACTCTTGTGATCACAAAGACTTTTGAGTCTTGCATTACAGGGGTTGGCTGTACATTTGTTCATTGAGAAATTCTTGATGAGGTAAATGGATCATCTGATTATCCTGTTGATCGACAAACCAAATGACAGACCATAATGAAAAGGTTACTGAGGTGAGGGAGGACAAGGAGATATTTTGTTGTTGCCAACAGCAACAATACAGCTTGGAGCCGGGAGTGGGGGAGCAGGTGTTTGATTTGGCCTGATCTGCTGAGGCGGCTGCGGGGGGATAAGGAGCAGGGAAGCACAGGGAGATCCCGTAACACACACTCTTCATTTCAGCCCGGTAACACACACCCTTCATTTCGCCCGGTAACACACACTCTTCATTTCGCCCGGTAACACACACTCTTCATTTCAGCCCGGTAACACACACTCTTCATTTCAGCCCGGTAACACACACTCTTTATTTCAGCCCGTAACACAGGCTCTTCATTTCGGCCTCCGCCCTGCATCATTACAACTGACTTTAATCCAGAACAGCAGAAATACCAGGGAACCTCCCCACACTTACATCACATCGTCCGCCACATGAGCGCTGGAGCGAGGAAAACAAATCGCCCGCAATTACATGAGCAATGAGCTTCACCACATCAGAGAGCCTACAGGTGATGGATTCCTGTTCGCTGCAGAGCTGTGGGGCTCTCTGGAAGGGTTCAGTCGGGCAGATTGTCTTTTAATACAAATGTTCCGCTCTGCTGACGGAAGAGGAATAGACCAGCGCATCCTAATTACAGATAAAGAAAAAAAGAGGTTATTGAGGGATTAGCTTGAATTTAATTGGACATTCAAATGCAATCAGCTCCTTAAATGTGTTCACGGCGGTCTGATTTAAATGAAGCAGCATACGGGGCCTTTGACTGGGTTTAATTAAAGGATGCTATATGGAAGTTTTGATTTTACTATTAAAAGCAAACCACTGTCACCCGATGAATGTGCTCTGATTTTGAGACACAAGCTTGTGGTGAGTCCCTGCAGTGACTTCAATTATCAATGTAGATTCATTCCCCCCCTGCAGTTTAGTCAATTAGAAATGGGGCTCCAATCTCTGCTTGGCTGCTTTGGCTTTCGTTTCGTAGAAAAATAGATGCAATCCATTGTGATTTTTCACAACTTAAGACAAGTAGTTGCAAAGAGCATTTTTTTATGAGTGGCTCTAAATAGTTCTGTTTCTTGACATATCTCCTACTACCATTGATTTGTAATCAAATAATCTCATACTGGCATAATGTAAAATTATCATTCACCGAATGGAGATTTTATGTGGCCAAATGTTTGGGTAAAATACGTTTGTACAATGTTTACACATAATGACACTTCACTGAGCTCAACTGAATTTTTTTTTTTTTTTCTGCATGAGCTTTGACGACTTTGACCGCCGAAGCATCAATTAACTCTCCTGGTTTATACCGATTCTGAACTGGTCCTGTACTGACTCTCCCAGTTTATATTGATTCTGTTCTAGTCCTGTGCGGACTCTTCTAGTTTATAGTTCCTCTGCAGTTTTCTGGTTTCCCTGTATGGGGCAGGGAGCTGCCGGACAAAAGGCCCTGCTGCACTTCATAAATCATGTTTTATATCATACAAAAATTCTCCATCTGTAAAACAAACCCAGCGGCTAGCAGAGCTGTACAGTCACTGAGCCGGAGGTCACTGAGCTTTAGCTGTCCATCACTGGTCTCTTGAGGACACAGCTCCCCTATCGGTATTATGCTTCATCTGAGAATAAGACACTGTTCAGGAGGGATTACTCTTAAAATGCAAAAAATCAATGTAGTGTTTTCAGGTTTAATGTTGTGCACAGTATATCCTGTTTTACATTATATAGCAGCACTCCATTTGTCACATTATCTTTAAAAACAGTCTGTGTGAGTAAAATGAATCATTTGGTCACTCTGTAGTTCCAGGTCCTACCTGGTGCTCTGAAGTACACATTAGAATTATTATATATGGAGAAAATCTGTTTGTTTTAACCAGTTTATTCACTGCCTTGGCCATGTGTTATTCCTTTACGGAAAATCCCCCGAAGGATTATAAATGCACTCATATGAGGAAATATAAGCTGTTAACGCATCAAGCTAATATTATTATAGCCATGATATAACTTGCTGAGGGGTGACTGATTTTGTATAATTTTTCCTTCCTAAGATATTTTTCAGCCTGTTCAAAATAACTGCAGATGTCACAAGAAAGCTGTGGTCTAGTGCAGGTGTTATTATAACTTGGAATGTATACATAAGTGTTTGCATTTACATTTGATATGTTAGAATTCTTCCTATTTCTATTCAGAGAGAGGTCAGCTTCCAACATGTTAGCAAACAAAGCTGTGCTAGTTTCTACAGCTTTCCCATGGAACCAGAACCTCGTGTTTCTCTGTAACAACCCTGATATGAGTACTTTTTTGAGTTTGTATCATAATTACAGAATGTATAAATTGTATTGCATTGGCAGCTTCTGTGTGTTATGAAAGATATTTTACACTTGCGGAAGTATATGACCTGCTGACTTTACCTTAGCTAGTAAAATGGTATTCTCATCAATGTGTGGGTTGTAGCACTGCGATGTTCTTGAAGTAACTCCAGACCAGCTTATTTATCATGTCTGTGTCACACACTAAAAACTGAAACTATATTGATGGACTGTCATTTCTACAGAGGTTGTGGCTTGCGTAGCCCTGGGTGTGGACTAGTCATTTTGCGATGTATCGTCGTAAAATGGTCTGTATGATATCTTACAAAAACATATGCGCTCTTATTTTTGTGTTATCATTCATACATTCAGCAAACACTAGGAAAAGGCGAACAAGGTTATCGGTGAAGATTAGGGTTCTGGGTTATGGAAAGGCAATTGTTTCTTTTTTACAGACGATTGTTACTCACTGTTGCAAATATATAACTTCCATTTGGAAAAGGGACTCAAACACCAGTCTTCTGTGTAAAAGTCCATAGTTTTGGTGTAACACTCATGCACTCTGACCAGCTCCTGACATGGATTTTGCCGCTACATAAGCGCATCATCCAATACAGCTACAAGTACGAACAGTGCACGAGAAGAACCTGTATTCTGGCAAGATATTACAAATTGTATTGAGTAATTGCCATGTGGTTCTTTTAGTTATGCATGTGTAGAAGGGAATCAAGCTGGGATACAGGAAAAGGCTCACAACTGGAGGAGCAGGGGAACTGAGGCTCATCCTGAACTTCAAAGGACTTAGGAGCCCGGCAACATAATAATAAATTGTTTGGACTTCCCCAGGATGAGTGGGCCGTTGACTCCCCAGAATGTTTGCGGAGCTGGAGTAAAGGGAAGTGGAGCGTGTTAATGGTTGTGTCTGTGGGTAATTATGGCAGGGAACAATAAGCCGGACTCTGGTGAAGCGAGGGGGGTGAATATCACAGTTCTCTCTGTGTGAACATCTTTCTCTGCCTTGTCATGTCTTTTATGAAACTGGACCTTAACTCATCTGTTTAAATACCCTGAAACTCTGGAAATGTCAAACCGTTCTCATATGTTCATTATGTTTCTGTAAAATGACTAATGTACAAATAACCTGAATAGCATGTAAAATAATTCAGCAAAAGAGTTTTTCATGAAAACTGCATCATATTAATACATTCTCTTGGCATGTTTGGTATGTTTTTGTTCAGAATAATTCAAGGAGTTGGATGGAACATATTTCATACCAAATAAAATTATGTTTTATTCAATTTCAGAAACTCCAGAAAAAACTGTGTAAGTAAAATATCCTCTCTGGTAATCATCTCATTTTCCTTGCCCTCTACTAATCACTTCACTCTATTCTGCAGATTGTGGGGGCCTAAATTCCAAATTCGACCACCCTTCCAGGTAATTTATGGCAATGGATCAAAGACGTGATTTGACTGAAAACAAAGAGAAACAATCCATTTTGGGAGGATTGCAAACAACCTCCCACACGTGCAACTATATGCCGTGTGCAGCCAAAACATGTTAGGAAGATTGCAAAAACCTCCCGCATGTGCTTCTATGTGCCATGTGAAGTCAAAACTGTTTAGGAAGACTGTATTCCGCTGCCCGGGCAAACTCTGTATGCACGTAGCCGAACCAGTTTGGGTAAGATGCTGTTGCACTGAATTATTTTATACAGATTCTAAATTATGCAACAGGCTATTGCAATTTACGATGTTGACCTACCTGCCTGTTTAATTTCTCTTTTGAATTAATAAATTGTCTTAATTTAATTTATGTGGTTTTCATGATTTTAAACTCATCTTGGTTCCTTTTAGCCAAAATTACATCTAAAATACTCAGGGGAAATGATGCGCTGACAATAGGGGCCACGTTTGACCACTAACGGGATTGATAAGGTATTGGCTCTGGGAGTTTGGCTTAAGAGGACCCATGGGCGCTATACGCCGGTTCTTGTCAAATTCTCCCGGAGGAGCCCGATAGATAAAAGCTGACCCGGTCCGTAACTGTCATGAGGGATAGGTACTTGTGTATTATGGTGGTTGCCGTCTCTCCAATGAAGGCTTTGCTGAACTGAGATTTTTTAATTATGCTGATGCAGAAACATTATCGTGTAAGGTTGACAAAAGACCAAGTCGGGTATTATTATTCCGAGCTCAACGCAATTAAATAGAAATTTTATATTCTCAATTTGGTATGGAGTCAGATAAACCATAACCGCTATACCATGTGCCCTGTTCCTACGAACAGAGAAGTTGATCAGTGTTTCATTTTAATTCATACTAGCCAAGAAGAATGCACTGTGCCTTCCCTTCTGGCTATTTCCATCGTTGGGCTGTGCCTGTCAAATGTATCTGTATGAGCCCTTATTGAATCATGCATTTATTCATTACTATTTGTTTGTATACGTATTACTGGCAATGGATTAAGCTATTTAATCTAGCTTTGCACTGTGTTGCAAGAATATATAAAAGATGAATGAAGAGAAATGGTTCCAGGGGAGAGAACCAAGAAATGGTGCTTTCCAGCATTTTCTAAATTTGAGCACATTCTGTGATTGTTCTCTTGTTCAACTTGTTTTATACACCAGTGCTGTTCAGGTTAGGTGATTTTCTAAAGGTAATGTCTGCAGTGGCCTACAAAGCCATCCTTACCAGCCATAACTATTGATTAGATGCTTGTCGTGATATTCCTGAGAAGAAAAAATGAAAATTTTAGACCTTTGAGGGGCTGTTTTCATCATGCAACTGAACACTCCAGCTTTTAACCATTACATATTAGCATCAAAGAGAGCAGGTTTGAAGAGTTCCCTTTTATCCAGGGTAAAAACGGGTAATGAACTGCCCTGTATGTTTGGTGCTGTATTGGGGCCTTTGGGCTGTATAGAGTGGATATGAATGCCTGCTGCTTCCTCTTTCATCTCATGTGGCTGAACCAGCCTCTGTCGCTTCCAGAGCTCTCTTCCTCTGTGTGCACGCTGGTGTATTACACCTTCCGGCAGATTCTCTAGCCACTAAAGAGAAATTGACACATGTACGCTCACATGTGCTCACACAGAAAACGCTTTCAGACAAAATTTATATACATGCGCCTATTCATGTTCAGGGGTGGGTTTCCCGATAACGTTGGATCTCAGGATTAACGAGTGTTTTTAAGAGATTCCTAAGCAACGGACGTTCTCTCGTTACGTGGGTTAGTTTAGAGTGAACTAAAGAGACGCTTTAGTTACGAACGTGTTTGGGAAACTCACGTTATTTTAAGAACGATCGTAAGAGTCATTTAAAGAGGTTCTTTGCGTTAGGAGGCTTTTGGGAAACCCATCGCAGTGCAGTGCTTAAGTACAACCCTATTTCCAAAAAATTTGGAGTGATATGGAAACTGTCAATAAAAAATGAATTTTAAATCATCCTTGACCTGTATTAGATTTAAAAAAAAGAACAAAACATTTTCTAAATTAAACTCTCATTCTGGATTTTATGCCTGCAGCAGGCTGCAGAAAAATTGGGATTGGGGAGTGCTTACGACTGTATTACATCATCTTTCCTTTTTACAGCCCTAAACACATTTATTTGGGGAACAGAGGGCCACAGTTCTTCCAGTTTTGAAGGATTTTTTTTTTTTAAACCATACTCCTTGATGTAATTCCTCAGCATCTCTGAGGCCTGGGGTTTTCATTTTTGTATTTTACGCGTCGTAAAGCACTACATATTTTGAACTGAGAGCCAGTCTGGACTGCAGATGCCCAATATATCACTCTCATTCTCTGATTAGTAAGCCACACTGTTGCAAAATGTGCAAAATGTGTCTTTCTGTCGTCTTGTTGAAAAAACAGGGGTGGTCCTCATTAGACGTCATCTAGAAAATGCCATATGTTGCTCAAAAATGTATGTAAGTACTTCAGATTCTGTGTACTGACACAGATCATCAAGGTACCCAAGCCATTGGCACTCACATACCACTATTTTATGACAGATGCAGGCTTTTGAACCTTACATTAGTAACAGCTGGAATGGTTGTTTTCTCTTTTGGCCTGGAGAATACAACATCCATTATTACCATAAACAAGTTGAAAAATTGACTGCTGAGAGAACAGCGTGCTTACACTGTGCATCTGTCCATTTCAGAAAACCTGAGGTCCAGAGAAAACAGCAGCATTTCTAGAAGTTTTTGACGCATGGCAGCAACAGCACATTGAGAATTTTTATACAACGTATCTAAGCACAGTAATGTTGCCTGGTCTACACCTGCACCTTACGGTCTGTTTTGTCTTGTGTAAATGAGGTTGTATTAGGACAGTGACTCCAAGAAAGAATGGATTCCAATATGGCTCTCATGATAGCGAAATACAGTACCCCCAAATTTCAGCTAAAACTGTATATTCACAGTTTTCAATTCCAATGTGCTGAAAAAACAACCAAAAAACAAACATTATGATTTAACTAAATACTTATGGATTGCGGAGTGTTTTGTCTCAAACACACAAATCAGTGCAAATACACAGGGAAAGAGTGACGGTGGAGGGCAGTGATAACCAGGTCGTCCCAAACTCCCATCAGGTGCCTGGTGGCAGCAGAGAGTAAAGCAGTGGTTAGGGTGAATAGCTGGATCATGGCCTGAATATACGAGGGTGTACAGTCAACCAACACCAGAGTTTTGGGTTTGATGAAGGCATTGGAGCGAACACAGTATATGGGTAATGTGAGCATTTTGGGAGGTGGTAACTTGAAAACCAGATGGAACTGCAGAAATCCCTGGTCAGGAGTCGAATAATTCCTCTAGTTTTCAAGGCAGAAGTTGAATGTGGGATCTGACTGTTGGCTGTCTGTCATGTGTCACTCTGTTGTTCCTGGTTGTCCGAGCAGCATCACAGTGGTGTTGCTGAGAAAGATAAAGTGGTCCTTTGGGAGAAAAAGAGCAACATTCAAGCCTCACCTGGAGTGATGGGAAGGGAGAGAGAGGTAAAGTTGTGTGTCAGCAGTATGGCTTTGTTTGAAGCTGCAAGGAGTGATGACTGAGCCCTGCGATTTGATGAGGAGGGGAAGAGTTAAGGACCCAGTTCTGAGCTCTGGGGAACCCCATTAGAGATAAACCATGATCTAAGGACACACACTGGCTTTCTCTCTCTCTCTCTCTCTCTCTCACTCACACACACACACACACACAAACACTGTGTTACAGTAAAATGTGAGCGTCAGCAGGGACATTTCAAAGACCATTGCAAAAGACGATATGACATGGATGGATGTTTGCATGTTACGTTCAGTTAAGGTTGTGATCGATCACGGTAATGATCCCAGATGACACAGTATACTAGACCACTCCATGCAGTATCTAATCCAAAACATCATTAAGATCAGATTCTGAGCTTTGAGCTAGAGCAGTGGATTGCAGATGAGCATACATCAGTGTTGCACACATATTGTCTTTATGGCATGGAGTTTTCAAATTCACTTTCTAGAACATATTTCATTAATATTTTCATTCCACTGGCTCTGAGTGTTATCACACCATTGTGCAATTAGATTACAGACAGGCCATAAAACATGAAGTGTGGCTGACATCCTACTTGACGGACATTAATTTTTATAGCATTGACATGTTTTATCACCCAGAAGCCCACCCTTGACAAAACAGCGTTCTTTCTCTGCAGAACAATGACACACTGAAAAAAAGATGTGACACTTTAGGAAATGTGAGAAGTAATGCATAGTGCTGCTTAGTCATAGCTTCAAAATATAGTCTTAGTGCAATAGACAATTTACAATCCTTGTTTACAGACCCTCTCTGCAAAAATTAAATAAAAACTGAAAATGACTGCAATAGTCGTGATTTCTCATTGGGTGAATGGAGATGTTCCTCCTGGTACTTTGAGAAATGAAGACGTGTCCCCAAGAGATCAAGTGTTGCAAAGTCAAACCGAGAATTTAAATGTCACTCCAATGCCAAGCAAAGCTGTCATCTCTACCTTCAAAATGCAAAATCTTTTTGTCCTCTTTTTTTCCTTTTCGCTTGAAGTATTCTCTCAATCTCACCATTGAGCTCTCTCAATACTGTTGAAGAGGCTCACATCGAGATTTAAGATGCTCAGCAACACGTCATAACTTTTTTTTGGATTCACTTGGTGAATTTTTCTGATTCTCATGAAAGTGTGTTTGGTGATTCAGAACAGCCCTTTTCTTTTAACTCTGAATGGGGAGAAAGTTTTGCTGAAAGTTTGATAAAAGTTACAACTTTAAAAGATTCAGCATTTTGCCCAGAGCCTAACTAATAAAATGATCCTATTGCTATCTAGGGAGAAAATCTTCTGAGTGATACAATAATAGTCACAATTAGTTATTCAGACAAACACAAAAGCTCTCTACCACATGCTAAGGGAGGAGTCTCAACCCTGGTGTTCCTCAGTAATGTTAACATTATCATCCTGATTTTCAGGTATTTTAAAATTCAGTAGTGCGCAAAGCAAGAACCGCACATCCCTAAACACATGGCCCTTCCAAATTTTAGACAGATGATTCTCCAGCTATCAGTCTTCCTGCTTATATTTAGCAGACTTTCACTGAAAGGCCCAGCCCGTGATAATGCAGAGTGGAGAGCAGCTGAACAGTTATAGACCACAGGTGGGTGGTGGGAGAATTGTCCTCAGCTTGTGTCTTTGTCAGGATGGATTTTGGCGTACTTCTATTCCTTGAGCAGTTTATAGGGCCCACTTTAATGAAACTCCATTGTGTTTTGTGTCATACTGAAAAAAAAAATAGTTTTGACTCCCTGATATGCTTGGCTTTCGCTGGGGAAATGACTGACTAGAGCCAAAATGGAGAGAAAATGGGTGGATGGACCATTTGTCTGCAAACAGCAGAGTGGTCACATGAAGTTATAGAGAGAGCATGCACAAAACAGCAGTATTTTACTTTAATTTTATCTCTGAATATCTCAAACTCGTCTCTAATATCTCAAATTTGTCTGAGTCATATCTCAAATACAACTCATTTTAAGACCCTAAACAGCTGCCATACAGATCAGAAACACTCGCCATTAGGCAGGTTTAGATAGGCCCGTGGCAGCAGTCTGCAGCAGATGTCACAAAAACAAATACAGAGGCTACACTGCAAGATGCAATCCACTAGAAAACTGCAAAAACTAAATGCCTAAATAGCAGCTTGCGAAGAACTATCTAATATTACTAACAAAGTACTAGAAAAGAGTTTTTAATGCAAAGATTGCACTAATATATGTTCAAAAGACCGAGTGGTTTGCAGGATCTTTTAGGTGCTTCTTACCAAGGTGTAACCTGGTTGTTTTTTTTTTTTTTTTGGTTTTTTTTTTACAGCTAATTAGTGGTTTACATTTTGCATCACATGTTGTATTACAACCATTATAGTTGTGTTGGAGCCATCTTTGGTTGACATTAGCATGCCTTCATTGTGGTCACAATGTTTATGTCATCAGCTGCATAATAAATACCATTTAATAGCAGCTGAGAACCTGTACACTTTCAGTCCAAACTCATTCCCATCCATCCATATGATTATCCATCTCCACCAGTCCCATCTGTAATTTTTGCCAAACTGAGTTCCGGGATGTTAAGATTATGAGGGAACGCTGGGCAAAACAAGACTGAAAAAACCTTTAAAAAAACCTGCAGCCATCATTTGATTTGCATTGGAATTTATAGCATTTGCCTTATTCTTTGCACAGCCAATAACACAAGCTTGCATAATATGACCATGATATTAAAAAAGAAATATAATTATACCCCATAAAAAAATGAAAACATGCATTTATTTTAAATGAAATATGGACAGTGGTTGCATATATCAATGATTTATTTTAATGTGCCATAATATAATTTAATTTTGATTTTAATGTGTCATAGCTTTTAAGTGAAAATGAAAGTAAAATTGTAAAATAAGCAAATGTTACTGTGTGCGGTACTTTTTCTAACTGTCTTTAATGCACTTTCAAGTATTTTTAAACCAGTGTTTTTGCACCAACTAATATTTCATAATCAGGTATAATTTCTAATTTACATTTCACCCCAAAAATTATAATAAGGAACTTAATTTCCTTGTTGTACTTCCAGCCTGAGGTCTATTCTAATGGTATGTTTACGGAAACAAAGCATGTTATTTCACTGTAGAAGAATACATGAGCCCTTGATGTTCATCATTTGTTCAAAGTAATGAATCATCTGAATCCTCTTTGAGAATAAAATGCTAATTCTTGCTGCTTCTCTAACCTCAATTAGAGTAAGAATTCTGAGGGAAACAGACAATGAATGTAATGTAAAAATACGTTTCAAAAGACCACTACACTAAAGTAATTTCATCATGATGACTTTATCGAAATTATATAAACGGAAAACTAGCGGAAAACATCAAAGAGATGTTTCAAAATGTAGAAACTGAATGCACATTATCTGCTGAAAACTGCAGACAGATATGTTATGGTACTCCCCTGTACATAAGTATCTTACTATGACTGTGAAAGCAGGACTTGTTCAAACTTCACGAAGATATTAAACCCTTAGTCCTCAGCTCTTAGGAAAAATGCTTATCTAACATCCAAAGGTGTTGATGATGGTTTCTTTGTTTCCATGCATTAATACATGTTTGGTTGTGTTTGGCACTATTGTCCTCAGCCCTCTAACCAAAGTGTCTAGTTGCTGTTACTTGAGATGCTCTGCTGTTGCTTCATCTAACTGTACTGTGGAGAGTGAGGGAGCTGTTGTTGCTTCTTCAGGCCATGGACTCATTCTGATGCATGATCAGCGATGCAGGCTGTGGTCTCAGTGGTAGTACTGTGGATCATTGTCTGAGCTGTTATCATCCATTTTGTTGGTGTGGGATCCTGGGACCTTGCTGGTAGCAATCAAGCTGTTTGCTTTAACACAGCATGGAAAATACTCCTTGTCACTGTAAATTTGCTTAAGTAGAATATTAGGAATGCTCCTGTCAAGGATCAGTCTAACTGTATTAGTATTGAGATAAACTCATTCTTCTTGGCAGGTAGCACAGTGGTAAAGGAGGTAGAAACTGTTGCCTCACAATAAGAAGTTAGTGGGCTGAATATGACCGAGCCCTTTTGTGTGTGCAGTTTGCAGGCTCCCACAGTCTAAAGACATGTCCGGCTCACTGAAGACTCTAAATTGCTCCAGACCCCAGTTGACCCTGAAAAAAAAAAAAAAAATAGTTTGATAATTGATGGATGGATGGTTGGATGGGTGTTCTTACTTCATCATGAATTTTATTATATTCAAAATACATCATAAATATCTCCAGATTTTAATGCACCTCACTGTCTCTCCTGCCACTGGAGTTTTGTGCAGCCCAGTAATCGTCTTTCTCCAGGAGCGGTCGGACTATGTTCCTGTTCAGTTTTCATTCTGTTTATTCTCATCCTAAAAACCCATCTCATCTCACAGAAAAAGTGATTTGTTGTGCATTCTAAAATAATGGAGAACTGTTCTGCCTAATGTGCGTTTAGAAATTTTGAATTTCTGAACTTGTTGTTTCAAAGCCAACGGAGGACAGCTATTGCCTCTCAAACACGGAAAGAACATTTCAAAAAAAATTCTTAGAAAGTGAATCTTTGCTGTTGGCTTTTTTGGAATGCCTGCTGGCACAATTGTAGCACTGTATTGGGTTTCAGGGGTTTATAATGTGTTTGTTTAGAAAGTTTGTTGTCTGTCTATCTCTATGCATACAACTTTTCTTCTTTTAAAGTAGTTTCACCAGCCTCCCCTACTGTCCCACAGTGCTGTGAAGTTTGTTCAAGGTACAAAGGCTCCCACTTTAGAATTGTACCGGTCAGTATGTTCCATTTTTAAGCATTAGAGGTTGATCTTTGGTTGCTCTGCCTTGGTTTATGAGGACAGGTATTTCCAATAAAGTGAAGCAGTCGTGCCCTTATTTACAGAGGATACTCTGTTCCCCTGAGCTGAGCTGGGCTCTGGATAAGACCTCTCTACTTTTATTCATCCTCTCTGGGTAATGTCATTTCTGAAAGGGAGGGTGCAATGACATTCGTGATGAGGTGTCTGTGAGTTTGACTTACTACATGATCCAGTGAGGCACTGTGCATGAAAATCATCATTCATTCTATACTTCTGAAAATGATACCTTATATTCCACATCAGATTGGACAGACCAGAGACTTCTTTCAGCAGGGCCTTATACATGGGGAGTATGAGCAGGTAAGGGTACAGTGTGCCAGTGTAGGCTTTTAAAAGTTCTGCTATTCTCTGTTCTCTCTTAGCATTTATCATGTTTTATATCAGCTTTCACACTCAGAATCCTCCCTCACCCACCCCCTGCCTCTGGTTTGGTTCAGTCCAACTGCGTGTCAGGATGATATGAATTGATGTATGTTCATTTAATCTGCCAGCTGAACTTTAAAGTTTTTCTCTTCTCATTTCTTTATGTCAATGTGTCACAGAGATCTGTGAAACTGGCGCATCACTTAAACTTGTAAACCATCCCCAAAAAGGTCGCCGAGAGTGCATTTTCATAACCTTTGATATTTTTGCTCAGGCTGAAAAATCCCTCAATTTAGCTAGTGGTGGATAAGCAGCTTATTTTCAGGATCAGAGATTTCCCAAAAGCACTCAGAAAAGTTTGCTTAACAAGAAACATCCCAGCCAGCCGAAAATTCTCATGCCTTTTCCTAATTAGCAGTGTTGTTGCCCCCGTGTTGACCCAGTGCCCCCTGCTGAAATCAGTACTTTCTCTCTGCTTCAGAGGGGTAACAGGAAGCCACATCTGCTCCCATTATTACAGGCTTATTGTGTTTGCTCTAATAATATTATCACTTATTATAAGTCCCTCGCATTGGAATGTTATTTTGGAACTCCTCGTGAGAGTGTAGCCTGGCCTGTATTTGTTTGACTGAAATGCCATCATAGAACAGATCCTTGAAGTGTTTTCACAGTATGATCTGATTAAAGCTCTAATGCTACTCTGCTCTACATCAGTATGTAAAGGAGGGGCATTAGAGCGCCCAGTCCACCTAAGGCACTTTCTTCATGTTTGCATCTGTTGCTTTGAATTTGTTTTATATGCGGTTATACAATATATGCCTTCAAATATGCCATATACAGTGTGTCACTTTCACTGGGTATTTTTATTTTCTTTTCACATTCTGGTATGGCCATAATTTACTCCGGACTGTGGGCTGTTTCAATGAAACTGTGCAATAGTGCTTCATCTGGAGGTATTACCCAGGAGATGGGCTCTCATAGTTTTCTCTTATATCTCGTACATTTTCATTTACTTCCAGAAAATAATTTGTACTGTGATGATTGCAAACCCCTATCAGCACCCGGGAGAATAACCACAGGAAGGACCAATTCAATACATCCCATCATCCCCCATCTGCTCTAAAAAAAGTTTTATTGTGTTTGTTCTTTTCATGCTTTATTCCAACCCTGAGCCAACGTCTGACCTTTTGGGAAAAAGTACAACATTCCTAAAACTTTAAGCTGTTGCTCTTCATGATGTGATTTTTTTTTTCTTTCTTTCATCAAAAATAGCTGCCCTTACAGAGAGTTCATCACTATAGTCTGAAGTCTCTTCAGGAGCACTGAAACTGTCAAATATTCTTTGGTTGATTCAGGTGCAATTCATAACAGTCCATTATTATTTGTCACCATGAGCACTCCAAATTAGCCAGTACCAGCAATTTCACATTTTTTTGGAGAAGGGACCACTCAGAGGTCAGAAGGGCTGATTTACTTCTGCCAATCAGTTTATCAGTTCCTTCATTATTCTGGGTTGTTACTCCTTGTGATGTCACAAAGTACAGATTTTGAAATGGCCTGCAGTGGCTAATTGGCTTGGCACCTGAGGACATAACAGGGGGCCTTTTAAAATGACAGGTGTTTCAGGAAATATATCATCAATTTGTTTTTTTTACATTTAAGTCCTCTCTAGAATATGCAGTTTGGTTTATTTATGTTTGTGTTTGTTTATAATTTAAATACGATTATAATGTTTAACACTTTGACACTGTGTGAGTGTAATTATGCGTCAGTCTTGATAGAGTAGATTTCACCTTTCACATATAAGGTAACACTTGATTTAGAGGAAGGTTTGCAGTAGATAGTTGATTTTCAAACCTGCTGGGCGTTACCGCTCTGCCCACACTCATTGTAAAGAGTAAGGATTCTTGGACTCAATCCCAGAAATCTGTTCTCGGGGTGGAACTGAAAGTGAGAGCAGCTCTGGAGGAGGAACTCTGGGTAAATCAGGAGGTCATCACTGCTTTTGAGTGTAATGTCTGAATAATGTTCCTGCTCCCTATTATCTATCTGCTTCCTGGAGTTGGGCCATGAATTTGACAGGGTTGTGCTTCTCTCTGTGTTCTGTTGTGCTTTTTTTCTTCCCCAATTCTTTATCTGTTTGGTATCCTGGCCAAGTCACTGAGCTTCTAAGCATATGATTCCAATCAGCACTCCCTACCACACTGCAGTTTGCAAGTGGGGCGCATGCAAACACTAGTCTAACTAGGAAACATTCAGCAGGTTACTGATAGCTACAGGATTGACCAAATTGAGTGGTACATGCTTTAATGCTGCCGTCCTGGTCAAACCCTCCCTAGAAGATGCTAGAGGTAATTAGCACAGTACCTTGCTTGCCACTGTTAGCACTAGCATGGGTCAGGTTCAAAACCAGTCCATTGGGTCCATTTTTGAATGAGGACAGTACCTTAACACAGTTAGCCACCTTGTTGGCAAGGTTTTGGCTCAGTCCCCTGGTCTGTTGTGTTCTCGACTCGTAACTCTGGTCTTTGTTATGTAGTTTGTTGAGCTGTTATCGGAGTCGCATTTATGTTCATTCTTTGTCGTGTCAGTGAGTGGTACGTGCTTTGTTTGCTGTGTACAGTTGCTGCTCCAACAGACATGAGCTGTCCTGCACTTGTCGGTCTGATAATGTATTATTTAGAGGGGAACAAAAATATGAGGCAAGAATGTAGCTGATGAGTAACGTGGTACCTACACCATTCTCACAAGGGTGCACAAGCACGCATGTACGTTTACAATCTTATAAACACATAAACCCAAACAAACAACAGAGCAAACACACGTTTGTCCGCACACATCCAGACACAAGCACATGCACACAGACAGAGCCCTGTGGGGCTCCACTCCCACTCGCCCCTGTGGTGGGTAAACGGGTCTCCCATGAGAGAGGGGCTCGGTGATCTGCTTTGATAAGCACATGCTGTCCGACTGATTATCACTGTCTGCTCTCCCCACAAAGGGCGGGTCAAAGAGGGCCGCCCCCAGGCAGGGCTCAGGGATGGCAAATGGATCACAGAGTTAATCAACCAGCATGAAAAGTCACACAGTGGATTACAGTAATGGCCCATTAGAGGGGCAGATGATTACAGAGCTACTTGAGAGCAGATGATTTTGGAGAGCATACTCTGTCCCCAGAACCTGGAGAAATAACTGTTACCTCTGCACAGATAAGGATGTGGAGTTTTGTTGGTGACGTTCAACCCCAATTCTGAAAAGGTTGCCAAATCATGGAAAATGCAAATAAAATCAAAAAGGACCGTTTTGAAAAGTCCTATCACCCTTTACAATATTGAAAACAGTACAGTACAATATTTCATGTTCTAACACATGAATTTAATTTGTTATTGAAAAAATAGAATGTGATGACTGCAACAGAGTCCAAAAAAGTTGACACAATCTTCTGTTTACCACTGTGTAACATCTGTAACATCCTCAGGTTTATAATCACTGTTATTAAGTATTTGGACTCAGAATACAACAGTTGGTCAAGTCTAGCAAGCAGAATTTTCCCAGATTTTATGTCAAAATTTATGATAAGCCCTACAATTTAGTTATTAACCAAATTAGACTGTAAGAAAGGCTTTATTAAAATCCTGACCCTCTTATGTGCACCTTATGTGACCCCTACAGACCATTCTGATTTAATATTACCAGGAGGGCAGGACCCAGGAGAGTGACCCACACAGGTTTTCATAATAATTGACCTCTACCTAACCGGGACAGTCAGATGAGACAAAATTTTCATTTTCAATGAAACCTGTGTCGTCCCTGAGCTGAATCTTTTGGGCTGATGGCACTATCTTGCCAGCCGAGACTGCTCAGCTGCATGTGCAGCATTACAAAGAGCTGAGGGATCCTCGGGTCAGGATGAAAGCTGCTGTATAAATAATAGCAATTATAGGAAGTGCAACCACTCTGCACTTTACTCTCACGAAAACAGATCTCTCATTAGGCTTTAAGAAACAATGGAGGGTTTTTGAATTTGGCACAGATGTTTGAATGTAGAACGGTATTGTTTCATATGGATTCAATTTGGAGTGTGTGCTCACTTCAAAGGCAGCCAGGCTTTATTCACTCCCTCCTCCTCCACCCCCTCCTGTTCTCCTCTCGTGTCATACAGTCGGCCTCAGTGGATGCCCCGAGAACTGCCATGGTTTCTTCCGGAATAATCTTCAGAGGCCGAGACCTGCAGAGTGACTAAAGTGTTTTAGGAGACTGACCCCTGTGCCAGTGATTCCTTCTTTGTGAAATGTACAACCCTAATTCCAAAATAGTTGGGACAAAGTGTAAATTGTGATTAAAATCAAAATGCAATGACTTTCAAATCACACCAGCCAGTATTTTATTCACAATAGAACAGAGATAACATAGCAAATGATGAAACTGAGAAATTTTACAATTTTATCCACAAAATGAGCTCATTTCTAATTTGATGGCTGCTACAGGTCTCAAAAAAGTTGGGACAGAGGCCTGTTTACCATGGTGTAGCATTCCCTCTTCTTTTTAACATAGAGTGGAGGCGTCTGGGCATTGAGGAGAAAAGTTTCTTGAGTTTAGCCATTGGAATTTGATCCCACTCTGGTTTAATACAGGCTTCCAGCTGCTGGAGAGTTTTGGGTCTCCTTTGACGGACTTTTCGTTTAATTTTGCGCCAAATGTTCTCAATCGGTGAGAGATCAGGACTGCAGGCAGGCCAGTTCAGCGCACGGACTCTTCTACTACGAAGCCATGCTGTTGTAATAGCTGCAGTATGTGGTTTTGCATTGTCCTGCTGAAATACAGAAGGCCTTCACTTGAATAGATGTCGTCTAGAGGGGAGCATATGTTGCTCTAAAACCTTTACATACCTTTCAGCATTCATGGTGCTTTTTAAAACATGCAAGTGTCCCACACCATATTTTTTTTTTTTATTAAACCTTTATTTAACCAGGTAAGACTCATTGAGATTTAAAATCTCTTTTTCAAGAGTGCCCTGGCCAAGAGGGCAGCATAAATAAAAAGGACACATATAAGTTTCATACAAGGACAATGACACACAGATATCAAAACATTAAAAAAATAAATAAATAAATACATAAATAAGTAAATTAGGCACAGAGACAGTTTCTCATGCTTTCACATTCTATATCCTTTAAAATTGAACCAAAATCATTAACAGAAATCAGTTCTGACAATCTCAAATCCTTCCGAAGAATGTTCCAGGCAGAGGGGGCAGCATATTTAAAAGCTTTTTTTCAAGCTCCGTGTGAGCACGTGGAACAGTCAAATGCAAAATATCTTGAGAACGGAGGTTGTTATAGCCTTCACTTCGAAAAAGATATATGGACAAGTAAGAAGGGACCAGCCCAAGGAGAGTTTTATAAATAAAATTCAACCAATGGGTACGCCTACGTACATACAGAGATGGCCACTCAGCCTTAGAATACAAATTACAATGATGGGTAAGATTTTTAAAACCAGTTACAAACCGCAAGGCACAGTGATAGACAGTATCCAGGGACCGTAAACATTGTGCTGAAGCATTCATATATAATAAGTCACCGTAATCTAGCAAAGGCAGGAAAGTAGCTGACACAAGATATTTCCTAGCTGGAAAGGAGAAGCAGGATTTATTTCTAAAGTAAAAGCCTAGCTTTACCTTGAGCTTAATGACTAGATTTGCAATATGGGACTTAAAAGTTAGCTGACGATCAATAATAATACCTAAATACTTGTAACTTGAAACTAGTTCAATTACTCTTCCTTGAGCAGTGATTATGTTTGGAAGATTTGTTGGTATTTCACTACTGTTAGAAAACAGCATGAGTTTAGTTTTTTCTGTATTTAATACCAATTTTAGTTTCTGCAGGCGGGACTGAACAATATCAAATGCAGACTGTAGAAAATTAATGACCTGTGTAACAGATGATGAACAGCAATAAATAACGGTGTCATCAGCATAAAAATGATAATTAGCATTTGAAAGGTTTTCACATAGGTTATTAACATAAAGGGTAAACAGAATAGGTCCTAAAACAGAACCTTGCGGCACCCCTTTGGATACTGTTAAGAAAGAGGAGGTGGACCCTGCTATTTGAACACACTGCATTCTAGCAGACAGATAGTTGGAGAGCCAAGCTACTGCTCGCTTAGACAATCCAATTTGGTGAAGCATGCCGACTAAAATGCTATGGTCAACTGTGTCG
Source organism: Gymnothorax javanicus (assembly GCA_029692085.1). Classification (NCBI taxonomy): domain Eukaryota; kingdom Metazoa; phylum Chordata; class Actinopteri; order Anguilliformes; family Muraenidae; genus Gymnothorax; species Gymnothorax javanicus. The sequence goes on from CM056205.1 coordinate 12,747,648, forward strand.
AAAGCTTTCGATAAATCAATAAAAAGTGCTGCACAATATTTTTTGCAGTCTAATGCCTCAATAATGTCATTAGTGACTTTAAGAGCGGCAGTCATAGTGCTGTGTTTTTTTTCCTAAAACCAGACTGATAATTTGATAAAATGCCCTGAGAATCTAAAAATTATTTTAATTGATTGCTCACAAGCTTTTCAAATACTTTAGCTAGGACACAAAGTTTGGAGATCGGTCTATAGTTATTTAAGTCAAATGGTTGCCCCCCTTTCAAAAGAGGAAGAAAAAAGGCAGATTTCCAGACTTTTGGGATCTCACTGCTAATAATACTAAGATTAAAAATCAAAGACAAAGGTTCAGCAATGAAATCAGCGGCTAGCTTAAGAAAATAAGGGTCCAGCTTATCAGGGCCTGCTGATTTCTTAGGGTCCAGGTGCCTTAACTCTCTATGGACCTCAGCAACAGATACATGCATAAGCTTAAATGTGCAATCAGTAGGCCTATATGAGCTTGTGGAAGTACTGTCTATTTGTACAACAGAGTTTATTTTTTCAGGAAACAAAGATTCAAATAAAAAACCAGAAGATATAAAATGCTCATTAAAACAATTAAGTATGGCTGACTTGTCAGTCAGAGTACAGGAATTGTGAACAATGTAAGTAGGAAGTTCACTAGATGGTACATGGCCAGAATTTTGTTTAATTATTTTCCAAAACTTTTTCGGGTCATTTAATGTTTTTGTAGTTTCAGAGAGGTAATAATCAGATTTAGCTTTCTTTATAAAAAATGTATACTTATTACGAAGCTGTCTAAAATGGAGCCAGTTTGTTTCTGTTTTAGATTTTCTTGCCCTGGCCCAGGCAACATCCCTTTCTTTAAGGAGACGACACAGCTCAGGAGAAAACCATAAATTATTTCAACCTTTCACTCTGAACTGGCGGAGCGGGCATGTTTATTTACAATACTTGAAAAACCATCATAAAAAAGAACTTCCAGGCCAGTTCCACATCATCAATAAGTGAAATTTTATCCCAATCATAATGAGACAGATCACGAAAAAAGGCTTGTTCACAAAAATGTTTAAAATCTCTTTTAAGAATGAGTTGTGGCTTAGACTTTGGGAGTTTAGCCTTTCTAACTGCTGCTATGACACAGTGGTCACTCATATCATTTGCAAAGATTCCCACGTCTGAGAATTTATGTGGGGCGTTCGTAAGAATTAAATCAAGCGAGGATGATTTCTCAGGATATTTAATATTAGGACGAGTTGGACCATCAATTAATTGAGTCAGATTAAAAGAATCACAGATAGATTGAAAGCTGTCTGAAGCCGTGGACAGCCAATCAATATTAAGATCTCCAACAAGAAGAAGCTCATTCGAACTAAATCTAGATAAGTGCTGAGTTAAAGAACCTAGGGCTTCTTTACAGGCTGATGGTGGTCTAAAACACCCGATTACAGTCATAAACTGACCCGGCATGAACTCAAGCTTCAGGGCAAGGAGCTCAAACTGCCTGCTAATAGATACAGCGGTTACAATTCTGCAATGGAATTTGTTTTTTATATAAATAGCGATGCCACCGCCCTTCCTGGGGCGATCGCAGCGAAAAACATTGTAACCCTTTATGAAAATATCCGTGTCCGAAATAGATTTATTAAGCCATGTTTCAGATATAACAAAAATATCTGTGTCAATTGAATTGACCTATATTCTGACTCGATCAATTTTTGAAAGCAAGCTTCGAACATTGATGTGAATAATACCAAGACCAGATCTAGTTTTGAATTCATCTGGCTGAGTAACACAATTAAAAGTAGGTCCTGGGAGAGGCTGCACGTCGCCTGAGAGTATAAGTAAAAGGAGAACTAAATATTTTCACTTGAAATAATGTAATTCAATACCGGATTGATCATTCTTTCTTGGCTTAACGAAATCAAGAACAGAATTTTCAGAAAGCGTAAAACAATTTTTCAAAACAGACAGGTATATAAAGCGAAACATTTGCGCATAATTAAAAGACACTACGAAAGAAAGTTCCAACATCTGCACAACCATTTCACGGTGGAGCACAGTGCTGGTAATGGAACTGGGAACAACCGAAGGAGAGAGTGCCTTCTCAAACGCACAGCCCCGTTGGGGGACTGAATTCCAAGGAATCCATAATGAAAATGCAATGAACAACGCAAATAAAATTTTCATTGTCACTGATTCAGCTCGGTTCAGTTCAGTTTATTTCAGCAGTTCAATTTATGACTGTGAGTTAGCGCCAGAGAGGGGAAAAGCACCGCTCTTCAGCAGTGAGACCAGCAGGTATTAGCGGAGAGCCAAGCAGCAGTAGAGAGGAGGTGCACCCTCCCGAAAGCAGCAGTGAGGCAATAGCTGTTAGCAGTGAAGCAGACAGCAGTAGTAAGGAGGTACACCCTCCCGACAGTAGCAGCGAGGCGACAGATAGTAGCACAGCGAGGACAGAGCAGCAAACAGACCCAGCAGCTGATCGGAGAGGGCCGCGATTGCAGAAATAGCGGGTCACCTTCCGATACCGACAGCGAAGCGACAGGCAGTAGCTGAGTAGAGAAAAATGACCAAACCCAGCAGCTGATCGTAGAAGGCAGCAGGCAGGTAGCAGTGGAGCAAGTCGCAGAGTCGGGCGGCCGCCAGTGAAGAAGACTTGCCAGAGAAGATCCCGCTGATTTTTTTGTCAATCCATATATTTTGATTTAAAGCAATTCAAATGATAGCAGGGAGAATTTTCAAAATAACTTTATAAAAACCTAAGTACAAAGCACAATAAAAACACAATAAAAAAGACTCTATTCACAGGACAAACAAATGCTTAAACGTGCGTGCTGCCATCTTGCACACCACTCATATGCACTAATGCATCCCCATACCATCAGAGATTCTGGCTTTTGAACTGAACGCTGATAACAGGAGGGGTGGTCTTTCCCCCTTTAGACAGGAGGACACAACGCCCATGATTCCCAACAAGAATGTCAAATTTGGACTCGTCTGACCACAGGACACTTTGCCACTTTGCTACAGTCCATTTTAAATGAGCCTTGGCCGACAGAACACAGCGGCGCTTCTGGATCATGCTCAACAATGGCTTCCTTTTTGCATGATAGAGTTTTAGGTGTGTTAAGACCCTGGGGATCATGTGTTATCCATGCAAAGTGCTGTTCTCCCTCTCCTCCCTTGGAGTGTCTGTGTGTGTCTTTTGGGTGTGTGCATGGGTGTGTCTTCTGTTTTCCCTCCAGTCCAAGTGGTGGTTCCAGATTGGCTGGACTGGACCTAATTGAGCAGGAGGCATTGGTGAAGCAGAGTGGGAAGACACTTCCTGATTGGAGGAGCCCAGACCAAACAAGATTTAAACCACCAACTTACAGCACCCCGGGCCCTCCCTTTCACTCTGCTTCTCCCAAAAAGGAGCCAGTATTTGTAAATTTGTCATCTGTGATGTGCCTGTGAGAATTCTGTGTTTTTGTAAGTTTAGAAATTGTGTGTGTCTATACTGCGCAATATGGCTTTCTGTTTTTGTTTAGGCACCTGTAAATATTGAGCACCCGTTTTGGAAGGTGGGAGTAGCCTCTTTTGTTTTTGTGGTTTTCTCTTGTTGAAGTTAGGAGTTTAGGTTAGCCCACTGTATTTTCATTTGTCACGTTTTTGTTTTTGGGTGCAGGTTATTTTTTTAGGGCTCAGAGCTTGTTTTGTTTATTTTTTTTAAAGGTTACTCCACACTGAGAAAATAAACTGCATAACGTTACAGTTTTCTGTGCTGCTGGCCCTTCTTGGGAGTGGGAGAGCGGGAGGGTCACCTCAATGTCGTGTCTTTGTACACCCCTAGACCAGGGACATAACAGGTGGCATCTGTGGATGGCACGACGGATTGTGTTGACAGACAGTGGTTTCTTGAAGTATTCCTGGGCCCATTTAGTAATGTCAATGACAGAATCATGCCGGTGAGTGATGCAGTGGCGTCTGAGGGCCCGAAGATCATGGGCATCCAGTAAAGGTCTTCGGCCTTGTCCCTTACGCACAGAGATTTTTCCAGTTTCTCTGAATCTTTTGATGATGTTATGCACTGTCAATGATGAGACCATCAAAGCCTTTGCAATTAGACGTTGAGGAACATTGTTTTTAAAGTATTCCACAATTTTTTTACGCAAGCCATCACAGGTCGGAGAGCCTCTGGCCATCTTTACTTCTGAGAGACTCAGCCTCTCTAAGACATCCCTTTTATGGCCAGTCATGTTAGACACCTGATGCCAGTTAATGTAATTACTTGCTAAATGTTCTTTCAGCTGATTTTCTTATATATTAATTGCTTTTTCAGTGCTTTTTTTTCCTGGGTCCCAACTTTTTTGAGACCTGTTGCAGCCAGAAAATTTAAAATAAGCTCATTTTGTGGATAAAAATGTAAAATGTCTCAGTTTGAACATTTGAAATGTTATGCATGTTCTACTGTAAATAACATATTGGCGCATGTGATCTGAAAGTCATTGCATTTTGATTTTATTCACAATTTACACTTCGTCCCAACTATTTCGGAATTGGGGTTATAAACAGACAGGCTTCTTTATTACTTTGTGCTCTTGAGGGGTGGGGAGGTGAGGGGGTGGAGGATGTGTAGCAAAAGAAAATTTGAGCAGAGAATGACCTGTCAAAGGCCATTTTTGCTGGTTTTTTTTTTTTTTTTGGATTGTTCTTGATGTTGGGGTGAATCTAAGAAGTGAGTTTGACCAGAAAATATTGGGTACTGTGCTCTGAGGGGGTTGCATTTCTTCCTTCCCTTCCTCATCCTCATTTTTGTTAGCCAGTGCCCCCCCCCAAGAACCGGACGGGGATCTGTAAATACCCCCCCAGTCATGTCCTGTCTAATTGAACATGTAATGCCTCTGATGCTCAATCAAGCTGGATCATACATTATAAGACCTGCTTATCTGTGGTCAGGATTATTGAAGGGCTCGTGTGCATCTAGGATTAGACACTGGAAGGAAGGTGTCATACTCCAGTCCTGGAGGGAAGTTTTCATGTGTTTTAGCCTCAGCAATTTATTCAAGTCCCTGATTGGCCGCTTGCTCTCATGACCTTAACTGGCTATGAACTGGAAGGGACAGCAGAAATACCAGCAGATACTGCAGCACTCCCAGACTGGAGCTCGACATCTCTGCCCTGGGCAGTTAATTCGTGTTTCATGCTACATATGCTGCAGGGCCCAGCTTCTGTGTGTACCAGTAGGCCACTGTCTGCTGGCATTTTTCAACAGTAAAACACATTCGCAAAAAAGAAATCGCACATACACACCTGAGTGATGTCCTTCTGTGTTTGTAGTAATGCTCAATATATGAATTTGAGCACAGTGTAATCAATCCTCATCATCATAATACCAGGTGGTGCAGTGGGTAGTGCTGTTGCCTTGCAGCAAGAACAAAGTCGTTTCAAGTCTAGCCTGCTCGAAATCTTTCCATGTCTGCAAGGAATTGGCGAGCTCTCAAAATCGCATCTTTGAACAGTTCACACATAGTGATTTGCCTCTGCTTTGGGTGCTTTTTTTTTGGTTAAAAAACTGTCCGTGAGTAGAAACTCGGGGGCTTCAAAACCTGTCGGGTGAACTCAGCATTACTTAGCACAGATCACACTTTTCACTTTTAGTCTTTTTGCAACTGTACGTAAATTGTATTTATCGGAGCTGCTTGTGCTGAGGTTTGTTATTGATCACAATTATTTTATTTGACCTGAAAATCAGACTGACTCCCTTTCAGTTACAAAACAAAATGGTTAAATTATTTGCTGCATGTCATCAGACTAGTTTTATGTACAAACACAATTTACTCTATGAGAGCTGTGTCTCATCATTAATGACAGCTTTTATGGATATTTATGCTGTCTTTCAGAATGAGAAAATAATCATGATATGACCAGCCACTGCAGATACAGCAAAAGTCTACCTGAAACAATCCTCTGGCAAAATATGCCCCCAAAGGTCATTTGTACAAGCAGCTTGTGCTAATTTCGCTGATTGTGCTAATTTAGGCAATGCTCCTCTGGATCGTATTACAGGGTAGGAACAAACAATCTATTTGGCCGTATGGTTGGAGAACAGGTAGGTCCACCTCCATGCATGTAGAACATTTAGACTTTTTTAAAGCACATATGTTATCTCTTTTTATGCTTTTAGTAAATTCATATTTTATGTTGTTATGTATTATTTTGTATTTTTGTCAAAGCTCTGTGATCCAAAATGAATTCCTTTTAAGGTAATAAAGTATTGTCTATTGTCTGTTGACCTCACAACAACTTTTAAATGTTGTAATCAATCTTCGGGTATTTTGCAACTAGGAGTGAAACTTTCCTAGCATGATATTCAAATGTTGAAAAAAGAATTAGCTATGTAGTTACTAAGTTTGAAATTCACACGGTTCATCCAGTTTACTTGTGGGCGACTTTATACGAATGAAACAGCCACATCATGATTAAAAATTAGGTTACAGGATGCACAGTGAGTATTTGCATAGTGAGATAATTTTACAATTATATTTTGATTCACTGAGAGTGGATGTGCATGCCCTCACTAACAATAGATGCTAATCACTGTCATAAGCCTGCATTTATAGGGAGCAATATGGCACAGTCCATTTAACTTCAGCCTTCAGGCATACAAATGGTCTCTAAATATGCTCTGATGATGTTGAACGTGTCCCTTATAATTTGTTTTTTGCTATATTATGGCATTAAACTTCAATAAACATTAATTACATTTGTTTAATTCTTTCAGTTCTATGAAATGAAATAATTTGTCATTTGTTTTGAGAAATATTGAGGAGGTCCATTTGCTGTTCCCTCAACCGATCTCATGTGTGGTTCAATGATTTCTTCATTACTTTTCCAGCACAATTATCTTAGTTCCAAATTTAAATTTAAACTGCTTTAATGATTGGCTCATTTCCAGTTAATTTAATTAAATTAGCTTTCTCACCCCCCAAAAATTGTTGTAAATTGTTGTGGGAGAACAGATTTCTGCTTTAATTACATATTACTTAATTTTCACCAAGGCCAGTTTTTTTTTTTTTTTTTTTTTCCATTTCAGAAATTATGGACAAATTATGCATACAAGACTGAAATGAGGTTTTCCCTCATGATGAACTTTTGGGCAGTGATCACTTAAAAAGTGAATACAAGTGAAAAGTCATGTATCATAGCTTAAAATGTGATTTATTGTGTTATGAACTGAATTTGTTGGCTACGTTGGCATGGCTGTGCAGTTACTGAAGTTTCTTTACTTTGACATTAGTGTGAATATTAGTCATTAATGCTGTGGGGAAATCAGTGTCTGCTTTTTACAAAAAAGTACTCAATTTCCCTCTATGCCACTAGGTTCAATCAAATGTATGTTTTAAGGATGTGCATATGATTATTAAGGTGCATAAATTATAGTTTATATCAATAACATTTATACAGATTTGACAAAAAAATTCAAATTGATTAAAAATTGTCCAACCTCTATTCCAAAAAAAGTTGATGCGTCATTTTAAATGCAAATCATATTGATTTAAAAAGTCCATTCACCGGAAACAGAACAGCAAAATATTATTTAATGTTCGAATGTGAATTTAATTGCTTATTGAAAATATATAATTTCATGATTTGAACATTGTCTGAAAAGGTGTCACTGTCGACTGTTTACCACTGTGTAACATTACCATGTCTTTGAGTCACATTGATAAAAATTTTGGGCACTTAAGATTCATCAAGTCTAGCAGTCAAAAATTGACCTTGTTATTCTAACTGACAGGTCTTCAGCTGCGCAGTTATAAAGGGCCTTCATTGCCATATATTTTGCTGCACAATGCCTCATACATTCACATCCCAAGACAGATCAGGACTGCAGGCAGGCCAGTCTAGCATGGGCTCTCTCTGCTTATGCAGCCATGCACTTGTAATCCTCGCAGAATGTGGTTTGGCATCATCTTGCTGGTGAATGCAGGGATGTCCATCTAAAATACAACGTCTAGATGGCGGCACATGTTGCTCAAAAATTTGCACACATCCATTCATTGAAGTGGCTTTTCACAATCTCACATATCAGAATGTGTTATTCTTTTTCCTTACAATGGCCTATGATGTCAAGGGGTCTGGTGCCAGTCTTATCTCTGAACCAAAAAAGGAAAGTCATTCTTTGACGTCCACGTGCCCTTCGTCCTTTTACAGCTGTAGTTAGGGCAACTGTCGTGTGCGTTCCTCCCAAGGATGTTACCAAGGGAGCAGATCTGTTGTGCTGTTTTGTTTGCAATAAGTCCCATGATGTGCTGGTTCTTTCAAATTTATGTTCATTGCTGACGCAAGCTGACCAAGATATCCTCAGCATCAGGCATGAAAACCATATCACAGTGGCTTCCAGGTGCTGTTGCATGGTTTTTCCTTAGTGTCCCGTATTCACTACCGTACAAGAATGTGGACTGCGCAGAGCATTTCAAAACTCAAATTCTTGTGGAAAAACTGATTGACCATGTTATTCGCACTCTCTAAATGTCCTTAAATGCTTATTTTCCTATTGCAATCCATCGCAATCCGTACACATACTTTTTTCACGAATGGTGCCCTCTCGATTGTGCAAGTTGCCCATGCCATATGCATTGACATACCTTCATAACAAGACAGTCACTGGCTTTTGGACCTGATGATGATAATAGCTTGAGTTGAGTTGAGTCTGTCGTCTTTTTTCCAGTGAGCCCAGTGGCTGTTTTTGCAAAAAAAAAAAAAAAACACTTGAAATGTTGACTCATCAGGCCACAAAACATGATTCTTCTGCGTTACAGCATAATTTTGACACTGAACCCAGAGAAGTCGGCTGCATGCTTGGACTTAGTTGATGTACGTACAGCTTTGGCTTTGCATAGTTGAGTTTTATCTTGCAACTGTGGATCATGCAGTGAATGGCATTGCCTGACAAAGGTTTAAAAAAGTATTACCAATCCTTTATTGTGATATTCATGAGAAGCACATAATTTATCTCGAGGCAGTGATGTCTTGGGGAGTGGAGATCAGGTTCATGCAAGAGTGTTCTTTGGCCTTGCCCTCTACACAGGATTCTACACGATTCCTTTTTTTTTTTTTTAATTACAGTCCACACTAAAGAGGCTGAAATTCCCAAAATCATTGTCTCTGACAAACACTGCTTTCAAAGTGATGGATTTTAGGCTAATGCCATAGTTGGAGAATTGGTGAGCCTTGACCTTTCTTTGTTCTTGAGAGAGTAGGCATCTTTTGGAGGTTTTTTTCAAATACTATAATCTGATTTGCCCTCCTGTTTAATATCGCTTTATTTTTGCATCTTGTCACACCTCTATTTTTCCTAAATTGCCTCTGCACCAACTTTTTGGAGTGATGACCTCTGTTGCAGTCAACAGATTTGCAGTAAATAAATGTATTTTATCAATGAACAATTTTAATGTTGGAGTAAAGGATGAATGGACTTTTCAACTCACTCTTTTAAAACTGTATTTGCATTGTCCATAATGCGCCAGGTTTTTCAGAATCGGGGTTAAATGTTGAGCGTTGAGATTTGCCCTGCCTTCATGTTGTGGGATGGTCCTTAAATAATCTGTTATGGGTGATGTATTTCATCTGATATATTCACATGCAGGCTCACAGCCAAATGCATAGGAGATGTATGACCACTTTTGACTCGCCCATGGTTAGATGACCACTGTGATCCTTTTTTTATACTCCTTATGTAAAATGGCATCATCTGGGATTACTGAGCATGATCAAAGAGTCGCTGAGGTTATACTGAATATACTCTTTCCTGAGAAAATTCAGCCCTCCTGATTTTCTCATTAAATTCCAACATATTCACAAAATGCAAATTAGAACATAACTCAAGGTGTGCATCTAAACGACCCATTTTTATGTTTGCAGCATGTTTTTAAAGCCTACCTGTGCCGTTCAGTAATCAGTGCAGATTTTCCATTTTTAATGTTCATGCGCATTATAAGCCGGGCTCTTACTTTTAAGATAATTTCAGAGGAGATAATCATCATTATTCCAGAGAAAATCATGTCACATTCAGTTCCTGGAGCTCGCACAAAATAGGGCCTTCAAATTTCTGGGGTTAATTGGTCTAATTTTGGTAAATGACCTTATTCCTCTGAACTAAGCAATCAGCATAGCAATCTTGGTTTTAACTTGTCAAATGATAAAATAAGAAGTGAGCAACACTAAATCTGTGTAAATGAGAGGACTAATTGGGCTGTGAAGATCAGTGTCAGAGAGGAAAGAACAGGATGTGCTTTGGCATTGTGGGGGTGTAACAACCATGGACCAGGGGTTACGCAGCCAAATTTTAGATGCTACTGCATGTGTTGCTATGAGTGGAAGACAGCTTAGCATTTTAAAAAGCTTGTCTCCACAGTGGCATCTCTCATTTATTGGCTCACTGCAGGACTTTTGCATGATCTGTAGTGAGTGGATCTGTGATCTTATATACAAGTTTAGATCTGCATCTGACCATCTACTTAATGTCCCCAGCATCCATGTAGAGAGTCATTACACTACAGGGTTCCTCTACCTCTCCTTGATCATCACGGTTTCTCTGCATCTGTATTCTCACTTTGTAACTGTTTGTGTGTGTGTGTGTGTGCGCGTGCGCGTATGTGTGTTTGTGTTTGTGTCTGTGTCTGTTTGCACATTCATGTTTGTGTGTGAGTTCCTGACCTGCTTGTACTCCAATTCTACAACATAAATTTTGCAGTGTAATTAAATGTGAGCTTCACTCATATTTTCCTTCTAGAGTTTTGCTATAGAAATACACAGCACAACTTAAACTCAGAGATTCTTGATTCCCTGGGTGGGTCAGTAAAATTGAAGATTCAGAATATTATGTGGAAGCAGGGCTTTCATCTATCTTCTATCTAAAATGATAAATGCAAATTTTATTTATTCGGTTGTATTTGGATGGTGAATCTGTATCTTCCTCCCACTACATTCTGCTGGCAGTGAAATTTAGGAAGTTAATGAGCGTAAGCAGAGATGTAAAAAAGTGATATTTTAGCCTTTCTTTGCTGATAAATGTGAGAGTTATTAGTTTCCTCTCAGAGCATAATGAGGCTTCTCAGAAACATTCCCTGGTGCATCATGTCCTCTGCTTCCTCAGTGAAGTTCTCAGTCCTGATTATTAATTCACTTTATTGCCATTTCTGACCTTCATGCTTGCTTTTTACATCTATTTAAGAATTGCTATTTGCATTTAAGATGTCATTACTTTTCAACTGACTTTGAATATGCAGGTCATTTATTCTTTTTGGATGAGAATTTAATCCTCACATAACTAATTCTTTGTGCACACATCATATCTGTAACACTCCTGGTGCCCAGGGATGTAATAGGGGCACAAGGAGAGCGAATAAAAGTGAGGACTCAAATGCTGAGGACATGGAACTTGTAAAAGAGACAAAGTGCACAGAAGCAAAAGGTATGAACTCCACAGGTAGCAAAACAATGAACCAAACCAGGAGTGCTCTAAGCTAAAATGTGCTACAAAGTAAGGCTACCAGCCTGTGATAGGGAAAAACTATGGTATAAAGAGAGGGAATGATAATTAACTAATGGAAACCAGGTATAATCATTAACAGAGAGAGCAGGGCGATAATTGAATAATTAAGAGGAGGCAGGTAGCCAGGGAAAATGGAAATGCCCAAGAGGAGGGGCATTACAATAACTTTGGGAACCAAACTATAAAATGTAAAATTTATGTAATATAAAAGTTTTTTTTTTTTTTTTTTCTTCCCCACAAATTAAAAAAAATTGAAATGGTCCAATTTAATGTAAGGGTTTAGGACATACTCTAAAGTATTTTCCCCATAAAACATATATGTGTTTTTGCAGAAGACCCGAAGAGTTGAGTCACATTGAATTTAATTTTTCGGGCTAGTTCTGCGTTCATGTCAACATTTAATATTATTATTATTATTATTATTATTCTCCATCGCAATCTGCACTTGATTAAGTTACAACAAGAAAAACAGAATGTGTCAGTGTTTGGTCTGTATAACCAGTGTCTAACTCTGGAGACTCATGTGAATATTCATATAACACTTCATTACCAGAGCCTAACACTTCAGACTCATATGCATATTCATATAACACTTTTCTTTATCAGAATTTGCCTCTTACCCTGCTAAATAGACTTGTTCTTCAAATAGGGAAACATGCTATTTTTACAACTGTGTCAAGTTGGCCATAAATAAGCTGCAATCAACATTCAGCCCATTCTATGGCAACTATACATTCCCTTACTTTTCTAAATGGACGTTGGCACTCATACCCCCAGTATTACATGTGATGCTTCAAATGAACTGCAGCACAGCTTCTGAGTAATGTCATGAATACTGTGAATATGTTGTCGATTTTGAATTTAAGCATTTTACATCTTGGACAGGTGCTTTGTCAGAGTGTCAGAGTGATGGGAATGTGACATTCAGAAAACATGATTGAAACTATTTCTACTTTGACCTATAAGGTCTACGGCAGCTGTGTTGTAGTCTAGTCACGTGTATGTAATACTGAGCACAGTTGATCATTTGTTAAAAAGATGGAAATTTATCCCATCCACTAATACACAAGGAACATGGTGATTATTGTGACAGTCACTCGTCATTATTGTGTGGTGACTAAATCCTGGGAATCCAATAGTACATTTAGATTCATTGTGCTAATCTGAAGATGCATAATTACAATAATAAATGAGATGATGTGTTACTGTAATCAAATTGATCAATAACATGCGTGAAAGCTAAACTACCCGGTCCAGTGTAAGTCTTCCTGTTACCAACATGATCATATTCTTGGGGGCAACCTGTAAGTACAGAACATTCAATTCGGACTTCACCTCCATGCTCTTACTATTTAAAATCAGGCTGATGTCTTGTTTCGCCCTTGTTTACTGCACAATTTTCTAAGCAGACCTGCTTCATCAGACTTGTTGCCAATTCTTGTCCTTGTCTTGATTTTTATTTATATATATACTGGCATATACGACAAAATGTGGCCCAGAGAATTATTTCCCATGGGAGGGATAGGGACACTTGTGATGCTTCACGCTGGTTTATCAAATTAGGGCAGAGCCCTCTTTAAACCTGCGTAACAAGTGGTCTGGATCACTCTTGCCATGGTTCCATTAGGCAGTGGCATCCATGCACAGAGAATGTGCCTTATCCTCTCCTTCAGGGGACTCATATTATCTAAATGGAAATTCTGGAACCTTCTCTCTGTAAGGGAAGGGACCCCAATGGGAGCTAAGTGTCGGTTTTTATCTGTTGCCGTGGAGATCACCATGTTTCATTGTCGTCTCCAACACGAGGGAAACTTCCTGTGCCGTCTGCCTGTCATGCTCGACTGGTCACAGACTCTCTGCCTTCTCCTTCAAGAATCTGTGTTGTTTACTCTCTTTGTCATCCTTTGGGGCCTTCCTGCCAAAATATTTATTTATTTATGAATTTGCAGGTACATACACACACACAAGCGTGCACACGCACACACACATTCACTCAAATATGCACATCATTTGCATGTTTTTGGTCACAACACTACAGCACATACAACGCGTTGTATATTTCTAGAAATTATAGACTAACTAGGTTGGCAGGATTGAAAATTGTTATTATCCGTTCTTGTTTAATTGAAAGATGTGCCTACCTAGGTGTCTACCTTCATGTCTGTGGGAAATTTGTGACAGTACATGCACTGCTTTATCACACAGAACATGGCGCATCAGTTTATTAAAAGGCAATTTCATATGAAAATTGGGATTTCCAAGTATTTTACTGTATCCATGGAGTGATCCTTCATCATTGATTGGTGAGATATGGAAGACCAAGCACCTCCATTGTCAGGTGACCGATAGGTTCTCTGCTAAGCATTAGCATGGATGAAAAACTCACAGCGGATTCATGGCTCTCTTACTTCATACGTATTGAAAAGAGGAAAAGCAGCCATATAAACTTGTAAGGGGGGAAGCCAGGAGATAACATGGACATACGACCAGGACGAGCTGCTATGGGCAGCGACACTCGCCCTGTGCTCACAGACACCTATTAGGGTAATAAAGACCTAAAGGACTCAGACTTCCTTCATAGCTGGAACCATCTGCCGCCAGGCATGTCTGAGAACTTTTCCGCTGCTGAGCTAAGGGGGCATGGGCCTGGAAACTGAATGGTGGATGTGTGTGTTTTGGGGACATCAAAGGCGGGAAGGGTAGCCATCCTGGCTAAGTTGCGGGATGGAACTTCCCCAAAGGCCACGTGGGACCTGTGCTCTCTTCCGGCCAGTGCCACGGTGACCCCATCTGGACACCCTGTCACCGCACCCTTTTTCCCCTCACTGGGACATTTCCTATTTCAGATATTTCAACTTCTATTCTGATAATCAAAAAACACTATTGCACTGTACAAACAGCACACATGTAATCATTGAATTACTGCATTATATCTGGGGTAATAGTGATATGAATTATATGTGAAATGGTTCTTTTAGGAAGGAATTTCATGACAAATACATCATAATAATACTCTATATTATCATGGTTGGTATGTATCTGTTCAGCTAAATTCAAGGACTTGAATGAGATGCATTTCATATTCAGTGTATTTTAAGAAAACAGTTTAAACAACTCAGTGAAAACCTGTCCCTAAAAGTGTTACCTCTCTCAGTGTTGTTTGGGTTTTCCTCCCCCCCCTTAATTGCTTTATTATATCCTCCAAATGGTGGGGACCAAATTCCGGATTTGGCCAGCCATCCAGCTTAATTGATGGCCTTGCCACTTGGATCAAACTCACGATTTGGCATAAAAGGAAAGCACGCAAACTCAACGGGGAAGATCGCAGACGACTTTCCACACGTGCATCTATATGCCATGTGTAGCCTATACAGTTTAGGAAGCTTCGTAATTCGAACTTGCCGCATGCTTGTTCCGTGTGTAGCCTTTTTGCCAGGTATGACTCAACTCTCATTGTCTAAATTGACTGTAACTTGTGTTTGATTTAACTTTGATTTAATTTTGTTTTTTTTTTTGATTATTGCTCTTTTTTACCTGGCGAATAAATTGTTGTTATTCCTTTAACCCTGCGTGGTCTCTGTGACTCTGATCTTTTTAACATTCTTTTCAGCCACGTTACAACGAATACTTAGGGGTATAATCCAAACCACGAGACCGACTGATTAGCGGCTTTAGAATGGGAATTGGTTTTATTAAGTTGGAGAGGCAATCACGGTCTTCTCACATAAAGGGTCTATGCATTGCCGGTTCTAGGATTTTAACCATGAAGAAGCCCATCGATGAAAAGTCGGTTATCTGTTAAAATCGCCTGAAGGAACCCATGGGCGTGCATAGATCTGGATTCGCAGTATTTATGCCAAAAGATGCTATTGCTGCGGTTATTGACTTCCATCCCCTGGTATTACCAACAAACTAAGATTCGGCAATAAAGCTAATACCCGGGGGCATATATTGAGTAACGCAGGCCTTCACCTAAGAGTCCGAGGTGTAATCACCCCGAGATCCACGCATGTTTTTGCTAAATTCTAAAGTCTAATTATAATTAGAGTCAGATATTGAATGAGAGTAGAAGGGTAACTGCTATGCTTCTTTTGCAGTGGTCACTGATATATCTGATGTCCCGCTTCGTTCCTGTGTAATATTCTAATGCACACATTGGATTATTCACAGCACGGCGGCAGATTAGATATATCAGTGATTACAGTTTAGTCCCATTTGCGAACAGAGAAAGTTTATTGTTGTTATCCTGTTTGCCTCACAACAGCTGGAGTACACACATAGACCTTCGTTCCCAGCTTTTCCATCATTGGTTTAGCTGCGTGAGTTCTACAAAATGGATTGGGTGTCTTATTTATGGGTTCTTTAGACTGTCAGGTCGAAAACGGGCAAATTTATTTTTCTAATTTTTTTTTACCAAGAATGCCTTTAACTTTTGTGAGCAATACAGTAGCTTCTCTTGTTCACACAGCCGAGGTTTATTTGCCAACAAGGCCAAAGAAGTCAATGAAGGTAATAAACAGGATGTATGTATATACAGGCTGAACTGCTGATCAAGAGAAAAGCAGACATGAAGTTAATATATCGCCATACGTATGTCAGAAAGGAGCTTGAATCCTATAAATCTTACAACCTAATATCCTGCCACATTTTAATATGTGCAAACTGTACATTTACAACGTATATTAGGTTTGTTTTTCTACCTGTATGACATAGATACAGGATGTGATGTGGCACCACATTCAGCATTGATAATTAGGAAGAATGGCTCTCATTTATTTTGCGCACATGTTCCGTTGACTCTCTTTTTTGTGCAAATAATGAGCAAAATATATCTTGATGGACGCCTTGGCAAAGCAAGTCGAGCTTTTGATCCTGTAATGTTCCGGCTTGGTTCATTCTGTATCAACTGGAAAGTGAATGGCACATGATACTATGACTTCAGCGGGAAAATAGAAGCGTGGGCTGTTAATACTTTAACCTGCTTAATGTTGCTGTGTGCGGCTGCAGACTGTGATTAATTGGGAAGCTTTGATCCTGCGCTGCCTACGATCGTCAGAGCCCTGATAGATGCCCGTGCACTGCACAGCATGTCAGCGGGGAGATGAACATATCGCACTGTTATTGTTGACTCACTGAAAATCCTTTTACCCAGAGCTGTGAAAGGGCTTAATTAGCCCACATTTAGGAGGCTAATTGAGGGGAAAGCAGACATGAGCTTATGTTTCATCTTTTAAATTTTTCATAAATACATAAAAAGGTATGTGTTATTTTCCATGAAATGATCAATTACTAATTTTCAGTTCTGACAGTTTGCAAATTGCTATGTTTAGAACTCTATGTATGAAATTAGGTGGCGACCTATGACATTCAGGCAGGTGAAAAGGAGAACAAAAATTCACCAGAGTCAAAGGAATGCAGTGATGGGAAAACCAAGTGAGTTTAAGACCCTGTCCAGTAGAGGCCTCTCCTGTTCCCTCCAGAAGGGGAACAGGCACTTGGATGTGGCCCTCAAATTTTCATTCATTGGTTGGTGATTAAATTGACAGTCAGTGCAAAGTTCATTGCTAGTTCATTGCTTTTTAATGTGGATGTGAAAAGGCTGTTAATGGAAGCAGGAAGTCTCAGGTGTAAAGAAGCAGTTCTTGAGGGTGTGCGACTGCTGTGCATACATAACACTCTCAAAGAATTATTTAGCTCATTTGTCGAGAGCTGAAATTTCTCAGGCTGTGTTTGATTATCAGCTTTGTTTTGTTGTCTTTTATTATACCATATGTAGAGCACATCCTCACTGTGTTTTTGGGGAGAAAATTACAGATTATTACTTTAAGGCAAGCTTAAGTCATGGCTTTGTTCAGATTTGATTACTCGCACCACTCTGATAAGCGAAACACAGAGAAATGTAAAGGCACTGGAATATTAGTGTCACCATGCGAAACCAGACCATTTTTGAATGCAATTAAGCCAACAGACCACTTTTTTTTCCACTAAGCTTTTTGTTTGTGTCTGTAACAGGAGGTTATGGACAATTGTAAGCTATGGTTCTTTGTTGCAGTTTTCAGTCGTCATGCTTAATGGCATAGGGCTGAGTGGACTGTTTTCACCACCTGTTCTGCTGTGTTGTGTTGAGTTGTGATGTGTTATACATTTTTCTCACGGTTGCCCTCAAAACTGTGGCAACTGACACCAGTGTTGGCACATAGGCAGGCACCGCACTACATTAATTGCAATCAATTCTTGACAGCAGGCGTTTTCATACAGTGAAAACCTTTAGAGAAGCAGTCTTCCACACAGATTTGCACACATACATTATGCAAGCTTCCATGTGGTGCTACATTCAATGGCTCCAGGCTAGTGTAATTTTCTTTCATGGATAATTTTGCCAGTTACTTCCTCATTGTATTTTGGGAGTTGAAATTGGTGCCTTTAAGTCTGGAAAAAAAGAGCTGTACTGGCAGGACCTCAAATCCAGGGGAATGAATTGTATTTACTCCAAGATGCTTGAGCAATGTCAATCTAAATTGAACATCTTATTCCTCTACTCAACATTAATCTTTTCATTTAAGCAATGCAATTATTGATTTATTAACTTATATTTTGTTTTGGGAGGGTGATGATCTTGCCTATGGTCTCACTGTAAATGCAGTAGAGGAGATTGGCTAATGCTCCCTCTTCTCGGGAGTTAGCTGGGCAGACTGGTCTGTGAGGCAGTGGATAAAAAAGCAGAACAGTGTTATAAACACTGACACAGCTGGTGTGTGAGGCAGTGGATAACAGTGCAGTATAGTGTTATAAACACTGACACAGCCTGTGTGTGAGGCAGTGGATAACGGTGCAGGACAGTGTTATAAACACTGACACAGCTGGTGTGTGAGGCAGTGGATAACAGTGCAGGACAGTGTTATAAACACTGACACAGCTGGTGTGTGAGGCAGTGGATAACAGTGCAGGACAGTGTTATAAACACTGACACAGCTGGTGTGTGAGGCAGTGGATAACAGTGCAGGACAGTGTTATAAACACTGACACAGCCTGTGTGTGAGGCAGTGGATAACAGTGCAGTACAGTGTTATAAACACTGATACAGCCTGTATGCGAGGCAGTGGATAACAGTGCAGGACAGTGTTATAAACACTGACACAGCTGGTGTGTGAGGCAGTGGATAACAGTGCAGGACAGTGTTATAAACACTGACACAGCCTGTGTGTGAGGCAGTGGATAACAGTGCAGTACAGTGTTATAAACACTGATACAGCCTGTATGCGAGGCAGTGGATAACAGTGCAGGACAGTGTTATAAACACTGATACAGCCTGTATGCGAGGCAGTGGATAATGGTGCAGGACAGTGTTATAAACACTGACACAGCTGGTGTGTGAGGCAGTGGATAACAGTGCAGGACAGTGTTATAAACACTGACACAGCTGGTGTGTGAGGCAGTGGATAACGGTGCAGGACAGTGTTATAAACACTGACACAGCTGGTGTGTGAGGCAGTGGATAACAGTGCAGGATAGTGTTATAAACACTGACACAGCTGGTGTGTGAGGCAGTGGATAACAGTGCAGGACAGTGTTATAAACACTGACACAGCTGGTGTGTGAGGCAGTGGGTAACAGTGCAGGACAGTGTTATAAACATTGACACAGCCTGTGTGTGAGGCAGTGGGTAACAGTGCAGGGCAGTGTTATAAACATTGACACAGCCTGTGTGTGAGGCAGTGGATAATATTGTGTGACAGTGTTTTATATATTTATACATATATATATATATATATATATATATATATATATATATATATATATAGGGTTTCTCCCCTGCTGCTCCTCATCTAGCCACTCAGAGAAGCAGAACTTCTCAGGGATCCATCCTGCACTGAACAGCTTCTGCTCCTTGATTAATCCAGCGCTCTCTTCATCACATTATTCTTATTAGGCCTCGGTTAACAAGACGTGTCCATGGAGACCGTGGCCAGATCCATTTTGGCTCTGTGTAGGAAGTCTGGAGATGAAGATGCAATTAACAGCCGATCTCCCTGCATATCAGTCTCCCCACTAAACAGCCTTTGCTCTGCTTCCAGCTTCATCTGTCTTTGCAATTTTTTAATTAGTTTTTCCACCACATTCCCTGTCTAACCCTTAAACAGAGATTAAATCTTTGAATAAGTTTGCTCTGCACATTGTCTGATGTTATTTGCTAATCTTCATGTGCAGAAATTTAGTAAATCCTGACATTTTCCACTATTGTGATTTATTCTATTGAAAAAGCAGAAATCTCAGCTGTATTGTGTTCTACTCCTAAAATTGGTTGATGACAAACTTTGGGAGTTTCTGTCAGGGGGCAGCCTGGAGCCAAACACTGACTCACACAGAATCTGTTTTTGTTTTTCAAACCCCTTTTGTTCTCCTTCGGCTCTATCATTTGTTTTCCTTTCAGCAGTTTTTATCGCTTAAAAAGTGCTGGCTATCAATTTTAGGAAAGTAGTCGAGGCCAAATGTTTCGGTACCCTTGTTAAAATGACGCTAAATCTATAATCCATTTGTAATCATTCCTATTCAAAAATGTGGGGAAACTATGTACAACTGTACTTTTATTTTATTTATTTTCATTTACATCGCATATTTTAGAGTTTCTTATTCCTTGAAAGTTGTAATCTGACTTTTTATGCAAACCATCAGTATGAACCAGGGGTCCTGAACCATATTTATAAAGGGTCAGTGTGGGTGCTGGTCTTTATTCCAGCCATGCAGTTACTCACTTGATTCTACTAACCAACCCCAACAGTCTTTACTGAAGAGCTTGATAAGTGTAATCAAGTGCTGTTGGTAACTGCATTGCTGGAGTGAAAGCCAGCTCTCACATCGGCCCTTTCTGGATAAGATAACCCCTGGTGTAAACATTATTGGCGCCCCTCTTATTATTGTAAATCAATCAAAGTAAAATTGCTCTATTTTTATGTATTTAACTTAATCTCTGGCTTACAGAGCTATATTTTGTCACTCCACCAGTTCCTGTTTCACCAGGGCTTAAAAATGAGGTAAAATGAAAGGTGAATCCATCACTCATCCACTACCAAAAAGAAAAAAAAAAAAAAAAACAGCCTGTACAAAAGTGACAGATGGTAATTGACCTTCTCAGCTGAGGTAATGGGCTTCAAAGAATACAAAATGGTTATTAAATATACCACTTACTACTGTACAGACTGTAATAAAACAAAAAAGAAGGTAAAACTGTGAAACTGAGCCAAATTGACCAGAAACAGGATCACAAGGATCAAAACAAAGGATGGTCCAATAGGTTGGGTTAAACGGTTTTGGAAACAGTGGAGAACCCAAGTCTTCAACTGCCAGCCATACCATCCCCTCTTCACAGCAATAACCCTACAGACCCTGGGGACATTGATGATCTTGAATGAATGAATGAATGAATGAATGAATGAATGAATGGGCAAAAATCCATCTAAATGTGTTCTCTAACCTTATGACAAATTATGAGAAAATAATTACAGTCTGTGCCAAATGTTTGTAGACAAACAAGGTTGGCAATAATTTTGAAAATTAAAATGCAGTAATGACAAGATCGAAATATGCAAATAAATTTTGAATAGTTTCCCCATGTGCTTGAAGTTAAAATATGGTTTATTAACCGTGTGCTTTTTCTATATGCAGCCTTTTTTATGCATTTTATTGAAGGTGCAAATAATTTTTCACCAAAATCAAAATCACTGCAAGGATTAATGTCGATTGGAAATTACTCAATTTTATTGCTGCAAAAAATTTTTTGAGCAAAAATAAAATGTCCCAGTTAGGGAAGTGTAAACTTGTCTGAAGTCACAATTTTCACACACCTAGTTCAAGCATTAACATTTGGTGTGACGCTGAGGTCCCTGTACCAGAAGAAGATGGCTTAGTATAAAAATGGATCTGAGAGCTTGGAGCGAGTACAAGTGAAGCTCTTCACTAGAGAAATGGGGGAAGGAAAGGGGTTGTGACTAATCTTGTCAGCTCTGAGCCTCTTTCTCCTCTGAATAACATTATGCTCATTGTGCTGCCATTTGATTGGAGGCATAATAATCCCCAGTCTGTTGGAGAATGTATTTTATGGCTTGATTCCATCCGCGGAATTAGCTGGTGATTTTTTGCCAGATTACATTTGCCACTTTTTAATTTTTTTATATCTTTTCTTATGACCTTTTGTGTGTGCTCCCACAGCATATAGATTCATTACTCAAATGTCATTATTTCTTGCGTGTCAGTGTGTGCATGTTCATATGTATATGTTTGCATGTATGTATGTACGTGCGTGCGTGCATGTGTGTGTGTGTGTGTGTGTGTGTGTGTGTGTGTGAGTGCTTGCAATCTTCATCAGGTGCAGTCTGGTGAGAGATTTCAGATATTAAATCCTCCGTCATTGTTTCCAAATCTTTGTCTTTCAGCAAATTTATTCGTATCACCCTTGCGGTTATTGACTGCAATTTTTAGTAAATGTTTTGACAGTAACATCTGGCCTCACGTTTATCTATAACAGTCTGGCACTACTTTTGTCATTTAAATTAAACTAACTTCATCTGAAATACCATCTTCTTGCAGAAAAACTATGACAATATTGTCTAGTCTTATTAAAGGGTTTCATCAAAGTGTCAAGGGTTTACTTTTTTTGATTACCCTTGGTTTTTACATTCATCTCAGTAAAGTTTGGGATTGTTGTTCATTATTTTTCCTGCAGTAGTGTACTTCCTCTGGGACTGTGCTTTTCAAGGTCTCTTCGCTATCATTTCTGTCAGGGCGAATCCCAAGGCCTGCCAAGCATTAACTTTTTAAATTCAATTATTTTCTTCATGAATACATTTTACAAATTAAATTTGTTTAAATGAAATGATTTTCTGCTGAACTCGGCAAACAGGATCCCCAAATCCTTAACTGGATCTCTGCCAAAACCTGAAGTACAGAAAAGTGCTCAGTAGACCATAAAGAGTGGAGGTGAGTGCCCAGTAGGCCAGCAAGTGAGGTGTCACAGGACACTTAGGGAAGAGGACGTGGAACGGGAAGTTAGTGCACAGAGCAGGAGATTTTATAACACAAGTAATGGAATAGATATACATAAACTAGGATACAAAGGAATTCTAAGGTATAACAAACTGCATGGGAGCACATGAACATGGGGCAGAATCAATCAGACTGAAAAGCATATAAACACATATAAAAACACAAAGTAACAAATGAAAGGATCGCAAAGTTACAAAGCAATAACGAGAAAAGTAACAACTGAATCAAAATTCGAAAACACAAACAGCTAAAGCTAAATACCAAGATATTGCAAAGTGCCAAAGGAAAGAAACGCTACAACAGGATCGGTAATAACATTATAGAAAATACGGGATTACCTTCAAATCGGAAACCGCTGGAGCTAGGAAATACAGAAATATCTTTAGACGCGAGAGTAATTAAGACTGGGGAATCGCAGGAGCTAGGGAACCCGGAGTAGTAATGATGACACCCAGTGATCACTAAACTGAAACTAAGAGCTTAAATAGTCACTCACACAGGTGGTTACAATCAGTATTCGGGTGAATTGGAACGAAGAAGTGGAGACTTGATTGACGATGGGGGTGTGGTCTTCGGGCTGCCAGGACATGACATGAGGAAGTGATTGCTCAGTAGGCCTGTAAGTGTGAGGGCGAGTGCTCGTCACAGCAGCTCTTCAGGAGGGCACCTCAAAGCGCAGTGCTGCAGCCCACGAAGGCTGCATTTTTAGGGGTCGTCACTTATTTCTACCCAGCAAACTAATATTTAGGGTTAGGGATAAATATAGGGTTCGGGTTAAGTTTGGGGCTAGGTTTACAGTTAAGGGTTAGAGTTAAGGTTAGGGTTAGGAAAACCAGTGACTCACTTAAATCAAAGCTATTTAACGGAGATGAAATAACGTCATGTCAGTTTGACGGTGGAATTAACTGACAACCCTAAAAAAGCAGCCTCTGCAGGCTGCTGCCTACGCTTTGAGATGCACCGCATGTCGGGAAAGTTCCAGAAATAGCCTGGAGGTGGAGTCATGAGGATGTTTTCTGCCACTGACCTGAAAATTAGATATGACGTCACTACAAGCATAACCTCTGAGATTCACATTGTTGATCGATAAACCGAAAATGGGTATAAAACCGAAAACTGCTGATGCAGTAATATTTTCGCATCCACGGCATGGAGGCATGTCTTGGCAGTTGCAAAATGACATTATATTATTATTTCAATATCGAAGATAACAAAATATCACTAGCTTCCTTGGGAATTCAGTGGTTGGGAGTACATCAATTGTATGAAATGACTGAAGGTTGCTTACAGTTTTCCTGGAAAGTATTTCAGGCTAACTATGTCCTTAGGAGGTTAATATGCATTTAGAGTTCAGAAACGGTTTGAAAACATTTATTTGCTTTATTTGCACTGGTCAGGCCAATAAAGATTGTATTTTTCAAGGAGGCCCTTGCTAATATACTGTATACTGTGCAGAGTATAAATGATGAGTTGGAATGCAAAACCCACAAAGTTCACTCAACCTCTTTTGTTTTAAATTGAGTTTCTTTACTCAGCATAATATGCTGAGTAAAAAAACTCAATTTAAAACAAAAGAGGTTCAGTGGACTTCATGGGTTTTGCATTCCAACTCTTCAAATATTACAAAAAAAATATTGCAGTAGGTTTTACAGTTTTTCAGCACAAGACTTCATACTGACACAAACAAATTCAGTTAATTCCAGGCTCTGCCTTTTCAAAGTTGCACGTTGTTCAAAAACTGAAACTCCATTCTGTGGGCCCAGCGGGGTGCTTCCCAAGAGCTGGCAGTATGCAGCCTGTCGTTCTTGTGTACTCGCTTGTTTGTTTTATTTTCAGTTATATGTTTTATTGATCTGACCGCCATCCCTCCTGAGGTCCAGAGGATTTGGTCTCCATCGATTTTGCATGAGGTGTGTGTTTTTTCATCACTCGCACCATGCCTCTCACGTCTCAGGTTTGCTCCTTCTGTTTTCACAAGCTGGATTGGTTCTGAAAGAATGACTGTTTATTCCATCTCTGAGAGCTTGCCCCTGGTTTTTGTTCCTGTTCCAGTTGAACAAAGTCCCGTTTCTTATAAAAATGACCTCGGTGTTGAGTTACACAGGCATCTCGAGTCTCCGAAAAGGATTCAACTATATGAGAACGGAACCCATGTGTCATGGATGTGCGCAAAAATCAATTTTAGTTTGTTTTCTTGCACTTTTTGTAAAATATGTTCATTAGCTGTTTTGATCATGGTGAATAAGAGCACTCATAAAAACAGCCATTGCAGCTTGCATTAAATTTACATTAACCACAGGAAATTCACATCTTGTTCATGTAGTGAAAAATTGATTTTTCTGTGTAGTTGCTCTGTGAGAAATTTCATTCTGTCATATCCATGGTCGCAAATCTGCTTTCTTGAACTTCTGACTCAGGAATGTTGGATTCTGCAATGTAGATCGAATGTCAACACTGCATAAACTAGCAATGCAAAATAATTCAATTCAAAAGTTGTACAATCGCACCCGGTGTCTAAATGTTATAATTTCAGGAGATGATGCAAATAATTTTTGACATTTTCATACCATTTGCAGTAATGTCATTGAGGTTTTGAGCATTAACTTGTTTGAGAGAGTAAAGGGATTTTCTATCCACGTGAAAAGACACGCTTGCAGTCATCCAGCTCACCGGTCTACTAAGACTCAAACTTCACTTCTCCAATTATTCAATAATCACTTGCATCTGTTGTTAATTCCCTCTGAGTGGTAGCAGAGGTGTATAAAGGTCTGAGCCCCACTATGTACTATTGTGATGTCTCAAAGCGCTGCGCTGTAACGGTGCTGTCAGTCTTCTGTAATTCCATATTCGAGTGCATATTCCCTAAACCCTAAGTGCTATCATTCGTTCCGCAGCACTTTTTATATAGACGTTTGGAACATCGCTTCTTTTTTGTTTTACTGTTTAAATACTTAGCTATCTTAGTCATAGCCTGTATTTGTATTTGTACTTTTGTTCATCGTGCTTGGAATCTGTGTTCCTGTTTCTTTTGACTGCAACACCTGTGCCCGCTGCCCTGCCGTGCGAGCATTATAAATATCCCCAAATCCATCCACGCATCTGAGTCCAGTCCTCCGCATCCTGTCTCCGATGCAAGACATTTTGCACAAGGCACGAGACGTTACACCATGAAAAACATGCTAATACTACTAACTGAAGACCGAAAACCAGAATCTTACGGAGTCTGGGAAGTGTAATGACATGAAAAAAAATAAAAAATTGTGGCCATGATAAATAAGTCGTTCCCACAATTTAGTTAATTGGTGGCCACAAGATACAGCGTGTTCCCTCAATTTCATTTACTCATTCCCACAATTTAGCTAATTTGTGGCCACAAGATGTAGCTAGTTCCCATGATATAGCTAACTCGTGGCCATGAGATATGAGTCATTCCCTCAATTTAAGGATCTCATTCCCACGATGTCGTTAACTCGTATTGAGGAACCAACCTATATTGCGAGATAGCTAAATTTTGAGAATGAGATAGCTAAATAGTCAGAAGGACTTTTATTTTGTGGTCACAAAATTCATTCTTTTTATGTCATAGCACTTGCCGCACTCTGGAGAATCTTCTCTAATGAAGAGAAAATTAAAAAGTCTATTGAAAAAGTAAATTGATAAAAGAAGAAAAAAGAAAAAATCCTGTGAAATAGGTGGGCCCTGACAGGAATTTCTGGGATAGAGGCATTTTTTCCCACAAGGCATAGCCAAAAGAGGTTGGATGGGAAAGACTGTGGCGCCATGTTGTCTCCACGTAATGTATTCAGGAGACTGTGGATGTGCAATGAGCAGCCCCTAACGCTTTCATACCTGTCAATCATTTCTGGGGCGAAACCGCTCTGGGCAGGAACAGAAGGACACCGAGGGAAATTGCGCAGGAAAAGATTTGCGGATGTTGATCAGCTAATATTTTCTTTTTGGCCTCAAGCATTCTCCTCTCATATGGGTTTCGAAACTTCTCCCTGAGGGCTTTTAGGCCTGATAGGCTAAGATGCACTCCAATAAATGCAAATACAGAATAATCTCTATCATCATTGTCCTAAAGCCTGACACATACTCCCCAACAAATGCAAATACAGCATAATCTATATCACCACTGTCCTATTGTCTGAGAGAGGCACACTGCATATTTTGAGCTTCCTCACTCAAATTCATAACTGCCTCGCACTGCCTGTGACAGACATCCGTGTGCCTCACTGCTCACTGTTGGGGTGAGACCAGAGATGGGCCAGTAATGAAATGGTGCTGGCATCTCCATAGTGACGCGTCTGTTTACGTGGTCCTGAACGAGGGCAAAGGGTTTGTTCAGACATTCAATTAGGTTTTGAGAGAAAAAATAATAATTTTCCGCCTTACCAACTCCTCATTTAGGAAGGGTCTTTATGAGCATGGAACCTATGGGGAGACGTGTAAGCAGTGCTGTCATCAGTTGAGCTCTACTACCCTAATCCATGGTGGGTTTTGTGAATCTTCACATCCCCAATTAATGCCAGAATCGCTCCTATTGGTGCCATTTTATAAATAAGAGAAAGTGACCCTGTCTTCCATCACAGCATTCCCTCAAGGCTGGGCACTAGCAGAGAAACTGAAGTCTTAGCCCCCCATACAGTGGATGATTAAGGTTTGAGCTGCGTTTCAGTTAAGTGCTGTTGGGACGTGGGTCTCTCTTGGGGCTCATCGCTGTTCGGTGAGTGTGAAGAAACTCGTCACGCTGGTCTCATCACAGACCTACATTTCTCTCCTGAAAATTGAGTGTTAGTGTGTGGTATCGGGTGAAGAGTGCACGGATGGTGTTTGGAGAAACTTTAAATTGCTGTCAGGAGACCCCAGTGCTGAGAATCAACACACAGTTAGTTGTTGCACAGAGTAATCCTTCAGACGTTCTTCTAGAGGTGAGGCACATCCACATGGATTATTAGGGTTTGGCATGAAAGACGCCAGGTGCAAGATGAAAAGGAACAACAAATGTTTATTACAAACAGAGAAAAACAACAAGACACGAGGGCCAACAAAAAACTACACCCCATGGGCTGAAAAGGAAACAAAGGTACGCTGCACAGAGCTAATAACTGAGAAACAAAAATACCAGAAGGATAATACAAAACCAGGAATACTAGAAACTGGATACAGGTAAGTGAACGCTCAAGAAACCACTGAAAGACTAGGCTCGTGAAAGACACGAAGCAAGTGGCAAACAAGACACAAGGTTCTGTCTGCAGCCTTCCTCCAGCCTCTCCCAGATATAGGCAAGGGGGCGGGACAACGGGAACGAGGAACACCTGGGCTGCAGATGAGGAGAAAAGCACATGATAACAAGACATGGGGAAACACAATGGAAACATGGACTCTGACAATGACCAAGCAATTAGACAACGACAAGCTCATTAAGAGTAATGAACGTGATTAGCATAGGAGCACCAAAAAGGAGATTAAAGAAAAGCGGAGAAGTGAAACTTTGAACAGAATAGCACAGAACTGAAAATAGCGAATGTGGGAATTCAATCACTCAATGCCCTAACTAATTTAATAATGATTAGTAAGTGCCTATCTAATAAAACACCTTCCAGAGCATTGTTAGTAATGGGGTTAGTAGTTAGTACTAATAAAAAGATCAATTGATCACTCAAACTTAGAGCAGGCCCGAATATAGAACAGCTGTGAAGAAAGTAAGAAATACAAAATGCCACACCCGAATGCAGTGAAGAAGCGACAGACTAAGAGATGACAAAAACATGAACCGGAAAGTTGACTTGGAGAGGTGGAGTCAGGCTGGCAGACCAGGCAGGGAAATACTGAAATAAAAGCAAATACACATGACAGGGCAAGGCAAAAATGAACAAGACATGACAGAACGCAACAGTGGATGAACTATGTGGCACCTTCATTTGAGTACGTTTTGACAAGAATCTGTCCTAGTGTCTTTTGTTTATTAATTCATTTTTTGGATTTTTATATATCTTTTATTGAGCTGAGATTGTGTACATTAATTTTCAAGATTCTCTGCAAATGTATAAAATATTAATATTGTGAAATAGTCACGAAGTCAGAGAAGAAGGGATTGAACAGGTTTTCATGACATTTTCTTTTTGCTGGTCTAAGATATGCATGAATGTTCAGGGGTGGTCAATTTTCAGCAGTGCACAAAATGGGGCCTGTGAATGAAACTTTGACTGTTGACAGTTAACCCTTTCATTACCATTGTTGCATTTCCGCGACAGCGCCGATCCCGCATCACTTACCATTGTCGCTATTTTGTGCCTAGAGAAAGTCCCTCACAAAAACTGTCAAAGCTCCGCAACAAAACACCCCTTTGGACAAGTCTGGTATCGCACAACACGTTAGTGATGTCATCAGGCTTCCCGTAGTTCCCAATCCTCCGGTTATGCACAGTCCCTCGCTGACTTCACCGCCATTGCAGGCAGTGCGTGCTGCAGCACGTGTATCTCAGTTTGTACACAAAAGCACGTGTATCTCCGTTTTTACAGAAATGCGCCTGCATCTCCGTTTGTACATAAATCCCATAGAGCAGAAATCGTCTATCTTGACAAACCGAAATACGGTTTTTATCCTCATTTTCTGTTTTTACTTTTGGAAAAACTAAGCAAAGTTACGTGTCAATGGAAAGGTAAATGTATTTTGAACATGTTTTCTGTACATAAAATTGTCCATTTCTGGCGTTTTTAGTTCGAAAAAGGGGGTGAAAATCCACATGCAATATCATGCTGTGATAGCACAAAAATTTACGGTAAGTAAGGGTTGTCTTATTCCCAGTAAGCAGTAGTGAAAGGGTTAAAGCTGCAGTTGGTAACTTTGAGGAGAGAGGGGACTTGGCATAAAAATTTGAAAAAATGCAACTTTCAGATCCCTCCCCACTGCACTCCTGCCCTAAGACCCTCCCCCAGAAGGCTGCCGTGCACGCAAAGGCACGTGAGCTGTTATGCATGCGACTGTGGAGAGCTTTTGCACGTTCACATTATGAAAATGGCCAAGTTGCCGAGGCTAGACATTACTGTTGTGAACAGTCAACACTGCTGGCCAACAAACAAGCAGAAATAAATCACATCGACATGAAAAGTACTCTACAGCAGTATGTATTCAGTAAAAACCCAGCACGCGCTTATTTCAGTCAGTTACCCATTTTTTTGAGCACAGAAACTGTTGTGAATCCTGCTGAATGGCCAGTAAACCATGACAGCATTTAGCTGTGAGAGCACAGAAACGTTACACATATTTATGAGGACAGCAACACAACCGATAAGACTGCCAGGTCACTTCATAAAGATATTTTCTGCTACTTTCTAATAAAACGACGCCAGTAACGTTAGCCCTAGCATCGGAAACAAGCTAATGTTAGCTCGACTGCAACATCACAGTAACATCACATGCACTACGGAGTACTGTAACAATTACAAGACGCTGGCTATTCGAACAGCGACTGTGCTTGAAAGCGACGTTTACTAGCTTATTTGCAAAGCGAAAATGAATTTATGCCGGTTAGGGCTGGGGTTAGTACCAGCTGTGCATGTGAGCGACGCCAACTTGCTTATTTGCGGAGCAAAAATGAAACAACGAATAAAGCAGGGGTTTACCTGTCAAGCAGAAAAGTCGCCAACTCTGCGTCCGTTTTTAATCCTTCCAGATCACGGAGTTCCCTCCACCTCTGAAAAGCCACTCCGATGTTCACTCTTGTTTTATCCTAGGCTTTGTCTAATTCATGCTTTTGTGCTTTTTTTTTCTGGCTTCCTCTTTTTACTTGTCTTAGCCGTGTGTGCTGTTGTCGGTAACGGAGGTATCGGTATTTTTTTCCTCGCTGATGGCTGTTGTTGCGCCATTAGTTTCTCTAAGCTCCTGAACCATCTCTCGGAGATTTGAGCATGACTGAGCACTTGTGTGAACTGAGGAGGAAGGGGGAGGAGGCTGTCCGCAGCGTGTGCACGTGCACTGTTTGACGGCTGTCAGACACCATCCTGGCTCTGATTGGTTCTTTTTGTTCGGTCCGAACGATTCTTTTAAAGTGCAGTAGGAGCAGTAGGTTGTTTTAAAGGAGCCTTTTTTTAATTACAGTGTACTAGTTTTATGTAATACTGTCTGTACACAGTGACAGTTTTAGCAAAAATGACAAAAAGTTACTTTTATAAGACTTACCAATTGCAGCTTTAAACCTCTTAAACCTGAACACCCCCCGTACTGGGGACGATCATGTAAACACCTTGCAACTAGGCCAAGGAGGGTCCTAGCTGAGGCGGAAGGTCTCAGCGTGTTTGCCTAAACAGCCAGGGAAAATAAAGTCTTTGTGGGCTCCATTATAATAATTGGGGTCTGGCTACAGCGTCAGCACTAGGCCACTGCCTTAGGCCAAACGTGATGACGTCGACTTCACGTTCTGCTTTCAAGTGAGCCTGAAGCGTGTCTCGCGGATGCTGCAGCCCTAATATCTTTGCAGTTACAATACATCTGACTCCATATTAAATTTAGAACATAAAATTTAGTTTTGATCAATCGCGGTTACAATTAAACTATGCGTTTTATTAGTTTGATCTGACTACAATTTATGAATTTAAAGCTCTGTTTTGCGTCGGACTCATCACTGGTCAATACCTTGCGTCTGCTGGGCCAAAAACATCTGCACAGCCCAACTCGGATGAGAACTCAGTGGCTGGCGGTCTTATTCTGCCCAGTGGTTTGACATAGAGAATAGCTATGACTAGTGACCACGGGGGCCGGAATTAATGTACAATTAACACTTTCAAAGTATACCGCAAGGGACTCTCAAGTTCAACGACACATTCCCGAAACCAATCAGAATAACACCAATCGCAGCATGGAACACCGCCATGTACTTAGCAGGAAGGCCTGGTGATCAGGCAGGCCTCATAACCCTACATTATACCCCATTGGGTGACAGGACTCCGAACTGGAAGAATATAAGTTAGTCAGAGTCAGAGAACCACAACAGAATACAGTTATCAATTCATTTCGCCCAGGCAGGCACAAGCTTAAATTAGAAACCAAATTATACCTTTACAGGAAATGTAAAGAAAGAAGTCAAATCATACCTGGCGCAGCTCACAACTACATATATACACAAAGTATACAATGCGGGAAGAATGAATACAAGCTTCCAGAGCTATATCACGTCTGCACACGGCTGCAGGGGCACACGTGGGAAATCGCCTAGGATCTTCCATGACTAGATTGAAGCTACCCACGGCATGGAGATGCACCTGGGGGAAGTTGAATGCAATCTTCCATTGTGATAATGGCTACACACATCCAGATGAATGTGTGGGGAAGTCGTCTACGATCTTCCATAACTACTATTAGCTACACACGGCATGGAGATGCACGTGTGGGAAGTCGGTTGCAATCCTCCTTGAATCCTTTGTTTTCCTACCTTTTATGCCCAGACTCAAGACGCGCTTCCTATAGCAGGATCATAAATCATTTGGGTAATCAGGAAGGCAACCCCTCCTCAGAGGGAATTTGGGAGGGGACATTACCACGAGGAGAAGTAGAAGTATATTTCTTTTCATACTTATCGAATTAAGGTTTAGTATAATTTTAATCCCTTCAAAGTATGCCCCTTGCGATTTCGGGAATTTAGTGGAGTAAAATGATACCAAATACTATATGCTTGCACTACAGTTTGCCATGAAACATCTGTTACAGTCCATAATTTACAAGTTTAACTGGTATCAATATTAACAATCAGCTTATTTAATATAACAAAAAATACACATTGGATTTGCAGCAGAATTGGAGGTAATGTGAATTATTTTGCTGGTGTAGTTGCTGAAAAGTTCAGTTTATGGCACTGTGGCATTCTCTCTGCCAAAGTTGTCTCAGCCGTTTTCGGGGGGTTTGCAAGACGTTCAATGCCGACTTTTACCGGAGAGATTGTCCATTAACCCCGGCTCCAGCTGCAGCAAATGAAGGTGCGCAGACTAATTGATGCTATACAGACCCTAAATGAGTCCGCTCCCATGACCTCAGAGGTCACTGCCAGGTGCTGGGGCCATTAAGACAATAAGGGTCTGTTCGCCAGAGCTCTGCTTTCCAGCGTGCTTACAATCATTAAGCATCATATATACAACATGTTTCCTAATAGCAACATTGTCATGCGGTATATCCACTTCAAGGCAAGAAACTCGGAAAAAAGCTCATGTTGACCATTTTTACCTTACCTTAAAACAATTCAAGCACCAAGCAAGCAAATAGGCATGTAGCAAAACATAGGATAAAATAATATTAGTGCTCAATCGCTAGTGTTTTGACTGATTTTGTGTTAGGTTTACAAACAATACATCAAATGATAGAGGAAAGTCCACAGAATCCAACCACATAAGCCATGTCATTTTAAATCGACACCACACTCAAAGAACAGCAGGCATACACTTTACATTCTATAGAGATGAGAAAAAATTTTTCTTACCTTTGATATGTTGTAATAAAAAAACTGTGTTCGAGGGTAAATCTGTTCTTGCTATTGTTAGCCCAATGTGTCCGTGTTATATCAAAACTAGATCTGTCAGTCTCCACGCATGTTTTTCTGGGGCATTGCTTCAAAGGATGTCAGCTCCTGAGTATTCCGCTTACTCGCAATGTATTTTCCTCTCAGTGATCAGCTTGTGATGCTGTCAGTAAGACTTTGCATTTTGAATCTATTTGAATCTATTTCAACCCATTTGAATCTATGGGTTTTGACGTTTCCAATGAGTCCTAAACCACCTTAATCACACAAACCTAGCCTGAGATAGAGCCTTGCATTCCCGGTGTGTCAAACTGAGTCCATAGGCCATTCACATGCACGTAAAGAGTGCAACAATATAAATGCTTAACTGGTTTGTTTGCTGTATTTTTGGTACATTTATCAGCTAATTATTCAACACTCATTTTCAAAGTCGTTTTCTGACTGAGAATCCTTGCGCCATTGAAATAACACATCCTTATTCATCAAATGATGCCACGTGATATAACTGACAATGCCACTTAACTAGTGGCTAAATGCTATAAAGGGTGACATTATCAGCTAAGTGACATTGTCACTGTCACATCTGGCATCACAAGCTGAATAACGATGTGTTATTTCACCCTTTACAAAGCATGACATTTGCTTATGCATGATTTATGAAGACATTATGTCTCATTTATGAAGGCATTATACATGTTGTATAAAGCCTTTATGAGCAACACTTCATCTAAAGTGTGACCAGTGCCGGTCCTGTCAAGCTCCACGGGAAGACATTTTCTTGCAATCTTCAGTATGTCGAGAGATGGCCTCAGTTATGATCTCTGTCTCTTGTTTTTTTCATGCTCTCTCTCTCGGTCTCATTCTTTCTCACTCTATTCTTCTTGCTCTCTCTCACTCTATCTTACTTGCTCTCTTGCTCTCCATCTGTCTTCCTTACATACTATTTTGTATTATTAAGGGAATGAATGTTGCAGGGGCCTGGTCTAGATTGACCTGTCACAAACAAGTAGTCTAGGTGACCTGGCCATTCCACCTCCCAAGTGCTGCACGATTACACCTCTTCACAGCCACATAAACACTTTTCACTTCCGAAATCATTCCAGCACGCATCCCTTATTATGATCTACCCAGCAAATGCAAAAGGTTCTTACTGTCTTTTTTGCCAGTTTATGACAAATGCAATAAAATTGACAAAAAATGTCAGGGTCACACTTCAGATGAAGTGTTGCTTATAAAGGCTTTATACAGCATGTATAATGCCTTCATAAATGAGACATAGTGTATTCATAAATCATAAAAAAGCAAATGTCATGCTTTGTAAAGGGTGAAATAATACATCCTAATTCAGCATGTGATGCCTGATGTGACAATGACAATGTCACTTAGCTTACAATGTCACCCTTTATAGCATTTAGCCTCCAAGTGACATTGTCAGTTATATCACATCTGGCATCACATGCTGAATACGGATGTGGTATTTCACCCTAAACAAAGCATGACATTTGGTTATGAATGATTTGTGAATACATTATGTCTCATTAATGAAGGCATTGTACATGCTGTATGAAGCCTTTATGACTAACACTTCATCTAAAGTGTGACCCATTTCAGAAACACTGTAAGAACATTTTGTGCTCGCTGAATTTCTCAGAGGAAGGAGATTTTTAAAAAGTTTGCCTGGGGGTGGGGGTGGGGCTCCGGTGACTTGAAACTTTATTCAACTCACTGCTCATTGGACAGATGCCTCAGTAATCCTGTTTACAGATGGACGTCCAAAATGAGAATTCTGTCCGGCCTCTTGCAACACCGGCTCTGCTTTTGGCAGTTGGATAAATTTTACGGGGTAAATGCAGAGATGCAGGGCGATGATTTTACGCCTCTGCTCACCTGGACTGTCCAGGCCATCCATTCTCCCCTCATCTGCATCCCAGTGATTCTGGAACCATCTTGGGCAAAACAATTTAGTTAATGACCCGTCATAGAGCAGCTGACAAACTGTTGCACCTCAGTGATTCACTGGACGTGGGTGCTCGGCAACAGCCAGGCTTTGCTTCATTCATCTTTCCATTTATTTTTCAGTATTGGTTAATTCATCATTAAAGGTCTTAAAGCCTGTGTTGATTGGCTGGTACAGTCAGCTCACAAGAAGAGATGAACTAATAAACGTTCAACCTTGTGTCAAAATGCAATCATTGTCTGCCTCAGTGTACTCTCTTACAAATGATTACATGCAATGGATTTACCAATGCCAAGTGTACATCCATGTCTCCAAATTCTGTTTACTCAAAGAAACTTCTCTGTAGTTTTAGATTGTTTTTTTTTTTATGGTGTCAAACCCAGATTAAAAGGGGGCTGCGGGCGTGGAACTGTTTGGCCTCTATACAATTTTCTTTTCAAATTCCAGCATGTTAGAAAAGCAATTTCAAATAGCCCTTGCAGTGCATTGACCATACTTGACAAATCATAGCTTTTATAGCACTAACTGAATTGCTCCCTATTTCTCTCAGTTCAGATATTTGCCTCAGGATAGTCTGAGTGACTAGTAGCAAGACCTCATGTTAGTCAGGGATGGAGAGAGCAATTAAGAGACCATTTTTGAACTTGACTGTGCACCTTCAGTCAAATCTCTGCTGCTGACTGATGAGTTTTCATTCATAGTTCCCGGCCTGAATGACCCTCGCTGTATTATCTAGATAGCTGTTGACTGAAACACAGTCAGGGAAATATAGCCGCCAGGTAGTGATGTATGAAATACATTTTTGAAAGATGATGCAGCTTGGTCACTTCAGGCAGGCTTGGGAAACATGTTAATGGTAATTAAGAAAACACAAAGCTGACAACAGCATGACTCAGACATGTTTATTGTTGTATCTCTGCAGGTGGATGAGGACGGCGTATACACAGAGGATCTTACTCGAGTGGGTGTGTCATATGAAAGTTATTAAACTCATTGAGTAAATTTTGCATTTGTTGTGAGCTTGCACGACTAAGGGTACAAGATTCTGCTTATCACATAACTAAATTGCACAATTTAAAAGAAAACAAACGTAATTTCCATTAGCGCCTCAATGCTAATTCCCTTTATGTTAGCACTGAGCTAACTCCAGCACTATGATACTTAGTCAGCCACTGATTCGCAGAAATTTGCACTTGAACTAGTCGTGGTTTTTAAATTCAGTCAACTGAGTACCTAGCTAACTAATTTATGTTCCATAATGGTTATGGAAAGGTACTGTGTGCATGCTAGCTGTCTAAGTAATGTAAACTTAGTTATGAGACTGGAACTAACCTAGCTTGCTACAGAACTACGCCATACTGATTTAACCGATGTTACACTTGGTATTCTGTTGGGCTAAATATTTAGAGCGTGCCATTCTGCAGAGTGATTTTTAATTTTTTTTTTTCCTATGCTCTCAGTTAATGAAATTTTTGCAAAAGTGATATTACCCTGCCGTAATATGGAAAATACGTTGTGAGCTGAATTATGGGAAAAGTACTGCAGTGATGTTGTAAGAAAAGAACTTACATTGTCAATAAGATTCAATGACACAGGGTATATCAAATCATCATCATATCTGTGGAAATACAACCCCAATTCTGAAATAGTTGGGACAAAGTGTAAATTTTAACACAGAGTGGAGGCGTCTGGGCATTGAGGAGACAAGTTTCTTGAGTTTAGCCATTGGAATTTGATCCCACTCTTGTTTAATACAGGCTTCAAGCTGCTGGAGAGTTTTGGGTCTCCTTTGACGGACTTTTCGTTTAATTATGCCCCAAATGTTCTCAATCGGTGAAAGATCAGGACTGCAGGCAGGCCAGTTCAGCACACAGACTCTTCCACTACGAAGCCATGCTGTTGTAATAGCTGCAGTATGTGGTTTTGCATTGTCCTGCTGAAATACACAAGGCGTTCCCTGGAATAGATGTCGTCTGGAGGGGAGCATATGTTGCTCTAAAACCTTTATTTACCTTTCAGCATTCATGGTGCTTTTTAAAACATGCAAGTGTCCCATGCCATATGCACTAATGCATCCCCATACCATCAGAGATGCTGGCTTTTGAACTGAACGCTGATAATAGGAGGGGTGGTCTTTCTCCTCTTTAGCCCGGAGGACACCATGCCCATGATTTCCAACAAGAATGTCAAATTTGGATTCGTCTGACCACAGGACACTTTGCCACTTCGCTGCAGTCCATTTTTGAATGAGTCTTGGCCCACAGAACACGGCAGCGCTTCTGGATCATGCTCAACAATGGCTTCCTTTTTGCATGATACAGTTTTAGGTGGCATCTGTGGCTGGCACGGCGGACTGTGTTTACAGACAGTGGTTTCTTGAAGTATTCCTGAGCCCATTTAGTAATGTCAATGACAGAATCATGCCAGTGAGTGATGCAGTGGCATCTGAGGGCCCGAAGATCACGGGCATCCAGTAAAGGTCTTTGGCCTTGTCCCCTACACACAGAGATTTTTCCAGTTTCTCTGAATCTTTTGATGATGTTATGCACTGTCAATAATGAGACCTTCAAAGCCTTTGCAATTTGACGTTGAGTAACTTTGCTTTTAAAGTGTTCCACAATTTTTTTACGCAAGCCTTCACAAGTTTGAGAGCCTCTGGCCATCTTTAGTTCTGAGAGACTCAGCCTCTCTAAGACATCCCTTTTATAGCCAATCATGTTACACACCTGATGCCAGTTAACTTAATTACTTGCTAAATGTTCTTTCAGCTGATTTTCTTATATATTAATTGCTTTTTCAGCCTTTTTTGCCTGTATCCCAACTTTTTTGGGACCTGTTGAAGCCAGAAAATTTGAAATAACCTCATTTTGTGGATAAAACTGTAAAATGTCTCAGTTTCAACATTTGAATTGTTATCTATGTTCTATTGTAAATAACATATTGGCTCATGTGATCTGAAAGTCATTGCATTTTGATTTTATTTGCAATTTACACTTCGTGGTATACAATAGCATAAATGTTTATTGTACAATATATTTATGTTATTTTACATTTTAGTCATTACTCCTGAATGAAATACATTATAGATCCTGGGGTATTTGTGAGAATGCACGCCATTGTACACTGCCTTGATGGGCTGAACAAGGATGCCTTATTGTACATTGCTTTTATCCTGACTGTACGCATTTTTTTATGTGGGGCAATTTGACAGTGAGCCAATATGGGTTAGTTTGACCTATGTATGACAATCAGGCTGGGAGTTATAGCTTGTTGGAAACACACTGTTCTCCTCACAGGCATGCTGAGGAAGTTCATCTTCCCAACCACTGCAAGGGGTCATTCTGCTTTTAACCCCACACTGGGGTACCAGTTTCTCTTTTCTTTCTGAGAGACATTTGACCCTGTGGGAATAAATGATCCAAACGTCAGCCATATCACTATTGTGTTCTTGCCCTCTTAGTGTGATGTCACAGATGACAAGCTGTGGCGAAGGTAATATGCATTTGTACATTCACCAGTGTGACCATTCTTTTGACCTTTAACATGCAGATTGTCATTGATCCAGATAAGCTTTGCTGCCTGCCAGGAAATGTCATGTCCCCATGACAGCCCACGTGACTCCCCCATCCTCAAAGTATTATTACCCTGATGCTCAATGAAGGAGCTGTTTTCAGTTCAGTGACTGGTTCTGATGAGGATCCAAGTACAGTCAGAGTAGGGATCAATATGCACAGGTATTTGAATGAATATTGGCAGGATTCACTTGCAGACATATATGAAATGTTTGAAAAAGTCAGCTCAGAGGTCAGCATAGAATTTTTTAATTCCTGATGCATTGAAAATACAAATAAAAGCCTTTATTTTTTGCCTTAAAATTTCTTTTCATTGGATTGTCTGTGAAAATGACCAAACACTGAGCATTGCAATGTTTTGCATGATAATAGGAACCTGTGACCAAAGAATGAGTTATTCTTTGAATAAAAAGCAGTGTAATAGATTAGATCATGAATTTTGAAAAGTTTACTTCAACTCAAGATACCAATCAAAAATGATTGCCTTTTTTGTTTGTTTTGTTTTTAAAGAAAGAAAGAAAGAAAGAATCAGTCATTTAAACACTCATCCTTTGCATATATATGGCCCATGTCAAGATAAATGTAGTGGACCCAAATTTTAGGGAGCTCACAGTATGCTTTTGTATCTGCATTGAAATCCTTTATAAAATTGCGAGTGGATTCAAAGTTGCTACATTATAAATGCAGGAACTAGACAGGTACTGCATTTGCCGTAGAAGAGAGGGGCAGAGAGGGAACAGAGGGAGAGAAAGAGGGACAAAAGGGGGGAGATAGATAGACACATAAAAAAATAAAACTCGGACAAACGTGCAAACGCCGACCACACAGCCCGTGCTACTGAACTGAGAGCCGACATATTCCATTGGTAAGGAAGGAGTCATGCGATTCCAGCTAATAGGCACTTTCCTGCCTTGTCTGTAATGAGAACAAATGATCTGTTTCTGTACTGGACATATATTGAGTAATCATGCATCAAGCTGCTTTTACTGTGAAGGAAAGTTGCATTCTGTGAGCCTTTATGGCACCAATTCAACAGTGACAATTGATCCAAGAGCCTCTGAAAGTTCCTCTAAATAAACAGCATATGGTTTTCATGAATCTAATTATTAATCAGTCAATCATCTTATAAATCATGCTGTCAAGCAGAAAACATTTATTACAAATACAGAGAGAAAGAACAAAGAGGGGGCTAGAGAGAGAACACTGTTCCGTCAAAAGAGAGTAATGAATGATTGAGTGAATGTTTCTTCCTCAAAGTTAAACGATTTAGCGAGAAGAGCTGCGAAGTCCAGGAAATGTTTTACCAGCAGATTTCCAATCATGGACAGATAACTGCAGCCACATAGCCAAGGCCAATCTTCTTTTCTTCTGTGAATCGAAGCAAACATAAGTTATTTTGTGGCTTTTTCTCTGCTTTCGCCCATCATGTTGTGTGAATCAGTTCGCTTTTGTCCAGTGAAGCGAACCTACGCCTGCGTTTGTGGACTGTAGGACCCTCAGGCTCGTGTTTGAATCACTCGCTGAGGACACTCTGAGGTCAAAAGCTAAGTGAGAGCAGGTGCAGCACAGAGCGACTCTGGGGTGAGTGATGCAGTATTTTTCACTTATTAGCAGACTGCGTTTTTTTTTTTGCTCTTTGTTTGCTGTTAGTTCTAGTGAATAGAGTGGGAAGCCATGGCAACCGTGCATGATGACCGCCCTAACACAATTAAATTGGAACCAGCAGTTTTAATTGGGGAGCTGACATTATCAGCCAAATAAGTGTCACTTTGTACATTCACACATGCTCATCATCACTGAGCGGCAAAAAAAGGAAATAATGAAATAAATAAACACACATGAAACCAGCGGCAAATAATTATCTGTCCTCATCATCTGAGCAGTGGCTTTCAATGAGAAATAAATAATGACTTTTGGCTGACTTGATTTAAAAAAAAAAAAAGAACACCTTTTCATTGTCCGACAGAGTTTGTGAGTGGATCAGTCCTCACTTCTTCTGCATGCCACGTTTCCGGATTATTCCACAACAAAAATCTGACAGCCATTGATGTATTCCACACTCTTGATGCTTAATTCTGAGCTCTCGTGTTTCTTAATTAAGAGTGTGTCTTGGGCAAACTCTTTGAGATGATATATCATTGACTGAATCTCTTCAGGTAAAAGCCTTTTATAAAGACTCCGGGGGACCAGGCTGTCTGCAGCTATTCCAAGGCAGCACAGATGCAGACATTTGAAGAGCTCAGCGTTTCAGTCCCTTATTTATTTGGACCATCCTCATGCGTACGTTCTTTATATTCTCTTCATTATGTTTCCATTGTTTGGAAGATAAACATCAGCCTCAGTCTTGGCAAAGACCCAATATTTGTTTGTCTGAATTTCAAATGTGCTCTGAGCGCAACCTCTGAATAATTTACGATTCTGTGCCATTTGAGGACGATGCTGACTTGCATTTATATAAAACCACTTCCTCCTTATTTCTCTGCCCAATATGAAGAGTCAGTCACACATTTAAGTGTGTGTCTTTGCTACTGAGCGCCCCCTAGGTTTGAGATGGTGACACCAGTGAGCACATTATCCAGAATACACGCTGCCCACCGCAGCTGTTTGTGTTCAGTTGTCCTCCCACTCAGCAGCTATGGTTCCACAGGGAGCCTCTTCCCCAGGCTACTCAGTGAGAATCAGACGCCTCCATACTCCCCTGGTAAATAATACTCTGTCGTTTTATTTTATACAAGTGCAGTGCCCCTTCAAGATGTGTCTGGTGAGAAATGGCGAATTGCTTTGTCTCTGACATTACAGCTTGCAGTTTTCTGCAGAAAGATCTCACGAGAACCGCTCAGCCAAACAGCTTTATGCTCGACACCGCTTTCCCACTCATCTCGAGCAATACACCTGCCGAGTGTGAAGATGATAGAACAAACGGTTATTGAGATATGCAAAGGACACTCATATCCACACACAGAGAGACAGAGATTCCTTTCTTTATGGTAAGATTATGCCACATCATTCAGAATGTAGAAAACAGCAGATGCGCTTTTTGAAGCATAATTGCATAGATGCCAGTTCCTAACATCTTTCTGCAGGAGGATTTTCAAATGTAAAAAAAGGTACATAAAATGCATTAACTTACAGTTAGAGGAGACATATGGAGAGTGCAAAGATAAGGAATTTAAGTGAACAATGAACAATTATGCACCAGCATTCCACGTTTTTCATCGTGTTCAGTATGGCTTCTGGAATACACCGAAGCCCAAGGATGCTCTTCATGAGTAAAATTTTCCCCCTCAGTACCTGGAAAGATCTGGAAGCACTTTGCAGTGAAGCTCAGGTGAGTCACTTCAGGTGAGTCAGCAGGGTCTCATGATCTGATGCCTGTTTGTGGGAGGCATAATTTCAGTCCTGGGTGCTGAAGGCCATCGGTGTAATAGAGTCAGAAGCAAAGCACTGACTCAACAGGAACTCATGGCTGGGGTGTCCGTTACGATGCCCAAACATCTGTTTTTTCTGAAAGAAAGGCAGATACTGTGTGAATTTTAATTGAAGATCCAGGGTGACATTGGACATACTGCTCCTCAGGCCACAGAGATTGTGGAGGATGGAAGAGACCTTACATCCTGTTACAGTGCTGAAGGGGCATCACTTCTGATGATAGAGGAAGAGAAGGAAACAAAGTAAATCTGTAGAGAAGCAGAGAAGATTTTATACAGTGAAATCCTCATCTGCATTTTACAAATCATCAAGCTGAATCAGGCACGAATGGGGATTTGCACCATATCAGTGTGTGAGTGAATGACTGAATACAGTGTTTC
Organism: Gymnothorax javanicus; assembly: GCA_029692085.1. Lineage (NCBI taxonomy): Eukaryota > Metazoa > Chordata > Actinopteri > Anguilliformes > Muraenidae > Gymnothorax > Gymnothorax javanicus. Next base: position 12,790,080 of record CM056205.1, read on the forward strand.
CCATACATTGACTAATGTGCCACCACACATGTGCCCCCATATTCTGTGGGAAACACTGGAATAAGTGAGTGCATGAGTGCAAGGTGTGAGTGAAAAATCAATTTGTGTGCGTGTGTGTGTGTGCGCTCGCATACAAGCATGCATCCTGGCATGTGTGTGTGTGTCTGTGTGTGCATGCTTGCATAAGAGCTTGAATGTGTGTGTGTGTGTGTATGCATGCATAAGTGTGTGTGTGTGTGTGTGTGTGTGTGTGGCGCGTGTGTGTGTGTGTGTGTGTGTGTGAGCACACATGCTTGCTCCAGTTCAGGAAGTTCACATTGAGCATGGAGAAATGCACATTATTATCTCAAGTCCAAAAAATGCCCAAGAAAAAAAAAAATCATGATTTGCCCGCATGCAAATGCACTTCATGGAGCATGAGACTTAGAGTCATTCTTTTCAGAGTCAGTTGAGGTAAATAAGGCCCAAATATTGTTTGGTGACTCAGCAGATAATATCTTGAACAGTTTGACACTGAATTTACACCTGACAGTGTACAATGATGTAAAGGACAGCACATAATAGACTGGGATGAGTGATGGGCAAACTCATGCACAAACTCAGCCACCAATTCAGACAAACTCCTCTGCAGGCACAACTAAATGCAGTGTTGATTGAATCTTTTTTGAGACAGTTCTGCAGAGCCTCGGAACAAACGTACAGTATAAGCCCAGGGCGTCAAACTCTCATCCTGGAGGGCCACAGTGTCTGCTGGTTTTCAGAGGGTTTACCCAAATGTGATTCCTTTACATCACTGATTGGCTCAGTTACAGGTATTAGCACACCTTGTTCTCAAGGCACTACTTATCTGCAGATTGAATGGAAACCACAAAAAGCCTAGAGGCACTTTGGACCTACTGTCCAGAAGTTTGACACGCCTGATAAAACACTCCGACAGAGAATTTGCCCTAGCACTTCACAGCAGTGGCGCTGTGCCTATACATTTAGGGTGGGCACGTGCCCGCCCAGAATCATGGAGGTCCCCCCCCTCCCCCATTTTGCAAAATCAGCTTTAGCTATGATGAATCAGCAGCATTTGTCCGTAAGTGCAACGTTCCGCAGCTCATGTGTCATCCACTCGTCTCAGGGTAGTTTCATGCTGAACTTATATTGGTTTATCTCTGGTCAAGAGGCGAGCCTTAGTGAATCCCATTTCAGGAACTTAGCGTAGCGCACTGTCCGTCAAGACAAGCCCATAACAGATGAAACTGGTATTTGCCGTTCCCCAGCAGATTGCACAGACAAGTTTACATGTGATGCTGACGAGTGGACAGGTAGCCTAACACTAAGCTTTGCTACTCAGGCTTGAAAATTTATTCCCTTGCTTTAGAACGTACGTTCTTTTAATTGCCGATTAAATGTGCTTATTTTTCCAAGTGACATTTAAGTGTGTCCAAGCACAAAAATTGATCGAAATTCGCGTTAGAAGCACTTATAAATGTGGCCAAGATGCATATTGCTCCATTACCCACACTTATTTTAAATGTGTCCAAAGCTAAAATTTTTTTCTTGGCCAAACTTTTTTAAGCGGTACTGGTACTTTCTAAGCGGCACTGGAATGGTCAACAACTAGCGCACTTATTAGTGTTGCCAAGAAAAAAAATTCAGCATTGGCCACACGTATAAGTGCAAATAACATCAGCCCGTGTTTTTTGGTATTTTTATTTTTAGAAATATCCCTTGTGCTGATGGCTACGCGTGTGTAAATATAGTTTGACAACGCAAAACACTATGTTAAATTATTTATCCATCGATTTAATACCAAAGATATTAAATTGTTTTCTTATCCTTTTGTTGTATAGTTCGTGATGTCACGTCAAAATCACGCGCGAAGACTCAATGGAGTGGACAAAAATGTATGGTAGGGTTATTCCGAGCAATTCGTAAAGGCTGCGACTTCAGCAGCAAACTTCCTTCGGGATAGTGAAGTGTTGTTGTTGTTCCTTGAAATGAAAATGATCAAAACTTAGGCTATTCTGGAGCTGTGACGGTGCGTTCAGGAACCACACGCGAGAGCAGGGAATCCAAAAATCGTATGCCTTTATTGAAAGCAGGGTCAGGACCAGAAGACACAAGAATTGCCAAGCCAAAAACGAAATCCAAAAAAACAAAGTCGACTAGACAGGCCGGGCTCAAAACCAGTAAAGCAGAAGTGCGACGGTACATAGACAGCAGGCCAAAATCGTAGTTGAAATACAAAGCAGAGGGTCATACACAGGGCATCAAAAAAACAGTAGACGTGGTCGGACAGAAATAGGTCAAAAATCCAAGAAGACAAAAACAAGAACAGAAGGGCTATGGCAAAATCGAGGTCGGACGAAACAGTCGTGAAGAAACAATAATCAATTGGCATACAAGAGGCTCTGCACAAAGGAATATTGATCAGCGTTCTGACAAAGTCAGAACAGCAGTGAGGACTCTAAATAGACAGAAGGGAAGTCACATGCTATGCAGGGAACAGATGAATTGGATAAGAACTAATTACAGAGGAAGGTAAACATGGGGAAGTCCTAAACCACAACAATTGGCAAAAGCCAAGACACGGACGGGATTCATGCAGACATCCTATGACAAATAAACAGCTCCGGTCAAGGAGTTCTAAGTGCACAGACAATGAGTGCAGGAAAGCAGTTAAGCACGTGCGAGAGATCTAGCAGAAACGTAGGGAGAGACAGGGAAAGCAAAGCAAGGGGCAGAGACTAGAACAGGGCGATTGCTGAGATTGAATTAGTAACAATTAGTAGAGGTGCAGCTTTACAAATTAACCAAAGTGCTCGTTAGTGAGTTAGTAATATATACTTGGATTAGTTGGGTTAGTAGACTATGATACAAAATATAAATGTTACTCTTGTTAGTAGTCTAGAACAGCAAGGCGAAGGAAGTAAACGAGAATTGAAGTAAGAATATGAAATACCAGAAACCATTGAAATCACCCGAAGCAGGTAAGCACGCAGACTGGGGAGACGGACTGAACCAACTAGATCACAAGACAGGGGAGACAAGTGCAATGAAACTTAAAATGGCATGAACTGAAAACCGGAGAATACAAAAACCAAAAAGAATAAAGAAAAGACATGACCATGAACATAAAGCATGAACATAAACACAGAACCATGACAGGAGCTAACTTAGGTGAAAAGACGCAGAGCTATTTTCAGATAATGCCTCACAATTAGGTTGGGTTTTATACTTCAGGCTAACTGGGATTCAACTGTACGGAGGATTTTTCTTTAGCTCTGCCTTTTACTGATCTGCTATGGAATGCGCAGGATGACCTCGCTGGTCACTTTATTAGGTACATTTGTACACCTTCTCCTGAATGCAAATATTTCAGTCAACCACAAGGTTAAAACTCATGCAATGAATGTGAACATGTTCCCGCCAAGCATCAGGATGGGGAAGGAATGTGGTGTAAGTGGTTTGACTATTAACTGACCGCTGGGTATAGGACATGTGGACTCTTTTTTTAATATTATTTTTAATTTATTTAGCCTATAACAGAAAACTGTGGGGGAAAAGATCTGTTGAATTGTAAACTACAAAGTTCAATAAAAAAGCTTATTTTCATGGGTATTATTTATGTAAAGGAGACATATTAAAATTGTACAGTATAGCTAAGCTGTGCCCACCCAAAATTTGGCTAGCACCCCTGCTTCACAGCAACTTTTATCCTTTATTTTCAAATATATGAATTATTGCACTGAGAGATGAGCAGATGCCTGAAAAATAATTTGAGTTTAGCAGTTGGCCAGCTTGTTATATTCTTGTGCGTGGGGGGGATAGATTGCGGTAAATGTGTTAGTCCTATCACAGAAGTTGTCATTGTAGATCAAATAAATTAATCTCTAACAGTCGTATTATTAAAATAACTGTACATATTTCCAGTCTATGCAAGAACGATGATGTCGGCCAACTGTCCACACTGGCTCCTATTAAAGTATATGAAGTACTTTTGCAGTGACTTATGATTGCTGGTTTGCTTGGGGTTGTGGATGTACAATGTGGTTGTTAAGTGTGTGGGATGAGACCCAAACAATTCTCTGAGGACAGGAGAATGTCCAGCTATATAGAAGGATTGTAAATAAATCATGTGAACTATCTAATTCAGAATGGAAAATCAGATCCTATTCCTTGTTTCCTTATGTTTGCCAAACACTAATGTGGTTTTGTTATACGAGCCTGGGCCAAGTTGTTGGCCTTATTCACAACACTTCCGTTCCTGCCTTCATGGCAGTTAAGCTGGGTTTACACATAGGCACGATGCGTTACAAATATCATTTTCCCGTCATTTGTGGCGCATTCGTGAAATTCGTAACGTGACTTAATGAATCTGAATAGGGTTCTTAACAGCGCATGTCGGTTCGTGACATTCGTGATATTCGTGGAGCATGTTTTTGGCTGCCAAAAAATCTTCCACGAATGTCACGAATCACCCTTGATTCGTGGAGTTCGCAACTGAGCGTGTCGATTCATGGTGATTAGTGGTGATTCGTTATAGAGCCTGACAGCATTCGTAGTGTATTCTTGATGGTTCTTGGAGCCCATACTGTCATATTCTGTACGTTGCGGCCGAAAATAGCGTCCACAGTGCATAATATGCTCTTCAGGGGTGCTAGACAGCGACAGTTTTCATCAAAAGTAATGATAAAATGCATAACGAACGAAATTTTAAAGCTGCTGCGATTTATAAAGCCAGTTGGTCCCAGAGGGTGGTGGGTGGTGAAAGAGCAGGAGCGGCAGTGTCAGGTAGAGAATTAGAGAGGAAAGGAAAGTACAGGTATGAGCTGATATTAGCTGGGGGGGGGGGGTGATACAAGCAGATGCAAAAGTATGTGGAGGTTCCTTGGTCTGATTCTGTGGAGCCATATATATACCAAATTCGCCTGATTCGTAACATTCCTGGCAGATTCATGACAGAACGTGACGATTCGCAATGGCGCGCAATAGCGCCCAACACCGCAGGACAATATTCTTTTTTTTTTTTAAATTTGGCAACTCCAATCCCATCCGAATCTGGAATGCCCAATTGGTGAACTACGTACAAAGGCCAGCTCAATCGACCCCTTGCTGCCAATTCAGGAGAGTGTAGACAGGTCGCGGCTCTCCTCCGGCATGCACGCCTGTCAACCACCGCTTCTTATACACTCATTGGTTGAATCTTCGTAAGTTCAGAACGAGGGCAGAGGATACCCGGACATGACCAGGCTTAGAATCTTCCTGACGAGCGCCCATCTGGCCAACAGGAGGTGCTTGAGCAACGAACAAGGCAACTATTGTAATCCGTACCCGGCAGTCCCTTCCCAATTTGCAACCCTGTAGCGCAATAGCCAATTGTGTGCTACTCTGAAAAAGCTGCCGACCACTGCCGGCTGGTACAAAGCAGGGCTCGAACCCCCGACGTGATGGTCACTTCTGCTTCGCAACGCGATGCTTTACCGAGTGAGCTATCCGGCAGCTCAGGACAATATTCTTGACCGTGCGTAATAATTCGTAATGATTCACCAGCGATTCGTGCCATTAATCGTAACATGTGGTAACAGGTCGCGACAGTTCGTGACGGCGCGTGACGCATCTGCCCCGAATCATCAAATTCAATTCAAATTCGTGATCCTCGGTCACGAATTTAGATTCGTGGCATTTGTGACTTGTCGTCGTTATGTGTAAACCCAGCATTACCAGCAGAATGACCACCCAATGGTTTATTTGCATAAAAATGCTGAAGCTTAGCAGTTGTACGATTGGATAGATCTTGGAAGACCTGGAAAGGTGTGTTCAACTGATTAGCTGTTTTTTTTTTTTTATTCTCAAGCAGTTACTCTTACCCGGACCCCTGAAATCTATGAAAATCATGTTCCAGCTTTGATTCTTACTGTCATCACTAGAGCTCATGGTAGGCCAACATGGTAAGAAATAGATTCTATACTGATGGTTTCTTCCAAAACCATTCTTTTAACCCTTTCATTCCCAAGAGTGTAAAAAGGCACTCAGATGAGACTGTCACAAAATCTTAAAAGATTTTTCTTTGCGCAATCAGCATTTTTTAAAGGTCCCCTATTATGCTGATCCTTCGTTTAATACATACATGTAATGTTATTATGTTGGATGTCCGTACTCAACCTCTGCAAAGTTTCTAAACATAAGATACAGGGGCTTTTCTGCAATCCGAGAACTTGATTTTTTTTTTTTTTTTGATTTCCTGAACATGATTTCCTCTCTGAACAGCTCGTCCCGAGATCTTCAGGAGATTTGGGCAAAATCTGGCGTCAGGTTGTTGCGTCCAATGAGGTCAGACCTGGCCTGGGCCAATCATGGCGCTGGACCTGCCCACCCCATAATTTATTCTGTTAGACACAAACAAGCACAATTCACTCAACGTGTAGATTTATCAGTGTGTCTCCCAATGCTGCTTGTACGTGTTTTTTTGGATGCAAAAAAAGCGCAATTATTTTCTCTTCCAAAAGACGATGCCTCCAGAAATCAGTGGACAGCTTTTTTGTTTGCCAGTGGCAAACGGCCGCACTCAAAGGGATTGTTAGCTGTTTGTGCTTGGCATTTCACCGAAGACAGCTTTGACAATAAAGGATAATTCGATGCTGGATATGCGTGTCAGCTGCTTCTCAAACCTGGAGCAGTTGCATCGATCAAGAGCTCGGAGCCACAAGTGAAAGCTAACGTATTACGGATGGCTAGCAGGACTGCTAACGATAGTTAGCACTAAGAACTGGCCCCAAACACAGGCTTTGTAAAATATCTGAAGATAAAGGCTGGATCGGTAGCAACTATCCGTAACTCAACGACAAATGCGGAAGCTGTAAGTTTTACCATTTTGTGTTGCTTTACTGCATAAGCCTGCCTAACCTGATAGCCTGTTGATGTGGCTGTAGCACTGTGGCTAACGTAGCTAAGTTACTGTGGCTAATGTCTGTGTTCTAAATATGCAAGAGTGAATGATATCAAGGACACATTCAAAAGAACGTGTGTGAACATAATCCTCATTTGAAGCTAACTTTTTATACTTGTTTGTAATTTGGATGCTTGGTACAACTGTTCACGGTAACGGAGCTTACTGTGACTGTCTGTAAAACCTGTATTGCAGGGTAACGTTTGTCTCTGTCATTGTTATGCTTGCTCGGTCACCTGCTACCGCATGTTAGTTTGCATTCTTTGCGACTTAAAAAATGCTCCTGGTTAACTTATATGCAGTAATTCAGATTGGTATGCATATGTTACTTTGGTTAGCATCAAGGTGTTAGTTTCATCATGACATTACCTGACTATAGCCACTACAGTTGAAGCTAACCGGAGAGGTGTTGTGCATGTCTGCAAAGTAGGGCTGATAAGGCTGCAGTTAGACCAGACGAAGGCTTTGCGGAGCTTAGGGTACGTGTTTGGGTTTGTTTACTGCTACTGTGAAACATTTGTTTTCACTTATCCATGACCGGGGTCAGCTGAGTACTTTGCCGTGGTGTGGGTCAGCTCTCTGATCCTACTGCAGTGAAAGCAATCGCAAAATGCACTATAAGGTGTCTGGTATAACAAACGATTTCTCCGCATTACCGAGGCAAAATTTCATCCTCCTTTGAAAATTGTTCTAGCTACTAAAAAGCCGAAAAAAGTAGAGGTCGAATACAGATTTTTTTCCGGTAGAAGTTATCCATTTGCTAGCTCCACATAAGAAACACTTACACCGTTTGTGTGTTTTTGCTATGAACTCATTTAGTAGCTTGGTGTCAGAATTCTGTTTCATTTTGGTAGAAATGGTTAACAGGAGCTTTCAGCAAGGTTTCTTCAGGATAGTAAAGTGGGTGTATAACATGACTATATAACAGTACAGCTACAACCACATGCATGCAAGGCGAGACAGTATGAGCAAAACACTAAAATTTCAACTTGCCACTCATTGACATCCTGCTGTAAACTTTGCTGCAATACTTCACTTGCTTCTTCCTCCTGTTCGGGATCAGATTCAGGATCAAACAAATACGGTCTTACAGCATTAGATGCTGCAGAGAGCTGTCCTGAAATACCTGCCATCTTGGTTTCTTAGTTTTTCGGGTCTGCACCCTCCCCCGGAATCGAAGCGGCCATGCAGCCAATCAGAGCAGCGCCTTATTAGCATAGCCTCTCCGCCCACTCAAAACAGCTCGTGTTTCAGGCCAGCACAGACGGGGTGAGAGCAGAGGTCTCACTAGGCCTGGATATGTTTTTTTTTTTGTAACTGATTTTTTAATATTATTTTAAAGACCCACTGGGCAGATTTTAAATGACTAAACACACCATAATATGTGACCTTTAAAAATAATGTCATGCTTGAAAACTCCTCATTTGCGAGGTATATGTATTTGAAAAAGGGTCTCTAATAAACCTTCAATACTTGTCTAGTCCCTTTGACCAATTAGTACCATCAAATCACAGGAGACCTTGGGAGTGGTCGCCATACTTTCAAGGGATAATAGTGTACCTGCCCTTTCTGGAACCCATCTTTTTAATCACAAATTCTAAGTGATGTTACGTATAATGTTCACTTGTCCACCAAATCCCTTAAAATGCTTCGGAAGCCATTCATTTCTCACTGAATTTACACAAGAGGTAATTATAATAACTGCTTTTCCCACTTCCTCACCCTATCCCTCCGATCACAAAAGGGTTCTGATTTTTTATTCTTGGAATATAAATTCAATTTATTTGAATACCCTGGTTACACTGGTGCGTTAAAAAAGACCCGCAGAATTTTTTCATTTCACACAAGAAATCTGCAGTCACCCATTAGCCAAGTGTACAATGCCTTTGGACTTTCGGAAATGTTAACATGGGCAAAGCATGCAGACACGACGCACAAAGGCCCAAGGATGGATTCAAACTTCGAACTACGTTACCCATGGTGTCACTGTGCGGCCCACTACAAGTGCTGATACAAAAGTGTCATCACCATCCTGAGAATACCAACTGCCTGGTAAAACCTGTATGAATGTACATGGCAAAAGGAATACAGAATGTAGTTAAAGAATGCCTGAGGATGGATAGTGTATCTGTGTTAAGGTTCTTCAGATATTCTGGTATCGAGAAGATGAAAATATTGTGTCAGCCCCAGGCTAGACAAGATAAAAAATATATATATACACACCTCTTTATCTGTCTCTGTTTGTGAATTTTCTCTCAGCCTTCCTATGTGTAACACTGATCCTGCTATCTCCAATGCTCATATATCCCTGCTTCAGAAAAGCCTCTGGATGTCAGTTTGGAGCATTGATTTCCTGTGTGTCATTTCCCGAAAAATGGAGCCACTCTAAGTGAATGAGCGGGTGCAGAGTATCGGCAAGCATTGCGAAGACATGGTGCTGTTACTGTAAATGTTATATTCAGAGGAAACTGGAGAGCGGGAAGATGAAAGCTGGAGTTTAAAGGTTGGGCCCTGAAAAGAGTCGGATTACTAGGAGACTTGGAAATAGTGACATCACTGGATCATTTTCAATCAAATATTACATCAGCCAAATTTCCTGAGGCTGTGAAAGATTGCAAGGGTTGCCATCAGAAAAAAACAAAGAAAAAAAGGGGAAAAAACACTGCTTTGGGAAACAAATGCAACGACTGCAAAAATAAAATTAAAAAAGACTCCATGCCCTTGGAGAGAGCCAAAAGCCATTTCACTCTTGATCAGACAAAGCAGAAATGAAGGAGGAACAATTGAAGAACCTGGTGCTAAAAGTACTTTAGTCACATTTTCGCATTATGTGAGGTAAGGATGGGAAAACATTTATAATGATTACCTAAGACCACTGCCCTGTTTTTCTCAAAATGGAGATTGTGTGACTTCAGTACTTTTAGCACTGGGGTCTTCAATTCCATCCCTGCACAATGTGTTGCATCTGGCATTGAACCCTGATGGTTGGTGGTCAGCAGTATCAGAATGTTGTAATATTAGATCTAGTGTTCCACAGGGAGGGAGGGTTCCAGTCACTGAGATCGCACTATGCTCATCACTCAACATCACTCCTTATGGTGGCTTCAGCTCCTGCTGCCTTGTGTCTGCTGCACAACAGTGTGCCACTCTGACACATCACAAAATGGATGCGCATCTGAGTCGCCGCAAAGTGTTTAAAGGCACAGCTGTAATGAGGACAGAGTGCAAGCACAGCTCAGTATAGCCAAGGTGTGTGTGTGTGTGTGTTTGCATGCGTGCGTGTGTGTGTGTGTTTGTGTGTGTGTAGGCAGGGAAACTTTAATTTAATTTAATTTGCTTTAAAAGAAATACTGTAGTCATCCATTTATTTGGTCACCTAACTGCTTTGGTTAAAGTGAGTACGTCTTTAGGGTCATTTTCAACATGGACAATTCTGACTCAGCAGACCTGACTTTGAGCAAGACAAGAACCCCGGTCATTGCGTCATTATTATTCAAATAACCCGTGGAGGCAAACGCTGTGTGATTAAAGGAAAGCCACTGCGATTAAAGTTACATATCACAAATGTTATATCTTCCAAAAGCATTCATTGGCTGGCTAATTAGCACAAGGATATACTAGGTGTTTGATTAGCCGAAGAAACTTCTGTAACCTGTGACATTATGCCAGTAAATTAAACTTATGCTCGATCAATAACATTGCACGCATCATTTAGTAAAGCAGACATGTTTTCCAGTGAGCTACTTTTGATTCTGTGGACTTAAAAATAATCATATGCCCTCACTACAGAAGCAAACCTTGTAACCAGCAAACAACCTTAAGGCCTCAGATTCAGATGTGCATGGGGTTTATTATAGCTGTGGGATCTACTCTGCAAATGTAAACGATGAAAAGAAATGACAGTCAAGGCCTCTATTTTAATTTTTTTTATTTATTTATTTATTTTGTTTTGAAAATGGTGACAGGATGATTTTGAGGTCTTTTGTGTCAGTTACTGAATGTACAACCTTGAAAATAGCTATTCCTTTGCGAGCAGACGTCTCCCAACTTATGTCCATATTGCGAAAAGTGCAGCAAAAATAATTGCTCTAGAAGGCCTATTGAAATTGGTTGACATATTCATTGAGAATGAGGGGCACTGCCAGTACAAACACCTGAGAATGATTCTGCAAAGCTTATTCACACAGTTGCAGTTAATTTTGCTTTTTTGTTTCCTTTAAAAATATTTTCTTTCCTGATGCATGTCTGTTTCCATCTGTCTCATTTTAGCATCTGTTCTTATGAGCCAATGAGACATACGCTTGCACTTTACACTGCATTGACTGAATGTCATTAGCTTCATGTCTTTCTCTAATGTGTAACCTGCAATGTCAATAGAATCATATTCCTTCTTGTTTGTGGTCCCAGCTTTTACAAGAGTCCCCTTCACACCTGAAGAATAATTTAGCAGAGCTGGCAGGTCCTGGTGAACAGTTCTTTATATCAGGGTTAGGACAGTCGGCCTCCCTACTTCGGTACCCTCAGGCACACAAACACACACAATATACCATAAATAGCATGAAGCACATTACCTGACTTGGTGTTTTTCTATTACAAATTGCAGCGGTATAAAAATAAATGACACTAGGGATAACTGAGTTCACTTCTCTTAAGTAAAAAGTTTCTGAACAAATGCTCCCTTTGTTTCCAGGTAGCATTAGCGTCGTTGTCATATGCCTCACTGAGGCTGATACACATATGTGTTTGTGGAGACACTTTGGCACTTTTTATCATGACTGAGTAATGTTGCTGAGTTGTTCTGAAGCTTCATTTACAAAGACTGCATATCGTAATTATAGAACCTGTCTGGAAAGAATGACAGGGACCTTTGAGTATTCACTGGTTCATTATTGAACCCAAGGCTGCGAACAGTATCCCACCTCCTAGAAGGAAGTATAGAAGTGTGCATTGTGACTGAAATTTTACTCTTATTGCATATTTTGCATGTTTGTATATGTGTATGTACCATGTTTACCAACCCTTGTGGGGACCAAATGTCCCCACAAGACATGGAATTCCAGATTTCTTTGTACTTGGGACACTTTCAGGTCCCCACAAAAACTTGTGTTATTTTAGGGTTAGGGGTTAAGGTTAGGGATGTAATGTTGAGGGTTAAGGTCAGGGAAAGGGGTTCGGGAATGAATAGAAGTCTATGGACTGTCCCTACAAAATATGAAAGCAAACCTGTGTGTGTGTTTGTGCGTGTGCGTGTGTGTGCGTGCGTGCGCGTGCGTGTGTGTGTGTTTGTGTGTGAACATACATGTAAATGTGCATGCGAGTGTGTGTGCGTGCTTGCACGCATGTGTTACACAGTTAGCACTGAATATACTGCATACTCAAAACATCAGGGGGGTCAGAGAGGTCAGGTTCTTTGAGGATGAGTTCTGTTTTGGATCAAAATGACCAGTTTTCCATCGTTTTTACTTCAAGAAATGTCTTATTTTAAATATTTTTCACCTGAAAATCTATGGCCTTGGCTTTTTACATTGAAAATGCTAAACAATACATTTTTATTGAGTACACAGGCTAGACCCCTCCACACATTGAGGACCTACACTGATGCAATGTTTGCAGTTAAATTTTACCCACTGGTAACAAATTGTGAAGACAGACAGAAATTGAAAATATGGACCAAAAAGGTGACTTCATTTCCAGGAAAACTAATTTCACATCTAATTTCCTCTCATATATGTGCCTAAAAAATGTTTCCCTTCATTAAATGAATTCATACCCACCAGTATTGACAACACATTTCATGGATTGAGCAGAAAACACATTTATTTAAAAGTTTAAACATGTACTCATTTACATTTAAGAGCAGCCCATAATTCTTCTTTTGAACTATCTGGTTACTGTTACACTGCACCCTGTGACTCAAGCAGCTAGCTTTACTGAACACTCCTATTGTGGTCATTTTAACATGATCAGAACTATCATCCTGCAGAAATGCACCTTTGATCTCCTTTTCCAAGGGGTGAAAAAGTAATCGCTGGAACACCTTTGGCTGATTTATTTTACATTGCTGAAGAGTCATTCACCTTGTCAAAGTCTCTGGGCACTGTACAACTGCACAGTTAATGGGATTTTGAAGGAATTTTCTGGGCTTGAGCCAAATGGAAACAGCATGATGAATTCTGTTAGAAAAAATGTGATTTGGCTTGGCCGGCCTAGACGGCAAGGATTTGTGCACCACTGCTGTAGCAAACTTTATCCTAACAGACATGTGAACCCAGGTGAACGTGAGGTGAATTTTACTCACTTACAGTATTGTGGTTTTGAGTTTATGATCTACCATCCTGGCATTGCAAATAAACTGTCTTGGTGGCACAGATCCAAATGATGCCGGCAACCTGGCAACAGACAGAAAGCATAACATTTACACCTCCAGATGTTACTAATATATTCACTCATAAATAAGCATTCATACTTTAATGACTAATGAAGTGTTTATGTTTTCAGTTAAATAAATTGCATATCTAGCAGATGCTCTTGTCCAGGTTGATTTTTCTCTGCTTCATTACAGTCTTTCTAGTCTGCATATAACACAGCTGTGGGTATGTGCAACCAGGTGCAATTTTACAGTATTCTGAATAAGTATTTTTCAAATAATAATTTTCCTTTTCATATCAGACTAGCCAGCCATATTCACCAGCAGCCCCTATTGCTAAAACCTCAGTGACATTTGGGAAAGAGTTAAATCCCTATTAATGGCATTAAAAATGAATCTTGTGCAGCTCTGAGCTCTTTGCTAAAAGCCAGGGTGGGTGGGGGGGGGGGGGTGGGGGCATTCACCATGACCAAAATATGGTCATGCTCTGAAACAGCATCCACAACATTTTCGCTGGGTGTCTGAGGCCTGCACAAATTAAAGATCTCACTGCCACTAATCGAACATCTCCAGCACAGTGAAACTAATGATGCCCCACAGATATGGGCACCTGGAGTCACAGCACATTGGGCATGGCACGTTAAACATGGAGACATCCATTTTAATCCCCTGTTATCCTCACTTAAACTGAGTAATCGCTTCTCTTTAACAGACCAGAGACAAAAAGTGAAAATAAAAACTATGTTAGAAAGTAGACAGGTGGACACCAGGTGCAGGATCCAGAAATGTTTATTACAACACAAAACACTCGGAGGAAATAGGCGCACAGGCCAGAAACAAAACACCGTGCACATGCACTGAACAACAGGAGAAACTAAGGTACACTGCCCAAGGCAGGGGAAACAGAAGTACACACTCCTAGAGTGGCTGGACTCAAAAAACAAAAACTGGACCTGACTAACTGACGGGAACACTGGGAGACTAGACAAGGGGCAGACAAGATGTGGGCGGATAGAAATACAAGACTCAGGAAGGCTCAGGAGAAACAAAACAGATGCAAAACAAAGTCCCGTCTGCCGGTCTCAACTCTCTTCCCTCCTGATATACGCGTGGGAGGAGGCGGGGATTAGGAAGGCAATCTCAGGTGGAAACAGAAACACATGGGATAAATGAACAAGTACACGAAAACTAGTTTAACAATCATGCAAGCTAGACAGTTTAGATTGAGGTAATCTAAACTTGACGAGTAAAAAGCACCACAAGAGAAGCAAAGGAAAGCACAGCTTTAAACGCAGTTAATCAGGGAAAGCTTAGACAGGAATTATAAAAGCTAGAAACACTCGCACTAGCCAACGCGTTAATGAGGTTAATACTATGTGACGAAATATATACAAACATCCTTAAATAAGTGCTGGTTAGTACGGGTTAGTAATGGCCCTATCAGAGAACGCATTCACTCAGAGTTTTGCGAGACCCAGAATAAGCACAGGTGGAAGCAATGAATGAAATACTGCAGCCCAAACCGAAAGAGGAAACATGATTGGACCACGAGACTCAGGCATACTGAAGGCTGTCACACGACATCACAGGAGACAGGGCAAGAGGGAATCAATGGTCAGACTGCGGGAATGGAGCTGAAAAACAAATCAAGAGAGGCACGGGGGAAAACGCACAAGCACAAACAAGCACACGAGGCAGAACCATAACAAACTATTCATCTCACTACAGAATCATCCAAAAGAAAGCTAAAGGTGCACGAGAGAAACGCTCTTTTGTTACTTCATCAGACTCGATTTATCTTGCTGCAGACAAAAAAGGAAAACATTCAGTTTCAGTCGCTGAGTCTGAGGCCTGGAGGATAGCAATGAGGAGGAAGGCAAATGACCTTTGAGAGCTGGGCTGTGAGAATGGAGATTTTGGACCCAATAAACAGGTAGTGGTTATGCTTCCATGGACAGGAAGTAACTGAGGTGATAATCCAGAATCTTCATTTGTGTGCTGTCTGCGTGTTTCAGCTATTTTACTTTTATGTCACATGCTAGACTTATGAATATCCATCTCTTTATTTTTTCCACATCTTTTCTTTGTTTTTGAGGGGTGCGCGGTGGGCAGAGGATGTAAAGAGCAAAAGCACTGTGAAACTCACCTTGTGTAAATAGATTTTCACCAAGGAATTATGGGTAAATAAATGCTAAACTGTGAAAAGGCAGTGCTGCAACCTACACAACACAGGGTTTTAGCTCACAAGATTGCTTAAATACATGGGAATTCTCTTTCAGAGCGATAGTATCTCCAAATACACATATGCTGCACTGAGCCAGAACTGACAAGCTTAATTCCCAGAGACTCATTCATTCCAGAGGACTTCAAGGAAAACACAACAAATATTGAAACCATGCATTGCCTGAAAGAGTATGACCTGTTTTAAAAATGACTACCTATTAATTGCTGACACATTTCTTGAGTGACTTAGACGATCAGAAAGGCCATTGTAAGCGAGTTTGTGTGCGTCACCATCTTGGCTGTTCAAGGCTGCCCACATTAAGTTGATTGTACTCCACTGCTCTAACATGCAGGAGACAGATATTCTATCAAGGCTTTTCAGCATATTATAACACACCATGAAGCTGCGGCAGCCATTGTGCTCATCGTTGCAAGGAACCCAAATTATTTTTTTTGTGGATTACTGCTATAGCTAATCTCCAGTTTATGGGCAAAGAAATGTCTAATAGGTTGCATATTCATTCAGTATAGTTCCGGTATATTTTCATCTAAATGACAATACATTATGTACAGTATACTTTGACACGATATTTCGTCATTTTTCTTATTTCTAGGGCATACTCCCTTTTCTTCCAGCATGACACTGGTGACTGGCATTGCTGTTCATTATGCACTCACTCTAAAGGTGCTGATGCCATATTTTAAATACTGGTCCTCTGGATAACAATAAGGCAAAAATGTTATGAGCATTGCCATGAGTTATGGTCTGGCTTCATTCCAGCACGGCCAATGTTTATCAGCCTTTGTTTTATTATTATCTGTCTTCACACAGGGAATCTGTGGAACATCAGTTGGTTGGATTTAGTTAAAACTCTTCCTACTTGAATTTTACATCCTTTAGCACATTCAAGAGCTGCACATTGTGGCATTGTGCTTGTGCTAACTCAGGTCTGCTTGCAAAATTTGCTTTGGCGAAAATAAAACATGTCTTCTCCATCAGATCACATTGCATTTACACCAGATGTCATTCTTATGGAGCCTAATTTACCTCATTCCAGAAATGGTGCAGGATTCCGATAGGCTAATGCTTTAGCATGGAGGCGCACGCAGAAATGGTCGAAAATGTTGGCATTTTTTGCTGTTAATTTTTTTGGTGAGATAAAAATCGTAAAAAAAAAAAAAAAAAATTATTATTGTATATTTTGGAAATCAGAAAGTCTGTTCTTTGCATTTTAGCGTGTTGCATCACTTGCCTTTTCCTTTTATTTTGTATACTTCAAATTTATTATTTTGCTTGAATACTAATTCAACATTGTTTCTGGTGGTTCTTTTCAATGGAGAAGAAACAAAATGATTTAACAGAGGTAATTATAACTGGAGGGGAATTTCCATTTTCAGCTAACATATTTCCTTTTAGTAAACGTTTTGGAGCTTCTTACATTTTGTTCGGCTTTGCGTGCAGTATAATGGAAGCCTTTGTCAGCCATGCACTGAGAAACGAGCAGGCAAACTTTTTCATTTCTCACTGCTCTATCCAGCTCACAATTTTCTCTGGATCAGTCACCAGACTGCAGTGTGTCTAGCTTCACCTTTAGGTATCGGATCATTGTGCTGCAAGCACCACAACAGAAGGGTGACAAAAAAAGGGGATGAATTGAAACTGTTTTTTTGGTATTACCCACAACTGTTCACAATAAAAACACAAACACTACCATTCTAATGCGTACTAAGAGGGCTCTCAGAGAGCGCATACCTCTGCCAGCAGGTTTTGATCCACTATCACTTATAATCAGCTGTAGAATTTGGATCTGTATTTGGATTGGTCAATAAATTTATTCACCTCCTCCCATTCACGCAATTCACCTTCCCATGAAATTTTGTGATAGTCTGTTGAGTAGGTATTGAGTAATCCTGCTGACAAACACACATATAAACTCATTCACACACACAAGTACTTGGCGGAGGTAACAAAGTGAACTTAACTGGACTGCTTGGTTGGCCCTAGGCTCTAGCTTCAGAAAGCTGCGCCAGAAATAAAGTTCTTAGCAATAATAATTACATTTAATCGCAAAATCGTTAAACTTATAGTGTGCATAATTTAAGGAAAGTTTCAACACCATCCTCAGGCTGGGTCATATATGTACCGTTCAAGCTGCATTTATGATTCAAACAGAATTCCAAATGATACAATAAGGAGTTGATTTATGATGAATGCATGTGCAGAACTGAAGGGTTATGATGCTGGAAATAAGGTCTGTGATGGCAGTTTTCATGGGGGGTTGGGTCAGATACGGGCTTATCGAAAGATCCGGAATGCCTGTTATCTAATTAAGTTTTTCCATCCAAGCAAATTAAATGTGGTTATGGTTTCAATAAATGAGGCTGATTAATCTTGCCTGATGAGCAGCCATATGTTGGTACAGCAGGAACGGCCACTTTAGATTGGATTAATTAAATGTACTTGGCCTGTACATTAAATCCGTATTAAAAATAAAAAGTACTAAAGAAAATTTATTCCTGCATTATGTAACAAAAGCATAAGCCTCATATAAGATAGTAAACAGCATTATGAGCGTATTACAAAAGCTGCTTTAGAACGCACTCACAAGCACCACACCCCAGCCCTCCGGACACACACACACACACACACACACACACACACACACACACACACACACACACACACACAATGTTCTCACACTAAGGCAGAAAAAGGAAACTGTTCGCATAGAATTTCATCTTATTTCAGTAAACAGGCCTCGTAATCCCATATTGACATTGACAGGTGACCTTTTCACAGGTGATATTAAAATCATTACAGGGTTGATTTGAAATGGCTCAACATTCAAACTGCTCACTCTGTATTGATTTTGAGGCTCTGATTATTACCCATAGCCAGTGGCATTTCGTTTGTGATGCATGTCTTTTTGCCCTATTTTGTTCATTCAAATCAAACTCAGATATATACAGGCATCATCAAATCCTCAACCGCAATTACAGTGTAATGAGGGCTGTTCAGGACTCATTTCAACAGGATTATTAATTTCAAATGAAATATGAGGAGACAAACAGCTTGAGATATCTGACAATAAAATGCTTCTCATGTTTTTATGTTGTCTGTCAGCTGAAAAATGTTTATTGTTTTTTAATGTTACTGTGGAGCTGATAACAAATATCTATGGTGTTTATTCCGCAGTAGAGTTAAATTTTCCTCTGTGAATATATTAGTGTTGGTTAATTCAATAACACATATTTGCTTGAGTTATGAAGTATAAATGAAGACTGCATATGTGTCCCATAAATTCACCTGTTTAATTATTAATTTGACTAAGTTTGATTGGCTGTTATGTACAAACATTCAGCTATACAACCCATTATGCATGTCTGATTCTGACAGAAGATGTGTGCCCTCTGTACATGATTCATGGTGGGTGGTATTGCACAGCCTGCCGTGAATAATAATAAGTTTGTACCTCAGAATTTGTATACACATTTACACAAACAACATTAATTAAACCAATGTTTCCAAAACTATTATATTTTTCCATTTTCCCTGTGCTATGAGAAAGGATAAGAAACTTAAAACTGCAGGAAATGGTTTCTTTGCTGTGTTCGGATCAAAGGACTGCATGAAAAGTTAGTGTGTAAAAATTAACTGTTTTGTTTATTAAAAACTAATTTCAAGAACTAACATCTTTCTTGCAAATTGGATTCAGTGCGGGTATGAGGGACTCATAACAGGACTCCATGGTTTTAAAGCAGAGGAACAGGATTCCATGGCAGAACCGAATGAGGGAGATCATCATAGCTGTGGGTTTTGAGGATCATGGCCTCGTAAGGACAGTGTGGTACACGATAATATGATGGGATGGTGAGGAACATGACCAAATGGTCAATTAAAGGGAGGGAGACCACAATGCATTTCAACTGGGGAAGAACAGGACCGCATGGTTGACAAGTGGGATGGACATGATCTCATTCTCTAGTAGGGAAGAAATGGTTGAATAATGGTTGAATAATGACAAATATGAGGCTGGGAGTTAATTAATCCTTCAACATCTGTGTGATACGAATAATTTGTTTAGTCAAACTTCTAGCAGCAGGGTGCACTGGATTGTTAAGATGATCTTCTTGATTAAACCTCCAACTCAGTGATGTTAGGAAGGGAAGCAGGGATGTTCAATCTGTACCAGTCAGAGCTCCCACCTCAGCCTTCAGCTCAGCTGCTCAGAGGTAATACAACTACTGACCATGTGATCTTATTGGGCGACAGCTTGTGAGTTCTGTCTGTGGGAAATCAACAGTGATTCACTAAAGTAATGATGCTAATCTTGAAGCTGTTTAAATGTACCCCCAACACTTGATAAAGTGTCAAAAACAATACATTGCAGCAATACATCTTGTTATAATGAGCTCCATTAGTAACTGGACATTTACAGAACTGTAGTGGATTTTAACTCATGCATCAAAGATTCTGTGCAGCCAAATATCCATCTGAGGTCCTGTCACTGAATTGCAACGGTTTTCAAGTCCAGAATCATTTGCTCTGGCTCTTCAGATTGTTGTCTTGCTGCATCAGCAGAGCTTTAGATGATGGACCGATAACTGTACATTCTCCCTCAGCAATTTCAGACAGATAGCAGAATTCATGATCCTGTCAATAATGGCAAGTCACTTGGACCCTAAAGCAGCGAAGCATTACCATACCAACTCACTACCACCTCCACATTTGACTGTTGTATGATGCTCACATTGTGGAATGCATTCACCAGTTGTGAAGGGATGAATAGATAAAATTTCTACCCATCGGCTAAAATAACATTAAGGACATGGAAATGGACAGCAAAAATAGGCCAAAGTTCCTTCACAGTGATGTAAAAGACTGATCTCAAGTTATCTGAGGCATGCAGTTGAAGTTGTTGCCAAAGGTGTCACAACCAGGTATTAAGTTTATGGGAGGCATTATTTTGACAGTGAGGCACTATACTGAAGGTGTGGGATCACTTTTTTTCTTCAAAAAATTAAATGATCTTTAAAAATTGTATCCTGTGTTTCCTCATCACCATGTCCAATTTTAAATTTTGTATGAAGATCTGAAACTAGAGGAATTTGAGCGGTGGGGAGGATGTTTTGGTTTGTTGCATGAGACCAGCTCTCTTGTATTCCAAACATGTTTGCAGTGCCCTTCTTCTGCAGCAATGACCGCTGTTTTACTCACTGCCTGCGTATCCAATGGCTGGTGACATGCCGCACTGTTACCAGGTTTCAGGTAATTTGTTATCATCTTTGTGAATTAGACATGCCCTGTGTATAGTCGCATTTGCATGAAGGGACTGTCATTATAGCTGTGTAATTATATAGAGAACACAGTTAAAATATCAATGAACCAGACGGTGTCGATTCTGTATATACAGCATATGATTTTTCATTTAAATATATTTTCCAGCCTCTACAGTTGCTTTAAGAATTGTATGTCATTTATTACATTTAAGGGATGCAAATCCTTCTATGGGTTTCCTAATGATGGTTTTACTATCACAGTTTTTCAAAATTATTGAACCGCATCCATTGCATCGTGCCTCACACAGGCGCAATTCTGCATGCTGCACATAGAATGGCTTTGTAACATCTGCTATATGCAGACATGAGGAGCACAGCAGTCATGCTCTGTGTTCCCCTGCTAACGGTGCAGGGAGCATAAATGAGTCCTCTTGGTTTTACCTGTGTCCAACAGGGAGCAGCGATACAGATGGCAGCTCTTTATTACCTGCTACCATGATTAAGTGTGTTAATATTCTGCGTGCAAACTGCTGCAAAGGTGCTCACTCTCAGGGCTGCTCAGTATGGGGCACTGGTGCCTCCTCCCTTACTGAGAGACCAGCAGGGGTGTAAGATGGAGGAGCTGTGTGTTGATGCTGGCGAGTGAGCGGTGTGCTACTTATGATCAACTAAACATCACAACTCTCCCAACACACTGAAGCTGTGCTCCCTCTGTGAAGTCAGTTCTGAGGCTGTGCTGTGGGTAAGTATTTTCATTTTCTCAGAGTAAATAAATTTGCTCACTGGTCTCATCAGAAGTTTTCGACATGTGTGATGTATCTTGTGAGGTACTCAATCAAATAAAAACTGTGTTTGAGCAACTGGGGACCAAGAGAAAGTACCTCATACCCAAGGTTGAGAATGAAGAATTGAATGCTAAGAGAGAGTGTGTTTGAATGGCTAAACAGTTGGAATAGCTCATGTTTTCTTACAGCAGGGACCTTTAGTCAGTCAAACAAAATGCTTACAGCAGATGCTATTACAGAAAATGTATTACTTTACGTTTCATTTCTATGCTTATTCAATAGGCAGTATATTGAGAGCCAGTTGCTTTTTGCACTGCAATTTCATTTGAGGACTTGCAGCATTTTTATTTTGTAGGGTGTAGTAAATTTATACATTTTAATACATTTTGGTAAAAATTTAATTCAACTGTCAATGATTCATTTTTACTTCATAGAAGGTACAGTTTATAAAACGGGAGAAAGTGAAGGAAATGCAACGGTAATGGCATTTTTATCACTGGGAAATTACTGAAGGTCACTAACAACAAGACTGCAAAAATTAAATGGACTCTTGTGAAATGGTTATGGATATGTTCTCACCTACAGACACACCCTCCCTATCCATATGAGCTCATTCCGTTCAGTTATCCGTTTAAACAAGTTATAAAACAGCCACATTCATTCCTTTATAATCAGCATACTTGCTTCTATCACATGGACATTGTCATGAAGTTACCCTCCTAACATAATTTACAGAATCCTTGCGCTCATCACTGTATTTCTGACAGAATTTTCATTGCTTCAAATAACATAACTATGTATTCTGTACATGGCACCAAGTGAAATGGTAATGCTGGATATCCAACACTACAGCCTATCAGTCTCCATTTGCACGTCTTATTATAACCCCTGGCCTGCTGCCTTAATCTGCCTTCAGCAGCAGATCAGTTTAATCTCACTCAACATTAACTTTCACTTTACCCGTAAGACATTTTGTTCCTGTGACACAATGAGTAATGACCTAAAATAACGGAGCGGAGTGTAAATGTATTCTGCTTTTCTGTTCTTCCAGGCAGTTTCAGAATGAATAAAGCCACCAGAGCCGTACGCGTGTTCACCAGAGGGGAGGTGGTGAAGATGCTCTGAGGAGATACAGAGAGGGTGTCTCAGAGCAGACCAGCTGTTCATTTCTGACAACATCAATGCAGCTGAAAAAGGAAAACAAGACAATAGCATAATTAACTCTTGAATTAAATTCTTAATCAATAATTTTACAGGTCATCTATCGAAGGGGGTTCTAATACATCCCCAGGTAGCACAAGAGATGTAGATGGGAGGATTCTGTCATTCATCACTCTGCTGGTTAGATTTTTGGATTCTGCATTCTTTTCACTTGGTTTGTTGGAATTGTAACTTGGCAACATATTAAACGTGGACAGTAAAACCTTATTTTGCTTGTTGCGGCCTCAGTAACTCACACAGGTGCTGCATTACCAGCTGAAGTCACTGGAGAACAATTAGAGGGGGAGAGACGCCCCAGTGGACCATTCATCCCAGTGGGGGCCACAGTCGATGATGTCACAGGGGCATCTATCATTAGCTGATAAATGATCCAGTGCTATTCCAGGAGCTGTGAGCAGCTTAGCACTGCCTTCACACGTTGAGTACCAGATGAAGGTGTTTACCCCAGAATCATTATAAGTGCAGCATTATAAGTTTGTCTGATTATGAGTCTTTCATCTCAGCTGGGAAGACCATCTATAGCGCCTTTTCAGGCCAATTTCCTGCTCTAGATTAAGTCTGGGACACAAAACATGCATTCTGCTGAGGCCTAAATCAGTAAACAGTATTCATTACAAGACTGGATAAAAATAAATTCACAAATAAACAAGCTCTCATTTGCTTATTGATGCGCAACAATCATTGATTAATCTTATTTAGTCAATTTTATCGCAACATTTACTTCGCTTAAATTAAAAAGTTCAAGCAATACAAAAATTATATTTTCTGTGATTAAAAAATAGACATTGATTAAGTGACATGATTATTTCCCTATTTTTGCACTGTGGTACATTTTATGAGCATCAGATAATATTTTGGTTACATGATACAGTATTGACCACTGTTTATTACTGAATTGAACAGCTGAAATTTTAACAGAGATTCCAGAAAAAAAAAAACAAAAACTTTTATCTATTAGATTTCTCTCATTATGTGCTGCTCATTGCAGCTCTAGTGCTGTAGGTTGTGCGGATCAGACTGATTGTTTTAATAAAGCCTACAGTAGCCTTGCTTCAGAAGAGCTGTGAATTTAAATAAGATAAATGTAAAGACTTTGTATATGTTTGCTCAAAAATGTTCAGAATATCAATATACAGTGTAAGATGGGAAAATAGGGGTTGGAGTACCGTGGCGCTGATGAGTGCATCTGTGACACTGCAGCAAGACTGGCGGGCCTTCTGAGCATCAAAAGACTTCAACGCCATGCAATATAACAAATTGTCAAGTTCCTGATGACAAGCAGCTTGTTGTTTGCTGGGGTTTGCGTGAAGGGAAGTGGGGGTGGTTTATGCCCAGAAGAGACTGGAGACCAGAACTGGGGGATGCAAAGTGTGAGCAAACTGTATCTGTGAATGGCCGGACAGGAGGAGGCAATAAACCCAGCCTCTGAGCTGGGAGTGGGGGTTTGTATGGTTTCTGCGCCTTTGATGTCACCCTGCATGGGAGGCCTTTGGCTTACCCAGTGCTCCATATTGCCCTCAATCATCTGTGTAAGACTGGACCCTAACTTATCTGTTTTAATTAATCTAAACCTCTGGGAATGTCACAATATGCTCATATGTTTAATATACTGATAAGAAATCACTTATGTACTTATAACACAATTTTCCTGTATAATAATTCAGCTTAAGACTTTTTCATGACAACCACATCATATTCATACATTTTCCTGGCTTGTTTGATATGTATGTTTTTGTTACAATTCGAGGGGTTGAATGGCATATGTTTCATATCAAATGAAATTATAGTTCATTCACTTTTAGAAACTCCCCTAAAATTTGGGTAAGGTAAAATCTCCTCTCGGGTAATAAAGTGTAGTTCCTTTTTTCTTTCTGAATGACCCCTCCTTTACAGCCAAATGGCCTGACTCTGTCTCAGTCCTGAGACCTGTAACCCAATATCTCACCTGGTTAACTTATGGGGCTCTCTGGTTGGAGGAGGGGGGTTGCTGGTTTTTTTTATAGGAAGAGAAATGAGCTATTCGGGGAAGATTGTATCCGATCTGTCCCCGCGCCACATTTTCAAAGTGCATGAGTAGCCTTTTTCAATGATGTGACATCGTATTTCGAACTTCCGCGCACGTTAGTGCGTGTATCCTTTTCCTCCAGGTATGACTGACTTTATTCTCCTCTTCTAAATTATGTGTAACTTGTAATTGGCTTAACGTTGATTTGTTTGATTTAAGCTTTTGCCTACCTGGTGAATAAATTATTTTCATTCCTTTAAGACTCCTATGACAGCTTTTGGTCTCCGTGACTCCTAATCCTTTTTATTCTTTCTAGCCCAGTGAAGCCAGCGGCGTTTTACTGTTGACCGGTACTTCGCAGAGGGGAACTATTCCAGTGGTTTTACATTCCAGACTAGCTAGCTGATTTTTTTTTTTTTTAAAGGTAGTGATGGGTTTTAAGTTGGATTGCAGATTACGGTCTGTTTTGACAAAGGGTTTATGTGACCTCGCCCCATCCTTGTTTGGTCCTCAGGGGGGATTCATGGCACCCACCTGTTCCCCCAATAGGGCACCCAAATAAGTTTTTGGGCTTATAAGCCGGTGCCTGGCATCGATCCCTAATATTTGCAAAAGTTTACCTTTTGCACTTGTCTTTAAATCTGGGTTCATGATATGTTTATGCCAACTTCACTGGTTTTGGGTTTTTGCTACTATCATGGTAATTTCTTCCATCCTCTAGAACTCTCATGCCGAACTAAGATCCCTAGCAACTAAGCGCTTATTACCCGGGGCGTCGGTTGAGTAACTGGCTTTCACGGATGAGTCTGGGAATACCAGTCCATCGTAGCTGCCCGAGATTCATGCATGTGTCCCTAAACTATAAATTCTAATTCTAATTTGGAGTCAGATATTTAACGAGGGTATAACTAAATTTGGTATTCTAAATTTATTATGGAGTCAGATTAATTGTAACCGTTGTGTTTTTGTGCCCCGTTGTTCGAACGGAGAAAATATATCCATTTTATTGTGATTCGCACCAGCCAGGACGTCGCGCGTGCTAATACCAGGAATCCTCACGCATAAACCTTCAACCCGGGCTCTTCCTTCCTTGGTCGAGCTGCATGGGTCTTACAACAGTGAAATTAAAGGTACAAGTGTGCTTGACTCTCCTCATGTTTTGTATCATAACTTGATCAGTTTTGATCTGGATCTGACGTATTTGTTTTTGTTCTGGACAGTTTGGTGCCCCAGACTTCCGTCCAATCAGTGCTCTCCTGTGGAAGAGCAGCTACAACCTCCTGTGCTGAAACAGGCTGAGGTGGAGATGTTAAATTATTGCCAGATCCATCATAAACAGTACTGCACTTCATTTGTGTATGATGCTGAATTTGTTTCGGTTCGATTGTTAGCTGTCAATTGCTATTGTAGAATTAACACATTATATAATTGAAAATGAATAGGAGCACCCTGCCTAGAAAATCAAAGTCTACAGTTGATTTCGACCTCGGGATTCTGTTTTCCGCCGGGGCACGGTTTGCTGGAATAATTGGATTATGGTGGGGATGTGTGATCATTTTGCAGACTCGATTTTATCAAAGCGCTCACTTGAGGCCAACCGAAAGCCAGAGTGTAGAGAGAGAGCCGGTTATCAACAAAGCCCCACAAATCTTCCTGCAAATGACATCCTTAAGCTGTTCTCTGAGCCTCAGTAATGTGTTATGCAATGGCGTAGCTTCAGCTAGTGCAGGCGCTCCATGGCCCTTGTGTGATGGAGGCCCATCGACAAGTAGACTGGGATAGAACTGCATATTGTTTAGTTCAAAGCACTTTCTATTTGTCCCACTTACATAACAAGGTTATGACCACGAGCTACTAACAACATGTAAGTAAAACATTTCATCCATTATAAACAGCACCAAAGTCAAAAAGTCTATGTCTATGTCTAATACTCATACAAATGTGCGGACCTACATCAGAATTAGGTAACAAAATCTTTTTTTATATTATTATTAAAACTTACGGTGGGTAGGCTGCATATTTTCTGTTAATATTATGGAAAATATCCATCCTCTTGCTTTTCAACTGTGGACATTAATGAGAAATATGGTGACTAATCAAATGTCCAAGTAAGCTATTTTGATTTATTTGTCTTTCCTAGTGACGTGACTGAACTGAAAATGCTGGCATTGAAGAGCAAACAGAAATATGGGAGAGATAAAGAGGAAGAGAAGGCGAGGGTAAAACTGCCTTAATTGGATTCTTATTTTTTGTCTCTTCGTGCAATGTCCAACAGTAGAACAGCTGGTGAACAACAGGTAACGTGCCCCTGTTGGTAAGCTGACATTTACCCTTGTGCTATCTAGCTAGTAGTTAGTGAAGTTAGCTAACTGACAAACTGGCTGCCCAGAGCGACTGCCAGCATCAGACTTTGTTATTTAAATGCCGTTGGTGTACTATGCCCAGTTTGACCATTTTGCCTTCTGAAGATATTCGGCAGCTGTATGCAGGGTTAGGTACCTAGCTAGCACCCAGCTTTTGAACAAAGTTTAAGTGGACACTGAATTAAAGATTTTAGTTTTACAAAAGGCAGTGGCTATTTTTATGCCAGTCATAAACTAACTCCAATTGGCTATTTTTTACGAACTTCCTCATGAGCATGCACAACGTAGGAAATGTGGCCTTGCAAAAAACCTGCAATTCACTGACAGGTGTGAAAATATAGCTATTCTGCCTGTGCAGATTTGCACTTGTTCTAAGTGTGGACCTCAGAGAACCAAATAGCTGGGGTGTATGGTTGCCTGCAGGACTACACCCTGGTATAATCTGGCTTAGAAAAAAATATACCCCAGGTTTTAAATGTGATTGAATGTGGGGGTATAATCTGGCCGGGGGGGGGCTTTTCCCAGATTATCCACCTTATTCCTGAGGGCGCTACTGTAGATATGATGAGGGGTGCAACTTCCAGCGGAAGTAGTTTTATCATTAGTTTTAGTCAAGAACAGTGGCGTTTCTTTCAGTTATCTTAACGATTACAGCTCGTTTTTTTTTAACAAATTAACTTGCTTTTCTTAAAATGTCCCTTCAGAGCTCCGGCACCTATTGTGCTGTTCAAGGCTGAACTAACAACCAGAGGAAGCTAAATTTATGGTTTGATCAACAGTGTTTTGAACACGCGCAGAGAACATAGGGGATTATCCTTGTAGTCAGCGAAACGGTTTCCATCGCCTACCTACAGAAGAGGAAGCCAGAATTTGGCTGAAAACCTGAATTTGAAAAGACCCCCGAAAACATTAGGTGCTCATTTCTTTATGTTGACAAACAACGATTCCTACTTTATGGCTAGGCTCAGACAGACTGCCGCAGAGGAGACGCCGGGTCCTCAGAAGCATTTTGACAGCAGTGCCAGGAGAGCACAAGGTATGATTTCACGTGTAAGGAGAACATAAAATTTTTGTATTCGTCCGGTAATGCCAGTCAGTGTAACTAACGTTTCATCCTGTACAGTTTAAGATGAGGCTGTAGAAGTAGCAATAGTCTACTACAATTTGAAAATAGCCTACTCTGTTCTAAACAATAGTCTTGCACTCCAAACCTCATTTCACTAAAATTAAAAGTATGGGAAAAATGGATTCACTGTGTTTTACCTGTTATAGTATCGGATTAGTTAGCAACTTAATACGGTATAATGTAGTTGGCTGGAGTAGAGCTAATTTGACTCGTACTGTCAGAGGGCTTAATTTACTCTGTATAACAATCCATTACGTTTCATATGTAGAGCAATATTTACCGCTGAAATATAGTGTTTCCTTAATAAATATTCTCAGAAAGTACTTGTATATCTGTTTTAAGGTACATAAGGTCGTACACTACCTCCTTTAACAAAACGCGACTGACCTTGTTGCTGTGGAAGTACTGCATATGCTTCGGAGCTTTGTAGATTGTTCATAGCTTCGCAGTCTGTGGCAACGGAGTCGCTAATGTAGCCAAATGCGCTAGTGTGGCCAGTGCTTCAGGTCGTTCTCCCATTCTTCGATAGTAGAAGGCAGTGGTACCATAACTTTATCCCGTCTGAGGGCTAAAAGGTGACGTTCCCTCATATATTATTTTCCAATCGCTTCAAAAAAAGAGGACTCGCGTGAGCCGCTACCATGGTAAACAGTTCAGTGACAGGATGCAGCGGAAGTTACGCCCAGAATTCGCACAAGGGATCATGGGACGTGGGAATAAGGTGGATACCCAGGGTATGAAACAGGTTAGCCCACTTTAGTCCTGGAAATACTCTGGGCTGGGAGTATACTTTGGCCCGCTACACTAGAGTTGGATCCCTATTTGCCTGCTAGTTTAGTATTTTAACATTTAATTAATATCCATATACCCAAACCCTGTGCCCTAATTTTAACCTTGTAAAAACCACAATTGCCTTTCCTCAACCCAAAATAAGAATAGCTTAAGAATAGCAAATTGGAGTAAGTTTACAATGACGCAAAAATATCCCCTGCTTTTACAAAAATTAATTTAATGATGAAAAAAACATACGAGTAACATTCATTTGCTTGGGTCTGAAAACACAGCAAGAGTTCCTGGTTAGCTATTTGGCGAAAAAATTATAATGATAGTTACGTTTGCTAATAATGCAACATACTATTGTGTAATAATGATACATTGCTCAATGCTTTATCAGTTGCTTGGCTTTGTGGCAGTTCATGATAAATGTGAATTACATTTACAACATTTGTTCACTTGTATTTATTTTTATTAGATGGCTTGCCTGTGTGTCTGTACTTTGAGATTTTGGGAAGCTATATTTTATCAGGGTATTTATCTTGCAGAAGGCAGAGACGGTGAATTAACGGCGTTATGCACATTGTGCCTTTCCTAATGCATGAACTGATGCGATGCCTTTATATTTTGCCAGCATATTGCTGTTCGTGTGTGCATTAATATGCAGTAACTAAGGGGATTGGATCAGGTGCGAAGTTTGTGATTAAGTTGGCTCAGGGCGTCCGAAAATATTGCTCACATCCAGGCCTATCATCACATGCCTATGCCACTGGTGCTATGGAGTCATACAGTGGGGACCATCACACAGCAGAACTCAATACTGGCCTCCTTCCACACAACCTCACCTGCCAGACTCATAAGCTGAAGGTGTTATGCGCCTGAATGTGCCTTCATATCCATGTGATACAAGCCAAACTTTCTGGAAAATGCTTCAGTCAGTTACTTTTGTTTTCTACACACGCCTCCTCCCTTTTACTTCAAATTTCTAATACCTGTTCAATTTTATCTGTAATTCTTGCAGTAATCTCTGCTGTCTATTCAGGACAGTGCAGGCAAGCACTTTATCACATTGCTGTTCACACTCTGGACTAGATTAGATGTGAGTGGGAGGGATAAACTGATCCCAGTCCAGCCGGTCACCTGATCAGCCTGTGGGGACCTGAGAGGCGCAGTAAGGTGCTGTTTCCCCCGACGACTGGAGCCTCCCATCCCTGTGTGATGCAAGACATGACTGTGCTGCACCTCGGGGGAATGGCAGCTACAGTTGGCACCAGTGTGGTCCCGGCGTGACGCCAGATTCATTAGGACAGGGACTGAACGGTACGAGACACCCATTAACCCTTCAGATTAACCTGAAACAACCGTTCTCAGTTAAAGGTGGCAATTAGAGGCACGACAATTGGCCTACTAGCTAACCCCTGTTTGAAGGCTTGGTCCTGCCAAGCAGAAATCTTATGTAATGAGCCAGATCTTCCCTGTCTAGTACATAAGCCTTATGGAGAATTTGAGAAATACAATGATCCTCAACAATTCACACTGATGTTGTGACCACATCACCTAAAAGTTATTCCAAGAGTGAGATTAAAAAAATCCTGCTTCAGTGCACGTCAATATGTGTCACCCACTAAGCAAGTATGATCACTAAAGCCCCCGTCACACTTAAGCAAAATCAGCAAGAATCAAGCAGAACCAGCCGGAATGAAGAATTTGCGCAACATTCAAGCAGGAATTTCAAAATGACCAAAATTCTTTCAGCTTTGAAAGAATTCCGTTCAAATACTTAGAATGCACTTTGAACCCGCCTCAAATGATTCTTGCACATTCTGGGTGTACTAGCTCTCGAATGCAGCCTGAATGTAGTTGGAACACAGTAGGAATATTTAGAATGCTGTCAGAATGCAGTCAGAATATTTAGAATACACTTTGAATGCCATACGAGTGCGATTCAATTGCTGCCTGTACTCCACCCGAAGTCTGGTTGGAAGGTGCCTCGAATGCTGTACGAATTCACCTCGAATGCAATCAGAACGCTCCCGGAATGGCCGCCAAATATGGTTGGAACATCCAAGAATTCAAACAGAATGCAGCTCGAATACTCAGAATGTACTTAGAATGTAACATGAGTGTCCCATATGCGTTGATTGAGTAATTGCTGACTACAGCAGGGGAACGTAAATATGCCACCAAAACTGACGTCGAATGCGTGAGAGTTAACAGGTATGCGTTATTAATGAAAACTGGCCACACCTGATAATGTTGAGAGTTTTCGGAGTTTCTGTAATGGTAATTTAAATGATTGAAAACAGGTCATAACCAATCATTATTTTTAAGCCAGTTCACCAGCCACCACTGATTCCAGCGGCAATTGACAGATTCCAACGGCATTCGAAGCACATTCCAGCTGAATTGTTTTAATATCGAAATAGATTCCTGCAGCAATCGAAATGCATTCGAGGTGCATTCTAGCTCATTAGAGGCGCATTCTGGCAGGATTTGACGTGGCTTGCCGTTTCGATTCTCCCTCGAATGCAGTCAGAATGTTTTGAATGCTGTTGGGATGCCTTAAGAATATTTATAATGCAGTCAGAGCGCAGTTAGAATACACTTCGAATGCCGTTCGATATTTTTTCACTTCGAATGCATCTTGAAAGTTTTGAGCATGAGCAAAACATTCGGGCCGGCCACAAGAATGGGCCCGAATATTTGGAATGCACTCAAAATGCAGTCAGAATTTTTAGAACGCACTTCGAATATCCAGGAATATAGCCTACAAAGAATTTTCATTCCGACGGCATTCCAGCTCGTTCCGCCTCTGGTGTCACTAGGGTTTAAAGATTTTTTAATTTCTGAGAAAAATGAAATGCGACTAAATTTATTGTTTTTCTATCTGGAAATTTACAATTGGTTTTTCCCTGTGGTCTGGGGAAATGATAATAATAAAAAAAACCTAGCACTTCCAAACTTATCTACTAAATTATCTCCCACTCATTCATTAAATGGACCAGTTCCCAAATATTAAAATGATGGCATATATTTTACATATTTAGGCATGAGCAGACCTTTTGTGGAACTGGCCAAATTTTGCTGACAAATTCAATTGAATTATGATTAATACTGACAATCTTGCTTTACCTCTCACGAGGCGTGTTCATTGACCTCGCCAAAGCTACAGCTACAAAGCATTCCACATTTTGTAGCTCATTTCAGTTTGATTTGCCCTTTGTATCAGAGTAGTTTTCTTCTAGTTTTGTACAAAGCGCAGATTTTTCAGTGACGGTCAGTCAAGCACTCAGGACCACTTAGCTGGAAAACTGGAGCAAGTCTGTCTCATTGCTAGAATTCAGAATGAGCTTTTATTCAAGTTGCTGTTTCAAAGACCGCAATTTTTTTTTTTCCATTGTCATAAGTATTCCCGTCAAGAAACGGTGAAAGTCCCTCAGAGGTGGTCCGTGCAGTGGCCTTTCACAATGAAAATGCAACATCTTACTTTGCCAGCCGGAGTCAATGCAATTTTCTTAAACTGTCTCTTCCTTTGAACTAAATTCTTTGTAAATATAATTCACTGAGGTTGTTTTCATTTACACTGATTGAGCTGTTCTATGTCTATATAAACAACATAGAGGCCAACTAATAAATCATTGAGAATGAGCTATAATTCTTTTACTAATAGGAATATGCTGTCACTCTCAGCATGTAGATCAGGGCAAAGTTTATATGTCTGAATAATATATAAATTGACTTGCTCTGGTGGGGCAAAGCCATTTGTGTTGGAACCATGAAAGATCAAAGATCTCAA
The DNA here is from genome assembly GCA_029692085.1 of Gymnothorax javanicus. NCBI lineage: Eukaryota > Metazoa > Chordata > Actinopteri > Anguilliformes > Muraenidae > Gymnothorax > Gymnothorax javanicus. The sequence continues at coordinate 12,822,960 of CM056205.1, forward strand.
CCTTGCAGTCAAACTAACAGCAGGAAGCCTTAACCTGTCTTTATTTTTAACAGCATGGCATCTGTCATGGTGTGTATTAGGAGATTGTTAACTCTACTCACACCTCCCACTTTTTATTTAGTTTAAACCCAATTTAAAGTTAGTGCTCGAGCCTCTGGTATCCCTGTGTTACCTGCCTGTGTTCATGATGAGAACCTTAAACAACCGGGCCACTGTACAGCGTCCAGCCTGCACTCGCGCTGGGAGCTCTGACTGAGCCATTAGACCCATGTAGGCCCTCTGCAGGCGGTAATAGCATTCACTGCCCTCCACTGCTCGTGAGTGTGTGAGAGTAGACGCCCCGCAGCAGCGGAGGAAGCTGTTAGCCGCGCGACAGCACCTCCTCTGAGGCCCCGCACGGCTCCAGCTCTTTGATTCGCCCAAGCTGGCCTCTTTCCTCATCCTCTACTTTGTCTCATTCTTGCATTTTTTTTTCAGCAGCTAAATATTTAATCAAGGCAGAAAATGTACTGCAGGAGTAGATTAAATGACTATTCTACATTTGCATATTCATGATATTACTGCATGAATTATACAGGGCCCATAGTGACTGAGATGGGATACTTTTAAACAGGCTTTAAAATGTCCTAAATAAAATTAGCTCTTCATCTCCCCAAAGCCTTATTAGCACCGCAGATAACCATGTAATGTGCGCGGCTGATGTGAATTAAAGCTTTTCTCTTTTCTGCTGGTTTTTAACAACCACCATGCACTTGGTTAAACAGATTATTTCCAACAGTGTAAATCCAGCCTCACTATGTAGCTTGAAATTGAATCAAATCTGTTGGCAGTGTCTTTGGGGTGAATCCTGGATGGGCTTGAACTTCATATTTCACATTATTGTGAGCATTATCATTTCCTATATTTTGGTGCACAGGGGCACCATTTTTAAAGAAACTTATGAGTGAATTTTATCTGAATCACACACAGCTTTAGCCCAGAGTAGCTCGCATTCTGTAATTGCCCTTGAGAAAGTACCTTTACAACACAGAGCGCTCTCAGAGGCATAAGAGTGAGCGAGCAGCATTAAAGATCTGTGCTATTGGTTTTGCTCTATTCTCAGAGGTTCTACCACCGCCAGATTCCTTCAAGGATCATCACCCAACCTGACAGACTTGACTGAAGCACTACAATTCCCATGGTGCTTTCCCATTGGTGCAGTCCAAAAAACAAAAGTTTGTTCTTGCTTCTTCTTTTCCTGCTGTTATTCTTCTTCTTCTGTTCAATCTTAAATTGATATTATTTGTATTCTACATATTTTTGTTCACAGTCCTTCTTCATATTTTTTCTCTTTTATATTCTTCATGTTCATTTTCATATTCTCCTCTTTTACCTGTTTCATTCTGTGATATTTAATGGCATTAAGTTCAAATAGTTGCACATAAACCAGCCCAAACGGCTGTTTATGCTGGTTTGGAAGGATATACAGTGGCAGTTGCACAGTTTCAATAGCCTTTTGTTTCAAATTTTAATGTAAAAGAGTCCTACAGTATCATATGGATATGGAATTGAATGCTATATGAATGCCAGAGTGGGCTTCCCACATTAATCAGAGTTAGAGGTAGTCCCCAGGCCACCTGAAAACACTCTTTAACTGTTTCAGTAAATCCGTTTACCAAATCACACACCAGCATAATTGAGTTATTGAATCCCCTCTCTCCCCTCCTCTAAGAAGTAATGAAGTTCTTGAGGTATTATCCTGTTTTAGCCACTCGGGCACTTCCTATTGTACTGACCCTAACTCTATCAAGCCCTGCACAGGAAAGCCTTTTGTGGTCTGTAATGTGGTCTCACACAATAAAAGTCATCACATCAAGGCGATAGTGTCATCACTATCCTCCGCCACGATCAAGGGCCATAACTCAGTAAAAAAATGCTTCAACATCCATTTTTGAACTCAACGTAGATCACGAGAAGCTTATTAAGCGTACAAAATTTCACGCATCTAGGTATGATAGTTTCAGCGAAATCTTGTCCCCATGGTTGCTCGGATGGACGGACGGACGCACACACGGACAGACAGACTGTCCCCCATCAAATGTCCCCGTCGCACTTTGTGGCAGGGGATAATAAAACATCACATAGGAGCTGTTTTTGAAGGGACTTTTATGATAAATAAAAATTAAAATTAGTGAGAAAAAAAAATAAGACCACATAAGAGTCATCTCCATGGTATTCAGAATAAGGAGATAGAGATTTGAACCAAATTTCAGCCATGCAGTCCCAGAAATGTGCAGTACTTCATTAGGGTTCATTAATGAGCGCCCATGGTGGTAGAGCAGCTGATAAAGCTGTTGTAGCACCATCATGAAGTCAAAGTGCTGCTAATTTGGATGAGAGGGCACATGCAACTTCTACCGGTAATCCTGCTAGCTTTTGTGAATTTTTGATAATCTTTTGATCACCTGAAAAACAGCTGTGTATGCCACTTGTACATGCCGCTTGCTTTTGCCAAAATTCTGCCATGCTGCAGATGTATGATATGCTGCTTTATACCTCATATTTACCAATCTATCAATCAATCAATCAATCAATCAATCAATCAATCAATCAATTTGCCATTAGTACGACCACGGGCGGTAAGATTCACAAACAGCTTATCCAGGAGTAATTGAAAGTGTCATTTTGATTTCTAACACAGGCCATTTAACTATGAGATTTCCATCGATTTCAAAACAGAGTCAAAAAGTTCATAGTGTTTTATTAAGTTGGCTATTTTTGACTGAATATTTCAGAAAACGTATTTCACTTCATTGATTTATTAATTTGTGTCTAAATCATGAAATGAAATGAGAATTTTAGTCAGCGGGAGCGCTGACACTCGGAATATAAGCGGTGACGCTGAGCTCCATTCCATGTTTTGCCGCACGCTCTGACCAGACTCAGTACCTTGGTTATGTGCTGAATATGTGATGAATATCTCTCTCACTGGAATTTCCCCTCACATATATAGCTACTGAAACAGTGTCTGCGTTTGTAACTTTTAAGAAGTTGACTGAATAGACCGAGTGAGTTAGTTCCTGACTAGATTTGCTTTATTTAATTTCGCCTCTGGATTATCAATATCCCCAGCGAAAGGGTACCTCTGAAGCATTGGTTGCAAAGATGCTGATGCTGTGTGCCCTGAATTATAAAAATTGCCCAAGCTCCAGTGGGAGAAAGTGTAGAGGACAGAGCTCACTGTTGGTAATGCACGGTGATGCAGTAGACCTGTACAACGCTAAGCTATATCTCTTGTAATTCCGGGTAGCCAGAGACAAGTCCAACTCCTGCGGCATGTAAAGCATGTTTGAGTTATCCAAGCGTGATCGCAGTTGTGAGCCTATCGAATTAAGTGGGGAAATGTATTATGTAGCGGTGTCAATGGAACATGTGTGGAGCGGGTTTCATCGACGGTAGCGTTATATGGCTTTTTTGAACCAAGCTATTTAAGGGACTGGATTGAAAATGATGTATTATTGCTATACATAATTAATAAAATAAATAAACTACTCAAGTTTGTTGCTTGTTGTGCCCAGCAACTTGGGAAAAGTTTATTAAAATGGACTAATACCATGTTGGAATAGTTATAAAGAAATATTCTGAGATCATTTTAATTTTGGTTGACACTTGTGGATCACTAACTTGAAGACTGCTTCACTAGCTCACTTGCAAATAAGAAGCTGAGGGTGAAAACACTTGTGGACCAAGTGTTCTCCTAACCCTTCTAAATCTACCCACAAGGAATGGACTCATTCTCCGGAGTTTGATGCGATTGATTTATTGCAAGTCGCTCAAAGTGAAATACAAAACCCAGGCTGGTCTGCGCAAACCACATAGCATTCATTCTTCTTCAATCACCTGACACAGACTGACCACCACTTGTCCGAACCCTCATATTTATTGGCCTTTTGGCACATTCCTTTAGGTGGGATTGAAAGTGACTCTTTCTACCTTATCAAACATTATTACTTTCTGATTGGTTCATTGTCCCATTGCAAAACTCCACCCTTATTTACAAGTTTGCCATTACATCATAGTGTACCTTCTTTTTAGTCCTCTCAGGGACGCTCGAAGACTGTATCTGATCCTCCTAAACCTAAGGTTCACTTGAAGGTCAGTGTGGATGCCCAAGTTGGCTGGATTCCAGGATATTTCCATAATAAACTGGAGTGAGCTGGCTCAAATAATGAAGCTGCTCATTGGTTGACTACCAATATGGTCATTCCGGAAGATTAGCTCATCTAGCCAGCCTTGGTCAGCCTACTAGGGGCTTTCTTATCTTGGTTTTTTGGCAGATTTATGAGTTTTTGTTTCCTTTCAGCTCCACATTCTTACAGCAGTTTTAAGGGGCCACAAGAACCTGGCTGAGTTCTCTCTGTTGAACTGTGATTATAGTAATACTCTGAATTTAGAACATTTTGGGATATTTTTCCCACCACAAAGCCCAAATAAGTTCCGAATTGTTGGAGTGTTTAATTTCTTCTTCCCTGTCGTAACTTTGAATTGAATTTCCATTTCCAATTCCTGTGAATAAAAGACAATTTTCAAATAAATTGGCGTGTACATGTTTTAGGTCCATTGCTGCCAAAATGAACAAATGTTGCGTGTTGCGGTGGTAGGGGTTGCATTTTAAACTTGTGCTCAAAAATACATACTGAAGAGAACTGGGTCACACTTTTGATGAAGTGGCGCTCATAAAGGCTTTATACAGCATGTATCTTCATAAATGAGACATAATGTCTTCATAAATCATGCATAAGCAAATGTCATGCTTTGAAAAGGGTGAAATAAGACATCCTTATTCAACATGTGATGCCAGATGTGACAATGACAATGTCACTTAGCTGAGTGACAATGTCACCCTTTATAGCACTTAGCCACTACCTAAGTGACATTGTCAGTTATATCACATCTGGCATGTGTCTTAACTGTAACTCACCTTGGCGAAGAGCGAGTATTTCATCACCGCAACTAAAGCTCACCGTGTTTGTGATATGATGACATACCTGATAGACTGCGGTGCACCACCTACACAAATTTACATGCTGCTTACTGGTTCTTGTGATGATCTGTAGTGCATTCAGATGGCCGTTCTGCCCAAAAGCATTGCCAAGTCCCTGCCATTTAAAATCTGTCTATGGGCTGTAAGACATTGCAAATGACATTGTGGTACTGGTAAATTCCTTTTGTACAACTTCACTGTTGGAAAGGTATTATGGTTTTGTTCTTTTGTGAGCTCTGGATGTTCTTCCTGCTTTTTGGCTGAGGACTACAGTGTTTTTGAAAGTTACTGACCATTTACTTCATCTGTTCCACTCCGGCTAGAAAAGTAAACTTTTAGCTGCAGAAAGCGTTTACGGCAGTCCATTTGAATGAGGCAAGCAGCAAAGGTGCCTTTAAGTGTCAGAGGTAGTTAAGCCATACGATGCACTTCAGTGGATGGCTACACTATTTGGCTATTTAAAGCAGGGCGGGGGAGATGTCGAGAGGCTCCAGGGATGGTTTGTATGCAGAGGTGCCCAATGTGCTTTGTGTCCAGCTGAGAATATGATTAATAGAGCTGAGCCGCGGTGTCATGACTCATCGAATGTGGGGTTTGTGTTTTGGCTCATGCAGCACTTCAGCGTATTAACATGACGCACCACACGCCAGAGGCCTGTCCTGTCACTGCTGTAATTTGTAGGATGTTGGCTGTGTGCATGTCCTGTATTTTCCTCTGTGAATTAATTTATGACTCAATATGATTTCTTGCATGCAGCATTTTGACACATTTGACTAAATTAAATGTGTTACACTGTAGAAAATAAAAGTTCACTAAACTTTAAAAAGTAAGACAACCACCTGCAAAGGATTTATGAGTTCATTGAACTTGTCCCAGTGGTTGCACAAACTATTTTTTGAAAACTTGGAACTTGAAGTTGAGCAAACTCAAAAATGTTTGGCAGATGATTTTGAAGTTTAGTTACATTTTTCAGATTACAGTGCAGGTTGTTATTTTAAAGCCAGGGGTGCAACCATGGATCTGTAAAATCAGTATCTTGACTTCTGTGACCCCTGACACAAGGTTGAGGCCTGCACTACTGATTTAGTATTTTATCCAACTCTACCCATGATATGAGGGTTCATGCAGGATGTGGCATTTTTTAAGCCAGTAAATAAATAACGACCACAATGGAAAATTATCAGTCATATTTTCACATTGTGGAGAAATGATGAATTAAAAATTAAAAATGATCTTAGAAACAAAGCACTGAAAAAATATCCTAAAAATTTATACAAAATACATAAAATATTATACTAATATATTATATTATTATATATTACTATAAATATTAAAATATCATATATAAAATATACAAAAATGTAAAATTTGGACTCTGATCGTTTTTCCTTTGTGGTTTTCAAGTCAATGGTATAATATTAATACACATAAGAGCATCTAGCTTTGCATTTACATTGCATAGTGTCAACAGCTGACTGAAAGCCATCAGTTAATATCAAATCAAATGTATTTTGTCAGTGTGTAAATTGAATCACTATTGACTGAATAGTAAAAATTTTGCCGTGCTTTGTTGCCAGTTTCTGCACATTTACTTAAAATGGTGCAGAGTGTGTGGTTGAACACTGAGTTTTCCCCAGACTTCAGCGTCTTTAATTCAGAATAATCTGATTTTGAGCCAAGACCATGGGCCACACCAAAGCACTACACTAGTAATTAAATTGAAGACCACAAAGGAGAAACAATCAGAGTTCAAATTTTGCATTTTTGTGTATTTTATACATTACATATTATCATAATATTTATAATAATATATAATAATATTATATATTATTATAAATTTTATATATTTCATATATTTTACATATTTTTTCAGTGTTTTGTTTCAAGATCGTTTTGAATTTTTAATTCATCATTTCTCCACAACGTGAAAATGTGACTGATCATTTTTCCATTGTGGTCTTCAATTGTTTGATTACTCGGGCAATCTTAAACAGGAACTGGTCTAGAGAAATTATGCTTACATACAAAGGTAGCATGCCAGAATATACCCCTGGCCAGAATATACCCGGGTATATTCCATCCTGCCTAGGCCAGAATATACCCCGGGGTATATTCTGGCCTAGGCCGGATTATAACCACCCCCCCCAGGCCACATTATACCCCGAGGGGGTATACTCTGGCCTAGGCCGGATGATACCCGGGGTATATTCTGGCCTAGGCCAAAATATGCCCCCTGTGTCTAACTTCTCAGTCTAGATTATGGTCCAGGGCAAGTTATTTCGTTAACTTGAATGTGCTTTACGTTTTTTTCAATTCATGGCTAGACTTGCTTCACGTGTGTTGAAGATGCTCTGTAAACATACCTTGTAAGGTTCAACTCACACTTTGCTTAGGCACATACATTGTACATGTACCACCATGCAATTAACAAAACCAGTGACAGTATCACAGATAGTTTTTCAAGTCTTCTTCTTATTTTTAAGTGATAGTTGAAATATATTTACATCTTCTGTGCTGAAAAGCTGCAGTTGTACTCAAAACATAAGATGTTCATAATGCATGTACAAGACTTTGTGATTGTTTACATTTACCACTGAATTGTGCATTTCAAGTTCTATTTCCTTTGTGGAATTCACGACTTCCCTTCAAAAAGGGTAAGAAACTATAGCTGCTTTCTTGAATAATGGTCATGCAAGATGAAATACAAAGTTTAACGTATACGCATGTATAAAGGCATGTTGAATGTGTTTGCAGAATAAAGATGTCTTAACTACAGTGCCTAAGGCGCAGTGCCTGGCAGCCCATAAGGCAACAGCTGCCTTGCTGTTTCTATAGCAGGTTATGGTTTTACAAGAAGGGGTTGCTAGCCCCTTGTCCTACATGACAACAGTGAGCAATAAAATCTTATTTATGCAGTTGTACTCAATGAGTTCTTAATGCAGATAAAAAACAGTACAATAAGAATACAATAAAGACACAAAATTCTACATAATGCCTGTATGTTTAACCCCTTTGCGCAGAGGCCAAATCTGGCTATTTATGTGTTACCTTATTTAAGGCTTTATAATTCATAATTTATAATGGCTTTAAGATCATGCCAATAACAATCAGCGTAACAACAGTATATTTTACCGCTGCCCAGACAGCCTTAATATTATATACTGTAATTTCACGCATCACAGTAAGTTATCCTGTTGTCTACAAATATCAGTCAGTTTGTGGTAGGTAAATACATTTACAACCCCAATTCCGAAATAGTTGGGACAAAGCGTAAATTGTGTATAAAATCAAAACGCAATGACTTTCAAATCACACCAGCCAGTATTTTATTCACAATAGAACAGAGATAACATAGCAAATGTTGAAACTGAGAAATTTTACCATTTTAATCACAAAATGAGCTCATTTCAAATTTGATGGCTGCTACAGGTTGCAAAAAAGTTGGGACAGGGGCCTGTTTACCATGGTGTAGCATCCCCTCTTCTTTTTAACACAGAGTGGAGGCGTCTGGGCATTGAGGAGACAAGTTTTTTGAGTTGACCCATTGGAATTTGATCCCACTCTTGTTTAATACAGGCTTCCAGCTGCTGGAGCGTTTTGGGTCTCCTTTGAGGGACTTTTCGTTTAATTATGCACCAATATTCTCAATGGGTGAAAGATCAGGACTGCAGGCAGGCCAGTTCAGCACACGGACTCTTCTACTACGAAGCCATGCTGTTGTAATAGCTGCAGTATGTGTTTTGCATTGTCCTGCTGAAATACACAAAGCCCTCCCTGGAATAGATGTCGTCTGGAGGGGAGCATATGTTGCTCTAAAGCCTTTATATACCTTTCAGCATTCATGGTGCTTTTTAAAACATGCAAGTGTCCCACACCATATGCACTAATGCTTCCCCATACCATCAGAGATGCTGGGCTTTGAACTGAACGCTGATAACAGGAGGGGTGGTCTTTCTCCTCTTTAGCCCGGAGGACACGACGCCCATGATTTCCAACAGGAATGTCAAATTTGGACTCGTCTGACCACAGGACACTTTGCCACTTTGCTACAGTCCATTTTAAATGAGCTTTGGCCCACAGAACACGGCAGTGCTTTTGGATCATGCTCAACAATGGCTTCCTTTTTGCATGATAGAGTTTTAGGTGGCATCTGTGGCTGGCACGGCAGACTGTGTTTGCAGACAGTGGTTTCTTGAAGTATTCCTGGGCCCATTTAGTAATGTCAGTGACAGAATCATTCTGGTGAGTGATGCAGTGGCGTCTGAGGGCCCGAAGATCACAGGCATCCAGTAAAGGTCTTCGGCCTTGTCCCTTACGCACAGAGATTTTTCCAGTTTCTCTGAATTTTTTGATGATGTTATGCACTGTCGATGATGAGACCTTCAAAGCCTCTGCAATTTGACATTGAGGAACATTGTTTTTAAAGTATTCCACAATTCTTTTACGTAAGCCAACACAGGTTGGAGAGCCTCTGGCCATCTTTACTTCTGAGAGACTCAGCTTCTCTGAGACATCCCTTTTATAGCCAATCATGTTACACACCTGATGCCAGTTAATGTAATTACTTGCTAAATGTTCTTTCAGCTGATTCTCTTATGTATTAATAGCTTTTTCAGCCCTTTTTTTTGCCCGTGTCCCAACTTTTTTGAGACCTGTTGCAGCCAGAAAATTTGAAATAAGCTCATTTTGTGGATAAAAATGTAAAATGTCTCAGTTTCAACATTTGAAATGTTATCTATGTTCAATTGTAAATAACATATTGGCTCATGTGATCTGAAAGTCATTGCATTTTGATTTTATTCACAATTTACACTTTGTCCCAAATATTTCGGAATTGGGGTTGTAATATTTCTCCTTAAGAAATGTAGATGTTTGGACGTTTGTGAAATCAATAAAAATTGAGATATGCTGTATTATTGATTATTTTGTGCACATGAGTAGGGGTATAATCTGGCCTAGAAGGGTATGAAACAATTGCCTAGCTTGGAATATGCCCTGGGTATGTGAACTCGACAAGCCCAGAACATACCTTGGGTAAGAAACAGGCTGGCCCACTAAAACCCTCAGCCTGAATGTGTCGAGTACAATATAAGGGGTTATAAAATGTCTAGGCCAGAAGATAATGTGGTTAAAAACTATGCTGACCCACTTGTATCTTAAACAAACATTGTTTTGCTCTTTGTGCATAATCAGTATAGCAACACAGTACATTGGACAGTGGATTGTACCTACCACCATTAATACTACAAACTTGGTGCCCAAATCCTTCCTCAGCAGGATTCAGCAACCATTATGTGTCAGTGTTACACAGAGTATCACTTGCAACTTACCAAGTCTTTTTTTCTACTTGGAAATGTATTACTACATGTAAACTCCTCGACAACAGTCTTAGGAATACCTTAGCAAAGTATGAGTTGACCCTTACAATGTACTTCAACGTAGCATCTTCAGCACAAGTGAAGCAAGTCTAGCCATTTAAAATATGTGATCTTTTCGCTACCATCAATTGACATTATAGTTATAGCGAAAGTTTACAAAATAACTTGCACTGAAACATAATCTAGACTACTAAATTAGATTCAGGGGGTATAACTCCTTCAACCCCACAGCCCTCTACAGAGGGCTGACCAACATATTCCCTTCAACCCCAAATTCCTGTAGGGAAAATTCAAACAATCTGACTAATTGATTGGAACATATCAGGTTACATTTAATGGGATTCCAGAGATAACAGTAAGATACAATGTCCAGATAATGACCAGCCCTCTACAGAGGGCTGTGAGGTTGAAGGGTATAGTGATGCTAGAATATCTGGGTATCTGGGGTTGAAAGAGTTAATATGGCCTGGGGGGGGGGGGTATATTTTGGCCTAGGCCAGAATATACCCCGGGTATAATCTGGCCTAGGCCGGAATATACCCGGGTATATTCTGGCCAGGGGTATATTCCGGCCTGCTACAACTGGCCTGCTTGTTCCCACATTTTGGTGATTATTGGCCATTCAGAATGGGATCTGGTGAGATGTTTGAAATATTGCAATAAACATCCCCTTTGTGGAGCTATTTGTAGTTCAGCTTGTTAAAGTATTCTTATTCTTATTGCATGAGTGATCCTGACTGCAGCAAAGGCATCAGTTGTGTTTATACTTCAGTCAGAAGACAATAAATGCCCCCATTGCACAGACATTGGCAAGGAAAATGTTGTTTTTTATTATATTCTTCATATCAATCAGCCTGGTGGCATCAATAAGTTGCAATGTGCATTTTCGCTTCAGTACTCTGGGTGCTTTTTAAAACCTGTTGACAGTGTGAGAAGACTGTTGTCAGCATCTGTTTGGAAGGCAGCATAAAATTCTCATTTAACCTTCTGGAATACCAGCATGTTCAGCATTATCCTGTAGGCTGTGCATAATTTTACACTTGTTTCCCTCTAGTATGCACTTGTGTGGCTCTACCCATTTCAAAATTCACTTTCAGCTTGGTGGAGAATCTCATGAGATAGTGACATAATGGTGTTTAATCATTTATTTATTTTTTTTGCATCTATTTATGATAACTTATGTGTTCTTTCCCTGGAGGAGCAGGTGAGAAGGACACAACAGTGATGATGTATGGCTTTTGCTTTGCATAGTAAGCTTTACCTTTCATCTGTGGAAGCAAAGGCGAATGGTGTTGACTGACAAAGGTTAACAGGAGTATTTCCAATATATTATCATGAAATCCATCAAGGTCACATGTTGGTTCTTAAGACGGTGACTTGTGAGGGATCGAAGATCACTTGCATTCAAAAGTAGTTTTTGGCCTTGCTCTTTACGAGTTCCTTCTATCTTTTAATTTTTTCATGCAGAAGATGAAGTAAAGATGAACTTTAATGACCCCATGGGGTAATTCGTCTTTTGTCATTGACCCATCCAAGTTACTTAGGAGCAATGAGCAGCCACAGTGCAGCACACAGGCACTAACTCAAGTTCTAAAACCAGGGCCTTGGTCAGGGGCCCTGGTGGGAGTTTTCCAGTGGTGCATGAATTTTCCCGGGTGGGGTAAACCTGGAACACCTAGATAAAAGCCACACAACCTCAGAGAGAACATTCCAAATCCAATAGAGAGATCCGGTTCAGCTGAGCTCGAACTCAGAACCTCCTTATTGTGAGGGAATGCTGCTAACCACTGCTCCACTCATCTCAAAATCTCAAAATCCTACCGATTTATCTTTGGGTAACATAGTTCTCAATTGGTGAGGCTCGACCCATCTCTGCTCATGATGGTCTGCACCTTTTTTTGGATGCTCTTTAGTATAGTGCAATGAGCGAACCTGTTTAACATTATTGCAACTTGTCACGTCATAATTAGTCCTAAATTGGCACTTGGCCAACCTTTTAGGGTCTATTGCAGTCATCAGATTTGAAATAAGTGTGTGTTTTCAATGAAGACTTGAATCAACCAGATAAAGCATTTGACAGTGCATTTTTTTCAGTATAGACGGTGAATGGATTTTCCATGTCACTCTTATTTGATTGTGTTGACATTTTCTGTATAACATCAACTTCTTTGGTATTGATGTTGTATGGCAGACCTTGAAAACATTGTGACAGCCTACAGAACATATTTTAATGCAAATTTACAGGTGAATTGACTGGGAATGATTATGATCTATTTTGCAGTTGTGTTAGGTGTATGATGACCTTGTCTTCTACCATAAAACAAATGTGAATTGAGTTTTTCCTCAGCAAGCATGTTGTCTGTTCTGGCTGTAGAAATCCACTTACTGATGATGATGTTGGCTTCATTCCTTGATAATCACTTTTACACTAATGTTTCCTACTTTGGTAAATTGTTCTTTCCGTTTTCATTTCATAATGTCATTTTAAGAGCCTCGACTACAGTAAGTGCGGTAAGCGTACCAAGATGAGCAAACTCAATGTACAAAAACACATCTGCATGTTAACATGGAGTAAAAAGAAATTGAAATATGAATGTCCCGTTTTTGAGAAACATTTGTCACAAAGTGTTGGACACTCATTTTCAAATGAAGAAAACAATTTGTATTGTTATGGGTTTGTTTTGTTTGCATTGATCAGATACTTCTAGGAACTGAACATTGTGAAAAGCCCTTTTATTAGGGAGTCGTTATGGTTGAAAGGTGGCTGAAACAAACTGTACTGCAAAGTATGCAAGTAATTTCTAGCCTTTAGAAGTTAGGCAAACCAAGCTAACAACAAATTCCACTCCACTTTCTTCTGCAAGAAACCTTTGTTGGCTAATTGGTTCGCTTGCGGAAGGAGGTTTATGGAACGAAGCAAAAGGTTGATCGTGACAAACAGAAGGCAAAAAATTCGAAATAATTTGCTGCAGAAAAAATAAACTTCACTTTAGTGTTTACTTATGCTTCGATGTTGAAGTTGGTGCATTCAAACTGCATATATTTTTCATGCTGCTGTAATGTGGGCTGAGACCGAGAGGCAACAAAACATGAATAACAAAAAATAAGAGCACAGATGGAACCTTTTGTCTCCAGAAGTGAGTAGAGGAAGGAATGAGTCTCCTGGTATGTTTTTTAGAGCAGATTTTTAAAGGGAAATTGAACACTTGATAATATGACTCTGGTAAAAATTGATTTGTAGATACTGTATATTGCCTCCTCCGCATACCTCCTCCACAGCAGTCAGTCAGAATAATATGGCTGCATTATTCTTGCTTCCATGGCAATGTTGAAATAACTATCCCTGCTAAATGCATTGTTTTAAAGGTTGACAGGTTGTTAATAATTGTCGAAAATATCTTTTTACTTTGAACAGAAGTTGTGGGCCTTTCATTTTGGAGCTTTATTACTATTGTTGGTCATTCCCTGTCGGACACCAAGTCCGCTGGTGGTGTTCATGGCTCAATTTTGCTTATATCTCTGCCGTCTGATTTTAATTTTGTGTGTTCTGCTTAATTTTAGTTTGTAAATTTTGTCTCTCTTGAGCAGATGGACATTTTATGGGGAGGTCATTTGGTTTGGGCTTTTTCTACAGCCTGTGCTCTCTGTGTGGTATAATTGGCCTAGCTGTCCCTGAATTTTTACACAGTTGTGTGTGTGCTTTTTTTATTTTACTTAAAGTCGGAGCAGTTGGAATAGTTAGGTTGATTAGCAGGTTGCTGCCAGGAATACAGTGGCATTATTCTTGCCCTAGAGAGCGCGATCTCTTATTTTTCTCCTGGATTTGGAAACTGTTGCTATGTGAGGGAGCGTCCTAACAGGTGGAGTGCACCCTGGGTAAATTTTGTGCCGGTGGGCTTGACAGGAGAGAGGCAGCGAGTGTGGAGCTGAGAGAGCAGGTGTTGTCCTGACTGACGGAGCGAGACTCTGGCCTCGTGTGCTCTCCTTCTCGCTGTCTGCCTCAGTCTAGACTGTCAGCCCACACTGCCCCCCACTCCACCCCCTAAGGGAAAAGAGAAGGGGGGGGACTGTTCCAGAGGAAGGGAGAGGTCTGTGGTCTGTGGAGGCTCGCCGGCCCCTGCTGCCCCTGGTGTGACAGGCCTGCTGTTAAAGCTGAGCTCATGCAGGTTATTAATCTGGATCGGGGCTCGTCCTCGCCCTGCCGAGAGGCACTAGATAGCTGAAAGGGAACATGGCGAAGGACTCAGAAAATCTGACATCCTGTGGAAAGTAACATAGTGCAGGGAGCACTGATGAGCGCATATGATGTGCTTTATGCTGCTTTACACTCAATGTATATTCTTCAAATTTAATTCGATGCTAGTGGAGAAAATGTGTTTCTCGTTTGAGGTAATTGATTGGGAAGGGGGGGTGGGACTTGGAAGGAAGAGTGAGGAGTTGCATAAGCTGTAAGGGCAGTCATGTGGCTGACCAAGTTAGCTGGCCAATTAGGGAATTCGGTCTCTCTTCCAGTGGGTTGAATCCCCTTCCTCTTTAATGACCACTGTGAATCTTGTACCTACTTTCGACAACTCGCCTGACAGGTTGCATCTCCTAACAGTACAGGGTTGTGCTCCACTTCAGGATTTTGTTTTTCCTCTTGGCCCTTGAGAGAAGATCACCTTTTATTTGCTATTCCGAGGTGGTTGACTCATGTTGGACTGCTAGGCATTCTCTGACCTGCATCTGTACTGTGGAGCTCTTAGAGGTGCATTTTTAGCTCAGATGTTTGTCTGAAACCTCAAATAACCCTGTGCACATTTCATGAATTTTTAGCTTAAACTATGTTTTACCTAATGAATCATGCAGCATGATACACTAAAATGTTTTATTACTTTTAGAATATTTGATTTAAAAAAATCCCCAGTTATCTGTCAAACAATTCAAGTTCAACATGGTCTGAAAAGTGTAAAAATATGTAAATTGCTGTAGGTGTCTGGCTCAGGTCAGATGAGGTGGCCCAGCTGCCACCATATGATACCTTTGCCCTGCAGACACTGCTCCCCTTCAGGACCAGAGTTTAATTTGGACACAGAGCTTTCCGACAACAACTGGGGCTGCCTCAGGATAGTCAAAAAATTACGTCCTATTGTCTGATTCCTATCCACTTTTCTTTAGTCTCGATGGAAAACATCCCAAGGTAAAGAAAAGGTGCAAAGCGTTATTCATAAGGGCTTAGGAAAACAACCGCGCTAATGATAGAATCCAAATGCACTTATACTTGGCAACATGATCATGCATCTCTTGCCTGTCTTGTTCATTTATTTTCGTGATTGGCCGGATGGATAGTAGTCGCTTTAAATATTGCTGCCGCTTGGAATTGTGGGATAGTGTTTTCTCGTTTCTTTTCAGAAAGGATGGTTAGGTGTACCCTATGCTAAAGGTGATAGGAAGCATTGAAGTTCCTTTCCTTTTCATTAAGAGAATTCAAACAAACTTATCATGGCTGCCACGTAAATAATTCCAGGTTGTTTTGTTGGAGTTCAGAACTTTCCTAAGAAAATAAGACTATTTGAATGCAGCCAAGGAATATGTTTCAGGGCTAGTTTAATTTACAGTAATAACCTTGCTGCAGGCACTATAGGCTGGCAGTACAGGCAGGAGGCTCTGGCATAAACTGCTGTAAATCAGGGGCAGTCGCATACCGCACAGGTCCATGGGGTGCAGTGTGAGTCCCACCGTGACCCAGAGGAATCCCTCATACATTACACATCTCTGCTGTACACCTCAGAAGTAAAGAGCTCAGACAACAGCTTCTGGCCTCCTCAGCCACACTGCATCTACAAACACTCGGTCAGACAGCTGGGTGGAACAAGAGCCCTTCTTACTGTAAAATAAAGTTATTCGGCTAAAACTTTCATCCAAAGAGACTTGCGCTTGTCGAGTGCCCCCCTGAGATAAATCTCAAGTTATTTAGTGCCTTGAAATCTCAGGTCATTCTCTCAGTCTTGCTTAAGGGCCCAAAAGCTGCTTTGTTCTCATTAAGGCCTCTGAACTGAAAACAATGCATGAGGTTTGGGGTACAGGGGTGAGAGTCAGTGGGGTTTGGCAGGGGTTGGAGTTGGACTTAATGGAGCTGATGGGATTAGTGGTGGACACGGGCCTGTATGGGGTAAGTGGCTTCCAGGTTGTCATGGATGAACATGTGAATGTTTTTGAACTGTTCCTTTATGGGGGGACGCACAGGAAGTCACCATCTCCAGCAGGGGGCTCCTCACTGGCCTCCTTTGTCTCCTCTCTGTTGTGTACATCTACAGACCACCGATACCAAACCGCCAGGCCTTTTCTGAGCTGTGGGTGAGATCCTTCTATTCTGCCTGCACTAGAGTCAGCTAACACCAGCTCCACCAGGGTTAGCTGGACACTCTTTAATCAAGTCATCATCACAGGGAATTCAAAATTTAAACACTCCAGCTAATATTGAGTCATCAAGGGCCAGCTTTGACAAGAAAGCATAATTTCTCTGCAATTCTGAAGCGACCAAAGACACAGTTATCACTGTGGAGGAAATTATATTTCACTGTAGAGGGAGCAGGTGTAGGTTTGTGACAGGACTGAGGGGTGGGGGGTTGAGACAGTGTGTAATGTTGAAGGCTGACCCCAGAGCCCTTCATTTTCCACACTCTGCATCATCAAACTCATCTCTTATTTATACCATGGGCCACCTCCACTCTGAACACTCACACCTCTGCATTGCAGTCAGCGGTCCTGCAGGCATCCTTGCTTTGTGTGCATGCGCGCATGTGTTTATGTTTGTGTGTTTGTGTGCGATGCATGTTCAAGCAGCAAGCTTGTGTACAGAGAGTCAAAAAAAAAAAAAAAAATCCAGCCAGAATCATTTGTCCATGCTAGTATTGTGAAATTTATTGAAAGGCTGTGATATCCTACAGTAACTCAACCTTTGATTGCAACATTTGCGGAACAAACTAATAATATCAGTAATAGCTGGGTAGCCACTCGGCCTATTGTAGCCGTTCATCACGAAAACAGGAAAATTACATTATTCCCAATTAGTTGCTTATGCATCAAGGAGAAGAAAAGGCTGCTTTGAGTTCAGCAGGATCCCTATAGCTGTTCGTAGGGCTCTCAATTGCATAAAAGCTGAACCAATCGTGAGTCTGGGCTTCGCTCTCTCTTTGTCAAAAACCTTTTTTGCCAAATAACATGGTGGAGGAAATAATGGAAGGTCACTTTCAGCTGAACACTTCGAACTGAGTTCTGCCCTCTCTCTTTTACACAGCTGTGTGGGAGGTCACTCTCATAGTCTCTTTATAAACAAAAAAAGGGGCTTCACTTCCAAAGGGAGGGACTCGCATGCATGTTACGCTCATGGGCCAGCCCGGCTACTAAAACGAACACGGTCACTCGGATTAACACACAGAGGAGGAGTTCATTTTTGCTCGACGACTGTATTCCACTATATCTTTGCACAGAAAATAGTTGTTTGCTGCGATATTAGTGTTCAAAATCATATGTAGAACCTTTTAAAGTTAGTGAGAATATTGTACTAATCACAGCAGTCAGTTTATTTTTCATGGGGTTCTTAACAAATGCAGCAGGATTCAGTGTTCCCCCCTGACTGTGAATCTAGCAGAATTTCACACATTTTTACTGTAAGGATATTGAAAATGGCAGGAATGCACCGTTACACCAGCACAGTGATATTTTTTACGGTAAGGATATTGAAAATGGCAGGATGGCACCAGTGCGCCAACACAGTGATTTGAAAGTTTAGTTGTTTTGTCATCTCTGCTAATCTTTAGTGTAATAAACATATCTCAGTGAGGGTTTTACCCATTTTTTTTCATCTTTAACTGTGACATCTGTGCGATTTCTTTCTCTTTGGTTTTATTTCCTGTCACTGCTGGACTTTTTTTCTTTTTTTCTAAAACCCGTCTGTCGCAGAAATTAGAGTGTAACTCTCATTGCTTCAGATGGGAAATTCACACCCCATTTCATCCTTACGCCTGTGGGTATGTGGAAAGAGAGGTAAATCAATTCCTAAATGAGAGTAATGCTGCTTTTCTTTTATATCATTATTTTACTCACATTTCATATTATGCAGATGAAATGTGAGTGAAATTTAAATAATTGCACTGAAATAGGAAATAATCCCCGACTGGAACTGAATAGAAAAGTGTAGAAGATTTTATTTCCCATAAAACAAAATTTGTTCTGCAAATGAATGCCAACAGCAACACAAAGTCCAATAGTCCAGAATGTATAACATTATTTAAACTAAAACAATAGCATGCTCTCCGTTTTAATAAGAAGTTATTGTTTATAAATACAGAATAAAGCCTTTTTTTCTTTTAAAACCAAGCATTGATTTGTGTCAGTTTTATTAATTCTATTAATCTACCATCCAGTAGGTTTTCACTCCTATTCTTATTTGGCTGAAGTTTTATGTACTAATACAAAGCTCAACAAGATCTCAACATTTTGAAAGTTTGGGTGACTTTATTATAGTTAGAGTGAAAACATACAGAATGGTAGATCTTCAAGAACAGGGTAGGTTATACAGATTTATGCATTCTATAGAGCTATATTAAATCTCTATTTCCTTTAATTTTATGTGCTGTTGTGAAGGGGATGTATTATTTTTGGATCTGCTGTACAGGCATTTGAGATCTGGTGTTTGTAGCTGCGCTCGGTTTGACTGGAGTCAGTGAAGCGGAAGAGGAGTTGCTGGCAGGGAGCAGATTGCAGATGTTCTCACCTGCCAGATTAGAGTCTATGTGCTGCTCTTAAGCGAACAATGACAGGCTTATCCAGGTCACCCACAGAACTGCTCTTACTGTTATCTTACTATTGGCATTACTGAAGTCACTGGGACAAAGACTTTTCACTGTCTATCCAAAGTCTTAGAAGACTCCCAATGAACGTTACACTTAATGCTGAAGCTTCCTTCACATTGCATTGGGCGTTTTCACTGATTTACTGTTTGTACTGTGGCATTTGTTCAAGAGCTCATCGTTTTATTTTCATTGAATGGAAGGAGTGAAATCAGGGGCTAGAATTGGATTTGAGGGCCAGACTGATGTCGTGTATACTGTACATGGTGCTCTCATCGTTCTTATGGTGTTAACTTTTGCCAACAGTGTCATTGCAGGCAATGTTAATAAAGTCGCCGTATTCCCTTGCATTTTTACGATGCTTCCTTGTTTATTTGGCATACCACAACATATTGCAGTGACCTATACATTCCAACCAGCATTAAAACTGTTACACAACTGGTAAATTCATTACTGATGTCCTCTATGTGTTATGTTTAAATCTGCCCACAATTTTGCTTGAGTGTATTTTGGTCTAAGTGTGATAAGCATGTACTTTCTTGTAAATGCATCCCAGCACTTCTATGTGTTTGGCATGTAATGCCCATAAAGTGATGAGTACATTTAACACGAGGCATACTGTGTAACACAAACTTCTTTACTATAAACATGTCTGTGTCACACCTGGCAGTGGGTTTAAACACAACTGAAGCAGAGAGGATGTGCTCACTGTGCTGTGAAGAGCAGTAACTGTAAATACTCTGGTCTGAACAGCCTCCATGCTGTGTTTAATATTCTGTGCACATTGTCATGGATAATAGCATTTCTGCACTGTGGTTTCTTGGTCACAGAGGGGCTTTGACCAGCTGTGATAGTTTAGGGGGAGGAGGTGTGTGCTCCTCAGTGGCAGGATACAATTATTCCACCAGGAGTGGGGTGGACTTTGGGTGGCCGGAGTACTATAGGGTCCGCTGTGTGGGCTTCACCCACTGACTCACCAAACACCCACAGGGTGCCATTTGTTATCATAAGGAGAGCTGCTCACTTCCCACATTAAACACACAAGCCCTCTATTGTTCTAATTTGGGAATGTAATGTAGTGTTTGTTTGTGCCATGCCGGCGTGTGTATGCTTTAGCTGTAATGTTCCCTGTGCAGGTGGGGTGGTGCAGCACATTTGGGCTCAAATTAACAAATGACGGCCTCATAAAAAAATCCAGCAGTCTCATAAAAGATATGAGTTGCGCTCGATCAATAGGAGGCTCTGGGGTGACAAAAAGGGCTAAGACCACTACCTCCGGCAAAGAAAATTTCATTTATTTCTGGATCATCATCACAGATTCATGTAGCAAATCTGCATTGCTCTGTTTTGTGCAGAGATGGCTCAGGGCTCCTGGATGCTCAGCATCAGTGGGTGGCACTCTGTCACTGTTAGTAAATACATTGCCTTACAGTTTTCTGTGGAGACCTTTTCCATACGATGGATTCATGCACAGCATTCGTAAGAAGCTCGTCTCTTGTGATACGAAGGCGTGTGAGGCCTGACACGTGCTGATGTACACCACCTGCTCCCAGCCCTCCTTTCGAAGATGAAAGCAGCCTTTCCATGCATGTGTCAAAACAGATGTCAGTGCTGTAAGTTATTTAAAAATAAACAAAAAAAGTTTTGGAAGCCTCATCAGCTTTTTGGATGTGAAGCATATGGAGCAGTTTGGGTCTGGGGAATTTCTGTCATGTCTCTTTTCCGAATTGATGAGTCTGCAGTAATGCCTTTTGGCCACCTAGACGCACGCCTTCTGGAGTTTGCAGGAAAGGCGAGCGGGTTTGGCACAGACGGACTGAGAATGATGCTTCTGTCCTCTCTTCTGACCATGGTCAACACTGCTGCTTTTCTTGCTTCTGTTCAGTGTATGACCATGAGATTTGCAGTGTTATGTTTGTATCAAGTATGGCTGTTGATGTAGTTGGCACAATACATGCTGTCTCATGGGCTGTATCTGACATCGTTCCCTATCCACATGATAGTTCAGTGATTGATGTGTTGGCTATTTTCTTGAACTTTTTGAATTCTCAGTGGTTCATTTTATCAACTATAGTTCACTGTGGAATTGTCTCAATGCGCTGTAAAAGGTAGTGAACAAATGATGATCACTACATTGGACTGACGTAAATCTTACAAACTGTAAGATTTAACTGTGCTGAAATAAACTTTGATTATTTTGCTGTTTAGCGGATGTTATACTTGGTACAACCTTTGCCCGTCTTTAACTGCTGAGTCCTTGTTTTACATTGTTGAATCTGAAGTGATGTGCTTCACTGCATCCTCCTGAATCATTTTGACTCTTCCAAGCAGTTAGGGCTGTACTGAATTTTAATTAAGCAAGCTTTTGGAGGCTGTCCAAAGAAATTTACCTCTATAATTAGAGATGTTCAGATTCCATTTTTTCCTTCTCGATACTGATTCCGACCTGGGCCTTTGGTATGTGTACTTTGGGCCGATGACTGAATACAGATCCGATACCAGTGTGAGTGAATAAATGAATACATATAAATACGAATATATTTTTTTTTTTTGCTTTTTACGGCTGCATATACTTGTACTACTAACCCAGTATGGATGCAATATGACTGCTATCATTGTTGTATTTCAACTTGGACAAACACACAGAGAATGAGAGTAAGAGGACATTTTGTTATGATGTATTTTGATAGACAATCATATCAGAAAAAGAACTGATAAATAAATCTTGGAATAAAGAACAATTCCTTTAAAAACTTTAAGTGCAGCCACTTTTTAAGTAGAACAGTACCGGTGTCAGAAAGTTGTGCCACCAGCAACTTAAGCTAAATAAATCTAGAAATAGATAATTCCTTTTAAACGTAAATTTACATCACAATTTTGTAAATTAAAAGGTATTCATATTTTTGAATACAACAGTGGTGCAAAAGTAACCTAACTAAATGAACCTAGAAACAATTCCTTTAAACAACTAAAAGTGGAGCCATGATGTAGTAAAATTAACAATTTGTCATGGTTTGGTCCCGCCGGATGCAACCTGCAATCCAGCAGGCATTGGGACCATGTACACAAAAGCATGGAAAGGACCCACTCACACAGGCTGATACAAAAATAGCGAAAGTATTTAATAAATATATTTTAAAAAAATAACAATTGTCCAACATGAGAGCACAGGGGAGCAGCAGCACCACACAGCAGGGATAAAAACCCAGAATGCAGCTGCAGCTGTGCTTAAATAGGTTGCCTTCACCTCCACCTCAATGAGAAACACCTGTTGGCCATTGAAGTGGAGGCAAAGACAGCAGGAGGGGGAGGGACTGCAAGGCAAAACCATTACACAATTAAATTGTAGAGTATCTGCCAAGGTGTCTTTATCCTCGGTTGTGACAAAAATTTGTATTGTTATTCTGGGTATGTGGACATCTATGGGACCCTGCCTTGTGCACATTCTCGGCATGGTTCTCTGTGGTTTTTTGATTCATCGCAGCTATTCAGCACAGCCATGCAGTTATACTGTATGTACAACCTGACTGATTGGGAACTAGAGATTCTTTACTATCCGTCTCTAACTAAACCCTCAAATCTGTAAAATGAGCAGTTATGATTGAAAATGTAGAGAAATGTAAAGTATCTAAAGAGTCAACAGAATGCTGTGATTCAAAGATTATAGGATTTTCAAATTGTTTTTTTTTTTTTTTTTTTTGCCCTGAAAGCTTTAGATTCACGAGAATAGTTTATGAGCAGCTGTCATTTTTTCATGCGTCAAAAAAGTAATGCAGTTGTGTAAGACATAATCTACAAGAAATACATGCTAATCCTTATTTAAGTTAATACACTCCATCACTTAAAATGGTCACGGAGGTTCAGGATGATTAGCATTGTAAATGTAGGCTGTGATCTCCTTTTTAACTGTAAGCATTCTTTCTTTGGAAGTTGATATACTGCCACTGGGCTTGGAAATTTCATTGTCAATAAACAGCATGGAGATTAAAAAAACAACAAAAAGTATGCTTTGCTCAAGGAAACAACAATTACTTTATTTTACTGTAATAATTACTGTGTTGTGGGTCAAGTCTGGGTCATTGTAATGTTAAAAAAAGGCCTGAGAATATACTCATTAACAAAGCATGACCTCGGTTTATTTATCTGAGCTGGTTTCACACCTTAAAAACAAAAAGGCAAGTTGTGATAAAGAAAATCCATATGCCCATTTCACAAACAGGTTGATATGTGCTAATTGGAAGGGCTGTAATGGCCGGTAGTATACGGAGGCCAAGCGCAACGACAGAGAGAAAGAGAGTAGCACGAACACAGTACAAACACGGAGAATAATATAGACCAAACGCAAGTACTCGCGCTTCCAAACGACATTTAATAGTCCAAACCACGGAAGCATAGCGAGATAGAAAAAGGGAGAAGAAATTCCAACAATAAGAAGATAGAAAGTCATACCAAACCTGACTAAAGATATCCTCGGCTATAGTGCGAAGCTAAACACAGACACTCTAGCGAAGGAGGCGTGCCGGACATCCTGCTTATATAGATTTTGGGAAAGCGCCGCCCCAGCTCAATCAGCCAGCTGGGTAAAGAATTTGATGGCCCAGGAATTCAATATCATCCCGGGATGAGAGCCGCAAAGAAAAGTCCAAACAACACGCACACCTCACAAACCATGACAAGGGCAATCCAGAACTCTGCCCTTTTTTTCCAGGCTACTATTGAGTAAAAGTGTGTTTTGTGTTGAACCCCCTTATATGATGTAATGAAGGTAAATACTGGGGTTCTCCTGTCCCTCCAGATACAGACGGATCTCTGCCTGTGGCCTCAGTTCTCCTCTCTGCCTCTCAGCTCCGCTGTCCAAGGTGCTGAATTTTTCAGCAAGTTTATCCTGAAACTCTACAAAAGGCCCAAAGCCAGACCATATATTTATATATATATTTATCTTTTTCCACAGTCTTGCCAAACAGGGGCTCATTTGAGAGCAGTGGGGAAACTGCTCTTAAGGCTTTTTGCTATTTTTTGTTTGTGTTTCTAGGTCTACAGGTGATGCACTGTGCAGCAAATCGATTGGCCTGAGATGGAATGATTTGCTGTAGGTTTTCACAGTTTTGTTTCTCTGGTAGTTAGAGCTAGTTCACATGACTGTTGAAAGATGTACATGCATTCCTGCTTGGGCATACACATCCATTTGTGTATGCAGCGTGTGTGTAAACTTGAGCTTGTGTGTGTGTGTGTGTGTGTGTGTGTGTGTGTGTACGAGCATGCTTGTATGGGGCTTGTTGGCATGTGTATGGAGGAGCATGCATGTGTGTGAGCCTGTGCGTGTGTAAGCACAAGCACACGTGTGTGTGTGAGCCTGTAAGTGTACGAGCAAACGTGTGTGTGAGCCTCTGTGAAATGTGTGTAGGAGCATGTGTGTGCACGAGCATGTGTGTGTGGGACTGTTTGTGTGCACATGCCCTGTATGCTCTCCTGTGGTCAGTATTGCTCTGTGTGGAAGTGGCTCTGGAGAGGCTGCTTATTGGAAGGGCGTATCTGATGGCAGGTCGATGTTTGGAAGGGCAGTTAGATCCATCTGCCCTTCTGTCTGAGCAGCTGTATCGAGTGCAGCTTTTGTGTAGCGTGAAAACATCTCTCTCCTGCACAAACCAGACTTGATAACTCATGGAATTAACAAAGGCTTGGGCTTTGGTTTGACACATTATTGTACCAAAGGCAGAGGGCTGCACTTTACTCATGGGGCACAATAGAGCAGAGGAAAGAGAGGGGCACTGTTGGTTTGACTCTTTCTGTTAAAAAAGGAAAGATGACATATGGAGGTATTATACAGTCCAGAAGTATGTGCTGGCCCATATTTAAAATCTCACAACTGCTTGATTCATTTCACTTAGACTTTCAATCCTTCTTCTTGACTTGGTGAGCTGTCAATCACATGCGGAAGGATTTGCTGCTGGACCTGCTGTTGCTTATCGATCTCCAGTGAGTGTCGAAGAGTTCTGACACTTGGACTTTCTCACTGAGCTCCCTCATCTTCCTGCAGAATCATCACTGCTGTTCCTGAGTCTTGCCATTCTCTCTGCCTGTGTAGAAGAGCATCACATATCACTTGTGCGTAATTGTATCTGCAGTGGTTAGTAATTGCTGATTTTTCCCCATGTTAATGAAGGAATACTTTTGGGTTTGCAGACTTGGCTGAGACAGTCTCTAGTTAAAGTTTGGCAGGAAAGGCAGGGGGACCCAGCAGATGGCAGCACACAGGTGTTTTGGGCCCCATTAGCCGGCTGTGCTAATGAACACTGCTGAGAGCTGGCCTGGCTCAGCTGGCATAGATCTCAGCGCCAATGGTGCCTGCTGTACCCCACTCCGCCTCCAACACCTGGCACCCTCAGAGTTACTCATGTGAAACCAGTAGTCATGTGATCCAAAGATTACCCTCAAGGCTTTTACTGAGAGGACAACTCATGGCAGCCATCACTAGTGTAGTGTATATGCCTCTCTCTGTCTGTGGCGGCCATTTGTAGCAGACCACAGACCACATTGTGGTTGCAGTGGAGTTTTAAATTCATTGATTGGATAAGTATGACACCATACAGCACTCAGGCAATCATCCGTACCGTCGCATGCATCCACACAAGCATGTTAGTTCTACTACTGGTTTATAAAGCACATGAGCAACTTTTACAAGTAAATGAAATGTCCTTCTTCACCAGAAAAAGGCTGACCGATCAACACACACTATGACTGAAAATATATACAATTTGTGTAAAAAAATCATCCTGCGTGGGACCTAATCCTTCTACACTAAGCTGAGAAAATGTTCCTGTCATGGTGAACATCACAGCAGTACTTACTGATTGTTAAACAGGTTCTGAGGCTGTAGGATTAGAAGTATCTGAACACATTACATTTTTCACACATGGTAAAATTGCAGACTCACCCTTGATATTTTTAATCTCTCTGGTATCATCAGCAGGCTGATTCAGGGCATATTTACAGTATTTCTGGCTGCTATTCAGCACCACATATCTCTGTCTCTCAGGCTTTAGCACTTACTGAGTAATCCAGCATCTATATTTCCCAGTGTTCCCCTTAGAGAATTTACCAGGAAGAGGGCTGCACTTCCTATTGTCTCTTTCCTGGAAGTTATTTTTCAGCTTTCAGGCTCAAGGACCTGGACAGTAGTGTCGTTGAATAACCAACCAATATCCCACTACGAAAAGTTCAGAGATTGTATGACATCGGGCCTAGAAGTACTGAAACGGTTTTGAGGGCATCGGGCAGTATTGCTTTTGTTGATGCAGTAAATTCTGTTTTTTAGTGCTAACTTGAAAGCTCTTTATACTGCCATTAAATATTCTAAAGTGTGCATATTAGTGCTCTGCATTTTAGAGATATGTGATCGTATCTGTTATTTGTTCAGATAATGGGGGAAGAGCATGAATGAATGTCACCATTTTGGCCCTGATGAAGCAGCATGATGGCATCACAGCTCCTGCAGTAATGTGGGATGTTGAATATATTATTTGAAGGATACCTCCTTATTTAGTTTCATTGCTCACATGTTGCATCATCCATTTGTGTAAATGGATGTATGTAGGCAAATGTTCACCCAATGCATTATGCCTGGAAATAAGACTGAAAAAAAACAGCTGGCCGAAAATGACTTATCCCTAGTGTAAGATGGAGGGTCATTGTTGTACTTGTTCAAAGACTGAAAAACTTCAGGAAAAAAAGAGAAATGATCCCTTGCTTTTTTTTGCAGCTGTGTCAGGGTAACTGCTGGGGCTTCTTTGTGAAAGTTATTTGTCGGGTCCCTGAACTTTATCCAGACCAAAGGGAAAACATGTTTTATGGCATAATTTTCAGCTCCAATATTGTGAACCAATCTGACTGCCTTTACAAACCACATTCCAGTGAAATTCATACTGACAACAAAAGAACTGTTCGCCTCACATCCTGCTCATTGCAAGGCTTCAAAATCCCATGATCTGTATAATCTAGTACATGCTCCATATAATCAGCATTCTTCATTCTCTGCCCTCATTTGTCCCAGCTTTAAAGAGCTGAATTTATGCTTTTCCTGGATGCTTCATTTGTACCTTATTATAAAGTAAAATTACACTTGCATCCATGGCTCATCTTAGCTGGAAGTGCTGGCAGACTTTAAGGAAGTGAACATGGATCTGATTACTGAGCAAATAAAGCGAGTTCACATGAGGACCTGTAACCTTATTTGTGCCTTTTACTGCCTTCTTAATTCCAGGGGATTAGCCAGTGGCCCAAAAACAGTGTGTGTGGAACAGAATATTAGTGGGTGATAGTGCATCTTTAGCAAACCCGCTGGGGTTGTATAATGCTGATGCTTTAATGTTCCCAGTATAATCCCTCTTAACTGTTGTCCTGCCCCTGACTGATCCAGGACCTGTGGCTACTGTTCATATTCTCCTCAAAGATAGGAACACTTTATTTTAGCAATTTCCCTTCTCTTCTCCTTAACTAAACTAAAGCCACTCAAATAAGAGCAATTCCGCTCTGTTCCAAAATGTAGCTTTATTTATATTTTAAATATCACTATGGGTTGGAGCCATCAAATTCTGAAGTGGCTTCATTTCTAGCTTGAAAATTGGTGGTAAGACACGATGATTGCACCTTCTATGGTATCTGCTGCTATGTTGTTAATTTATTCACAAATGCCACGCGATGAGTTCTTTCTGAAAAACCCTCCAGAAAATGACATAAGGTGATTCTGGCTCGTACTTTGCGAATGGGGACAGCTATGAAATACAACCCCAATTCCGAAATAGTTGGGACGAAGTGTAAATTGTGAATAAAATCAAAATGCAATGACTTTCAGATCACACGAGCCAATATGTTATTTACAATAGAACATAGATAACATTACAAATGTTGAAACTGAGACATTTTGCATTTCCATCCACAAAATGAGCTTATTTCAAATTGTCTGGCTGCAACAGGTCTCAAAAAAGTTGGGACACAGGCAAAAAAGGGCTGAAAAAGCAATTAATGTATAAGAGAATCAGCTGAAAGAACATTAACAAGTAATTAAGTTAACTGTCATCAGGTGTGTTACATGATTGGCTATAAAAGGGATGTCTTAGAGATGCTGAGTCTCTCCGAAGTAAAGATGGCCAGAGGCTATCCAACCTGTGAAGGCTTGTGCAAATTGAGGAATACTTTAAAAACAATGTTCCTCAATGTCAAATTGCAAAGGCTTTGAAGGTCTCATTATCGACAGTGCATAACGTCATCAAAAGATTCAGAGAAACTGGAAAAATCTCTATGCTTAAGGGACAAGGCCGAAGACTTTACTGGATGCCCGTGATCTTCGGGCCCTCAGATGCCACCGCATCACTCACCGGCATGATTCTGTCATTGACATCACTAAATAGGCCCAGGAATACTTCAAGAAACTACTGACTGTAAACACAGTCTGCCGTGCCATCCACAGATGCCACCTAAAACTCTATCATGCAAAAGGGAAGCCATTGTTGAGCATGATCCAGAAGCGCCACTGTGTTCTGTGGGCCAAGGCTCATTTAAAATGGACTGTAGCAAAGTAGTAAAGTGTCCTGTGGTCAGACGAGTCCAAATTTGACATTCTTCTTGGAAATCATGGGCGTCATGTCCTCCGGGCTAAAGAGGAGAAAGACCACCTCTCTTGTTATCAGCGTTCAGTTCAAAAGCCTGAATCTCTGATGGTATGGGAATGCATTAGTGCATATGGTGTGGGACACTTGCATGTTTTAAAAAGCACCATGAATGCTAAAATGTATATAAAGGTTTTAGAGCAACATATGCACCCCTCCAGACGACATCTATTCCAGGAAAGGCCTTGTGTATTTCAGCAGGACAATGCAAAACCACATACTGCAGCTATTACAACAGCATGGCTTCATAGTAGAAGAGTCCGTGTGCTGAACTGGCCTGCCTGCAGTCCTGATCTTTCACCGATTGAGTACACTTGGCACATAATTAAACGAAAAGTCCCTCAAAGGAGACCCAAAACTCTCCAGCAGCTGGAAGCCTGTATTAAACAAGAGTGGGATCAAATTCCAATGGCTAAACTCAAGAAACTTGTCTTCTCAATGCCCAGATGACTCGACTCTGTGTTAAAAAGAAGAGGCGATGCTACACCATGGTAACAGGCCCCTGTCCCAACTTTCTTGAGACCTGTAGCAACCATCAAATTTTAAATGAGCTCATTTTGTGGAAGAAATCGTAAAATTTCTCTGTTTCAACATTTGCTATATTATCTCTGTTCTATTGAGAATAAAATAATGGCTGGTGTGATTTGAAAGTCATTGCGTTTTGATTTTATTCACAATTTAAACTTTGTCCCAACTATTTCAGAATTGGGGTTGTAGCATCTGATCCTATTTTACATGCAAAATTGGATATAGTATAGATGAAAAAAAAAAAATCAAATAATCTGCCTTAATTACATGTTTTGTCATGATCTAACAAATAAGAATAAATTTTGCAAGTCAATTTCAACAGGATTAAAAATAGCTAATTATTCTTTGAGAACAATGAAATTCTCATTACCCATGATAGACTCTAATTTACTGCCTTGGCTCCATAATGAGCCTGGATTTTCTCTCAGACATGGTTAGAAACCCTATTGCTTTTAATAAAGAATAATTAAAAAATACAACTGCTACCTTCGTCCTTATAAATCACCTCTCTGTTTAATATTGGCCTTGTGTTGTGTTTGAGTCCCTCAGACATCTTTGGGTTGTTTTGGGAATGTTTATGCAAATTATGCTCTTTGCAAATGGCAAACGAATCAAACCAAGCTGTTTTTTTTTTTAACTTGGGCTTGAAAAACATTGGCATTTTGCTTGCAAAGAGAAAAACTCCCCAAAAAATCTGTTGACGTGCTTTAAAATGGCTTTGTGTCCAAGTTCTTCTATTGGAAGGATAATTATATCGCTAACACGCAGTGCTGAGATGATTCTCACTCTGACTGTAATCAATGAGCCATTTGCTGCCATGCTACAGGGATAAATGGGTTACTTGGAGTTTCCAACAGCCAGGGTTAATAAGGCCCGACAACAATTTGGTGTTATGCTGCTACTGCCGTATCTGTAGCACCTTGTCATAAACACCTGGTCCTTAACTGCCTATATTATTTCCAGTATTGCATTCACAACCCATGTCAGTCCTACTTTGTATGTTAGAATACACTCCATGTAAATATGTGTACGTAATTATGTGTACATGTAAAGGTATGCATGGATTTTGTTACGCAATTGCTAAGAAATTGAAGCAATCTAACCAATATACTTACTGCTGAATGGGTTGTACAAATTAAAAGGGTGGAGATGTTATGTTACCCTGTAAGATGATTTTTCTGTCATTGACTATGGGTATACGCACTCTAATTTTCCATTATTATTCCAGATATGACCAATATTCCAAATTTGTTATGGCTCATGTGTGCTACATATTCCGTTTCGATATTCTGAATTGGACCTCCTCCAGAATGTAATTTTCTGGTTAAGGCATGCAATACGCAGTTATTATTATGGTTTAGGTGACGTGCATACAGTACTTTTGAAATACTCCTCTCAGTTTAGATTTTTGGTGCAGTTTGTGAAGCACAGCTGCCTGATTACGGTCAGCAAAGCCCACATTTATAGTCAGAAGGAGGATTGTGCCTCCTTTTAAACAATATGAAAGACTTGGATATCAACAGGTTTTTGAGTGTCTGCATATATGGCAATGCACACCTTTTGTAGAAGGTGGTTGAAATAATGAAAATTAGAGACTGTGTTTGCATAGTCAAACAAGTCTGCCATCATTAGAACACTTTGAAAAAAAATTAAGCATTTTAATTAAAGCATTCATGGCTGGATTAACGCAGAAATATTAGTATTCATTTTCATTAGCCATGCAAACAGATTTGTAGGAATATCGTCATTTTCCGAAAAAGGGCAAAAACCAGACTGCGCATGTAAATGTGGTCAATGATGGTTTTCTTTTGTATTTAAATGCAATTTAAATAAGGCTAAGTTCTGAATATAAAGGAGCCATACAGTTGTAGTGTTGCCTGCTCAAAAGTATAACAATGTTTTGTCTGTTGAGTTACTATGTTTCTAATATGACGACCGCACCCTATTAAACTGTATACTCATAATGAAGACTGTTCAGCTATGCACTGAAGGGGCGACTGCACTTCCTGGAGTTCTACCCTTCATCAAGCAGTGTTCGTGCTGGTGTATAAAATCACCCTGAAAAAGATTATCAGATAAAGAATCATTTGAAAGGAAATGCATTCACCCTTGAGACAGTGGGACAGGTCTGAATAATTAGTGACAGTATTAGGAGGTAATTACTTTCACCAGTGTTCAGAAAAAATCTGTTTCTTTCGGTTTTGAAGAGCATCACTTTTTTGGCGATGACTAATTGGTTGTTGCTCTGCAGGGCTACCGTGAACTGCTGGTACCAAATCTCTGAAGCTGCTCTGCCCTGTGTGCTGGTTACCCTTCATTTAAAAACTTACTCCCACCCCCTCATTAGCCCCCCCCCCCCCCCAGCTGAGACGCAACACGGCCATTTCTTTACTCTTTATAAATAAACATCGCCTCAGACACAATCTTTCATAAAGTAGCTGTGCTACTTCACATGAATATAACCCT
The DNA here is from genome assembly GCA_029692085.1 of Gymnothorax javanicus. Classification (NCBI taxonomy): domain Eukaryota; kingdom Metazoa; phylum Chordata; class Actinopteri; order Anguilliformes; family Muraenidae; genus Gymnothorax; species Gymnothorax javanicus. The sequence continues at coordinate 12,854,854 of CM056205.1, forward strand.
GACATAGGGGTCATTGTCCTTCCCTGCCTCTTGCTCAAATGACTCTAAATTTAGCCTCAGCCTCTGTGTCCCAATGAGGTCCTTTTCTCAGATCTCATAAAGCGGTTACCTGATGTGTTCCTCACTGATCTGAGGTCAGATGGTGTCCCCTCCTCCCTGTGTGGGTTCTGCTGGCCACACCCCCTGATCCCGGGTCAGACAGCAGGAGTATCCGGGCGCTGGAGCGGGAGACACTGCTGTGGCAGAGATGAACACACGGGCAGTGTAGGTGGGTTAGACAGGGCTGACTGTTTCCCTGGAGACGGCGAGTCACTGTAGCCTGTGACTCAAACAACAGGTGGAGCAGCTGACTGTTTTCTCTCCACCGGTGCTCTCTGTGCCGTCCTGTGGGAAAGTGTGAATCAAACTGAACCATTCGAGCCATCTGAATACCTTTACAGCTAATTCACCCTCAAGTGGGAAAAATTTAAATAAATTTCAATAAAGAGTTTTTTTTTTTTTTTTTTAAAGATTATTAACACTTCAGAACTTCATATCAGATAGGTCTGATTGTTACTTTGAGCCACCACTATATTTTGTCATTGTTTTATAAGAGATCCCCATAGTGACGGAGTATTGCAGTATATTGTATTTCCAAAAGAGTGATGGCATTTTTGCACTAGTGAATAGTGGATTTCTCTCCCTGGCAGCAATTTCTTTCTCTCTACGGCTGAGAGAATATTGTAGTATTGGTTTTTCGGCTGTGCTTGTTTGGATCAGTCACAGTTTACTGAGATGGGATGGGTCTGTAGCTCTCTCCATCCCACCCTGTCAGCTGTACAGATGTGCTGTCCTGTCTCCTGCACCCCCATGCAGTGCTGTGTGAAGAACTGACCTTTTACTGAGAGGAACCGTTTCTGCAGTTTTGTCTGCTACTTGTTGCCCTGAATTTGCCTCAGTGTTCTTACGCGGCAGGAAAAGATAAATGACATCAATAAATGGCATTTCCTCTTCCAGGCTTGGTTGGTTATTTATGATCTCATTCATTCATTCATTCATTGTCTATACCCACTTATTCCTCACTAGGGTCAGGGGGAACTGGAGCCTATCCCAGCTGACTACGGGCGAAGGCAGGAACCCACCCTGAACAGCTCGCCAATCCATCGCAGATCATTAATGAGATCATTTAATGATCTCATTAAATTCATTATAATGACATTACAGAACTGGTATTCATGTTGCTTAATGTCTCATAATATTTCTCCATCTATTAACATTTATCCAAATCAAAGCTATGTTCATCCCTGGGCTGGCAGGTTGTTTCCTATTGCTGGGCTCACCAGTTTGTTCTGGCTTCACAACAGTGTTTTAAGCATTTGATACTTGTACACACATTAATTTATGATGCTATTGACTTATTCTGAATTTCAGCATCATTATGGCCTGCTATGTTTGGTGTAGCACTTATTTGCTGATCATATGGAGAGACAGCATGTTGGACCAATCAGCTTTCCTGCTCTCCCCTGAAATGTTACAGGCCAAACTATGACAGTGATACTATGAGAAATGGACTATCTGTCTGTTTATTTAGAGTGCTTGTGTACATAATGGTGTGTGTTATTGTTGGTGAATGTGAGAGCGAATGTGCAGTGTATTTTTTTTTTAATGGCTGCGTGTATTCGGGACTGTGTGGGTCATTGAGTGAGGATGAGTTAGTGAGCGAATTTGTGACCATATGTGTTTGTTTGCAACACTGCATGTGTTTATACCACAATTTAGCCTGGCAGTGACATCTTCAATCATGCACAGTCTGGCTGTATGAAAATAACTGTGAAAGAACTTCAGTCTCAGTGCATCTAAAACTACTTCCCAATTATTTACTTATTCACCAAACTGCCACTGTTTACATTCATATCTTCCAGGTACCATCCATCCTCTGCAGTCCCTGTGCACCTCTTTCAAGTCTCTCTGTGCAGAGAATGTGTGGGCAGTTTGTGTGTGTGTGTGTGTGTGTGTGTGTCGGGGGGGGGGGGAGGAAGTTTAGTGACTTAGTCTCCCAGACAGAGACCTTCTGCATTCTGTATCTTTTTTGGGGGGGTAAACATCGGTCAGTTAACTGGTGTAATTATTTGTCTGGTCCTCACCCTGGAGGCGGGGAATCTCATGTTTTAATCAGAATAATTGACATCTGGGTGGGCTGGGAGATCCCTGCTGACAGACAATCCTCCTCTCTTGTGCGTGCGCTTTTTCTCTCCTCCCTCCCACAGCACTGCAGCATTCATCTCAGTCATGAGTCCTGCTGATGCCTGTCAATGAAATCAGCTGGGCTGATGTACTTTATAATGTTAATGTGTGTAGCCCTGTTTTTCACATGGATCATACTGACTTTCATACATGTTTCTGCTGTAATTATGCTGGTAAAAGATCATCCAGTGAGCCTAAATACTGCTGAACCTGCTTAGGTAGCCAATGCTAATACATACTCATCAAGTACCAATACCATAATACTTTAGCAATAATTACTTTGCAGTGACAAATGCTTGTATACCTGGTTTCCCAAGTGCTGCTATTTTCATTATTACGACTATTGCTGTTGCTGTACTATTACCTTATTACTGCAACTGCTTGTGCTGCCAGTTAACCACCACTGAGGCTAAAAGTGTCATGGTTTTAAGGGAGTTTGTGTTTTTATGAAGGGTGCTTTCTGTTTTTACTTGTCTAGTTCTTTCAACATCGAATTCCTTTACTATCGAAATCCTTTCCTGAGGTGGTTGATTGGTGATTTGTGGCACCTGTCTTCAGGTCTATTTAAACCGGAAGGTCGCCCCCTCACCACTTGACTGTCTTATTTCTACATGAGAGCCAGCTGGAGGTTTTGCTCGAGGGATTTTGCAAACTTTTGCGTTTATTTTAGAAAGATTGAGAAGGATTGTCAGTAGCTATTCTGCGTAGGTTCTTCCTTTTTAGTGCACCTGTCTTTGATGACTATTTGGGAGGTTATTCCGTCCATTCGGATGCTTATTTAATAAATAGCCTGCACCACTATTTTTCGTGCAGCTTGAATCTCATTTTCATTTTGGGTACTCTCTTTAGCTTCCGCTTTTGTGCTTCTGGAAGCAGAGCAGTTTATTTAGTTTGGTGGGAGAGTATTTTGGTATTGTTTTACTTCAGTCTTAGTTTCTCGAGACCTTAGTGGCTGGTCCTTAGTTTTCGCCAGCGTTCTGACCAGATTTTAGTTGCGTTTGGTCTCCAAATATTTCCGCATCTGTAACAAAAAGCAAGTAAGACTGTTAAGCTTTCTATCATTGTTTCTAGAAGGATCACACTTTTTGCTCTTATTTGCTCACACTGGATCCAAACAAGTGTGTTTCTGCCAGAGAAATACAGCTCATGCGGAGGATGTTTAAATGTGCAGTGCATTTCCTGAGGAATATATTTAATGTCTTAATTGTGACCTTAACCCAATTAAAATCAAAATCAACTAAATAAATGTTGATTCCAGATGGTATGTGGGGTAGGCAGTCATAGCAGCTTCCTGTCAGCTCAGTAAAGCAACATTAGTACATGTAGACTCTGAATGTGAATGTGCTAATTTGAAATTACAGAACTCCAGGCATCTACCATCAAAAGATTTGAGTTTTTATCTGTTTTGCTTTGTTTTTCAGAAAGAAAAACAACTGCTTTACTGACAGTCTTTTTTTTTTTTTTTACCTTCGTAAACAAAATGTATTGCACAAGTTTCTGTTATGCAATGGTTTGGAAGAGCAGTCAGACTATTAATTTGTAATATTGTAGCTGAAATGGAAGCAAAAAGGCCTGTGAAGTAGAATTCAGAAAAACAACGCTCTTCCTTGTTTGCTCTTAGCCTTGCTTTTGTATTTACCCATCACTATACCTGTACTCTGGTGAGCTTCATTATTGGTGGATGTTGTGATGCAGCAAGAATCTTTCCAGCAGAGTCAATGCTGCCTCCGTTCAGAAAATAATTTGTTATTTCAGCACCTTGTTGTTGATGTGCTCCTCGTTTTTATTATTGTCAGCTTGTCGCTTCTTATTACTGGTTGGTCCGACAACGGCACAGATTGGCAAAAAAGCCACACTAATACGCGCAAACACAAGCACACCCACATGCTTGCACTTGTGAGCACACACAATTTTGCATTGTTGGCGATTTGATTGAGGTGTTGGTGTTGATGCACAGTTGAGTTGTATGTCACTTATAATACACATTCTACAAAGGGAATTCTATTTAGAAGGTAGTTTAAACTAAAGAATTATAATAATGTGATTCTCCTTTATTTGCTATGATGGGCAGTAACTCCTTTTAGGGCACTTGCTCATTCTGGGATTCTCTACCGTACAGCCTTTGGGAATTGTGCTGAATTTGTGTGGCTCCCATTAATGTGCAACCAAGTCAGCTGAACAAAAAGTAGCATAAAACTCTAAAGCGCTCCAGTGGGAAAAGTAAGTCACATAAAGGCATCATTTAGCATCTTCAAAAAAAAAAAAAAAAAAAAAGCTCTTTCTTATGGAGGCTCCCATTATGGGCCCAATTATTGTAGTTGTGGACACAAATTCAGTAACGCTAACAATGGAAATTGCTAACCTTTTCACTAGCTTTTTATTCCTTGGCTTGAGTATATAAAGCAAAAATGATGAAAAGATCTGCTGTGCTGTACAGACAGAGACCTTGATCTCACAGAGAGACCTGCAGTCTTTAATGTGAGAATGTGATCAAACCAATGTGGGACTTTGAGTCCTGTGATTCCAGATAATTACATGGCTCACCAGAGTTACTGTTGTATCGTATCTAATTCCGGTTACCTGAGCAGCCTGTATATCTCTGAAATGTGACTGATTGACTTGGTGGAAGAAAAGAAGGAATTAGGCATGGCTCATTACACTTTGATTAAGAAGCAGAAATGAAGATGCCAATACAATGGTGTGTCATAAATTCTGCATTATCGTTCACTGGCAATTATCTTGCTTTATGTAATCTTGTGGGCCTGTAGGTGTTCAGTTTATTTTATTATATGAGGTTTGTATTACTGCTGCTCTTGATAATGCATAAACGGAGCAGGTGGTTGAAAGGAATGGAGCCCCCAGGCAGACTGGAAACACAAATGAACATTAGCATTTGCTGTTCAGCTAGCCTCCTCTACGCTTTCTTTGAGGTGTTATAGGAGTGTGTAAGAGGTGTTTTTGGTAATATCAATGAACTGACAAATGGATTAAAAATGAGAACTAAAGTGGTGCAAGGCTTACTTACTTTCAACTCTCAAATGTTTTGTGATTTGTGTATGTAAAAAAGTTCAATTTCCACCAATATTTTCGCAAGGCTCAGTTTTGACAACTTCATGTTATTTCGAATCATTGATTTATGGTCATCTCTGTTATCAGACATCTCTGCGGCTCCCTCCGTCTGCGGCTATTTTATAAATTAGAGCATCAAACTGACTTGAGCAGAGTTTTTGTTAACATTTTTTCCACTCGTATGTCTGTTATTCAACCATCTGTTATTACTTCATGGCTATTTTCATTGTTGAGTCGTTGTCAGAAGAAAAGGCATGAATAATATTTCAAAGCATTTTATGAAGGATGGATAAAGTGGAGGATAAAGTGAAGATGGTGTCAAGGGCAGGTAAAGAAATGAAATGAAAATCATGGTAAAGTGAAAGAGTTTGTACAAATGAATGAGATAAAGAGAGAAAAAATGAAGAGGAGGGAGATAATGGCGAGAGACAGAGAATTACAGTCTGCATAATGAAATATATCAGATTTTTCATTTTAGATCTGCTCTCCTTATATTTTTTTCATCCGTGGTCCAGTTGTACTACCACTAAAACACCATTGAATTGAACTGATTTGATTTGCCAGACAGACAGAAGCGTTGCAGGTGTAGAGACTACAGAAGCTGTCGGAGATGGTGAGCTGGACTCCTGCTGTAGGGGGGTTTGTGTTTAGTCCCCTGTTTCCCCCTGACTTAGACAGGTTAGACTTCTGAAGGACAAACCTGTTCTGCAGGATGACTCCCATGGGCAGTGCGTGTTGGGGGGAGGAAGGAGGTGACTGTTATAGCGGTATTATTTGTCTCTTGAGAGGGAAAAACACGCAGGGTTATGTGGGGGGGTGATGTAATTTTGGAATTTTCTTCCTGCCTGCTGCTCACACACCAGTCAGTGAACGCAGATCTGTGGGTAAATTTCAGCTTGTGTGGTTTGCAGAGATGAATGGTGCCTTTGGGATGAGTGAGATGGTGAAACCTCAGCATGCTCTTCCCTCATTTCCTCTCTGACTGAGATTAGTGTGTCATGCTGCATGTGCATTTAATGACTTATGAACTACAATACCCATACAGGGAGAACACATTCTAAAATATAAATTTATTCCATATTTAGTCGATTAATGCTCACTGCATTATGTGCTCTCAACAAAATAATTGCTGGAGGAAGGAAACTGTGTACAGATGTACATATCACCACTATACCTGTCATAAATATTTTAATATGCACAAAGCAGTGTGCCAGCCATTGTTTTTCATTTCTACACAGATGGGTTTACTGATGTGTATTCATTACTGTGGGTGACTTGGTTGTAATTACTGTTACTATAGAAGATCTTCTACTATCTTCTAATTCTGCTTATGAGTATATTACTCAGATAAAGGCTGTGTGATCATGTTTGCTCTACTTTTATATCAAACTTTAAAAAAAAAAAAAAATAATGTCCATGTTGTGTTTTGCATCTTGCCTCATCAGTTTTGAAATTCTGTCGAATATTATGGATAGTAGTTAAATCGTTTCAATATCAATGCTAACTTCCACCTGTTGTTGCTATCCATATTTATACAGTTTGTGATAGTGCTGCATTTTGAAATGGTTGCAACACACTGGAGTATTATTGTGAAGCTCACACTGGAGTATTATTATGAAGCTCACACTGGAGTATTATTGTGAAGCTCACACTGGAGTATTATTGTGAAGCACACACTGGAGTATTATTGTGAAGCACACACTGGAGTATTATTGTGAAGCACACACTGGAGTATTATTGTGAAGCACACACTGGAGTATTATTGTGAAGCTCACACTGGAGTATTATTGTGAAGCACACACTGGAGTATTGTTGTGAAGCACACTGGATGCTGTGCAGCGCCAATGACAACTAAGAGGTAGAAATGCAAGAAACTCTTGTGAGTATCAAAGTGCACAGGCTGATGACATTCAAATGTTAGAGTGAAGATACAGACAGCAAGACATCAGTCTGACTTTTGCAGAATCCAGAAATCTCACTTATTTTTTAGAGCTGTCTTCATTTCACAAGCTTCAACTGATCTTCCTCTCCACAACACAAGAAGTGATAGTGATGTCAGAAACCCCACAGGCACAGTGTCATCGGCTGGCGTCAGTGAATAACGGTGTTTTGCCTGGTTTGTGGAAATATTCACATTCTCATCATCACTCAAACTGGACACATTTCTCTGAAAGTAAGATGTCCCTGCTTCCAGGCTGTCTGTTTGCTGGAACCTGTGCTGATGTGTTCATGCACTGAAGGGAAATTTCCATCACACAGCAGCAGATGCACAGCAGTAGAGTGTGAGGGTGAGATGACATGGGAGAGCCCCGCCCCCCGCTAGTTTCACTGGGAACATCATTCTGTTTACCCACAAATCCACTTGTGCTGCTCAATCATGCTACATCCCACTTTACATCCCAAACACACATGCACGTACACACACACACGCACGCATGCACGCTCGCACGCACGTGCACACTCACACACATGCACGCACGCGCAAACGCACATTCACACAAACACACATGCACACAAATGCACGCACACTCACGCGCATACACACGCACGCATGAGTACGTAGGGTAGGGACAGTAACTTACCTGGTCAGTGCAAATCTATGACACAATTTACATGTTACATTTTACATGGTAAGTGTTCTCAAAAAACTTCACCTTTCTTAACAGTAGTTCCTGAAATGTTTTGTTTCTCAAAACTGAATGCATGGATAATCTGCATTAAGGAATCAACTTCCTTTCTTTTCTGCTGATGATATTTTTTCCGGTGGTGTTGTTGTAAGGATTTAATTGGAGTCATTTGTCACATTTTTAGTTGCAAACAAATTAAAATACTCTGTTTTACATTTGTAAGATAGATTTTATACTCTTGCGTATAATTCAAAATTGATCTTTGTTTGACTTTTTAATCTATGCAGATTGAAGTACCACACCCCTTGCTTTTTTGGCTGTCATTTCTTACAAAACAGAATTTTGAACTGTTATAATATTGAAGCCTTGAGTTTGTTGGAATGATTTGTTCCTTTGCAAAAACTAAGAACTCTAGAGATTGCTTTAAGGCTCATCTGCTCCACTCGTGACATATGAATAACACTGTAAGATTTACTCTTCATTCAGTTGAATACAGCAAAAAATATGTTTTACATTATCAAATACATTGTGAAGCTGGTTTAATGCCTTGTTATCAAAATGATAGAGGGGCAGTGAAAGATTTTTTTTTTTCACAAGGATAACTTGGATGTGAACATTCTGAATGAATGCTCATATTCTTTCCATTTTATACTTTCCATCTTTTGGTCTCTTTCTGCCCTCTGTACAAGTTAAGATATTTTACTGATCTTTAATTTGCTTCCACAGGTTGGAAGAAGGGTTTGTAGCACTCATTGCTTAATCTTAACCAGAAATGACCCAGGTGCCACATCCTCACGATGTTCTATTTGATCACATGACCCTTGTATGCCAGAGGAACCAATCAGCATTGAGATGTGTGTCCAGCAGCTCATGGTGGGGTTGGCTGGATAAGGCCCTGAATTCCAGCTTAACTCCTCTCTCTTCTGTCCCACAGGTGAGCACCTGCGTATCTGTGCCCAGGACTACACCTGCTGAACCTCAGAGATGGAGGACAAACTACATCAGCAGAGCAAGCTGGAGCTGGAGAAACTGCTGGAGGAGAGCAGTCACACCATCCGATCCACCTTCACATCCCGCCACAAAAACTTTGATGGTGAGGCCTGCAGGGTTTATGTTATTTCCACTGTTTAATGAAGACAGCAGGACATGTATGTCCTCGGTTATGTAGGATAACGGGGGAAATTAGTCAAAATAATCCACACAATCGATGAAATAACTGCATCATAGTTAGGATGCAGCAATACAATGCAGAAAAATTTGAATTTGATACTGTGTTGGATGTATTAACTTAGAGAAACTGATTGCTCATGTTGCTGGCTGAATGATTATTTTGATGTGCTAAATGGGACACAAATTTCTTTCATCTTTTCAGAAAATGGAGTTTGCCTAGACATTACTAATTAAAAAGTTAGTTCTGCAACCATCAGGTTTTTTTTTTTTTTTAATCAAAGTGCCTAATGCTATGTAATTATTGGTACGTCAACAAGAATTGATCCACACAAAAATATAGTTGCACAATAAAATATTAGAGTTAGTGTTGTACCAAAATCAGCAACCCATTTCTGCCTCTTGCGGATGGAAAACATGATTGCTAATGGAATGCGCGTGATAATATGATCAAATCAAATTTATCAAATCAAATTTATTTATAAAGCACATTTAAAATAACCAAGGTTGACCAAAGTGCTGTACAGACCAGAGCAGGTAACTAACATCATAAACATCATAAATACAAAGGACATCAACACAAACTACATCTCAAGCAATTGGCAAAATTGGTTAATAAAGAAATGTCTAAACTTCACACGTGGTTTAATGTAAACAAATTATCATTAAATCTTACAAAGACCAAATTTATGATATTTGGGAAAAAAGGCCTAAAGGACGACATAGACTTAAAGGTAAATGGTACCAGCATTGAAAGGGTAAACGAATATAAAGTCATGGGAGTTATGTTAGATAATCTCTTAAGCTGGAAACCACATGTTAACTTGGTTCAAAGAAAGTTAGCTAAAAGCGTGTCTATTCTTTGGAAAATGCAGAAATTATTAAAACACAAGTCTCTTAAAATAATCTATTCAGCACTCATAGCACCCCACTTACACTACTGCGCTGAAGTATGGGGACACACTTATAATAATACAATAGAATCATTGTTTAAACTCCAAAAAAGGCCCTTAGAATTATTCATAACGTTCCCTATGGAACTCATACAAACGATTTGTTTATTAAGGCAAAGTTTTTAAATTGCAGGATATAATAAAATTCAACTCCTTGCAAATTGTATATTTAGGATACCACAAAGAATTGCCTAGAAATATACAATGCCTATTTCTCCAGCGTGAATGTCTTCATGACCTAAGAGGCAGAATGTTGTTGCAAACTAGAAGGGTCAAATCGACTCGGAGTGAGCACTCCTTATCTGTGGCTGGAGTCAGTGCATGGAACATACTTGGAGACAATATTAGAAGGGCAGACAATCTGAAGGACTTTAAGTATCTTCTGAAATGTGCATGTTTGAATAACTATAAACTTATCCAACAAAATGGAATTGGATAAATTAAACAGAACCATAACGGACATAAACAATAGGGGTTGTTTATAGACACTCAGCTATATTGTGATTAAAATTCTTCATGATGTTCATAAATCTCTATGATTTTATGTTGTGACGTTTAAATCGTAGCGTAAATAGACACTCAGCTCTGTTGTGATTTATAAATCTTTATGATAACTTAACCATAATCAAACTGTTTTTCTGGGAGTTGGGGCGGACTTTGACAAGCGATTTCGCTTTCTCCCGCGACCCTTTTGGTCATGATACATGTTGTGTTGAAATTGTCATGGAACAACTGTACAATCATGCCGAAATGAAAAAAACAAAAAAAAAATAAACATCACGTAAAGCAGTGTATAGGCACAAACACACAACACCTAGGGAATGCCACAAGTCAAAAAAAAAAAGATAAAAATAAAGTTTGAATCAAGATGTCAATATTAATGATATATCTGGGATATGCTATAGAGTGAATTATGCTGTTGGCAAGAAGATATTTATGAATATAAATGTATCTGCCATACTTTTTTTGGTATGAGTTTGAAAACTATTGTATATTTTCTTTGCAGTACTGACGGTGTAGAAAACTTGTCTCAATCAGCTACCAAACATTTGGATATCTGCATGATCTTAATTACACTACCTTTATGATGGAAATGTTAATGATTAATTTTGGAGGCTCAGGGCCAGATGTGATCAGTTAGTGTCTTGATTAAATTCACATTGGTCCTGTGCAGATTCAGTTGATAATGTGTTGTGCAGCTGTAGATGGTCTGATGTTGAGCAAGAAAGTGAGCGCACAAGAGTCATCATGGGTAAGGGCAGGGCAGTGTTGAAAATGTACAATCCTCATCTTACCGCTACAGCTGCTTTCAGCCGTCATAGGAGCCTGTGAACTCCAGGGGAATCGCATTAATTCCAATAAATGTTTCTTATTTTACCCCAAGGATGCAAAGAATCATCTACTCTGCCCAAATCATAGAATAGTACATCTGAAATGAAATATTCTTTAAATACTAGGTGGACTAGAGCCCAAGTCTATGACTGGTACGTACATGGAAGGTTTCTTGCTGAAGCCTAAGTTTAAGCCACAATAAGTCCTGCACATTGAAGAGCAAAGGCCCTTAACCCCACACTGTTAATCAACAGTAAGGTGCTTTGGATTGAAGTTTCAGATAAATAACTGTGATATAACCAGGAGCTCAAATTATTTATTGGCATTTTAAAGTAAATAAGACTGAATCTGCTCATAGACATTACCTATGTCAGGACATCCATTTTAAAAGTTTGAGTGAGTTGGCAGTAGAAGCTTGTTGCGGAAGACTGATTACTTCACTGTTAGTGCATCCACTTCTGAGACTAAATGTAGAAACCAAATGTGCTGCCAATTTTGATGCTACAGCTGTAATCCCTGTAAAATGGTTGTTTTTCTCTGTGTTTATAAATGTTCAGACAGTGAATGATTGATAAATTTAAAAACCTTTTGACATTTGAAATATATTTTATGGAGATTGAGTTTGCAGATGGATTGTACAACTTGCTGAAATAGAGTTTTGGTGAGACGGAGAGTACATCTTGCAGGGGTGTTTCTGCATCGCAAAGCTTTGGTAAAAATGCAGACTTTTGCTACAATAGGATAAAACTTTGGTCCATGAAATGTAGCTTGTGACAGAAGACAAATAAGTAAAATGTCCCAAACATTCCATCATCTGAAAACATTCAGAGCTGGGTTTTTTAATGTTTTTTTTTTTTTTGCAAAATTCATAGTCAGTGTTCCATTACTCAGTCGCATTGCACTGCTTGCATTGATTTTTACATCACCATTAGCAAGCTGTTTTTTTAGAGCATCCTAATCAGATATTTGTGATTTTGTGCCTTGAAAGAGTTGTATTGACTTTGCATGGTTGAAAGCTCAAGGATAAAAAAAAAAAAAAAAAAAAAAACTTGCTTCTGGCCTAAAAAATAATATTTTCCAGGCTGTTTCTGACTCGAGCAATCTTAACATATCCCCTGCTTATCTCCGCTAAGAAGCTGTGGCATGACATTGCTGTCAGTTTTGCAGCTGATGTTTGGAGCAGGTGTTTGTAAAGCAGACTGAACACTGGCCTCCATTAGAAAAGCTGTAACTGAGAGTGTGAAATGTCACTTTGATGAATCATTGCTTATTTAATGAAATGACACATCCTGTCTGTGCACTCACAGTTGCAGTTGTCCACATTTAGCTAATAACAGCCACTTTCTGTCCATTTTCATGCTGCTCTGTGGCTATTTATGTTAGTGGTTGGTGGAAACAGGAATGAATTAAATTCCTCCATAACAAAACGTAGAACAGAGTATTCATGATAACCATACTAACTATTTAGCTGAAATTCAGTTATTCCAGTTTTCCAAATCAATATATTAATATTTGCAAAAATACTTACCAGGTGCAGACATGTGAGCTAATTGATTAGCTCTAGACTGATAGGTTGAGTGTTGATGCAGTATCCGAGATAAAAATCCATGCATCACACTTTGAGTTTGCAACGAATTTGTTTCCAGGTGGTGTCATGTTTAAATTTTTTTTGAAAATCATGTTTTTAAGGATTGGAACATTCTGTGATTAATTCCTGTTGTAGATTGATGCTATTTCTCTTCTTTTCCAAAAAAGGCAGCTGCTTTTACCAATTCTTCTTTTTTTTGTTCATTCAGCATGTAAATTCTCCAGACTTATTAAAATTATTATGAAAGACCATAATTAATCATGATATTCCAGCTAACAGCAGAGGGATCACCTCCTTGAGGTCAAAGCCTCATTATACATCATTGCTTTTAATACCTTGGAATTAGTGTGAGATTATTGGCCACCTTTCTGACACTACAGTGCTACCTACAGAGGACAGTCTAATACAGAGACGTGCGGTCAGGGGAGGCAGTGACTTCACCTTTTTACTGCTGGATTTTGTCAACCTGTTTCCATGTACTATGCCTGATTGACAATCAATCAATTTTTACTTTTTTTACCTAACAATTAAGACCTAGCCTATATGTAGCCAGTAATCATTAAGAGGTAATAATGACAAAAAGATTCATTTACGTTTATGTTTTGATTCGAGAATGCAAGGATGGAAATCTTAATAATTAATTTGAAAAATTCTCAACTATCTCGGTAATTCTGTATGTCCTTTTGACCTTTTGTGTATCTGATCATGAAAGAAGACTGAAAATAGCATTAAAAAGTACGCATTTAAGGGGGTAAAGATTGTCGTTAGTATATTGACCAAGCATTGAACGCGGCATAAGAAAGGTTTTGATATTTGTTAATGGCATTGTGTTTGCTTCCTGTAAGTAAATATGAACATATTTGCTGTCTCGTGAGCATTTTAAGTTCGTTACACTGAGCAATAATGTCGTGGAAACTGAAATTGGCTCGTCGTTCTGCCGTTTTGTCATAGTAAATTAGTTAATCAATCCTCTGATTGCAAATCAAGCAAGGTAATACGGAGTTATTGTTTGTTTAATGGTGAGGATTCTGCCTCACCTAACTTACCTCTGACGGCACGTCACTGGTCTAATAAATACATGACGGAGGAGTTGTGGTGGTGATGGGGCTTTGGGTCAGTAGATAACTTGCATACAGAAGTTGTAGGCTGGTCTTAGTTGTTAGACCATGTTATGGGAATGGACAGTGATGGGCTATTCATCACTCAGCTTTGCTATCAGCTGATGCAGCTGGTGCGGCTACTGGAACTGTTCAATGATGCATTGGATTTGAAGTGCATATCAGATAATACTACCATTAATATTATGCTATTGATCTTATTCATTTACTTCACATTGACCTAATGCCAGTAAAATATGTAATGTAGTGTGCATATGAGCAAATAGTCTTGCCAGAGGACCAGCGATTTCTGTGTTCTTTATGCTTGCTTCATGTTTAGTCATCCCTTCTGAACTACACTAAAGTTAGGTGTGATGTTGACCCAAAATGGGAGCCAGATCTTGACATTCCTGAAGCCAGTCAGAAAGGGTGTTTTTTTTCAACTTCAATCCACCATGAATATGATATGATTCCAGGAAGAGATGATTTCAGATGGCAGCTTTTATACTTGGGTAATAAAATAAAGTTTAAAAAAATGCAGGGATAGCATTTTAGCAAATATATTATCCCTCCATTACTGGAGTGGGATTGGACTCATCAATGTTCATGAAACGGACAATTTAAGCTTGTGCAGAGACCTGTGATGAGAACAAAAACAATAACAGTCAGGTTTCATTTGTAATTACCTCTCTTGAAGAAATCTATGATTTGTTCGGATCAATCAGTTTTTATGACTTATTTTGTGAATATTTTGCTAAGAATGGGTTAAGGCTTACTGGTATGCAAGTAAAATGTATTAAACAATTCCAGTAGGGTCCTCTGCATAAGCTTTGTGTTTTACTTTAATTTGAGGAGTGTTTTGATATTTTAAAGACTGACACAGGATTTTATCTTTATATTGGATGTTCCCTGGACATTAAGGAATAAGGAATGTTGTTTTCATGAGATAATTGGCACATTTTTGTTGGAAGTTATTTTTAACAACCCCAGAGACTTCAGCTCAATGTACTTTGATGACATTTCAGTGTTTCTGCATCCCAGATAGAACTTGCTCAATGTCTTCAGAAATTACAAGGTGCTGTGGTTGCTACGATACATGACTGCTTTTGAGTAGAGTCTGGCCTTGGGCAGTTCGGTGGTGTATCTTGTGGAGTGACGTTATAAGGTTGATTTCACAGATTTGCCTTGCTTTACACATATCATCTCTCAATAAGCCTCATCCATGACAATCAGACCCTTTCCTTAGCCTAAGAGCCCTTCCTTAGCCAAAGCCCCCTTCACGAACATCTATGGTACTGATCTGTGCCAGGGTGGGTGCGGCGATGGTGCTACCTGTGTCCTGAAAGATTAGATATCACTCCAGTCGGCACAACAGATCTCCGGACTCAGCGGATCTCGCCTGAGCGAGCAGTAAATAGTGATCTTCCTCCTGAGTCCTTGGCTTGTTGAAGGCTCTCTTCATTTTAAGTATGGCTCGTATTTCCTGAGCATGCATGTGCAGTGTAGTTTTTAATATGAGCACCTTCATTTCATTAAAAAAAGAAGGGCACTGTAAGACTGAATTTCTTGCAGCTCCTCACGGTGCATCTCTCCATTTCTGCTTCCATGGAAGAATATACTGAGTTTTATTTTGTACTGTTGGCTGTAGTTGTGCACTTTGCATGGCCAATTTTATCCTCTGTTGCACAATTTATTATATGTCTTTTAAGCCCTTGTGCTTGCCCAGTAATATGAAGTGCTGTGTTTCTGTGTTTGGGAATTAAACTCGCAGCCTCCAAGGCCATGTCCCAACCCACTCAGCCACTCTGCATTGTTCTTATTTAATAGGACACCTGAGGTTTGGATGCATCTGAATTGTGAACCAAGAACTAGGCTTTATATTATGGGAGTGGGTATTGTGTTATCGACCTGTCTGAATATCATGGCTATGCCAGCCCAGCAGTGGGATCAAGCACTGAAGATAGTGGGGGGGTTATTATTCACAGATGAGTCCATTCTGGCCAGGATGGCAGCATTAATCCCAGTGCCCATTCGCCTTTGCACCTTCTGAAGCCCACGTCCATTATCAACATTTCTCATGGCAGCAGGGTTTACATGTGCTGATCTTGTGCAGTACAGTAGGTACTCTGCGCTCTGTAAGCTTCACTTTATACCAGGATCAGTGGTTTTTAAAATTAGAGCTCCTCACAAGCCTGTTGGCTCTCTGGCTTTCTGATTGTAGGAGCCCAGCTGGTTCCTCTTGGCATGCGGTGTGCCACGCCATCAGGAGGTGGGTTCCATCCCTCATCAGTTCTGCATGCTCTGATTTCTGTTCCTCTCTATTTATAGCGGCCCATTTAGAAATCCTTAACTGGTACATTTGATTACGGGCTTCTCTGAGGTCTGTGTTTTGATGCATTATTGAGTAATCCTGCTGCTGCCGAGTGGGACTGTCAATGATTCATTTCAGCAAGATGATTATTACAGGCAGGGCAACATAGTCGAAGTACAGCTTGCACTGGGGAAACGACTGTAAAAGCGTTGTGACTCAAACTACCAGTTAATTCGCTCTAGTAGTAATTGAACTCTGGTTGAACTCCAGTGAAATTCCTATAAGGGGAAAGTTGCTTGCAATACTGACAGGACTACATGACTCTGAGAATGTTGTTGAAAATACTTGATTAAAAAACATCAAAAAATGATCATGTTTCCCAAAATTTGCTCATGGGGGCAAACATTTTTCAGCTTAGTGAGGAAAATCAACAGAGAGTGTCTGAAACTTTTGCTGCCTTCGAATGGGGTCGTTTTTACCGTGTTAATGAGAAGAGTCTATTTGAATACCCCCCTCTTGAGGTATACGCAACCTTGATACTGGAAATTTTATGAAAGCTCCAGGTTCACGGGTTACAACATGTTTGCTGATGTAGGGCCAAGGCCCGCCAAAATGGCTGCAAACCACAAAGACCAGCCATTTTAACTACATTTCCCAGAACTCCAAAAGCATTATCTCTAATGCAATTAAGCGTAATGACATCAAAACCCCTATAAGAGCATCAAGCAAACCATTGTTCTCTCTCTCTCTGGACTTCTGCCACGGTGGGGTTAATTGAGATCAGGAGTGCACATCCATCTGACTGATCTTTGTTCTGTTCCAAGGAAACTTTTCAAAGTTTTTCGGACCTCTCCAGTTGGCCACGGTAGAGTTAAAGATTAACTACGTTCTGGTCCGTAATAACTTAAGTTGCCTATAGGCGTATCTATTCAAGAACCGGTTAAAAGAATTCACGCTGCGAGACGACAGTGGAATTTCTTTTGTTTCAACGTCTTTGGAAGAAACAAAAAGGCGACCAGCTTCCCTTTTTGCTATTTTCCCGACCAACAAGTCGACAAACTTTCTGCATTCTCTCGCGCATCTTTGTGCCTTGAAAGCAGACACCGTTTCCTGTCCGCTGACGAGCCTGGAAACAAAGGGACCGCCGCCCAAAGTCTTCACTCGGACACCGTCACTGACACTGGAGAACTGGGTCACTCACTCGGTAGTGATCCCAAATAAGGCAATTTGCATCTGGGCAGATTTAGCTAGAATATAAATCGCGCGATTCAATGCTAATTGTTGATGTGTGAATGTAATTATTACTGTATACTTTGAGCTGTGTTTTTCTTTGATTGCTGGTTTTAATGTGCTGGATCTTACTGTTGTACTGGTTGTAAAACTTTGGTATTTAAAAGAAAATTTGTCTGGAAATTGCGGATATTTGCTCTACACTGCTGCATTGCTGACCTGTTACATTTCCGATCTTTGAGAAAGTTCATTTAAAACCACAGATTGCTTTGTTTTACATTGTTGCCTTGCTCTGTGTAAATCATAAGGATTGTTGAGAAAGTTTGACTTGAATTGGGACGTTTAGCTTGTCTGACTGATTTTTCAGCCCGCAGCAGCTGGCTACTCCATCCTATCAAACTTTGCCTGCGCCTTCTTTTCTGCTCTTTCTCTCTCTCATCCTCTCTCACTCTCTCTCCATTCTCACATTCTCTTTTCAGCTAGTTTCTGTACACTACACTCTGCTTACTGAGTGGGAAACACGGCCTCTGGCCAAACTCGTGCAGGAGTTTTTTTTCTAATTCTCCCACCTGTGCCATCCAGTTCTTTGTTCTCCTCACTTCCTCCACTCCTCCACGTGGTTCTCAGACTGCCACATCATGGTTCTCAGACTGCCACATCATCAGTCCGCCATTTTAGATCTGAGTCCGCCCTCTTAGATCCGAGTCCTCCATTTTAGATCTGAGTCCAAGCCTGCCATTTTAACCCCTCCCTTTTGGTACACAAACTTATACACCCACGCACACACACACACACACACACACACATCCTAACTTTAGTCTATTTGTATACGCTGTTTCACGATATAACCGCTATTTAATCCTTCCTGTGTGTTTATTGTTTTATTCAAGTGGTATTGATTGCATGTTCATTGCTACTGAGACACAATAAACCTTTTTATATATTTTCAACAAGTGCTTCTAGTTGTCTTTGCCTGGATATTAGCTTGAATCTAACCTCTGCCAGGTCAAGAGCTCCCCTTTCCTTCAGCGTGTGGTTATTTTATTGATGCTGGATATTAATGGTAATTACATTACTATTGAATTTTAGCATTGATAATTAAGCCTAGTTTTCCCATTGTTTGTTGAATATTGTAATCATTCATTTTCTGGAATGCCGGAGACCCCGGACATGCATTTTTTAGCAGATGGTAATGTTTTATATCATATTTAGTCGTGTAAAGTTTTTCTTCATAGTTTTATTACATGTCTGCGGAAAAGGTTGATAATCCCAAACTCTTCTGTTTATTTTGCCTGTATATTTCCTGCCTTACCTTATTCGATCGCTTGCTTGCTAAATTGTTAGTCAGGGTGGCTGCTAGAAGGTGGCATCAACCTCAATATTATACCTAGCTAATGTACTTTTTAGTTATAAGGAGAAAACCTTGAGGGGTCATTAGCCATTGCCTAGCTATGGTGTTCTCACGACTAAACTGCTTGAACATCAAACATATCTCATTTATGAATTCCCACGTTGTAACCACAAACTCATTAGTTCCAGTTTATGGGTAGAAACTATTGTTGATAAAAGCTCTTCTTACCAACTCGGATTAGGGGTAACAGAGCAAGAGAAAGTGACATGGTCAAAGATGTTCGAGGGAAAAGATATTTCATGGCTTAATGTAGTTTGTTGTTCTAGTAGGAAGCAACATCTCAAAAAGGATTTTACTTGATAACCAAGACACAAAATTGAATCTGATTGACCAACCTGCAAACTGCTATAAAATGTGCTTGCTAGTTTTACTTTGTGTATTTACAGTGAGTTATGATGCACTTAGTAATGCAATACTTCACTGTAGTTGTGTCGGAAATTCGTCAGTACGTGGTTGTTCTTGTACATGCTTGCACATCAGAAAGTAGGCAGTGCTCATGCGCTTAATCTTTTGTGGCCAGACTTGCATGAATGCGAGTGCATGTATTTTAATCTGCTATGTACATGGGCACTTTATATTCTTGAATTGTGCTGATAGAGCGCACTGGATGGAAAACTCTGTTAGCATATCTGTTAGCAGAGCCCATTTCCCTTGAAATAATGAGGGATGTTTCCTGTGGATCTCGCAAATGTGGGAACCTGCTGAGCCCACCTTCCCTGAAGCAACCTCTTCCAACAGGCATCCACCTCATCAGGTAACCACAAATTTGGAGAAGAAGGACTCCCTTAAAAACTCAAGGAAAGTTTTTAGACCGATTATGGCCCTATCCTCTACCAGGGTACTTTTTAGATTTGGGCCTGTTATTTTATTTATTTATTTTTTTAACAGAAATGTGAATCTGCCCAGAAAGCTGCTGTAATACCACTCCACTTGGGGCTACCATCTCAGCTGTGATTAAACGCTGCTGACAGTCTCCAAAAAGCTTTCTGGGAGGGAGGAAAGTTATCGGATGCAAGCGGCTGTATTTCCCCGTATGAGACGGATAAATGCTCGGCGCTGGGCCCCTGTGGATGAAGGATAATTGAATGATCAGCAGCTGCTGCTGCAGTACGTGTGTGGAATGTAAATCATGCTACGGATCCATTACTGGGGTCCTGGGAGGATGCCAGGCATCCTGTCCCCATACACTTCCCATTCAGTTTAAAGATGGGGTCTTGAGCTTGAGCAAAGTTGCTGATTGGCTTTAATGTACAAACCAGGGCTTAGCAGGCGTACAAATGATTGCACCATTTATGTGATGGAATGCCACATGTGGGCCGATTGTGCCCGCAGCTGGCCCTGTGCTGGCCCATGTGTGGGCTAGCTCTGGCAAACCAGATTTGGGCCACAAAAGGTCAGTCATTCTTGCTGTATGTGGGCCAGAACTGGGCTATGACCAATTTTGCTATGTGTGAAGCAGCAGAAAACTGCAGCACTCTTCAGCACTGGAGTTAAACCTGCACTAGAGTTAAAGCTGGAGCACACTGCAGCACTGGAGTTAAACTTGAACTCCAGTTAAACCTGCAGCACACTGCAGCACTGGAGTTAAACCTGCACTAAAGTTAAACCTGGAGCACACTGCAGCTCTGGTGTGAAACCTGTAGCACAATGAAACACTAGAGGCAGTGGGTGGAGAAGGAACCTGCATATGTTGAGAGGACATGTCTTAGTAGTTGGGTGAGCTGAAACAGACTGCAGATTGATTATGTATCCACTCATTGGCATCGTAATCTCCTTTAAGAATCGAATTGGGTGAAATGCGGTGATATTAATGAGGATTTGTAACCTTAGCTGTGCTTACAAGTGCCATGTCTCCTTTAATTTAAAGAAATATACTCATTAATTAAGAATACATTGTTCAGCAATAAAGTAGCATCTGCTTGTTTGTGGGTTAGCTAGATTATTGGGGGATCAGTGCATGCAGACTGTGGTTAGATTAAACTCACCCGTGGATTACCATATGCTTTCTCACTGCTACATTACCGTGTTTTGCTGCCCCCGTCCCCCAGAAGTTACCTTTCTATCTCCATCCATTCTTTTATCGCTCTCAACTGAGGTCTTGAACTCAGGGTTAAGCCCCTGTCTCCTGAGCCCAAAGATTCCCCCTGAGGGAGTTGGAGAGGAAATCGGGGATGTGATCATCCTGACCCCTCCTCTCACAGAACATTCACCTCAGAGAGATGCACGGAGCAGGAATGTTAATCTCACTGGGAACTGCTTACAATAACAGCTATGGGGTCACTGGAAACTGGAGTCTGCACACAGAGTCATTACAACATGTGACTTATTCAATTCTACTAATGCATTTCCCTCTGAAACAGAGCATAGAGCTGAATTAAGCACAGTCTGTGCAGTCTGCATTTGGACAGTCACTGTGTGCAGAGCAAAAATGAACAAGTGGTGCCAGGCACAACAAACCCCGCTCCTTGCACAAACTTTCACCTACTTGCACGAAATTCAATAGGGATCTATTCTGGGTCAGTGGTAATCCCTATACCGAATTTGGGGCGAATCTGGCCATTAGTTTTGCCGCTAGAGTGTTAACAAACAAACACACAAACACAGAAACAAACCGAACAGAAAACAATACCCCTTCCCTCACTCTTCGGGTGGGGCGGGGTAAAAATGGCTGTAATTCCTTAGACCACCCTATTTACCTGAAATTAAAGTTGAGTCTTTGCATTGAGGCTGTTCATTGTTTTATTTGAATATTTTAGAGTATTGAGCCTACTCAAAAACAATCTGTGGCACTTTTCAAAGACTTACGGTACAGTATATTTTTAAAAGGTCATAATTCCTTGTTCCTTTCCAGTCTTTCTTGGTTTTAAAGGGGATTCCATCTTCTAACAGGATGTGATGCAATTCAGAGCCGAGCCCCAGGCAGTACTACATTCTTACATTAATGACATCACAGCCCTGAGTTTTTATGAGAATCATGATTAATTTATCTCAGGTCTATGCCTCCGCCATAACTGGAGCAGGATGAAGATGGGCATGACCACGAGGTCACCCCACGACTGATCTGGGGTTAAATCAGGTGATTGTGCTGGCTGTTCCGTAATTTCTAATTTACTTTCCAGAGGTCCCTATAGATTTGGATTTATGTTTTTCTTGTAACACAAAGTTTCCTCCATTTAATCAACATGAAAAGCACTTCCGACCTTTCAGGTGTAAGTGAATTCACAAATCATCGATTATTTTTCTCATACTCATCCCCTGCTGTTTGATTGGTGCACATTGAGTCAGTTAGAGTCTTCATTTCATGAAATTTAAAATCACTCTGTGCCATGATTGGCAGTTATTTTTTTCGAAAGCACTGAGCCCTCTTGCTGTAGCAAGTAAACAGTAATATGAACTACGGCAATGTGCAGACTTGCCTTTTCCAAAATATGAAGATTTTCACACAACACTAAATGGGTGAATTATCAAAAATGTTTCTGTTGTTTGTATTTGTATTCAAGCAATGATTTAGCTGAATAAGTTTTTTTGAAAGGTACATTTTCTGTGTATTAATTTCAATATCCAGGGTAGATGACCTTGCTTAGTTATCAATATGTTTGCCGTCTTGACGCATTATGAAAGCTAGTAGTTACTGAATATTGATTTTATTTTAATTTAATATTGTGTTCTGTCTGGTGACCAACAGGGAAAGTCAGTTTTAAATGAGTTACGAGTGAATTTCATCAGGCTCAGACAGAGGGATTTGTTGTCTCACAGTGAGCAATTCAATAGGAAGGCTTCCCATAAGTTTAAGTAGAAACTAAAACCCTAAGACAATACTGATCTCTATGCTTTCTACTCGCAGAAATGAATGGCCCATACAAGCTACAAGCACTGTTAATATGATGAAATTTAATCATATTTACTATTTTCTAGTTGTAGTACATGGCAGTGTTATCCCTTCAGCAGAAGTACCTTTCAAATTGCAGGTAGTGAGCTTTGACTCTTATATTCAGATGGAAAAGGAATGTACTTCTGAGTGTGAAGTTTATCTGCTCTATTTCTTGCGATTCATCAACAGTGTGATGATGCTCCGTTTGGCGCTGTCCTCTGTGGCGGCTGGATGGACTGGGTTTATAACAGCCGCTGCTGCTCAGCAAGGCGATGCAGTGAGATGATTGTGTATTAGCGCCAAACCGGTGGATCAGCAGGAGTCTCGCTGCAACTGCTCACACATCTCGGCTCAGGTGTTCACTTGGAAAAACTGCTGCCTGTGATCAGAGCACAGCTGGATAAAGGACTCCCGCAACAGTCATTTGTGATGGCTCCACTCATCAAAAAGAATGTCATAACCTGTATGGCGAAGCTGCATTTTGGATGTTAAAATGATAAAAGGAACTAAGTACAAGGTCTTGTGAAAGCTCTCGCTGCTGTTATTGGTGTTTTAAGTCTGGTAGAAAGGTTATGAAATTCTCCAGATCCCTCAGAAGCCACCTTGTGAATGGCCTGGATAACAGTGTTTTTTCTACCATGAGCAGTACTTGCATAATGCTGTTAATCTTGGGTGCACAACCTGTAGTTGTAACACCACATGCTAGTCATTCTGATGATCTTTGCCCAGTGAATGTGACTCAATATCCCATAAGGCACTGGGTGAGAGATGATGATGATTTTGGGGGCCACACATTTGGGAGAAGGAGGCACTGCTGAAGAAGACCTACAGAAGTTCAGCTTGTTCCATGAATAAATGGAGCCCAAAATAATACTACTTCCAGGGATGTAGTGTAATTCTGAGCAGCTACTCTATCATAGACATCAAGCCTTTTTCAGGATACTGCATTTTTGCCGCCACACTAGTGTATCCTAGCCAATGTGAAGCTGTCACTGGAGCATGCGAGGAAAAAAGCAAACAATAGTTTTTATCACTGTTGTCTGAGCTCCTCTTGGGGAGGAGACCCGTTTGTCCCACAAGCGAGGCCTCGCATCTCATACATGGAGTACAGCTGCGGCTGCATGCTTTCATCAGCGTCAGGTCAGAAGTTCAGGATAGGGATCTTCGCAGTGAGCTTCCACTAACTGGAGGATTCTCAGGGAGCAATTTTCGGGGATACTCTTGGGGTATGCTGAAATCCTGTTTATTTAACTTGTTGGATTTTTTGCAAAGCCCTCCAGGTCTGTGATTGCTTTAGCAAAGAATTAATGATAGTGCTCATAAGTACCTCCCATATGGATATTTAATTCCTCAGGAGACTGTTCAGGCTTGGAAGCAAAGGCATATTTTCGAGAGGACTTTATTCCTCGCACAAAATTTTGTTTTACGTCAAGGATCACAGCGCTTCATGACCATCTAGTATCCCCACCCTTCATCTACAGGTGTAGATGTTTCAATGAAGGTTTCTAACACAACTTAGAGGAGCAGTCTGAGCAGCGGCCAGTACCTCCAGCAGCGATGCAGAGTTGGGTTGTTTCAGCAAGCTGCAAGGACCTAACTATGGTGGCTACATCAGGACCTAACTATGGTGGCTACATCTGGACCTAACTATGGTGGCTACATCAGGACCTAACTACGGTGGCTACATCAGGACCTAACTATGGTGGCTACATCAGGACCTAACTATGGTGGCTACATCAGGACCTAACTATGGTGGCTACATCAGGACCTAACTATGGTGGCTACATCTGGACCTAACTATGGTGGCTACATCTGGACCTAACTATGGTGGCTACATCTGGACCTAACTATGGTGGCTACATCTACATCAGGACCCTATGGTGGCTACATCTGGACCTAACTATGGTGGCTACATCTGGACCTAATTATGGTGGCTACATCTGGATAACATGGGATCTGGATAACTATGGTGGCTACATCTGGATTATGGTGGACCTGGAAACTATAGTGACTAAGGATAACTGTGATGGCTACATCAGGATATAAACTACATTAGGACCAACCCTTGAACCACCAACCCTCTAAGTCCTACTCAGACTCCTAAGGCATTGAGCTCCAGGCTGCCTGCACACACAGGACTTTGCATGTAAAAGTACTGATTCTGTCATATATACACACAATGCTATATTCTATCCACAATGGTAGAATACTGTCAGTATTTCTGTATGCTCTAAATTGAGGCGTTTCTTCTGCTTTTTGCACTGCAGTCGATGTGACTAATTTCCCTGTGCAGCTGCTTTATACAGTGGGCCTGGAGCCTTGGCTGTGACTCTTGCTTTTGATTTTTGATTTGTTCCCTCCAACCTGTCTCTCATATGAATCCACAAACATATTTTTGTTTTTCACCAAAACTGATATCGTATATCTGAAACTGCACAAAGGGATTCAAACAGATCTGTGCTGAACTGTTAAGAAAAAACTTGTGTGTCCTGGCAGGCAGACTTTTAAAAGCAGCAATGATAAATGAAACAAACTCAATGCTGCTTTTACAGTAACAGCAAATTACTCAGTGTTGACTTGAGTAGACATTTTTCTTTCAAGGCAGTATCAGATTGCCCAGTACAGGGGACGCTAAAGCAGTTATGGATTTGACTGGGATGTTGGTGTACATGTCAAAATGGAATTACGTTCCAAAGAGTACTGTTAGCAGATCACTTTGCTAAATGGAGCATCTTCACGTGTTCTTTGAAAATCTGATGTTACTTAGATGTCATGCTGGGATCCAAGAGGAACACGAGGTATGGAATATCTGTGCTGTCTGAGTAAAGCCACAACCAGCTGTGAGAAACCTCTGAGATGGAACAGTAATCAAAACGCCACAGAGCTCGTAAACTTGCCAACGCCAGCGGTTATGTTTCTCCTTCTCGTTGCTGTACTGTGATTTCTGTTCAGCCTTCTCAGTAACAGCCACATTGGCTAATTGAAATGATCTTTTTTTGACAAGCAAAGCTCAAGTGCATTGTTAGATTTTCTGGGTATGTTATTGGCTTTTGAAGGAGGGGAGATAATGCCTATTGCTCACTCCCTCAGTAGTTGAGGGTCTCTGATTTTGTTTGTCCTTGTCACAATAAGGTGAAATGCAAGAAAATAAAGGAAGGAAAAACTGCATATCTTTCATGCAGTTTTATTGATAAAATGGGAGGATTTTGCTCCCCGTGCAAAGATGCAGTTCTGAAAAATGTTTTGAAGGAAAAAAGGCACTATATAAAATGATACATCATAAATGATATTTGCCATGTATAGGGCTCTTCAATGGATATCTGCCTGTCATTCCATCCAGCTGAAATAATCATTCCCATATCATATAATGTGCTGCCAGCCATTTTCATACTGAAGTCATTGTATTTTATTGCCGGTGAATATCAATAAAAATTACTTGTGTTCTACATTGCAATGTATGCTCTTGGGCCGTGCTGTGAAGCGTATGAATTTATGGGTGAATAAAACAATACAAGTGTTCATCATATTCTTTCCTCCTTGGGATTTCATCACTCTTATCCACAATCTACCTTTTCATTTCCAAGTGCTGCTCATTCACTTGTCACCTTTGCTTTTCAAAGCTGAGGCTGCATTTTCATGTCCCTTCTGCATTCTGCGGAAAGAGAAGTACGGGTTGCTGTGCTCAGAAAATGAATTACCATGCCTTAACCAACTGCAAGGCATCAAATGGATCCAATGGAGTATTCCATTGTTCTTTGTGCATTCCCCACCCTACTAAAACGCCTATTACGCCCCCTGTTTGTGACCTAGGATCTCATCACTTCTCAAGCTTGTGCTCTATGACCCAGTTGACATCAGCCTTTTCAGGCACATTGTCAAATTGCTTCTGAAACGCGATTCCCATTGGGCAGATTGCAGATGCAGATGACGCGCAATACGTGTGCTGTGTGTTAGAGGGCCGAGGTGTACTGTAGTTTGCTGTGGTGGTCAAGCTTCATTGCCTAAATGTCAGAGGACTTTTCAAGATTTCTGCTGTGGAAGTTATGATTTATTGTCCCGATGTGCTTTCATACAGCAAGAATGGGTAAGCTTTCCATTCTGGGAAAAGAAGAGGCTGGGTTGTGTAATGACTTCCCCGGCAGACATGGTTTGGTGGCGGGATAATGGACGAGAAGAGTTTCCAAATTTCAGACTGTGCTGCCCGCACACAGCTGGAGTCTTCCTCACAGTGGTTTCAGGCCCATCAGGCAGCTCTACACATTTTTTTTTTTCTAACTGCCAAACTCCTGCTTTCCCTTTAGATTTTACTGCAGTGGCCAGTTGTGCGTTTGTTTGGGAATGAAGGTGCTTTGCCTTAAGTGACAAAGTTAACTCCAGACCAAGGCAGGTCACTAATAGTTTTGTCTAGCAGTGTATGCCCTAAAGAAAAAATGATATCCTACCAGTGATCAGAATTGCAATGAGGACTCAAATGCACTGAAAGTTTTTTTGTTTGTTTGTTTGTTTGTTTTTGCTGGTCTTGATTGTTTTTTTTATTTTATTTATATATTTCATTTTGTGCTTTTTCAAAAAAAAAAACATGGGTGTAATGGATGTTTAATGAAAAGAAAGATTAGAGATGTGCCTTAAATAATATTGTTAGCAGCTATGCTATGTTCACCACCAAGAGATCTTTGTTGCATTTTTTGTTGCCAATGTTAATTTCAGTGACCTATTACCAAATCTTGCCAGCCAGCTAAAAATGGTCGGCTGGCTAGCTAACTAATAAATCATGATTCAGTAACAGGTCACCAAATTGGCTAGCTGGCTAGCAAGGTAGTTAGAACAACAGTTAAAACACATGAGAGCGAGGAGTCCATTTACACACAGACTGTATTTCGCTACCTTTTTTTTTGGAGGGTTGTGTGAGGTAATTTAATCATAGTCAATATATTAGTCACCTAGCACATAGATGGCTAGCAGTCATTACGAGTTTGTAGAAGCTAGCAGGAGCACCGGACATTAGCAAGGACTTTTGATATAGCTAACCCTTTAGCATGCTTTCAGTCACCTTCAATCGGCTTAATGTTTGGTCATGTTTCTTAACAACAATATAGAGAGTATATTAGGCTAATAATGTTTGAGGTCGGGGTGTCGATTTTCTGCTTGATTTTTCATGAAAAACAGACAATTCCGTGCCTGAAAATTTCCGTGTCATTTATGAAAGATAAAATTCCGCTTATAATTTGAAAAAGCATAAGCTTCTAGTTGGTCTGTTCAAGTCAATGGGGTGAATAATTCGTAAGCTAGCATGCAAACACTTTTCGCAATTAAAGTAATAAATTCAAGTTTCTACAACAAATTTTGCACACTTAACTTATTACTTCAATGGCAAAAAGTGTTGGCATGCTGGCTAGCAAATTATTCACTGCATTGAATAGACCATCTACTAGAAACGGTAAACAGCAAGATTGGTTACTTTAGCGTTGTGAAGATATTGTTTTAAGTTTTCCAATGTGCGGAATGTGACTAATTGGGATGCGAGAAAGCTGTATTATGTGTGTCGTATCAAAAATGTATGACGTGGCCAATTTTTTCAAAAATTTTTGTCATTTGTAGGATAAAATATCATTCAGTCATACTGAATCATTCATTCATTCATCATCATTCAGACTACTGATGCCAATGTGGTTCTGTCAGGCTGGCAGTAACCATCAAGTCCTGTTTTGGGAGTGGGCATGTTTCAAGTGGCAATTATGGCCATAAACATCAGTGACAAAGTTGCTTTTGGTAGAGATTAGTGTTTCAAAGATCAATAAAGATTTTACCAAGACTTGATTTAGCTTGTTACTGTATGGTAGTAATAAGTTCCTTCTGTGCGGGGAATGAATGGGGATGGCAGCAAGAGACTTTTGCCAGCCCTCTGGCCCTGCCTGCCAGCTGTGCAAACAGGCGGCAGTCTTTAATCTTAAATTTGGGCTTTTAATGGCTAAAAGGTGTTTGGAATCCTGTCTCTGACGCACCTCTTTTAGTTTATAATGGGTTTGGCATCTTATTTAGCGGAAAAAGAAGTTTGTTTGGAACGTCATTTCTCCATCAGCAGAAATTCCATGGAAAATCTAGGATCGGTTTATCGGTTTAAGAATGTCAATTCTGTGATTCCGTCCACCATTCTGCAATCACGGAAAATTGGTACGCCTATTTTTGTAGCTGAAAGCATTCCCGGTCTTTGGTCTAACACCAAAGCAGCCAGCCAGGCTGCGTAAAAGGTTCAGGGGATGTGCTTGTGACTGAGCAGGGCGGGTGTACAGGTGGAACCTCGAAATTGCGGGTCAACCCCCCGATCAGTACTGCGCATACTGTGGCTCCAGATGTGCAAGATGGCAGCGTCCGTGTGAAGGATATTTTGGCTCCATTTTTGTATAGCATCGGGAAGAGGACACACGTTGTCCATCTTCATATGCAGTCTATGGTTTTTTAATCAGAAAAAAATTGCACGAAGTATCAGGGGACTATACACTGAATTCAAAATGCAGGCATTTAGAGATTGCAATGGTCAATGACTCACTTGAACTATAATTGAATAATACCAACATTTTCTTTGGACTGATCATCTCTCAGTGTCTGGTGATGTGGTGATTATCACAACCATTGGTGGCAAAGGTCACTATGTTTAAATGTATGGCAGAACAAATGCCTGTTTTGCTTACAAGAAAGCTTTAAATGTTATTTTGAACACATTCCTATCCTTGGGCTTCACAAAATGAGTCTTTATACTTATTTATTGTACTTAAATGGATTGCATCCCTGTATTTTCTATCTTTAGTTTGTGTGGAGATTATGCTAACTGAAACAAACTGACTCGCTAACACTTTTTTCAGCGCACACTGAAATTAACTCAACAATGGTTGTCAATTTGTTCCGTTATTAGCTTTGCTTGTACTTAAAGGTTCTTGGTATGCTAATGGCCTACTCAGGCCCTGAGTTTCCCCTGCTCAGGGATAAAAAGGTGAGCACACCCTCCCTCACTATCTGACTCATCCTCACCATAACAACACCAGGGCACGTGTTTCTCACTTGCTTTTTAGTCCCGCAGAGTCGTGAGCGCGTGTGATGCATATGGCGCGCCTCTGCACACTCAGGTGCTTTTGTGTTAGAATTCACTCGTGTGGTAGTTTTCCTTGCCCCCACACTAAACCTACTCTCATCATCTATCTTATTGCTTTTTGAACATGCTGGTGGGATGTTTCTTTAAAGCTTGTATTCAATTCTGTGTTTGCCTTGTGAATCGTCCCCCTGTTTTGGCCTATGCAGTGTGAAGCCCACAAAGGCATTCAGGATGATTATATCCACCATTATTACAAATCTGAGGGTATAGGAATAATTGTTTGTGATTTAGGTTTAACTTTTCCCTCGTCTTCTCATTTACATTTTCTCTGTGTATTTCTTTTAAATTAGCAAATTGGGTTGGAGCAAGCAGAGAAAATCCAGGCAGCCCAGAGTACTATCACGCTTTTTGACAAAATGCCACAACTGCCCCCACCCAAAAAAAAGAAAAGTGATCTCCCTACCATGTATCGAATGAACCACGAAACCCCAGCCACTAGTCGGCCACGACACAATTGTGGGACTTGAGGTTTCAAACTTTGCCTGCTTGGCTGCAAAAAACAAAGACTGACTTCTGACTTCTCCCACACTCACCTTTCCTTCTCCATAGCAGCAGCGGTAACTATCATTAATTAATTAACTATTCAGTGTCTGGTAAAGAACCGGAGTCAGTTGATGCTGTCATTATCTTGATTCTGTTCATGCTGCCTGCCTTTTTGGGGGACAAGTCTTTCTTTTTTTTTTTTTTTTTGCTACAGACTGGCAGTCTGTAGTCTTCCACAGCATCTGCTGGAAGAACATGAATCTGAAGGGAGTGTTTCCCCCATTATTGTCCTAAAGGTGTATTTTTGAACTGGGCTTTTGAAACACTGTGTATGCGCAGAAATTGATTTCCACAACTTGTCAGTGCTCTGGCTGCATGGTGAAAATACAAATATCATCCCTCGATTAGAAAAATAATGTGTTTCTGCTGCACTCCTACTCTGCATAACTGCAAATTCTTGTTAATTAATTCTTCCAATGCAGTTCATAAGTGTAAAGCCTTTAATTATGGGCAGAGTTTCTTTGTTTCTTCCAAATTTGCTCTCTTTCGTAATTTTCCATATCCTTGGTGTGAGTTAAACATGGGTGACAATTCGTTTGAATCGGGTTTTGTGACATTTTATTTTGGCTGGCCTGTCCTCCCTTGACCCCTGCATATGGGTCAGTTTCCATGGTAATACAAACATGGAGGAGGTGCGCTTTAACACAAGTGCCTTCCATTATGGCTGACACACGAAGGCATGAGGATGGTGGCTAATATGCTTGGCTCCACATGCTTTTGTTTGCGGGGTTTATATGTACTTTTATCAGCATTTCTTTCACTGGGTTTAGCTTGGGGAGTTACCTTCACTCCCTCCTCTGCTCTGCAGTGTTGAGCTGAACTGACTGAGGGGCAGCAAATTTAAACTTTATTTAAGCTGAGAAGATGAGGCTATAGTGGAGTAAAACTCTCTGGCTAATTGAAGCAGATAGATGAGCAAGATGGCCGCCTGCTGTTTCTGCATTAATGAGAAATGTGCAAAAGTGCTCGCTGGAGCAGCAGACAGGAACATGGCCGCTTCTTTGTTTCATTGGCTGGAGACAATCTGCTGCACATCGAGGAGAATGAAACTGGCTCTAGGGTCTCTGGCTTATTGAAGAGAAGCAGGCTTTTTAGAATTATAGTTCTAGGATTTATTTGCTAGAGATTGACTATGAAGAGCTTGCTGTGAAGAGATCAGAACTTTTATTTGCTTGTAATACCAGTGGAGAGAATAGACAGCCTATGTCTCCAGTGTTTTCCATTTGATTTAAAGCTGTGGGTCTGAGTCCCCAGGGCCAACTTCATGATGGCTTTTGTTCAAACCACAACTGCAATCCCATAAATTTGATTGGGTGTTTAATTTTTTATTTGTACAATCCATGTTTATCAGGATTATTTACCTTTTTAAGCCTCATTATATCAGACATAGCTATATGTACCCTGAATAGGTCGTATTTATATTTCACTTTATTGCCTATATTGCTTAAAAAGAAGGGAAATAGCTTTTACAACATCAGTCCATTAGTTTTCTGGAAGTTTTCTCATCTTTCATATTGAGTACATATGACATTTTTTGAGTGTGTGTGAGTGTATGTTTGTGAGCGTGTGTGTGTCTGCACGTAGTGACGTTGAACAACCACACTTATGGCAGCGGACAGCATGCATCTGAGACATTTCCAGGTTGTTTGTGAAATTTGCTGTAAAGATCCATTACCCACGGTGACCAGGTTACGGAGGGGATGCAGCACATTAGCTGAAATGCAGTTTCTCTTGGCTCCAGGCTCGCCTGCCCTCCTCCCGAGGGCAGCATCGAAATGAGGTTAATAGTGACAGTCTGACATCTCGTCAGATGACGGGCAGCAATATTAGTTGATTCCAGACTCTTCAGCCTCTCTGGGTATCGATCCCTCCTCTCCCTAAGCAAGGGCTTTTCTTTAATTGAAGTAGATTAGCTGAGAGGATCGTTACAGAGCGGCTCTGAATCTGGGCTCAGAAGCAGATATTGGGAATGGGTGTTATTAATACAAACCATGCTTAATTGTGGCTTCTAAGACTCGGACAATAGATTGGTAGCATTACGTCTGACATTAATGAACTACTCTTTCATGAAAAATCATGTGCTTTAATGTCCATTTAACTGCTGCTTAGGGTTCATTAAATGCTCACCTACAGAGATGGGGAAAGGCCTCTCTGTGTGGACATCTTTCTTCTCATTACTGAAAACTCCTGGCACTGCGGTGTGTGTGTGTGTGTGTGTGTGTGTGTGTGTGTGTGTGTGTGCGCATGTGTATGTAGGTCCAGTGTATCTTCCTTGCCAGAGAGAGAGAGAGAGAGAGAGAGAGAGAGAAAAATAAAATTCAGAGAGCTGGATTAAGAGAGTCCTGGCGAGATGGCAAGAGAGCAGTGCCAAGGTGAAAGCAGAACAAATAATACCTCACATATTATTTGTTTGTACTTGTACTTCATATTACTTGTTTAACTTTTTTAAGTAATGGGGGGCTGGGCGGGGGGGCAGGGTCACATGCTATGGACAGGAGGTGTCAGATACAGATTGATGTCTTCCAGATGGGGAACAGGTTGATGTGTAACGGGGGGTCATTCTGTATTCCAAAAGACATCTCATAATTCCGTGCCTTCAGTGATACCCAGTCCCAGTGCTCTGTCTTATTTCCTCACTCAGTCTTTCGCAGTTTCTTTTGCTCCACTTTCAGACCCATGCCTGTCAGATGACAAGAACCAAATACATCAACATCAGAGGATTTTTACCTCTAAATGTTTGCGGGAATATGTCAATTATAGCTGCTTTAAGATAAGAATTTTTTTCATCATGGGATGTATTAATTTTTAACGGTACTTCATTCAGGTGTTTCCTGCAGAGTCTTTCTGCAGAGATAAAGCCTACTCTCTCCCCCATCTTTCGTTCGACACCTCTCATCTTCCTCAGCCTACCTGCTGCCATTCCTTCCCTCCTTGCCGTGTCTTTATTATTTACTATTTCCTGTTCCTGTGCCAACCCATGAGAGCCTATGCAGTCCCGTCTCAATGGACAGATGTAAACTCTGCAAAGCTTTGAAAGTATGAATTCTATTCCTTATGTGCTATATCCAGGGGACTACTTTCTATTTTTTAACCACCTCACCTTCTACTTTCTGTGTCCACTTTGCCGAGCTGTAAAACTACTCTTCGGCTGATGTAATGCCGCGTTACAGAACAGAGCTGCCTGTCACATATCTTGTGCTTGGCTAATTCTGGTGCAAAATGAATGCTTCTTAGGAAAGACCTTTTTTGATCACTGAATGTGTCGGGAACAACATTCAAAACTAGTTGGAATCCAAATGTTGTTGCGAAAACTGCAAACTGACTTTCCTATTGGCAGAGGAATGTGCGAATGAGTGTTACTGCCCACATTTCTGAGGATGTTATGGTTGTGTGCATTAGTCAATGTTTCTTCACTGGACTGAAACCTTTCAGACTTGACTGTTTATCTGCTTTAACCTTCAGTAGCACATGCAAGTCAACTGGACTGCTTTTTACAAATTTTGGTGAAGACAAAGACACACAATGTATTGCAAAACCACTTTTAGGTGTATGTTGGCATACATTAATTATGTATTCTGTGTATTATTCCAAGATAACA
The DNA here is from genome assembly GCA_029692085.1 of Gymnothorax javanicus. NCBI lineage: Eukaryota > Metazoa > Chordata > Actinopteri > Anguilliformes > Muraenidae > Gymnothorax > Gymnothorax javanicus. Next base: position 12,889,021 of record CM056205.1, read on the forward strand.
AAACAATTAAAATTAAGAAGTCTGATCTAAATACTAACTGAGTTACCTGTGTGCATTAGTGCTGCTCGCATTAGTACCCTGACTTTGTGTCAGATGGATGGATGTTATATTGTGTGTTTCAAAGGCTGGGGTGGGCAAATGCAATGAATTATTTAACAGGGAACAGAGTATTTTTATCATCTGTTAAAATTCAGAATCAAAACACTGTAAAAGAGCTCTCCTGTGATCTGGAAAAACCTAGTAAGTTTATCAGTGGCAAAGATCTCGCAATTGAACAAAAACTTTTAGGTTCTGGACTTTTCCTAACAGAAAAAAATGATAGAAACTTGATTTTGAAAGTTCAAATGACACTTATAGCTAGTGTTTTAAGTTTTTTTTACCACTTTTAATTACTGCAAATGAAGGTTAAACTCAGTTTCTACCAAAAGTGACACACATGCTAGGTTTTTCCAGATCACAGGAGAGCTGTGAATACTCCTCGCTTCAATTTAAATGTAGCATCACTGCCACAGCTTCTGCTCATTCTCTTTATTCAAAAATGCAACCCAGAATAATGCACTGCTTTAAAACAACTCAGCTATCAGTTATAGAGCCTGCCTTTAATCCGATGGGTTGCGAGTTTGAATCCCGAACTGAGTGTTGTTATTTGGCACTTCAACAAGATACTCCTCCTATAAGGAGAGAAGCTCCTGTAAGGGTTCTTAAAGACCCCATAATATGCATTGCATTGGCTGCATCTGAGGCATTGGCTGCATAGTCCTGTGTGCATGTTCTGTGTCTGAGATTGAGAGAGCCCATGTCTGTCGGTGAAGAAGAGAAGAAATATAAAATTTAATCTTCACCAAATGAAGCTTCACCAAAGGCTAAGCAGGTCACAGAAATGCCATCAGAATGCCATTTAAACAGGCCTTGCCCTTTGGAGGTCTTTCATCACATAATGCTGGGACAGAGCACAGCAGCTCTGATGCTAGTGTGCAAGGCTCTCGCAGGGATGAAAAGGTCGCCTTTGATATCCGAAATGGCTACTGCTTGTCTTTGATACTGGGTACATGTGTGTGACTGAGAAATTCAGTTACACAGGCGAGTTTGAGCACTCTTTTTCTTTCCCTGACCAGTGTGCACATGCATATACATGTGAGAGTATGTGTGTGTGTGTGTGTGTGTGTGTGTGTGTGCACGCGCATATCTCTGTGTGTGTCTTAAATTTATCATGCAATGCAAACACACGATATATCTACAATATATTCATGAAGATAGTGTTTAGTCTGTGATTTGCTGGAAAGAATATCTAAAACACTAATTGACTATTCATATTCAATCATTTATTTAACCTTTAGCATGCTAAGTTAATTTAAGCCTATTGCATGCTGGCGGCTGAGTTCTGGATCAGTGTAATATAGCCTGCAACTGGATTATTTTCAAGACTGATCCAGATATCACACCTACTGATACAAAAAAATTGGGTCGTTTCCACGGAAATAACCCAGAATTACAGACCTCAACCGCTCAAAACAAGCCATTATGATGACGCAATGGAGTCTCCCGTATTTTATATGGCTAATATTGGCCACATGATCGTTGGTTCATTTTAAATATAGGTTACAGCGCAAGTGTTTGTAGCGGATTGGAATTTCGGAACGAGTTGGGCCGCGGAGGGATTTTTACCGCTCGAGACCGAAGGACGAGTGCGGTAACCATCCCTCTGCGGCCCAACGAGTTCCGAAATTCCCCAGACGCAACAAACACGAACACGGTAAACTATGTATTATATGCGCCATTTTTTGTGTTCATTTGTGAGACAAAATAAGTTCTAATTCAACGTTTCATATAGATTTATTTGGTTCTTTAAAAAAAAGAACAAAAAGGCAACTATTTGATGTAGTATGAGTGTACTGGTACTGTACAGCGATCACAACAGTCATTTTACATTCGCATGTATGATGAAAAATGGCTAGATTTGCAATACCTGTCCAACAAGAATTGTCTACATAGCTAGCAAGAACAATGCAAGCCAGATGTGGGACACAAAATCCATAATATCAGCATTTAATAATCGGTCACATTTGGCAATGGTTGCATGCATAGCCACCGACTGTCCATTGCTCGCTATCAGCGCGACCGCACTCATACTGCATCATGTACTCACTTTAAAATGAAGTTATATTAGCACTTGCCGCTGAAATGATATTTGGATCTTGGCATTCCTAAACACAGTTTAGGAATAAAGGCAATCGGAACAGAATATAAATGGTCGTGGCGACTGCGGCCGCGGCAGTTGCACAGAATAAGGAATATATGGGCGAGTATGGTCGCCGGCAGTTGCACAGAATAAGGAATATATGGGTGAGTACGGTCGCCGGCAGCACGCTAAAGGTTAATACGGTAGCATTTTGGCTAATATCGAGAACATTACCTGAATACTCAACTCTATATGAATTTAGATATACCTCTATTTAGCATTACTTGGTTTGTTTTTGGTTGACACTGCATCTTCTGGTCAAACAGCATATTTTCATTTCCCTTTTCTTTTATTGGCTGTTCAGCTGTGATTATTGATGCTCATTCACTTGTTTTTGCATTTAATGGACAAAAAGGGTGACAACTTTCTGCTTTTCTTAGTCCTTACAAAAGTAGGTTTTGAATGTTATCTGCCCGTTAGTCTTTGTGTTGAAAGAAAATGTGAATTTCTGTCACTGATGGGACTGAAGGATGAGAGATTTCAGTCATGCCCGCCTTCATTCTCCGATTGGTTTTGTCCTCATCCTCTGAGTTTTTCTCTTTGAGTCGCTATAATCTCTGTGAACTCACTCAGGTATACATAATGAAGGAAGATTTTTTTTTCTCTGATCAGAGATTATGTGTGTATGTATGTATTAATTTATTTGTTCATTCATTCATTCATTCAATTGACATACCACTTTTTTTTTATTCCATCTTCAGGAGATATTTGTAGATCCTTTATACTGAACCCTTCTTTTTTTTTTTTTTTTTTTTGCTGCTAGTATTTTGGACAGAAAAGAAAGCAATTACTGGTTTCACCCAAGTCATGTTTTTCCTGTGGCATGTTAAAATCTAATTTTATGATTCATTATGAATGTATGAAATACCCTTCCTAATAGAACATAATTTTAGTTCAGAGTGATAATTGAATGGAGCTGTCTTATTTGAAACTCATAGCTGTTGACTTTAAAAGTTAATGACCAGTCCACATTATTTGTGTGTGCTAGTCAACTCTGCTTGCATTACAATTGCTTATTCTAATACTGGTTCTTTGCTTGATGAAAATTATGGATGTACTTTCTGCTACTGTATCCGTGATGGTACCTTTAAGCACTGCTGTGTGAGAGGTTAGACTTAAATGAAATGTCACATGCCCAGTTGTCTCACATTACAGGAAAGTGTATTTCCTGTTTTGCACCTCGAGGATTAATTAGTATCTTGCAAGCACACCTTGTGTTTCCTGTTTCTGTTCACACTTACAGTACCAGTCAAAATTTTGGATATACCCACATTTTTTCTGACCAAACATGTCAAATAAAGAAAGAAGCACCCTTTATTTTGCAAAGTAAGATCTAATTCTTAAATCCATCAAACTAACCAGCGTTTGTTGTCATATTTGCTGAGCATACTCACCCCCCCCCCCACAAGGACAGTCATATGGCTATAATGAGTTTGCAGCTGCACAGCTGTTTAACTTCCCAAAGATGTGCTGCACTTGTGGTGACCTTTTCATGGGCCTTTTTGCCCAATAAGTCCCGAAACAGCTTGACTTTAATTCAGCTGTTGGAAAATGGAAGGATCTTGTTTTTCAGTTTACTTTGCAAAATATGGCTTCTTTGAGAATTCCATAATTTTGGACACTATTCAAACAAATAAATTATTCTCTTCTAACCTCTGACTGTTTACCTCCCACAAGATTCCATTTGAGATTATGTAGAGAAGTTAAGCCATTTAAATTTATCTAAAAACAGAGTGGTGTGACATTAGCAAAGTGTTTCCAAACTTTTGACTGGTACTGCATTTTATGAGATATATCAAGACCTTTGTGCATCAAATATACTGTTTTCTTCACCTGAGATTGTAGTGCTAGAGTTTTGTTTGCCTTACGACTTATTGAAGGTTAACAGATTTGAAGCTTTTAACAAACTGTGAATGCCAGCTTCATTGGGGCTGGGCAGATCTACCAGCTCGGTGACACTGTAGCAGTGCACGCTGGCAGAGATGACACTGATGGTTTTATGACATCTCAGAGAAATATCCCAACATTGTTCAGTCTGAGTTATTATGACCAGTTTAGACCTAAGATTCAGACAAAACTGGTGGGAAAATTGCAGATAAAAGTGGCAGCAGTGTAAAATACCCCATCGTCAGCAACTCTGCTGGCTGAGTTGCAAGTGGCTAGTTTAAGAATATAAGGAAGGCATATCAGCTATTTCATCGGCCAATCGGCTCGTAGCAAAGTAAGCCAGTTGAGTTTGCTATTAGCTGTCAGCTGGACGACATGATAGAATTTTTGACTGGGAAAGATGGGATTGCCTTTTCAGCTAGTTCAAGGAACAGCCACATCTGCATGACTCAAGCCTCAGTGTCACTATTCTTATTCATGTTTTAAGACACTATAGTATATCCACTGGCAAACATCCTGAAAAGCCTTCAGTAAGAAACAGGGAATTAAAAAGAGTTGTTTCTATGGAAACCATACCCGGTCTCATCCCATTGCATTGGTGTAAATTGACAGGTTATCTGAAGGTTGCAGCCCTTCTGAAAATCATTGGTTTAAACTGGCCTTTAGATATTATTCTGTCATTTCTGACCTCCGTCAGTTTGACACATTATGGCAGATTGATTGTGACAGTGACTGCGCTCCTTGCCCTGTCATGTTCTAGAATGACTGTGTGTGTATAAGTAGGGTCAGAGGAGGTTTGTATTCACTGGCATTAAATGCCTTCTGCCTTGTTAAAGTAAATGGCTGACTCTGTAATGGCAGGGAATTATTATTATTATTATAATTTAACTGCAAAGACTCAAGATGGAGGACATTTTGCTCTTCATGGCCTTTATAGGCCGAAAACACTTAACTTTGTGAGCAGAAAGTGTCACATGTCCATGTACGTCAACACCATAGCGAACTGGCTACTTCATCATGTCACCTGAAGAAAAAGAACCTCACTTTGACAGGCTCTGCCAGAAATGCTTCTAAGAGTGAAACTGATCTACTTTTTTTGGTGGGGGATAGAGGTCATTTCACCAGGTAATGCGTTTTGTATAAAAAAGATGCAGACCATTCAACCTGTATTCAAAACTGTACTCATGGTATAAAAACAAAGACTTCACTGAAGTTAATTATATAGATTTCCCCCATACAAAGAAAATATTCACATATGAAAATACCCCTTGACCCTCCCCTTCCCAATTGACCCTACCGCCAGTTTGGAGGCATTATTTTTAGGGTGCATTACGAAAATTAAAATGAGTAGGAAACAGAATGTATTTATTCGCGAACAGCTCCACTGGCTGCAGTTCAGTCCCATGAAACTAAAGTACAGTGACAGCGTTTGCGTTAAAAGTTAGTATGGGTGAATCAAAACACAAACAAAGTCTGCGACAGGAGAACTGCACAACTCCAGGTGTATTTGTTGTCATATCTCCTAATGCACCGTTCAACCCACTGTGATGCAAATGCCTGTATTGCAACTACCAAACTGAGTCATGGCGATACATACGCCGTTTGTGTTGAACAAAATTATGAATAATTTTACCCACGTCTCTCTGCTTGGAAGACATAAAACTAGAGCCCACTGTTTTTAATCAGAAGGAAGATCAAAGGGTCCTACAGATCATAGAAAGGAAGGACAGATGTTACGCAGAGATCTGGGTGATACACGCTGTCGCTTCAAAGGTTCAGCCTTGTCGCATTATCTCAGTGCAACCCTCTCACACCTCTCATTGGACCAGCTGTGCATTTTTATGCTTAATGGAAGCACAGCTGTTCTCTCTCTGTTCTTTGATGCTTTAGATCTGTGTTGTACAAGGGTGTATCTATGTCTGCTTAGCTATATACACACGACTGCATTATGCAGCAATGATGAGTTGTGTTTTTTTTCTGTCACAGGGAGGGAGAGAAATGTAAGAACGATCCAACACATCTCATTCAGTCACATGACAAGGATAAATCTGTCACCCTTCCCACTGTCTGCAAACTGTGCTCATTATGTGAATGACTGACACAAGTGGGGCAGAGGATGAAGTGGGCGTTGTTTTCACTGCATTTAAATGCCCGCTGCCTTTTACAAATAGCCAGCAAAAGAATCTCTGAGTTGTGCTGTCGGTCTGTTGCGGGAATAGTTGATTATGTAAAGGAGGAGTATGTGTTGTATAAGTATTCAGAACAAATATTTCACTTCATACCAGTCTTTAACTCTATCCTGGCTGGCAGCTCAGCAATGAGCAGTATTAGAAAATAGCTGTTGAGTTGATATCGAGAAAAAAATGGATTTGAGATGATTCGGAGTTGGTGAGTTTTCTCATTAAAAACTGTGCTTTTAGAAACATTGGATTTAAGTCTGTCTCACAGACAAAAGTTGAATGTTATCACGGTTTGCCCCAAGTTTTCAGAGGGGCTGAGGTGCTAACTGCGTTCCGGGGCAAGGGGTTAAAAGAACTATTTGAAGGAAAATATTGAAATGAAATACAACTGTAATTCAAAATTGTTCTCTAAGTCATATATTTTTTTTTACAATGTTTTATCCTTGCCATATTTGTGAAAAAAATATGGGAACACCTATAGTATTTATCGAGGGGTCAGAGCACAATACTTATATGTCCATTTTAGAGGTTTTGAGAAAACTTGATTTTTAGGTTTCCAAGTGTTCTATTAAATCAGGTATTTTATATCATTTTTTGCTGTATGGTTCAGAAGTATATTGAACATCAAAGTTTTCATTGGACTGTAACCGCAACATCATGGTCAAAATTGCCAAAAATGGACATATCACCTCAGTGCTCCAACAATTCTAGCACATCATGTGACATAACACAATGGTGATTGATTGAAGGTAAGTTCGTTTGCAATGGAAGACAGACTATTCTGTAATAAAATTCATGTTTATTCATCAAAATGTCAACGTTTAATTCATTTAAGCAGATTTTGTTGGACATATCACAAAATGAAAATGTGAATTCTGATTAAAAATGAATGGATGGACATATAGTTATTGTGCTCCAAGGATTAGCTGATAGAAAGCTGTGACGGGGGTAAAAATCTCAAAACCACAAAATTTGGACATATCATCAGTGTGCTCCAAACCCTCGTTATAGTCAAAAGTCCACTAATTTCACCAAATCACCTGTTTGAGATTCAAAGAAAAAAAAAACCTCCCATAAATGATGAAAAATCAGTGTGATACAACCCATGAGATACAGGTTCGGTATTACGCACGTGTAATACTAATTTCTCGTGTTGTGATTGGTCAGATTCCGTTCATTGGCAATTAGGGTAACATTATCAATCCTCCTGCTGGTAATTGTTAACCATCGCTAGCATTAGTTTCTAGTTTGTGGTTAATTCAGGTCAACTGGATGAATAATTTGCTATCTAGCATGCTCGTGCTTTTTGCCATTAAAGTAGCAAGTTTTGAGTTATTTTTAGAAACTACCAATGAAAGAGTACATGGATAAATTAACTTTGAAATGGCTTTGGCAATGTTTAGGCAGTATCACTTGATAGCGACGGGCTAAGCTCGGCCTCTGGTGGATCACTGAAACATCAACAATGTTACACTCAGACACTGAGTCCTGAGACCAGAGATCCAAGAGAATGAGGAATGCAACCCATTTCACAAAATCATTATGGAAACAGAATATAGTTGTATCAGAGAGTCTGCTGTGGTAATTACCAGCTGCTGTAGTGAAGTTTATCAATTTTAATTTGATAATGATCCAGTGCGACGCATTTTTAATCCGGAAAGTCTTCAAATTGGCGTCAATAGCAGGGGGCAGACATTTTTACTTGGGGAATCTAAGGCTGCGTTCGGAATGCACACTTGTCCACTCGCTCACTCACTCTCTATATTGTTTTCAATGTAGAACATTCACTACACAGTGCCCTATATAGTGGATGAGTGTGCATTTCGAACGCATTATCCAATCAAACGCCAGTGCCGCGGTGCTTGTGCGTCAGTTATTCTCTTACGTGACATCAGTTGTTCTCTTTCCTTTCATCTGGGCCATGGAGTAGTTCAAAGGGCCTTCAGTAAGCTCTCCCTTTACGGCTTGGCTGCCCGCAAGCTGTTTTTATTTAAGATGGCCTGATTAGCAATCAAACAATTTATTGACTGAGCAACCAAGACCAGTACATGACCTATAATTAGAAATGGTAATGAAAGGTGAATTCCCATTGCCTACATTTATATAATTGATATGGCATTGTAAATCCAAAACTTTCGCTGACATTGTAGCATTTATTTTCACCGTCCTTGAGATTGTCACACAGCTGTGCAACCTTACAGCGCCCTTTAGCCGTGACAACATTCAAAATAAAAAACGGATTCCCGCAGCCTTGCAAACTAATTTCCGCAAATCTGTGCTCCTTAACGAGCGCTGAAATGATGAAGACATATTGATATTTTACGTGGTCATTTATGTACAAAAGACGCCTCATAATTTTGTGGTGCAATGCATAACAATGCTATCAAAAGTAAATTAGACTCGTCGGTTTTTACCAATTAGTCTGAGCAACTGTGGCTAATCGGGAGATGTAAACTGTGAGAGGTTAAAGTTATTAAGCATATTTAAAGGTGAGGTTTCCGAAGATCAAATTCAAAATCAGAAGATTCCCCAAGTAAAGATGTCTGGCCCCTGGTATTGAAGCCAATTTGGAGACTCGCTGGTTTAAAAATGCGTCGCACTGGATCATTACCGAATTAAATTGATAAAATTATGTGTTTTAGACACTTCAAGTATTCTACTTTCCGCTGAAATATACTTCGAGGAGGTGCTGTCTCCCCCTTTAAGTAAATCTGACAAAACATAACATTTCATTTTTTGAGTGTGTTTCATCAGGCCAAATCACAGCAAAATTACAATGAAACTTGACACTCCGCGTCGGACTTTTAGAGATAATATGCCAACATTCAGGTTACATTCAAATGTATGGTTGTGGTTTCTGGTGTTGACCATAATTGTTTTAGTTGTTAGGAGTGAGGGTGGAGCAATTAAAAGGGGTAGGTAGTTGGCATCAGCATGCCATGATTATCTTAGTGTCTTGGATTGGCTAGTATACCAATGGACTGTGGGCATGAGGGGAAATATGGTCCTAAATTCTGTTTTTATTAATGCCAAAGGGATTTACTACTACTCTAAAAAAATTATGGAAAATGGTATCCCAACCAGGCAGCCAAGGAGTGAAGAATTAAAAAAAGATTTTATTTGTCATGCACTAGCAGCTACAGTTAATGCAACCCTGTGGAGGTACACTGAGCGTTACATTGGTAATGCCAGGACTGAACCAGAAGATGCTTAGGTGGTCCATGCTAGGAAATGGGTAAGGTCTCTTGCTCCATAATAAGTGCTAAAATGATTTTATCTCAGTGAAAATTACTTTTGTGAGAGTCCTTCTGCATATAATTTGCATAATTTCTCGCTCTTCTGCTTCTAGTCTTACGAGTTTCAGAGAGCAAATTTAGGGTGAATCCTAGAGCTTCTATTAGGGGTTGAAGGCCTGGATATGTGTCCTGGGATCCTTTATGACTGCTGAGAGATGGCCTTGGTTTAATGCATCATGTGACTGATTCGGATAGCCATGACTTCGCTGTGACCTTTCTGCCTCCCACTGACAAGAAAAATTATTCTATTTCCCTGCATAGATACCATTTTTTATTTCCTTGAGGAAGCAAAGCTTGAACCAATGAAGACATTAAAAAATATTACTCTCTCTGTTCGTTCACATTATATTCAACCCAGAGATTCATTAAGCACACCAGTAATTACTTCTGCAGGTCAGTATTTTAAAGTTTTGAAAACAATATATTGCAAATTATATTTCTGTACTTTTTTTCCTTCTAGAAGTTCCAGCTGAAAAGTGGCCTAGTATTGTGGAAAACATCTCTCAATAAGCCATGTTTGATTTTACAATTCATTGTTTGGTCTCCTAAAAAAATGAGTTAAAGCTCTAACTAGACAAAATCAATGATTACAAAAAAAAAAAAAGGCAAAGCCTGTCTCAGCCCATGTGGCTATCAGGCCAGTGCTTAACTCTGGTTTCTGTGGCACAAAGTGATTAGGAGTATTGCTGCTTCCCTTGGATGGGATGCTAGTCCATCGCAGGTTACCCCCCAGCTCTTAGTCAGACCTGGGGGGTACCCAAAAAAAAAACGTCCTTTCCAACCATCCGTTTGAAGAAACAGGCCAAAAGCTTAGTGAAAATAAGCATGGGGCCAAATCTTATACAAATTTTACAAAACTTCCTGTGATCTGCATTGTTAGCATAGTGGTTTGGAATCATTGGTCTGCAGGACTACAAAATTTACGAGCAGCTCATGCTGCCATCAAGTATTATTGACTATGAAAAACAATAAATGAATTATCTTTCATAAATTATGCATGCTTATTTTTTTATTTAATTCAGGTTTTTCAATTCTCGCAAGGTTTTTGTTTTCATTTAGCTTCTTTTCAAAACATTTTTGTCTCACTTTTGCATTCCTAATCATGCTGTATATCTGCACTCATAAATAAACCCCCAACTGCCGAGTGTGGATTGAGACTCTTAAAAATAAAACATGGTTATCAAAGCACCTCTTATCTCATCATGCGATGGCTCTCATGGAGATGGAAAACACTTTATGTGCATCTTAAAAGGGGCTGAACAGGCTTCTGTGAGCAACTAACCTGTGTAATTTGATAATGTTACAGGGATCCCTGCTGACTGAGCCCTGGGTGACACAACCAAGAGTTATGTATTGTGTGTCACCTCACAGGGCTACTGGATGAGATTAGATTTGTTTGAATTAAAATGGTTCCTTAACTGAATCAGGGATCCAACAGCATCCATCCCTAATGCACAAGCATTTTCATGCTTGAGGTAAGCAGGAGAGAAGGTTTAAGAGAAAAGCAGGAGAGGAGGTCTAAGAGATAAGCATGAGAGAAGGTCTAAGACATAAGTATGAGAGAAGGTTTAAGAGATGAGCAGGAGACGAGGTTTTAAAGATAAGCAGGGGAGAAGGTCTAAGAGACAATCAGGAGAGACGGTCTAACAGATAAGCAGGAGAGGCGGTTTAAGAGATAAGCTGAGAGAAGGTCTAAGAGATAAGCATGAGAGAAGGTCTAAGACATAAGTATGAGAGAAGTTTTAAGAGATAAGCAGAAGAGGAGGTTTAAGAGATAAGCAGAGGAGAAGGTCTAAGAGATAATCAGGAGAGAAGGTCTAACAGATAAGCAGGAGAGGAGGTTTAAGAGATAAGCAGGAGAGAAGGTCTAAGAGATGAGCAGGAGAGAAGGTATCTGTGGGTTACTGTGAATAACAGAGACTCACTTTTCACACCCAGTATGTAAAGGGCCCTGTGTGATGTACCTGTTGGTCTGTGTTTCGTGAAAATCCATCCTCTCTCTCTTTCTGACAGCTGTATTGGAGTGAAAGCACACAGGTTCTTCAGTGTAATTGCTCGTATCTTTCACACACTGTTAAAATGGAGGGGATCTGATGGAGACGTGACATCACTCACAGGCCTGTGTTTAATTGAGCTGGTGAGGATTGAGGATCGGCTTGAATGACTGTCGCTGCATTTGCTCACTGTGTTGAGTCTTTTACTGTGAATTCTGTCACTTTTTATTTCTGCCTTGTGAAGGAGCTTGAGCACTGCTGTCATTAAACTCCTACACTTCAGTCACCTTAATTACCTCACATGAGCCTGTGTGACATGTAACAGAATAATTAAGGCACTGTTTTGGTTCTCAGAGGCAAGAAGCATGTGTAAATATGTCAATATAACTGTCTGTTACTAATGAGAAATGAGACATACCGTAGTCTCCGTTGTGCTGACATAAAAGTGAACATACGTCGCAGAAACGCATGTCATAGACTTTAATTTGCTACTTACTGAAGTTGAATGTCGACATATGCTCGTAGGAATAAATTGAAGGCTGTGTGTTGATACTGCAGCTGTTTTCCTTTTTTGTTTTGTTTTATTCCTCTTGGCAGCTTTACTTCACTTACCCTTACTAAAGTGAATGCAAATTTAATTTTATCATTCAAACTTTGAACCTGTTAAAACTGGTTCAACTTCTTTGATATTCCTACATTTCATTGCACTAACACTGAGAAAATTTCTGAGTATGATGGATCGTGTGTGTACATGTGTATTACCCACACGTGTGTGCGCATCTGTGTTGCATGACTTTGTGTGCATACGTGTGCGATGCCATCATCCATGTCCATGGATTCCATTGGTTATGTCTAGAGCAGCCGCATTTAGGGTAGGATTACAGTCGACTGTCAGCCCATTCAATCACTCTGACCCCAGCAACAGTGTGGATTCTGTTACCCTGCACAGAGCCCAGGTTAAGGCTAGGTTTTGCATCTCCTGGAAAATCTTCGTACAAGAAAAGAGGTAAAGGGTTGATCGGTACATCAGCTCTAGTGACAGATAAGTCACTGCATCAGGGGATCTTTGGTTTGTTTCTTTGAAAATGAAAACATGGCTTTACTGTCTTTATTCACTGGCTTCATTTTACCAATGCATGAGCAGATTGATTCTCATTGTTGAAGTTATACACTGCCTGCACTGACCCTGCAAACACTTGGTGGAAGACAAAACCACACTTTGGCATCTCACTCATTCACACAGGCATACACGCAAAAAAAAAAAAAAATATATATATATATATATAAATAAATGTAAAAAAAAAAAAAAAAAAAATCAAAGGATATTATTAACTTCAATCCAGCCAATAATTATTGTTTTTCTAGATTGATTTATCTCACCAGAGTTATGTGCTGTTGTAAGTGTAATTTTCCTTGAAAAAGTAATCCTTAAATCTGCAGATAATCATGCCTATTTGAAGCTATTTGTGTGTAAATTTAGTCCTGAGCACACAGAGTGCTGAGATGTAAGACCTAAATTACTGTTCTGATTGAAATATAACAGAAGAGAAATATCACACTCATCATTCCGCCATGGAATATCCAATTAATTGTACAGATAATGGTACACCCAGTGCTGCTGAGTGGCTGACCTGCCTCCCAGGTAAAGTTAGGTTGGAAAACCAGAGCATGTTGACCGTGCAGGATCATGTTTTCAGTAGTCGGGACAGAGTGAGTGTATTTTAGCTGTCAGCTCAGCTTAATATGAGATCAGCCATACAGGACAGCTGAGAGATGAAGAGCTGAAGCCCTGTGCTGTTCTCACATGTAGGAAAAACCAGATCATTTACCCATGGGGCCTGACTGTGAGGTGTCCAGTTCAGAGCCAGAACAGCATCAGGGTCTGATCACAATCTGTGTCCTTTACATTATTGATATAAATTCAACAAAAAAATGCCATGAATGCAAGATAAATAAATAAATATATTTTTTTAGATGAGGAGTTAAAGCAATATTTTCTTGACTTTGAATCAAGGGCTTAACCCTTTAAGGCCTAATGCAAAAATCCCAGCAGAGAATCATGCTGCCATATTAACCATAGTAACCTGTATTTGGGCTGAAGCACAGCTTCTCAGCTTTCAGGAACAGTTGGAATTGTTTTCTATTGCGCAAAACTTACAGTAATTACGAAACTTTCAAAATTACGCGCATATCTGTGTCGGCAACGACATGTTCTTAAAATGCGCACATGCTGTCCCGGTTTAAATGGGTTAATATGCAGTGTGCACAAAACATTTAGCAAATGTCTCATCATGATTCCATGCCTCTGTGACAAAGAGGAGGTGTTTGAAATTTACCTCCCCAATGTACTGAACTTATCCAATGGTGTGTGATGGAGATGGGGGGGGATTTAGAGCAGTATCTGGATAAATCTGAAATCTAGGCTGACAGATTTGGGGTGATGGTGAGCAGAGGACTGGTCACAGGTTATAAGTAGGATCAGTGGAGCCCTTTGAGCACTTTTGTGATAAATGTGTGTATCTGTATGTACACTAATGCCAACAGCATGGGTGCGTGTGTGTGTGTGTGTGTGTGTGTGAGAGAGTGCGCACATGCGTGTGTTTGTGAATACAGCATGCATGCCTGCAGTATTTGTTTGTATGTGAGAGTGCATGTGTGCATGTGTGTGCTTGCTTGTGTGTTTGTGTGTCCGCATTTGCGTATACATGCTTACAGTATGTCAGCACATTGTTCATATATGCACATGCTATGCATGCATACATGAATGATTGTGTATGTGTCAGTGTCAGCAAGTGTGTATGTGCATATGTATCTGTTATATCATGTCAGGAGTGCACATGAGCTTATGCATTCAGACCCGGTTTATATCAGTAGCTTCACTGGCAGTGAAGCAGTCATTTATTCCCATGTAATGGCATCTGAAAGATGGGAATCTATGAACTTGTTTGCTCGCCGATTCTGTTCTGCTTTTTGGTGTGCCGTCCTGTGTCCCTGTACATTCAGTGGCCTGCAGCTAATTTTGGCAGGATAACTGGCACTCAATCAATCACAGGTGTCACCAGTGAGCAGTGAGGGGGGGGTTTCACTTGGCCGTGATCACCCCTCTCCTCCCTGTGTGGCGAAACGGCCAATTAAAACATCACCCTGCGGTGATCTGGCTGCAGTTGGCCTTGGCACAGTCTGGATGTAATACATGACATGGGATGCAGAATTTATTCATTTATTATTATTATGAAACATTATTAACTCTTGAACATGTTTGGCTGTGATGCTGAATCCTCAAACACTGCAATTACTTAATTTGTGTGGTCAATAAAAATAATTTTATTCAGATAAACATCATAATAATGCTTAATTATGCTGTTTACATCGTAAAACATTTGAATTTAAAATTAAACTATTACTTTGTCCTTCTACAACTGATGTTTGATCATGACTGAAGGAGCAGAATTTTTATAGCTGTGGAAATTAACAGTCACTGGGAAAGTTCTATCTAGACATCATATTTATGCTGTGGTCCTTTATCATTTATATTACCTTCTTTTACCCAATTTGATTTCATAGTTTTTTTTCTTTCAATATGAAACCCTAATGGAGTCAGTGTGGTGAATGTATTTAGAGGAGTTTTTATTCAAACTGATCAGAAGTAGCACTGACTCGCTTGGCCAACAGTTTCATTTGAAGTTACAATGTCCCCTGTCAAAACAATGTGAGCTGCGATGTAAAACTCATTTGTTAACTCGTGAGGAAAACTGCTTGTTGCCCTGGAAAATGAGGCACAAACACCAATACGGCCCCCCTTTGACCCCAATACACGACTCGTCATTGAGGCTCTGTAGGAGACTAAAAATACTTAAACTCGCTGTGAAAACACAGACGGATCATATTAATCCCAACCAGACAGTCTCCCAGATGTATGTCAAACAGGCGACCATGAATCAGGGAAGCAGCCCGACTGACTGGCTTCTCTCAGGAGTCATATGGAATTACCATCTCTGTTAACCTGGAGGACCCTCACTGACATGCACCTAACAGAAATCCTTCCATGTTTCCTCCTCACTTACCCGCTGAGCCATTTTCTGACTCCTTGAAGTGACAGTGGAGGAGGAGACAGAATTGCTCTCAAAGTATAACCTGGGGTAAATGACACCAGGTGAAATGCACTTTATGACACATCCAGGATGTTCTCACTCAAACTGGAGACAACCTAAAGCAATTATAGTGGTTGGTATGTGATTCTTCAAATTTCCTGACACTATATTACTGCATTTAGCAAGACCTGCTATTGAGAATGACAGTCGTTGTATTTCTACATGCTGAGCAGTTATATAGCCGGATATTTGCCCTGCGATTCAGGTTAAGTGTTTTGCTCGAGGCTACGACTGCAAGGCCCCTATTGGGAGTTGAGTCCACAACCTCTGAGCATCAAGCCCAGTGCTCAAACAGTTAGACTCCACTGCAGACCATAATGACCCATAAACGGTATTATATTTCTGTACACAATGTAATTTAATGAAGCTATTATATGTGCAGCTTTTGCCCTCCATTAGTACAGCATTAGAGGACATTACAGAGCTACTCCCCCCCTTGGGTTTCCCTCCATGAGGAACACGGTGGACTTTGCCACCTCCCTCTGACAAAAATATTATAGTCCAAAGTCTTTTTTTCTCTAAATGAGAGTATTTTTGTAGTTGCCCTTATATTGTAATAAGGAAGTTGGCCTATGTTCCAGTTACGTGACATCTGAAAATCCTGAAGTCAAAATAAGGAACAGAATGATGGATAGATGTAGCAAGATGTCAAATAAATTTAATTTTTTTTCTGGAAACATGGCCTTCATTTAAATCAGGGGTCTCAAAATGGTCCGTAAAACGGCCAAGGGACTGCAGATTTTCAATCCAACCAAGCAGAAGCACCGACCGGTTTGGGACCCTTGTTTTACATAAACCTTTCTCCTTCCTTTTTTGACAGACCCGTTAGCTGTGTTCAAGTAAAGAAAGACACCAGTGTTGTTCACCAAATCACTCAGTTTCAATGTTCCCTCCTCATTTTTGCCGTGATTGCCTCACATGCGTCGCGGAGTGGAGGATGTAAAGGGGATGCTCCTTCTAACAGGTGGTGAAAATTTATTGATATCCTGACCCATACGGCTTTGTCTCTGCTGGGGCCATCGTTTTATATGTTTCTGTTAGCATTCAATGATACAACACTGTTTGGACCTGGAGGGAATGAAAACTAGTGTTTAAAGTCAGTGCATACTGGTACAGTTTTGAGATGGTAATTGCTTTAAAAAAGAATCTTGCAGTATGTCAAATGTAATTATGCAGTTTTTATTTTTCATTTGTGAGTACCATTTTACTGGACTGGACTTTCAGTCTTTATAGGCTACAGAAATGATTAAAGAGTTTTTATATGCTCTATAACTGGAGTTCCTAATCTTAGTTTGGGGTTCCCACTGTGTTTGCTAGTTTTTGTTCCAACCACAATTACAATTGTAGGACTTTAACAAGCTGTTAATATGTGCTGATTTGGTGCATTTCTTGTTTAGAGCAGTTATTTTTCCTCCTAAGCAACATTTTGACAGAAATACCCATGGACGCCATAAAGAATTATAGACCCTTGCACATATTGTACTTCCTTCAATATTACAAGTAATTGCTGGTAATATTTTTTTAAACTGATCAAATTCAACACTGATGAAAATCAGTAAGCTCCAAATTTGGTTCCTGAACGCTAGTGTTTTAAGCTCTTTATAAGTAACTTGCTTGACCCCGTCACTCACAGATGTTAAAAAGGGCACCAGGGCAAAGAGCGGAGCAGAGGACCCAAAAGCAGGGACGTGGATTTTATGAAATAAAGAGTGAGGGTAAAACCAAAAAAATACACTTCAGGATAACACAAAGGGAGAGCACACAACAAAAAAGGGGAACCAACTAAGACTACCTGCCTGTGTGGGGAGAAAGTAAGCTATAAATACAAAGGGAATGTATAATTAACTAAAAGGAAACAGGTAACATTAAGTAAGATGCAGAAATTGGGTGTAATAGATTAATTGGTGAAGGGCAGGTAGCCAGGAATTGGAATGCTAACGGGGGGGCTTTACACATTAATTACATGACACGAGACAGATTTGAGTCCTAAATCATTTGTTTGCACAATAAATGATTTTATGTTTAATTTCCACGGGCAAGTGTCACTTAGTTTTTACCTGTTAGGAACCAAATAACTCTTCAGTTTGATAGATCAAATATTTTCCCAATTTTAATGCAGTTGTTTCCAATGTATAACTGTGGTTATGGAATTTTTTATTCCTCATAGCATGCATTGATATTTAACTCAACATGTGGCTTGAGAGGATAAATAATTGCTCACATGAGATGCATCAATGAAGACTAATTAAACTCTTATTAAAATCTTACAATTGCAATTTTGTTTCGGACTAAAACCAATGCAGGCCCCCTGGACTGTGTTTGGGAACAACTGCACTGTAAGATCAAAATGTAATGTTTTTAAAAACTGTATTTTGTCTCGTACACTGTGCAGTACGCAGAAGTGCTAGGGGATTCCCTGCTGTGATAGTTTAGCAGCTGCAGATTAAACAGCCCCGATAAAGGGTGTAAATTTTAACAGTCACTCTGTCAAGTCATATCAGAATTTATCTTCCTCAGTGCAGAAAGTCTCAGGCTTGCTTTCTTAAAGTCCTTGAGTGAGCAGATGTTGCAATGGGAATGTCGCCAGGGTCAACCAGAAGAAGAGCTGTCATATCTAATTTCATAAATTCAGAAATTTCTCTCTCCCTCCGTCTTCTGTTAAACAATGTTACTCATGCACACTCATCATGCAATCTTCAGTAACATTGCTGCCATTGTAACACTGACAGTTCCAGTACGTATTTGGAGCAGTAACTGAAGTTAGTGTGAGGCAGACTGACCCAGTGAAAGAAGCAGCTGCCTGTTGTCCAGTGAGCTCTTATTGAGATGGAAATGTCACTTTGTTTTCATTGCACTTTTATTGGATTTCATATCGCTCCTGTTGTGCCAGCTGGTGTTCAGTGTCACTGCTTTGTGACCAAAATGTTTTCCGAAGCCAATTATCCCTCTGTGCCGCATTAATCATGGGCCACAAACTCGCACTCAGCGGAAGAGGAGAGATCAAAATTTGAAGCGTTAAATTCAGCGAAGCGTGAGAATTTGTGTGCTGCTGCACACGTTACACGGTTTATTTCACAAGTGAGTTACGCAAATTATGGCAACCTGCAAACTATTAATTAAAACAACGCAATCATCCATCTACATCTAATTCTGTTGAGTCTAGTACTCCGCTTGCTTAGTGTTGTTTGGATTGAAAATCTTTTGGCAGCTTCCACTGTTGTTGTGTGATGTCGCCGTCGCAGAAGTGGCTTCTGTGAATATTTCCACTGATGGTGTGAAAGCAGACCTGTTCTTCAGTGCTGAAGGATGGAGCCTGTGAACACTTCACCATACAAGATGAAAAGCTCATTGTTTACAGAGAAGGAATACTGACTGCTTGGTTTGGAATTGAAGGGGATAAAAGAACTCTCCGGAAAGTTGCCCGCCTCCTCCATCCCCTCTATGAGATGGCAGTCATTGAAAGCTGTAGGGAAGGAATAATTGGTTATTATATTGGGGGAGTATGGAGGGCTGCCCTTGGTGGGACCTGCTTTTAATAAGTAGCCAGAGGCTGTGGCCATGCAGCATAATGGCAGGAGGACAGAGGTGATGTCAGTTGGCAGAGAAGAGGAGCAGTTGGGTTTCTCACAGCTGGGTAGGTAAGATTAGATCCAATCAGATCACTAAGCAACCCTGGCCTTGACGAAAATGCACCTCAGACAATGCATCTGCTCAACTTGATTGGCTGTGTTTGTGGTTGGTTCACAGCTCGCGGTTGGTGTATGCAGTAACCAAAATCGGTATCACCTCCACTTCTCTTTCCAACTAATGTTTTCAGTATCCTGGCTTTTTTCCTTCATTTTATGCAAGTTCACTTTACAAGAACTTTCATGATGCATGAATCCATATTGATTATACAATCCCAACTGGGAAAAGGTTTGGACAGGAGCAAAGATGGACTGAGGATCACAAATTTCCCCATAAATGCATAAGAAATTCAATGAAATGTTGAAAAAAAAGTAAAAATTAAAAAACCATGTTCCTCAGCATAAGCTTTGGAAGGAATTCGATATTTCACACTCCAAAATGCTGAACCAAAGTCAAATATTCAAGGAATCTGGAGGAATTGCTGTGGTTTTCGTCATCTTAATAGGACCCCTACTCAGTTGAGAAGGTCCACCTCAGGCGATTTATCCTGATTAACTCATTCCCATTGTTGTGAGTGGTTAAAAGGAATAGAGAGCATGTGTGTATTGTTTTTGAAAGGGTCTTTGTTGCCCTGTAAGTTATGCTCAATGTCATCAGATTGTTTCTCAGTGGTATTTTAGAAAGACCCCTCTCCTTCCTGCTTTACTTGGCTATGACTTTCATGAACAAATTTACCTTAATTGAGTGCCATCATTTAAGATTTCATGAATTATGTAAACAACTAAACATGCAATCTTCTACTAAAAATATTTTTGGCACATTTATTATTTTTTTTTGTGTTTCTACACCCAGGAGGGCTAAATCCAAATCCTCATCAACTGCAGCTTCTGTTGGTGTTTATGTTTCAGCATTTGGCGATAGTGTCTGGAAATATTCCAAAGGCCAGAGATGGTTTTGAAGAACCGCTTAATATGCATGTATATCCTCATTGACTGAAGATACTGAAGTTTGATATATGGCTCAAGACTAAGATGCAATGTGGAAAAATTCTGCTTAATCTTGGTTGGTGTGTGTTCTTGAACTTTCAAACAGAGCCACTTCCACAACAGAATGATCTTGAAAGGTGTTATGCTGTGGGTTACATTTCCTGTAATTCTGGGCATCTCTCACAGTTGAAAAGGTTAAGCCATCATGACATAAAGGTTGCACCTGTCCCTCAGAGATCATGTCGGATCGCTTCTTTTCATAAACTGTGTTAACATAGTGTTCAGCTCCTTCACATGGTAAAAAGACCACCTGTGTTTAAAGATGGCAGGTAGTGAGATGTGCTTGTCCTGAAGGGCTGTCTCAGAGACTGTAACCTTTCTCTATGCATTAGCCCCCTTAATTAGTCATTGCTTTAGTGAAATACATATTTGATGTATCTGCTGAGAGGAGAGCAGGTTGTAACCATCTATTAACCTGAAAAAAAAAAAAAAACCTTTTAAAGCATTGCAATGTCAATGTGATGAAAGCCTAGGTCAGGATTGGGAAATAAAACTTTTTACCAATAAAAAATAATGGTAAAATTACAGTTTCATTTCAATTTACCGCAAAAAAAAAACAAACAAACAAAAAAAGTTGATGGAAAATAATGACAGGAATTTATTTGTATGGGGTACTTAACACTGCAGGCAAAATTACAAATTTAATTTGTTTGAAAGTTAAAACCGGCAAAAGAATGTCATTCTGTTTCAACTGAAAAACTTTATAATTGTGAACATTATAATTCTAAGCATTTCTCTCAGTTTACGTCCCCCCCTGAGTAAAATCTGACTGACACAAGAAAGTGAACAAAATGAAATCGTAATTTTAGAGTAAGCTGGATGTGAGGCATTTTATGTACATACGCTTAACTGGATGTACCTAATACTTTGCTCCGGTCATGCCAGTTCAAATATCAAAATAAAAAGAAATTTCAGGTTTAAATTTGAGTGAAGATGATTACTTTTCAATTATTTTTTAGTATTTCAAAGAACTATCTTTATTTTAATGTATGCAGGCCTTTTTATGCTTGATTATAATCTTTGGATTAATGAAAGAGGTATTTTGTTGATATGACACTTTATAGATTATAGAAATGTATTGTGTCTTGTGTGTTAACTAGTAAAACTTTACATAGCAATTCAATTAGCACTAATGTTGGCAAGGCCTGTTTCTCAAAAGCACTGCTCTTTTTCCTCGAGTTTGAACTTTAAATTAGAGCCCGCCTACAATCTGCTAATATAAAAAGAACCATTAAAAATACAACTGGTATATTAATTATGCCTTTGTGAACAAGGCTTCCACATAAAGTAGCATGCTGATTTTATGGCTCTTCCTGTATAATTAAAGAAATGTCTAATCATTGTAACAGCGGTGGTGTGGTTTAGCAGGTAATTAGCAGGATGGAGAGCAAAAAGTTGCTACATCAGTCCTCAGATGCCCCTTTACAGCACATACATCAGCGGGGCTGTATCCACATGCTCTGGGTGCATTACTGGATACAGAGGAAATGTACAGGTTGTTGAAATAGGTGGGGAAGTTCCAGAGAGGATAAATCATTCATTTATTTTGATTTGAATGAGATGAATGGGGCAAAAAAAAAAAACTTTTTTGTCATGGAGTTATGAGGAAGGTTGAAATCACTCAAACTATCAAGATGGAAAGATTGAATCTACCTGGTGATTTTTTAAATAACTGCAGAACAGAGCTGTGGCCTTGTAAGACCCCTGTTGAAGCAAGACCTACATTTCTTTTAACTCTTATCTGCTGAATCATATTCGCTGTGTAGAGCATAGATTCAGGAGGCAATGTGCTGTATTAAAGACGTACAATAAAACCCCTCATATAAAACAGGTTTGATCAATAGAAGACAAATTACATTTTATGGGAAAGACAGCCACTTGCATTGACTTGGCTCATGATCTGCAGATTTTTAAGGCTCTATAATATGACACACCATCACTCATTTTTAGATCAAAGATATTTTCTCCTTCTTTTTCCACTGTTGCTGGGAATTCGCTGTATGAATCACTGTTAATCATTTTCACTCTCTACGCCACCTCAGTGGATTTGCAATGAATCAAGTCAAGATGGGCTTGAAGGGTGGACTTTTAGGTTTAATTTAAGGGTTCATCCAAAAAGCTGGTATGTGCTGTGTAGGAATTACAACCGTTTTTATGGCCCTCCCAGTTTTAGGGGCTCAAAAGTATTTGGGCAAACTATCATAATCATTAATGAAAATTTTTGATACTTGATAGCAAATCTTTCACTGTCAATGATTTGCTGAAGCCTGGAGTCCATAGTCACCACCAGATGCTGGGTCTCTTCTCTGAAGATGCTCTGCCAGGCCATCACTGCAGCTGTTTTTCTTCCTACTTATTCTTGGGGAATTTTGCCTGATTTACTTTGCCATTCTAGAACATTCCATTGTGGTTAATTATTTGTATTTCCCCACAGAAAATATTCACATGTAAAAATATCCCTTCAGCCTCTCATTCCCATTAGACCCCACCACCAGTCTTTTGTGATTATTTATGTTGTAGCCTGCATAACAAAAGTGAAAATAAAGGGAGGAAAAATCGATATGAATGATACGTGAGTGAACAGCTCTGCTGCCTGGGATTGATTCCCATGCCGCTACCATTAAGCAACAGCATTTCTGTTTGCAAGCGAGGTCTTTAAAATGAAAATTACACAGCACCAGCTTTATTTATTAACACCTTCGTTTTTTTTTTTTTTTTAAATATATATATAAATTTGGCATCTCCAATCCCACCCGAATCTGGAATGCCCAATTGGAGAACTATGTACAAGGCTTGCTCATATGCGACCCCCTGTTGCCAACTCAGGAGAGTGAAGACAGTTCGCGGCTCTCCTCCGAAGCACGCGCCTGTCAGCCACTGCTTCTTATACACTCATTGGTTGAATCCTTGCAAGTTCAGAACGAGGGCGGAGGATACCCGGACATGACCAGGCTTAGAATCTTCCTGACGAGCGCCTGTCTGGCCAACAGGAGGCGCTTAAGCAACGAACAAAGCAACCATTTCTTATATAACCCAGGCCCATCCCAATTTGCATCCCTGTAGTGCAATGGCCAATTGTGCGCTACTCTGAAAAAGCTGCCGACCACTGCCGGTTGGTACAACTGGGGTTCAAACCCGCACCGTGATAGTCACTTCTGCTTCGCAATGCGGTACTTTAACTGAGTGAGCTATCCGGCAGCATTAACACACCTTCTAATGGATAGATCAACCAACTGTGTCGCAAACGCATTTATTGGCAGAGTGCAAAAATTCCAAACTGAGCCAAGGCAATTAAAATGCTGTTTGTGATGGACGAAATAGCAAATAATGTTGCTGCCAAATGCCTTTCCAAACGCACAAAAATGCCGTCCATTCTCCCCATTCTCTCTGACAGAAAGCACAGAAAACTCCTAAAACGCTTCTGGGCTGCCTGTAGACTAGCCTTTTCGTCTGTGACTTGTCTGCATCACAATGTCACACATTTGCATGATGCTAGCCTAAAGGCTAGTTTTGCAGGGCCTCAAATACAGCTGGAGAGGAAGCCTGGAAGAGTATAGTTAATTTGCATTGCTATGTTGAGAATATGCCATTTTCTTCCATGTGAAGGCAAATTCCTTTTTATGGACTTCCTTAGAAAGGCAAAGTGAAGAACCAATATTTAAAATTTATTTTCACCATTGTGTCTCTGCAGTAAAACCCAACGTTTTATTGTGTTCCCTTTATTTGAAAAAGCACTGCTTTCTGAAAGCAGTGATTGACCAATCACAGTGGAGTGGGCTTTTAGGTACGGGGCCTTAAAGGAGACATAGAGTGGTTCAACGGGGTATTTATCCTTGTTCTGTGATGTGACATATAGACAACAGAATTTTGGTGGGGTCTGTAATGCCTCAGAAGCTTCCTAAAAACCTCTCTCAAAAAGCTATGTTAGGGTGGGGGGTTTTGAATGCATTGTTTTGCACCTATTTGGCAACCTTTCGGGCTTAAATGGCAACCTCATTATGAAATGGAAGCACTTGACGCTGATTAGCTGGCTTTGCTGCCACTCAAAAGGATGTAACTTCTCCCAGAGCGGTAGGGAAAATGGAAAACACTTGCCGGCTTCGGAACACGGACAGACCAACTTTATGCAGCTATGGCATATTCAGAGATTCAGCCTTATATGTTTGAGCCCGAATTGGATGAGGACACTGAATTGGAGGAAGAACCAGTCCAGCAAAAGCTAGATTTAAATGTTTCTGAATGGTAAGTGTTTTTGAATGTTTTTTTTTTTTTTCAAACGTAATAACCAGCTAGATTCAGGCTACTTCAGAGCTGCCAAGGCTTATGCATTCGGAGTGAGTCTCTCGCATTGACGTTCCTGTGCCGTAGTCAGCAAGTATTCAATCAAAGCGCACTGAAGAAATTCATTTGCGGAATTTAAGTCCTTGTGCAATAAGTTAATCCGTTTCACATGCATCATGGTGGATTTCCCCACTAGTGACTCAGAAATCGATTATGACTCTGGAATTCTCACGCTTCTCTTTACTGAGGGATTGGAAGCAATGGAATTGCATAAAGACGTGTATGCAAATTATTTTGAAGGGGAGGAAACGGAATGAGAGTGGGGGGCAGTGAGATACATGTGACGTCATGTATCCGTTTTAGTCATTTTTAAAAGAGGAATTTCTATGAAACGGAGATGTTCAGAATGTCTAGCACTTTTCATATGTTCTTGAATGCGGGTAGACTACCGTTATTCAACATAGACGAGGTAAAAATGGTTTTTGATTCTATGTTTCCTTTAAGGAGACAGGAGCTAAAATAGCCCATTACAGGCTGAGTGAGCCTGAGTTGCTGGGCGCAAATGCTGTGCAGCTGTAACTAGGTGCTATTCAATCATAAAACATTTTGAAATATTTGCCAATAGACCACAAAAATTAAAATATTAAGCAAGGAAATGGGCATTATGGACTATTTTACTTCATATTGCTTGAAACTGCATCATTAAATTTAAAACAAGATGGCATGAAAACGACAAAAAACAAAAGGCGTAATTGCCAATCAGATATGCACGAAGCTGTCATATTCTTTTGTTGTAATCTTGTTCGCTTTTTACTTGTATTAATTCTTAGACAAAGGGTTGCATTGAATTTTCTAAAACTGGCAATGTTGGGTTGCCATGGAGCTACTGTTACTTGAGTCAGACGGCACACCTATGAGGAGGTATTTTGGCTGCACTGTGGGAGTGGAACTGGGGTGCTGCAGGGTCCCTGTTAGCTTTCTGGAGGGGAAATGGCCTGAGGATTACACTTTTAATTAGCTTTGGCCTAAACATGGGAATTATGAGCTGTGGTCCATCCTTTCCAGAATGCATTTCCTGTGGGATTCATTTGCTGACCCAGCCCTCCTGCAGAGAGAGAGAATTAATTCGCTCTGGTTTGGCTTTTGCTGCATTCTACAAAGGCTGTGGAAAAGCATACGGACATTTTAATTTGTATGGAAGGGGCAAGGACTAATACCACTCTGGTGGGGGGGGGGGGGGTGATTACATTTGCAGGCTGATAGTCGTTAGTTATTGAAAACTGAAATGTGCTTGCACTAATTCTTCCAGCAGAATTCAAAAATTAACAAAAAAAGTAATTTAAATGAGTTTTTCTTTCATTGTGCTATATTCCCCATCCATCTCCACCCCCGAATATGTCTTGTGTTTGCAGCAGCTGGCAGGGAATCGATTGGGTGTGAGAATTCCCACTCCTTTTCTCTCCTAAAATTAGGCTCCTGTTGGTGAGGAAGCCAACACACGAGTGAGCGAGGGAGACTCCACCTCCTCAGGGGGCCATGGCAACTGTCACACGCCAAAGCTGCTGCCACATGAATGGCACTAACGCTCAAAAACAATTATCCATGCTCCACGGGCGCCGAGGATGCACTTCCAGAACCCTTGATCATTTTTTTCTGCTCTTCCTCTCCCTGGCTGTCAGTCAAACACTACTCTTCCCTTCGGCTGAATGAGCCCTTCATCATGTGGCATTCATTACTAGCCTTTTCAAACACAGCTCCTGTTTCGGAGAGTGATTTACCTTAGGTTCTTGATGGCAATATTTAGTTAAAAAATAACAGTAAATGAAAAAATTATTGATTCAGTGTGGCATTTATAGCGAAAAATGCGCAATCGCAATTCTGAAAAAAATGTCTCACGATGGAAAATGCTAATTAAATCAAAAAGGAATCATTTGAAAAACTCATTAACTGCATACTGTATTGAAAGCAGTACAACAACACATAATTATTTGCTTTGATTACCTCCGCCAAGGACGTTATGTTTTTGCATCCATTTATTTCGATAACCATGTCACTTCGTTCCGTTAGTCGTCTGTCTGTCTGTTTGTGTGTCTTTCTGTTTGTCTGTTGGCTGCATAGATTTCAACCAAACTTTGCAGGATGTTACAGTAGCACAAGAGGAACAAGTGATTCAATGTGGGCATATCTAGGACAAAGTACAGCTGAGATTTAAACCAATGTTCAAATCCAGCTATGCTGGCGGAGATTTGAAGTCTCAAGTCAGACACCAGACGATTTCGACAACGGTCCGCTAGGCGAGAGTCATATATTTGTTTGTCTGACTTGTGCAGGATATCTCAAAAACAGTTGGATAGATTTTAACCAAACATTGCAGAATGTTAAAGTAGCACAAGAGGAACAAGTGATTAAATTTTGGCTCAACTAGGCCAAAGTACAGCTGAGATATAGGCCAAAGTTCAAATCCAGTTATGCTGGCGGAGGTATGGGGTCTCGCGAGACCAGCTCTAGTTTCAATTGTTTTTATTGAAAATTTACTCTGAGTTCAAAAGATGATTGCAGCAGACTCCAAAAAAAGTTGATGCTGAGCCAACTTAGGACTAGTAATGATGTGACAATTTGCAATTTAAAGGTGATGTGAAAACGGAGCCAGAGCCATAAGTCCACACCCAGGGGCGCATTAGCATCGCCCACCCCTGCCCCTAAGTGCTTGAGACATTACATACAGTATGTAGGCCCACCCCATTTAAAAAAAAAAAAAAAAAAAAAAACTTGATACAAGGTCATCTTAGGCTCTGTGCCATTTATTTATCTAATGAATTCAACATTAACTTTTGCAAATGAGTCAACATACACTCACTCAATCTCTCTCTCTCTCTCTCACACACACACACACACACACAATTACATCTGCATAATACTTCACTTAGGCTAATAATGACTGTTCAATAAACAAATCAACAAATCAAACATATTGTAGGCAAATCACTGATTAAACTAACAGTCAGAAGTCTGTATCAAACTTAATACAAGGTCATCTTTGGCTCTGTGCCATTTAATGTAACAAAGGTTTAATTGTTCCATTTCATATTACTGTTGTAAACATTTAAAGTTATGTTCTACGGAACAACTGATGAAGAACTGACCTACCGAGTCTTGGTATAAACAAAATCTAAATGGGCTTCTCAGTACCAAAGCTCTAAGCACTCAGCTTCATTTTGATATTGTTAAGAGGAGGGCAAGCTCTGCAAAATTACCCCCTGCGTGAACAAGACTTATGTCAACAGGCTAAAGTAGCAGTTTAGTTTTAGTTAACACTTATGTAGGAAGGTAAAAGTAATGTCAGCCTTGTCAAGCGATTATTTAAGTAACACCTAAGGTTACTGACTGCATGTAGTTCGCTAGCCAAACCTAGTCTGTGCAGTCACTTACAGCTAGAGAGAGCTAAGTATGCAGTAACCACTCATAAGAATGGAGGAACGTGTCCTGCTGCTACCGGATTTTTTGACGGCATATTATAATGGCTGGCAAATGATAACCTTACCGATCTTTTCTGTGGATGATACCGTTAATAACTGAGTTATGTTATTATTGTCAGGCGATTATGTACTCTGCTGACCGAATGTTACATTAACGTAACGTTAGCAGCTGAATAGCCAGCCTGAACAGCTAACATAGCAAGCTATGAATGTAATTCTGGTGACAAGCACGTGGTTTTGCCCATTTAAATTTTCCAATCAGACAGCTGTCTGTTTTTTACAGCAAGTTGCGTGACCGTGCTGCAAAAACAGTTGTACGTACTTGTCGCCAAAATTACCTTCATTCTCAAAAGAGTTCTGAAATGCCGCTCTCGCTGGAAAAAAAAATTACCGTTGCTGAGTGCCAGTGCATAGACCTATTTATTATTAAATTATTCTTCTGCTCTGAATGTAGCCCATTATTTTGTCACTGTTAGTTTGCATGGGGGAGAGAAGTGGTGTCTTCAATTGTCACTTGATTATTCTTAAATTGGAAAATGTGTTAATAACAGAAAACCATTGAGAACTAGCCAGGACTAATTGATGTCAATAAAGGGATGGATCTTTGCCTCCGAATTTCCCAGGCTAGCGCCGGCCTTGTTGTCACTATTGGCTATGCGTGTCGTTGTCTTGTATGTCACTTTTGTCTAAGCTGCGTGATGGATATAGATAGGCTATATGGCGTGATTTTGTTACACTGTATCAACATTAGAGATGGGACCTCTCGGTGTCGCACGCACCATCCCCACCACTTTTACCACCAGGTGTCACTGTTGTGCAGCGTCATGTGCGTTACGGTGTTCATTACTGTCATATTTTTCTCAATTTTTAGAGGCCCCCCATGGTGGAGGCCTCGGGCTATAGCCCAGGTTGGCCCACTCATTAATGCGCCATTGTCCACATCGTGCAAAAGCGCCATCAAGTTTTCTGGGCTGGATGTTATCTTAGATGGACAGTAATACAGTGGGAGCCAGTTATGTGGTTAGGGACGTCCCTACATTTTCCAGCAAGACGACAACATGCCACACCAAACTGAACCACATCATTGCCTTAAGCAGAAAGTGCTCATGCTAGGTAGACTTATCTGACGTCCTGATCTATGTCTGATTTAGAGTCTATGGTGCATTATGAAGGAAGATACTTAGTTACAATGGCCTTGTACCACTGTGCAGCTGAAGACCTGCATTATGGAGGAATGGGGGAAATTACGCTTGTTAGGCTGGACCAACTAGTGTCATCAGAGCCCAGGCACATAATGAGTGTGATTTGGAAGACCATAGTAATATTACAAAGTGCTAAACAGAATGCAGTGCCAGCATTTATGGACTTTATTTCTGTCGTCAAATTGTATGTATTCAACAAGAAATTCAATTCACGTTAGAACATCAAATAACACGCTGTTGAACTGTTTTCCTTTTTGATTTTATTCACATCTTTCACGATGTGCCAACACTTTTGGAATTTAGGTTGTAAAATTTGATGAATTGCTGAAGGTTGCCTCTCATATTATGATTAATTGCTCACTGTAACTACGCCATTTCTGAGCTGGGAATTATGACATCCAATATTTCCATTATAGGCTATATTAATTTGGCATGGTTTGAATTTCTTGAATAACGGTGACTATGGATGTCGTTGAGCTCATATTATGCAGAGGTGAGTGCAGCCAGAAGTAAGATGTAAATAAGTAAATCCATCGCAAAATTAATCCTGATAATCAAGTCAACTAAATATGCTCACTTGGTTGCCCTTGATTGGGCTGGATTAAGAATCACAGAATGGATGATATTTTTACTATTTTCTTGCATTTGAGGTTATCCTCACACATATTGAGTGGATGCCTATTTTTGTGCTCTGCTCTTTTAAAATCACCATCATGACTTTTTGTTGAGTTTACTTCTCATCATCTAATTGTTGAAATTAAATCAAAGATGAAGA
Source organism: Gymnothorax javanicus (assembly GCA_029692085.1). NCBI lineage: Eukaryota > Metazoa > Chordata > Actinopteri > Anguilliformes > Muraenidae > Gymnothorax > Gymnothorax javanicus. Next base: position 12,919,175 of record CM056205.1, read on the forward strand.
TTAGAAACACTTTAATGCAATTGTGAGTTAGGCTGATTGAAAAAAAAAAAAAAACAAAGCGCATCCAAACGAATGATTGTCATCTTACCTTGACAAGGAGAACTAACAACACCTGATAGTGTGGAGTGTTTTAGGGGTGAAGGTATTGTTCATCACGAAAGATGATTGCGAATAAGTCAGGACTAATAAAAGTTGTAAAGGGGTGTTCTGTGCCCACCCAATTCTCAGTTCTGGCTATGCCACTGGGGCACAGAGGTTTGAAAATTAGAGTGAGCTTAATTTAAGTATTGCAAGGGCTGCATGATTTTTACAGGCTGAAGTGATAATTCCAATGATCAATAAACATGGTCATTTTAATACATAAAAATGAAATTATACGCTACAAAATACTCAGAAATAGCAGCAATAACCTGCATGTTTCTCAATTTTGTACTTTGATGTTTTGCATTCACTGAGTTTGTCATTACTTTTCCAGCAGTCAAAAAATGTGTTTTTTATGTTTTTTCATACATTTTTTCTGTCAATATTTTCCTGTCATTCATTTTACAATTGCCCCCAGAAAGTAGTTTGCTCAACATTTAGTCATATTTTCTTTGTAAAACTCATTTTGATTGATTGGCTAATAGAAGTATTCTCATCAGTCAATAGAAAGAGATGAAACTGTATGAGAGTTTTTTTTTTTTTTTAATGGGATGATTGATCAAATTTATGTTTTTACAACGATTGCATTTTAGTTCTGGGCAATCCCATTGATTTTTCCTAATTATGTTTAAGCATATTTAGGGCATATGAAATTTATCAAGACAGAGGGCGTTTGCATGAAAATTTTCTGTATGAAAATGCTCATTTAAACCCTTCTGAATCTGCTCTAGCCTGAAATTTGTGAAGCTTTTAAAAAGAGGTTAAACTTGTAAGCCTGTCTCTATCTCTACTATCTAGATTACTGTACTATTCATAATGCATTATAATCAAAGGTAGACAGCTAAAACAATGTCATGGGTAGATTTGCATATTTCACTCATGCAGCAATTTGGGAATAAAGCTAATGAATAATGTAGAATTTTACTAGTTTGCCATTAATAATTTGGATATGTTTTATGCACTCGTGTTGCTACTTTGCTTCCCTTACATTCTCTTTAATGCAGTTGGCCTACTAACTAATCATGTGAGTCCATTTGTGCCTTGTGGTGCCAAGTATTTAATAAAGTTTTTTTTATATAAAAACCTTTATCTACCTTTCAGCATTCGTGGTGCTTTTTAAAACATGCAAGTGTCCCACACCATATGCACTAATGCATCCCCATCAGAGATGCTGGCTTTTGAACTGAACGCTGATAACAGGAGGGGTGGTCTTTCTCCTCTTTAGCCTGGAGGACACGACGCCCATGATTTCCAACAAGAATGGCAAATTTGGACTCGTCTGACCACAGGACACTTTGCCACTTTGCTACAGTCCATTTTAAATGAGCCTTGGCCCACAGAACACGGCGGCACTTCTGGATCATGCTCAACAATGGCTTCCTTTTTGCATGATAGAGTTTTAGGTGGCATCTGTGGATGGCACGGCGGACTATGTTTACAGACAGTGGTTTCTTGAAGTATTCCTGGGCCTATTTAGTAATGTCAATGACAGAATCATGCCGGTGAGTGATGCAGTGGCGTCTGAGGGCCCGAAGATCACGGACATCCAGTAAAGGTCTTCGGCCTTGTCCCTTATGCACAGAGATTTTTCCAGTTTCTCTGAATCTTTTGATGATGTTGTGCTCTGTCAATGATGAGACCTTCAAAGCCTTTGCAATTTGAAATTGAGAAACATTGTTTTTAAAGTATTCAACAATTTCTTTACGCAAGCCTTCACAGGTTGGAGAGCCTCTGGCCATCTTTACTTCTGACAGACTCAGCCTCTCTAAGACATCCCTTTTATAGCCAATCATGTTACACACCTGATGCCAGTTAACTTAATTACTTTCTAAATGTTCTTTCAGCTGATTCTCTTATACATTAATTGCTTTTTCAGCCCTTTTTTGCCTGTGTCCCAACTTTTTTGAGACTTGTTGCAGCCAGAAAATTTGAAATAAGCTCATTTTGTGGATAAAAATGTAAAATGTCTCAGTTTCAACATTTGAAATGTTATCTATGTTCTATTGTAAATAACATATTGGCTCGTGATCTGAAATTCATTGCATTTTGATTTTATTCACAATTTACACTTCGTTCCAAGTATTTCGGAATTGAGGTTGTATGTATATATATATTTTTTTTTTTTTTTTTTTTTTTCTACATTGTGGCGAACCACCAAAAGAGCAGGCACAGATTGGGCAACTGGTTGGCGAGAGTCCCGCCCACTGGATGGTAATTTTATTTACAGAAATGAACCAAAAAGACAATAGGCTTTGTGAACCTGAAGACATTTTAGGGAATTAGCAATCAGAGCAAACATCTATCAGGTATCCTTGGTTTATAGGAACACCTCAAAGTTGGCCATGAAAATCCCACCAGAAAATAAATGAAGAATTGGGATGGCAGTGTCAGCCAACAGAATTAAGTGTTTTTGAAAATCTGTGAGGATCTCAAAGATGCCATGCATACTAGAACACATCTTGGTGTCCTGAGCCAGAAGAGTGGGAAGCAGGAATAGTCTTTGCTGGCCACAGGAAGTGTTTGAAAACTCTTTGAGATCTGTTACAGATGGTATTAAAACACCAGTATATTAAATTTTTACTACTAATCATACCTGCCAGCATAGTATTTATGGGAGACAGTATTAGTGGAGCCCACATTCTCTAAATAAAATATGTTCAGCTGTTGCATCAGTCATTTTAGATGCTGGAGGTGTGATTGATGTGGTAGAGGAAGTGCTGTGCCATATCTTTTAGGCTCGCTTGATTAGCGCTCTGGAAGGTGTGATTATAACTGCGAAATGCATCCTGGAAATATGCAAATGCTTTTGCGCTCAGCCCTTTTCAGCTCCCACTATGAGCTGCAGAGCCTCTGTTTATAGGACTCATTTGATTCAATCAACCACTTGCCACTATTTATTGAAAATTTAAACTAACCTACGTTCAAATGAGGACTAAAAAGCCACTTGCGGTGCCGTTTGGCGCAGAATTGCATTTGTGGTTATTTTATATTTTTCATTATATCTCATGAAACTTAAAATAAGTCATCTGAAAGGTCCATTTGCTGTTATCTAGATGTGGCTAAATATTGAGTATCGATCCCCCCTGTCCAGCCATGGGGACTCCTCTAACTGCTTGAGCACTGTTGTTCATGTGCTTAACCCATTGTCTGACTGGTTTTTAACCCTTTCCCTCCAGACATTGCCTGCACCGGGTTCCACAAAATAAAACTTTTTGGTCGCACTTTAGATGAAGTGTTGCTCATAAAGACTTTAAACAGCATGTATAATGCCTTCATAAATGAGACATAATGTCTTCATAAATCATACATAAGCAAATGTCATGCTTTGTAAAGGGTGAAATAACACATCCTTACTCAGCATGTGATGCCAGATGTGACAATGACAATGTCACTCAGCTAAAAATGTCACCCTTTATTGCATTTAGCCACAAGCTAAATGACATTGTCAATTATATCACATCTGGCATCACATGCTGAATAAGGATGTGTTATTTCACCCTTTACAAAGCATGACATTTGCTTATGTATGATTCATGAAGACATTATGTCTCATTTATGAAGGCATTATACATGCTGTATGAACTCTTATGAGCAACACTTCACCTAAAGTGTGACCAACTTTTTTATTTCTCTTTGATCAATTGAGAACAGGACATTGTTTCCATGTTGACTGTCAGGTTGAAAGTGACCTATCTAGGACCTCAAATATATGTACTAATCACTACTTCAAATTTAACCCAGGAGCGTTGTGCTCAGTTGTTTGCCGAAAGAAAAGCTGATATGAAGTTTCTCAGGAAAGCTCAGGAGGGACAGGGCTCATACTCTTTTTTTTCCCCTCTAAAATGTTCTCAGTGGCTCTCAGTGGTACTTATTCTAATTGCATACTTATCCCTTACTTTAGGGGGTTAATTGAAAATTAGTCAGTTTATCAGAAGTCTTTATCTACTGTGCATTCTCTGGAAGCCAAAGCTGCCATGTTTGTTCCGTATGCAGCAGAGCCTGCAGCCCTGATCACATGATGCCTATCAGGAGGGTACTGGAACATTTCAGCATCATTTAGCCCCAGAGAGCTCACTGATCATCTCCACCACAGGAAGTTTCTGTCATCTCTATTGTGTCTCAAAAAGCAGGAAGTAGAGGTGACAGCAAGGGAATCTTGGAAAGTCACAGAGAGTGAGCAAAAAGAGAGAGAGAGAGAGAGAGAGAGAGAGAGAGAGACCTCTTTCTTCTGCACTTTAAACACAATGCGATGAGATGCCGAGGAGGCCATATGGGGCAAAAGAGTGATGTGAGGCAGTGTGATCATCTGGAGGCAATGACATCTGTTCTTGAGGACTGTGATCCTTAGTTTGGCATTCCTCATGCCTCAGGTCATGCCTCATGCCTCATGCCTCAGGTCATGCCAAGATGACGGGGAGTTCTGCAGGTCATCCTGGCATCAGAGTGGATTTTCACTTTGTCCATGTCCACTTTCCCATTTGGCATCCTCCAACTGCGACTATTGCAGTATGTGACTATGGCTTCCAGTCAGGTGCCCATTGACGGGGGAGAAAATTTCATGACTGATGTTTACTTTCAAACAAACAAACAAACCCCCCCCCCCCCTCAGTTTCAACCCACAGAGGTCTTCACGCGGACTTTAGTGGAGCCAGCAGACATACAGCACTAATTTTGACCTTAAACAGTTAAGACCATAAATTATCTCGGTTCAAATTCAAACATTTTTTATCTAGTTGATATTTGAAATGTATTTTCAGTAAAGCTGCATTATGAAGACAAATGGCTTGAAAGGACAATAGAAAAGAAAAATGATGTGTGGAACAAAGACCAAACTCCACTTTCCCCTCAAGATACTCATCCCACTTTCATTTTTTTTTATTTCTTATTTATTCATTTTTATTGCCACAATTTAAATCAATAGCCCACCTCTAAACCAAACTGGGATAAATTTGAGCAAAATGATGGTTGATTTTCCTCAGCAGATTAATTCCTGCAGGATGTTCCTGCTTAATGAAGTATGTAACTATCTGTCTCCGCTGCAGAGGAACAGTGGTGGGTGACAGCAGAGATTTATCTCTCCAGTGAGAAGGTCTGGTCTTCTGTTCCACTGCCATGCTGTGCTGAAGGGGAAATCCTGTTCTGTGCTCTGTGTTTACGAGCCTTGTGAGCTTAGCACCTGTGAAAACTGCAGCTCGTGATATCATTTTAATTTCTATGGCACTGCAGGGCACTAATGGCCACTTAAGAAACATTTCAAGTTTAATAAGACCCCTCTGAATCTCCTTCTGCCAAAATGCAGGGTAATTTCAATAGATGGCCAAGGAGGGATTGAGTAATTAGCCTGAAGAAGTCATCTCTGCAAGGTAGCAGACTCACCTTGAAATTGTTTGTGAGATTGTCTCTGATTATCAGAGCAAGCACAGTGTGATGGTCTTTATTATGTAATCTAATGGACTCTGAGTTACAGGAACAAAAGGATAATGCTTGTTTTGTAATTTATGTAGCTGTTTATTTCACATTGCTATTACTGTTGAATTATCAGCTACAGTGCTGCTGATATAACCTGCCTGACAGAGGAACATTAATACATATACACACAGGCACAAATAGAAAATTTTATATGCTTCCAAGAAAAATCACTCTAAAAGCAGTCATATAAATCAGATAAGGACTAACTGATTGAAGTTTGACGGTATAAGGGAATTGATGAGCAGTGTACAGTGGTGTCATCGTCATGAATGTAACTTTTAATGTCTGTTTTTATAATTTTCTGTGTTTGACACTCATATTAAACTTCATCAGAATTCACAGGATGCCCCACCACAGTCTGTAGTTACATATTGTTGCAGGTTTTATCTCTCCATTAGGGATCACATGCACCCACTCAGATTATAACCCATCAGAATTGATTTAACACTGAATATTTAAAGGTGCACTATGCAAGTTTGTTTACTTTCACTTCTGTTGACATTCAAACTCAAAACAGAGGTATCCTGCCCTCCCTCCCATAGTTCCCTCCCTCCCATGCTTCCATAACTGTCAACTCTTGTCGGTGATTGGTCAGGACGGTTTGTTATGTTGTGGGGCACAGCCTGTGCCCCTTGTGTTTATTTGCAGCTTGTGACGCCTGTGCGGTCTCCAGAGACCGGGTTTTTTTTTTACAGTGAATTTAGGGGCAGGCAGCTAGCAGATCGTGGAGAGATGTCGGCGAATTGAGAAAAAAATATAATCGCGCCGAAAGTAAACAAACTTGCATAGTGCACCTTTAACTGTGCGAGAACAGCAAAAGCCTAATATTTCACTTCTCCAGAAGCCAAGCAGGTCAGTGTCGTCATGCTCTACTTCCTGGCTCAATTTACCCTTTCACTTACAGCCTTGTCAGCAGTAAAAAGCTTTACCAACATCACCTGTGAATCTCGTAGGTGTTTTAGTGGCTGCGGTTTAGTCGGGTCCAAAAATGAAGGTCAGCTGTATTAATTCACTTCTTATCCATGAGAGCACTGGACTGTGCTTGTATTTCCTTGTGTACAGCTGTAAAAAAAAAAAAAAAACACATTTTGGGTATGTTATGGTCTTAGGCCATTGAAGCTGGGCATAGTTCATACTTGGTCTTTTTGTGCAATAGCAAGGCGAGTTCATCATAGTAACAGCTATGCTCAGTAAGGGTGATGTGGAAGGGAAAGTTTTGCGTTTTGGGGTGGAGGATCATTATTGGCAACATTAGTTATTGGCAACATTAAGGATTGATTTGATTGGCCAGCAGCACCAGTGTCCCTTTTGTCACTTTCGGGACATTATATGACTTAGTAGTTAATTTTATTATTGTCATCTGAAAGAGAAGCAGGTAATAAAACTCTGGGAACATCCTTGGTACTAAACAAAAATATTTGCGCACATTGTGGTTCCACATGGTCCTTTGAATACTCATTGAGTTCCTTTGAGTTTGTGATATAGAACTAAAGATGAAGCGACACTGCTTTTAAATTGACACACGCAGACACGATCACTCATGTCATCTCCATAGTTAGTCTGATACAAAACGATTATGAAAAAGAACAGCTCCTTCTTGTCCTTGGGGGCATTTTTCGGCCTTTTGAGTCTCTTGGTCCAGCTATGCTAATGTGGATACCAGATCTGTGTCTGCAGGGTGGTATCGGAGAGCTCTGTAATGGATATCTAATGATCCTCTTTATTAAGTGCCTGTGGTTTTGTCTTTACATTTGTTTTCTAAACCTAATGGTGCACCTCCTTCAGCTAACACCGGAGATAGGAAATCCTCAGAGTTTCATTAGAAGACTTGTCATAGATCATCTGTGTGTATTTGTTTGCAGAATGGAAGTGCAGATTTGACAGCAGGGCGCAAGAGACGACTTTTGTAATGCTTTATGTTTATTTGTTTTGGTTTCTCTCTTGGGCATGAATCCCTGTTAATAAGGCAGTCCTGAAAGATACTGTTTGCATTGTGCCTCATTTGAATGCTCACAGCTCAGCATTGACTGCTAGAAAAGACCAAAAACCACTGGAGCAAACAAATAGAAACAAATAGAAAGAAAGCAAATAACAACAGTGACAATCAAAAAAGCCCACATTCCTATGAGTGTAAATAATGTCAACAAAGTGCTGTCATCAACAGTAATCTACAACGCACTCAACAGGCTGTGTTGATATTAGACCCAGGGGCGTAGCACGGGGGGGAAAAAGGGTACTGATTACCCGGGCCCACAGTGGGAGGGGGGCCCGTGAGAAGCCTGGAATGAAAAGTGTAATTTTTTTTTTAATTTAATTTTTTCTTAATAATTAATGTCATTATTGAATTAAAAGTAACTAAATGGATTGGTCAAAAGATTAAAGTTGGTCTCAAATAGAGTAAAATAAAATACTAGGGGCCTCTGCTCCCTCCTTCTAAAATGTACAAATGGTATAGTCCACCCCTGCGCTCTTGGGAGCAGCAAGAGGAGGAGGTTAGACAGTAGGTGACTAAACAGGAAGTGTGATGCTGCCTAAAGTTTATGGCTTCCAACCTCTTCAAGCCTGGAGGTCGCTAGAGCTAACGAGATATTTAAACTAGAGGCGCTACGTTGGTCGTTCCAATGTGTGCAGAGCTGGCCGCCACCTTATGACGGGCGTGCCTGCCGATTGAATCCATGTAAACAAATACGTTCTGGTTAATATTTCGGTAAATATCAATAATAATCATTCAGCAACGTTTTGATTTCCGGCCTTTTTCTGACCGATAACTACTGTAGAGAAGAGTTAGCTTGAAGCGCCATTTCTGTCTTTTATCGCCCATTGCGTTTACCATAAGCGTTGTTGCTAATTAAGTTAGCAGCTTACATAGTAGGTCCGTTCATTGTCAATGGTTCCTACGACGTAAGTGAGCATCTGTGATTTCGGGAACGGACCCCTGAGCGATTGATATTTTTTTCCATAGGGAATGTTTGAAAATACAGTGGTAAACACCCAAGCCGTCATAAAACCCCTTCGGTAGTCGGTACGGTAATTTTATGACTGATCTCGTTCTGTCAGGCCGGGTCTATTTCTCTAGCTGTACGATCAAGGACGGACACTTGTCAACTAGTAAGATAAATTAGCATCGCAAATGCCGGGAACCTTGATAACAAGTGTCTTATTGTGACCGCAGCCAAGTCGTGAAACTAGTTTATTAGCTTAGTGAAAAAAAAAAAAAAACGCTGGTTTGTAATTGAATCTGACACGTAGGCCTATCTATTAAAAAAGAAAAACAATAAGTGGTTTGTAATTGGATCAGACACGTATCTATGACTTTTTTTGTTGTTGATAGAAGCAGCATGGTGCAGACCCGGACACTGACACTACGATGGATGAGGAACAAGTAAACATCTATTCGCATCTACTGACAGCGGCTGCTGATTTCAACGGGTTTTCGGATGTGCCTCACTCTTAAGTCGGGAGTGATTCAAAGTACTGCCGTATTTTCGCTTGTTAGGACTGTATGGCACTCCGTGGAAATCAAAATTTCTGGAAGGCATGAATCCACTTTGCTGCACCTTTCTGTGATGGACGCCCGTCACAAGATGCCGGCCAGACTTACACATTGAAATCGTAACATAGCGCCTCTAGTTTATATTGCTCGTTGGCTGGAGCAGTGTGCGAAATACTGGGGGTCCGAACCCCCCGATTAACCCATAAGACCCTCTGAAAGCCTCAAAAGCAAAATTTGAAGGGGTCTCAAATTTTGTCTTAAGAAATAAAAATAAAATATTTATTGTCACTAATGATCACTAAAATGTTTTTAAGCTCACCACGTCCAGTATATAGAATTCAAAACATTTATTCACAAATATGTTATATTTTTTGCCAAGCGGAGCCAGCCAGTCCTGGGCACGTATGCAAATTAGCCATGCGCGCCAAACAGAAGAAAGACATAACGTTGAGAAGTTGTACTAAAAATGGCGGAAATTTAAAACTAAACCAGAGTGTATCACTCGTGACGCTTTGGGTTCACATCCAAAAGTGTGGCACTCAGGGATGAAGAGGCACCAAAAGTCGATGCTGGGGCAGCTAGCACAGTGGGCCCACTCTCGCTACCAAGACGGAGGATCCTCTGATTCCTTTCCCACCCAGTGACCCTGAAGCCGAGTGCTCCTCTGAAGCGGTAGGTGCTGAGGTATCATTAGTTGCTACAGCTGCTAGCACAAGCGACTTGCCGGCTGGTTGGAGAGTGAAACAAGTGGGCGACTGGGCGAATAGATGAGTGTGCGCGACTGTGCGTGTGTCCTTTTCGGCTTCGGCATACTGCATGATTATGTAGGCCTTGTGATTGGTTGTGGTCTCAGTAAAGCAGCCTAGCCTTGGAGTTGGAGAAGTTGGGGTGATTGCTTGCGTGTGTGTATCTGTGAGTGAGAGAGCGAGAGAGCACCTGCTATGGTGATGTTGGGCTTGTTGTTCGTAGGCTGTCTTGTCAGCATCCGCCGTGGTGCTTTTTTCAATTTGAGAGATTGCCTGTTTGCACAGTTTTGCGAATGGGCTTTGTGTATGTGTTCAATGATGTATCTGTCTGATCATATTTGTTGTAGATGGATGGTTAAATAATATCACACGATCGGTGATACTGCAGGCTCTCATTTGCAAGTGCACTGATTGCGTGCCAGTCTCCGTCCGATAGGCTATACCTGGCATTTATTCAGGTGATGGCTCATGTAAGTGCGCCAGATTGGTGCCAGTTATTGTTGCGTCTGCATTGTAATGCACAACTTTGCCTCTCCTTGTTAATAAAACAACGTGCATCCAAACAACTTTAGCCAATGCAACCTCCTATGTCAGTGTTGCTTTACGAATACTATAGCATTTCGCCGGATTATCAAAAATTGTTAAGTGTGTGCGTGTGTGTTGAATACTTTTTACTTTCACTTAACCAGAGTAACGGTACTTCTACTTGAGTACAATAGTTGTGTACTTTTTTCACCTATGAATAAAACCCAGCAGTTGGAATCTTGTTCAAACTTGAAAGAACCTGGTGTGTTATGATTTTATAAAGTGCAACCGTGTAAGGTACATAAAGAACCACAAGTGGTAAAGTCAAGAAACATATATGCAGTGTTATAAGAATTGTCCGAATGTGGGGGTTAGATGCTTAAATGGTAGATATTATATCTTACTTTGGGAATATGCAAATAAACACGAAGTAATGTGAAGGAAATAAACTATTGCTTTTAATACAAAGAAATTAAGAGTTAAAAAAATACATAAAAATGCATAGATATTTGTTAAAAAAAAAAAAACACTTTTCTTGTTTGGGGGGGGTCATTTTCTTTCTGGGGGCCCAAAATCCCTAGCTACGCCCCTGATTAGACCTGACAATTGTGTCATACCCATTGTGGAATAAATGTGTGCATGCGTGTGTATGTAAGTACTCACTTGTTTTGCGTAGTAATTGTTGCCTGAGGATGAAGTCGAGCAGCTAATATAGATTTAAGGTGGTCATCCCCGCCACCGCGTCCATAAAGATTTTCTTGCAGAAGTTCTACAAACCTCAAATTTCAACCAATTTCTTTGATATTTAGTCTGGGCATAGTTTAAGGTTAGATCATGACACCAATCGATTTTGGTCTCCATGGCAACAAAATTGCCGGAATAAGGCAAAATTTCAGGCTGAAAATGAGTCCATTTCAGTGTATGGCTTGTGAATGCTGTAGAGATTAGAGTTTTCAAGGTATCACAAGTGGGCACTCGGGGCTACACCCATGCAGTCGTGAAAGACCGGACTTTCTGGTTTTATGTTGTGCATCGTCACTCCAAAATGCATAAAAATACCTGTCAATAGGAAGCTGAAAATCTGTACTTTTAATCACCTGTGAATCCAAAATTTGTGTACCAAATCCCCAGTCAAGAAAAAAAGCCTATGCCCCAAGACGTATGAGGTTCACTGCATAAACATGACAGGAGGAATAACTGCTCTGAAAGTGAGATAAGTTGGCGCATTCACATGAGCGCCATGATCTCTTCACCTCATCATAAGGGCCACTTGGACGATGCGGAGGCCAAACTGTAAGTCTAAATCTGGCCACACAGACCCAGACATTGTAATGCTTGCAAATGCTTTAGTTACAGTACTTTACAGCTGAAATATTAAGGGATGGGAGAAAATCCAGAAGTGAATGGAGGCACTACAAAACCCGGGCGAGTTACTGACCCAGAAGAAATCTGACATTCACCATTTGATTTCAGAGATGAGATGTGATGTAACTGCCATATGGTACAGCATCTGCCTCACAGAAGTACACTTTTTACAAATTGAAACTGATATTGTTCTCAAATAATAATAATAAAAATGAATTAATGATAAAGAGCAATATATTATATATATATATATACACTCAGAGGCAATGAAAACGCAACACCAGTTTGGATTCAAATAATTTTGTGACTCAAATTAATTTTTTTATTTTAACAATTCAAATATGTTGGGTGGGTTGACTTTGATGAATTAAATGTGTTAATGGGCCGATTTGGACAATAATAAACAGATGAATTAAACATAACGAGCACATTTAATTTCAGAATGAAAAATCACAACAAGACTGAACGGAACACACATTTAAAAATGAACTCAAAAGAACAGTCAGTATCGGGTGTGACCCCCACGAACATCCACACAGGCAGTACAACGTCTCCTCATGGACCTGACTAAAGCCCCTGTCACACTGTGGCAACTATTGTGGCGAATCCCTACGAACTGGGGGGATTATTTTTGCCGCCGTCATTCGCCTGTCTGGGGCCCTGTCTGGACCTATACACGAATGCCCTAAGATTGTGGTACGCATGCTGCAGGTATTTTGTAAGATTGCCGTAGGTATGTCGGCGACGGGAGTAAGATTGCAGTGAGAATGAACAAGAATCATTATGCATGTAGTTCGAATCACATACGAACTTTGTATGAAGCTAGAAGACTGGAGTAGGAATCATGAAGAATCACCACGAATGTATACGATCGCAGTACAAACTCATTACGCTTGAGTACGAACGCAGTACGATTTTGCATTTGGGTTTGGGTTTGCATTTGTCAAAATCTCAATGGCAACTGAAGTCTCACAATTTTGAACACGATTATTTTATACACTCGCGACCCTTCGCGGGGGGTCTTCCCACGGTTCGCACTCATTCGTAGTGGAGTCGTGCTCAATCGTACTGATTCCCGGTGGTTTGTGGCGTATGCGTATTGGGTTCACGGTCAATCGCCTCCGTTCGTCTCGATTCCTACTGCATTCGCATCAATGCGTACTAGGTTCTCAGCGCATTCGTGATGCATATGTAGAGAATACGTAGGGCAGGCGTACAGCATACGTGCCCATTCTTCCCTCTTCGTAGGTATTCCTACTACATGCGCCAAATTCAAAATCCAACCGTCAAATTGTCATGATTGGTCGTGGTCATTCTTGCTTCCACGCCTCACTATGACCCCCTACGAATGTTCAAGAATACATGCGAATCGCCACGACTCGCTCCAAGAATGCAGTAGGAATGCAGTACGATGAAAAATAAATCGCGCTTGGACCGCAAATGTTTTGAACATTTCAAAACAGTTGCAGCCCCTCTGAGACTGGCCAAGAATGCCGGCGAATGAGGGAGAATCCACCACGAGCCCAATACGAATTGCCAAGATTTTTTCACTTTTTCTAGTTCGCAGGAATTCGCCCTCCTAAGTCGCCACAGTGTGACAGGGGCTTAAGCATCTTAGGTTGTCTTGGGGAAGTTGTCACCACTCTGCCTGTAGTGCATTCTGGAGTTGCTGCCTGGTTTGAGGTCTGGGTACTCTTGATGAAAGAGCTCGTCCCAGTTGGACGTACTACACCCAAAACGTACTGATGCTGGACGTACTACACCCAAAACGGTGAGCCACTTGCCGGGCACTTACTCCCGCCTCTAGCACATCCAGGGCCCTGTTCCGTTGTTCAGTCGACGGACATGGCATTATGACACTTAAAAATGTTTTTTGTGTGGCTTTTATCATGCCTTTATATAGGGAAGACAACCCCTCCTTCATTTCAACCACTGTACTTGCACAACTCCTAATCCCATATGTTGTACTCAATATGGATTGATGAGAGTCCAACTCACACTGTTGAGTTACATGATGATCATTCACGTGTAACGAGGTACACATTGTGACCCCAATGGTCACTTAAGAACTCAAATTGCACTTCTCAGGTCCTGAGCAAAAATAAACCAAAATTTAGAATGTTGCGTTTTCATTGCCTTTGAGTATATATATATATATATATATATATATAATTTTTTTTTTCTAAAATAGAAGGCTCCCAACCTCTTTCAGTGGATTAAATACTAGGTGCTGAAAGCCCAATTAAATTACGGTGAAAGACTTTTTACGCTGTCATGGCCACTAGCCCAACATAAAAGTCATTGGGGAACATAGAGCTTTGAGTCATAGAATCTGTTTAATTAGCAGTATAGACTGTCATTTCAATTACCATGACATCAACTTCAGAGTCCAGAAGAGCGCTTAGTTTTCTCGTCTGGTATTCTCACCCTCGATTGGGTTTGACTCTGTGGATTCATCTCTGTGTATTTCTCAGAGCTTCATGTGGTACAGCGTTTATTATTTCAGACTCGTCCCTATGTTAGAGATCTGTGTAAGAAGTCCTTCACTATGTATTACATCTGTACTTGCATGTATCTGTGTGCCTGTATAGTAACACCACTCTTTCCTCTCTCCTCCTGTCTCAGAGTTCTTCCTGGAGCTTCTTGAGAACACAGAGAAGTCCCTGAATGACATGTTTGTGCGGACGTACGGCAAGCTGTACATGCAGAACTCTGAGGTCTCCCAGGACCTGTTCACTGAGCTGAAGCGCTATTACACGGGCGGTAACGTCAACCTGGAGGAGATGCTGAATGACTTCTGGGCCCGACTGCTGGAGCGCATGTTCCAGCTGCTCAACTCGCAGTACCACTTCAGCGAGGACTATCTGGAGTGCATCAGCAAGTACACGGACCAGCTCAAGCCCTTCGGGGATGTGCCTCGCAAACTGAAGGCTCAGGTCACCCGGGCATCATCGCAGCCAGGACTTTCGTCCAGGGCCTCATGGTTGGCCAGGAGGTGGCCAATAGGGTGTCCAGGGTAATATTTCCATGCTCATATTCTGTTACTCTCCTCTTTCATGATCTCTCATTCTCTGTTACATACACGTACATACAGTACATGCATATGCAAAACATGAATGCACACAGAGTCTCTTTTGCATACACTCAATATGTACATTTCATGGGATGTATATGATGAGAAGAATACTTGTACACACATGCTTGCAAACACATGGACACTCCCTCAGACCTACATGTCTGCATTTACAGACAGGAACATTATACATATACACACCAATATGTTCATGCTTGCTCCCCATGAACACACACACACACACATCAATGTATTTTAAGACTCGAAACAGTTGATCTGAGAGCAAATGCACACCAGAAAGTAACTCAGGGCTTCAGGTTCTGTAATTGCCAAGCTACCACTCTTGAAGGGCTTTAAGCCTTTAAGCCACCTTCCTCCAGGACGTTCCACGCCGGACGGTTTTCAGTTCTCGCCCGATTGTGCAATGGCTGCGCCGGCTTTTATTTGGACTCCTAAGTTCCGACTGTAATCTGAGGAACCCAAATTCATATTTAATTTTATGGGGCATTCATCATTTGCACACTCGCTCAGTTCTTCTAGCTTTACTGCCGATAAAACAGTTTGGTTCCTCAAGTAACCCATCATCATGTTGAGGATTTTGATGCTCAAGAATTAACAATTAGGGCATTGCCATTTCTTTGCTAGTGACCTTACGAAAGGATGAGGTCACATGAAGTGTAGTTCTTATCATTCATTAATGATGTACAAGTTCTTTATGCATAAAAACAATTTCTTATTAGTTATAATTTCATAAATGCATTAATCAATAATCATATTATAATAATCATAATTATTTACACATTTACAAACCATCAGATAAACTTAATTAGTTAAAGATTAAACAATACATGAGTTATCTTTATTTTATTACATTTCTATTTCAATTAGGAGATAAACCTACAGTTTTTTTCGAACACAAGGTATTTATCGTAGGACAGATACCAGGAAATTTCATTTGAACCAAGTGCTTGCGCGAGGTTTCAAATGTAAATTTCCAGGTATCTAGCCCACGATAAATACCGAGTGCTTGAAAAAAAACTGTTGGTTTATCTCCATTCTACCATGACTCTTGTCAACACACCTACAAAAATATTGGCCAGCTAGCTATGACACACAGTTCGATATCACTTTGGCTTGCTACCTAGGAAGCCAACTAGCTCGCTAATGAGTATGACAGTGTACGCTTGCTAGCCAGTTGGCTATGTAGCTAAATACATTGGCGCGCTAGCTATACTATTGCTAGCTAGGTAGCCAACTAGTTCGCTAGCGAGTAAGACTACGCAAACTGTAGCCTTATTTTGTCGGCGTAATCATGACGAGGTCTTGAGTCCCAGTGCGAGGTAGTTTACCGGTGAATAGATAACTGGTGTTAACCAATCAAAATGCAGAATTTGCTGGAATGAATGGTAGAATTGCCATTATCTAATGCAAATGTTAAATTGAATAAATGATCTACTGTCTAGTTAGACTGTAGAATTAGTTCTACTTTTAGTAGTAAGGAGTTGACAGCTGCATTAGTTAATGCAGATTCACGTGGAAAGAATTGTGCAGTTCTCCAGAAGTTTGCTGAAGTCTCCTGCCCCATCAGTGATCAGACCCTGCAACCTTGTTTTGTTTCATCATCAGTGTTTACCTGATTTCCTGAGATGACATTTAGGAGCCCTGTAGCTGATGAAACTAATTTGACAGCCGTAATCAAGCTTACTAGGAGTTCATAGTGCAGAAATCTATCTCCAATTCGAGGGTATACACACCGAAACTGAGTGGACAGTCATTAAAATACAGCACTTTTTTTAAAGAGTCAAGTCAAATGTTGCTAAAACTGTACCAGATGGTGTGCAGTGATGAAGAGAGGGTTCTTTAAAAATCTTTTTGTCAAATGTTAATTGCTTTCATAAAAAATGGTTAATTTATTTTTGCAAAGTTAGCCATTTGGATTGCAGATATTTATTTATTTATTCATTTATTTATTCTAAATGTTGTCAGTTGGACCAGCTTTGACAGAACCAAACACCCATCATTAAGCCTCTGAGCCCCACACTAAGAATATTTAACTGAACTGAATGCAATACAATTGCACTGAATGAATCAAGGCATATGGAGCTGAACCTCATAAACTGATTTTATCTGCCTCTGAGATAGAGGGTGACAAGCCTTGGTGCTTTGACATGGAATTACCCCCATGAAATCCTTGAGAAAGCTGGCATAGTGCACCCCAGGGTGGCAGCTGTTTGCCCATGAGGAAGCCATCCTCATCTTTCTTGGGCCTACATTTCCCATCTGCCTCAGCTCTTGCTTTGAGCTTGCTCTCGCACGTATTCCTCTGTAAGTTTTTTTAGTTGCAATACCTCCTTTTCCACTGACCCCCAGGTGACCGCTCGCATAATTTCTGACCCCAGGCACAGGAAAGACAAAAGAAGAGAAACTATGCATGTTTACCTTGTTACATTTATCCTGTGCGTAGTTCTTATCAAACAGCCTTATTCTGTTTGAAGTGAAGACAGGCTAAGAGCTGGCTTTCTTGCATATCCTGGACGTTCAGTGCCTTGGGGTGCCTCGTGCTTGCCACAGTATTACACTGGAGGCTTACCAGCTCCTGCTTTTGAGATTCATTGTTCAAATTCACTCTCCTTCTTTACATTCCCCCCCCCCATGGTCCAAGTTGAATTTTATTATCAGTCGAAATCTTAAATTTACTCAAAAATGGATATTACATTAATGGGCATGTAAACCCTATTTCACAATCAGATTTCACCTCATAGATCAACTAAATGGTCCTCCAAAGTAATGTTGGTGGTAAACATTTCATTAATAAAGCGCCACATCCTTGTCAAAGCATTTTCAGTTTAAACCCTTTTCTTCTCCACTCTAGAAACAGATCTGACATCATTCCTGGCTTCTTTACCTTCAGAAAATCACTTCAAAATAAAAGATGATTAAACAAAAAATTCAAATGGTTTTTCTTGAAGCGGAATTGCTTCGCAATTTTTTGGAACCATGCTTTGTTGATTATGATGATCCTGGAGCGCTTGTCCAGGACATGTATTCGGGATATGCAGGGAATTGCACTGAGTGAACACCATGATTGAATTGTTTTGATTAAGGCTATAGCTTTATATTTCAAGGACTAGGAACAAGGACTTGGATGTCTTGAAATAATTCTGTATGATAATCCTGATGTGTTTTGCTAATTATATATTAGTAAATTATGAAATGTATTTACTTATGTGAATCCCATTATGCCCACACTACCTCTAGCGTCTTGAAGGTTCACATGTATAGGGCTTGAGCCCAACGTATTCGTGCGCATTATAAAGACGTAAGTTGTCGCTTCCACGACTATAATCTGATCTGATGTCACTCCAGTCTTCCGAATCAGAATACTAACACTCGCTCTTAAATCCATCGTTTGCCATACTTGATATACTGGCATGTGTCTGTGTTTTCCATCGCTGATCTAATAGGTTACTCAGTACAGCTGGGTATGTGGTCGGCAGTTCCCTTTCAAAACTGTCAATAAAATTGATTATCTTTGATTGGGAATTGATTTCAGCAGAAAAAAATGTGTATTTATTTCCTCTGGCTTTTTAAAATGTTGGTCACGTATTGAACAAAATTTGTTCCAACAGAAATTGAATTGAATTTTGGTTTTGAATTGAATTTAATTAGTTTTGAATTGAATTTAACCTAATGTGCACACCCATGTGCACACAATACGTAAATCCGTGTTGGCACCGTATTTCAGCAGAGAGCCTATCTCCTTAATCTTAACTGCATATTTTCGTGCATGAGTGAATTTGCATGTGCGTGAAGTACCGCTCCAAAAACTGAATATTTTGTGGACCAGTTTCAGCTGCAACCCTTACTGGATTAACTGCAGTCTCTTCTCCTCATGGGTATGTCATCATTTTGTGACTCCAGGTATTCTGAACCATTAAGCCATATGCAGTTGAAGTCTAAATTCTGAACAGCTCTATCAAATTATTTTGATTTTGACTGAATATAAAGTTACACTTGAAGCCCATGAGCTTGAACGTGTAGGCTCACCAGCTATATACATTCACACATACCGATTGGGAGAAAAAGTGACTCAATCGTTAACTAACGTTAGCATTTTTACTACGGCGAAGAAATGCTAGAAATTAGCGAGTGCATTTACTGATGATCTTGGGCTAACTCAGGGTTAACTGCTGAAGATTAATATGATGAGCTAAAACAAATAAACTGATAAAGAGCCAAAGTTTTGGTAAACGTTTTCCGGTGTAGTTTGAGTGGGTTTAGAATTCATAAGGTGCGCTTCCCGGACATTATATAGGTCACCTTATTCCAAATAAGGCAGGCCACGGGGGATGAAGGCAGGGCTGCAGCTCGTGATGCGCATTCATGTGATGTTACTCAACTTGAATTTGAATTTAGAGAACTGAATTTGAATTTTATGAACTGAATTTGAATGTGCTAACTGAATGAAATGCTTCAAGTTTTTTCTTAAATTCAATAAAAATAATTGGATTCAGTTTCACATTACTTGTTCATTCAATTTCAAAACCTTTAAAATTCAATTCAAAGCCAATTAAATTCAATTCAAACCCAAAATTCAATTTTACTGTCATGGTTCTGTGTTTATGTTCATGCTTTATGTTCATGGTCATGTCTTTTCTTTATTCTTTTTGGTTTTTGTATTCTCCGGTTTTCAGTTCCATTTTAAGTTTCATTGCACTTGTCTCCCCTGGTCTTGTGATCTAGTTGGTTCAGTCCGTCTCCCCAGTCTGTGTGCCTACCTGCTTCAGGTGATTTCAATGGTTTCTGGTGTTTCATATTATTACTTCAATTCTCGTTTACTTCCTTCACCTTGCTTTTCTAGATTACTAACAAGACTAACATTTATATTTTGTATCATAGTCTACTAACCCAACTAATCCATGTATATATTACTAACTCACTAACGAGCACTGGGGTTAACTTGTAAAGCTGCACCTCAACTAATTGTTACTAATTCAATCTCAGCAATCGCCCTGTTCTAGTCTCCGCCCCTTGCTTGGCTATCCCTGTCTCTCCCTACGTTTCTGCGAGAATCTCTCGCATGTGCTTAACTGCTTTCCTGCACTCATTGTCTGTGCACTTAGAACTCCTTGACCGGAGCTGTTTATTTGTCATAGGATGTCTGCGTGAATCCCGTCCGTGTCTTGGCTTTTGCCAATTGTGGTTTAGGACTTCCCCATGTGTACCTTCCTTTGTAATTAGTTCTCATCCAATTCACTTGTTCCCTGCTTAGCATGTGACTTCCCTTCTGTCTATTCAGAGTCCTCACTGCTGTTCTGACTTTGTCAGAACGTTGATCAATATTCCTTTGTGCAGAGTCTCGTGTATGCCAACTGATTATTGTTTCTCTTCGACTGTTTCGTCCGACCTTGATTTTTGCCATAGCCCTTTTGTCTCGTTTTTGTCTTTCTGGATTTTTGACCCATTTCTGTACGACCACGTCTTCTGTGTTTGGATGCCCTGTGTATGACTCTCTGCTTTGGATTTCGACTACGATTTTTGCCTACTGTCTATGTACCGTCGCACCTCTGCTTTCCTGGTTCAGACCCCTGCCTGTCTAGTCGACTTTATTTTTGGATTTTGTTTTGTGGCTTAGCAATTATTGTGTCTACTGGTCCTGACCCGGCAATCAATAAAGGCATACGATTTTTGGATTTCCCTCTCTCACTTGTGGTTCCTGAATGCACCGTCACAAAAACCTGAAAATTCAATTCATAGCAGGTTAAATTCCATTCAAAACTAATTAATTCAATTCAACACCAAAAATTCAATTCAATTTCTGTTGGAACAAATTTTACTCCATAGTCATGTCATAGGGTTCACGTGCGATTTAAGTGGGACTTGGCTTTTTCCACTATGTTGAACAGATCAAAATTATAAAACAGAAGTTTGAGTGGATTTAATTTGTAGTTAGACAAATCTTACTGCCCATCTGTAAGGGCATAAATATCCTCTGAAAACAGATGGCGATAATAGTGTGGGTGGGCGAGGGGTCTTGTAAATCAATCTTTCTCCCACATTCATCTTTGTGTCTCAGCAGAAGTGAGTAGTGGCTAGATTAGTGAGGGCCATTTGATTTTTTTGTCATTTGTACTTATCTCAGGGATGCCTCTAAGGCACTAACTATCATTGGAGACGTCTTCTCTGACTGAGAAGGTCCGTTGTATCTTTTTACGAATGCAAGTGGCAGATGTTTGACCATTACCATGCCAATTTTATGCAAGTAGTTTGTTTTATTTGACATTTTTTTAGCTGAAACTGGCCTAACATTTTCATTAGTGCACACTTTTTCCCCCACATGATGCAGAAATGAGGCAAAGCGAGAGAAGCAAAAATTCTTTTTATTTGAGCACCTGGTGCCTTCAAAGACTCTTAAACAGCCCAGTGGAGGCAACAGTTACTGCTGAAGCCATTTCTACCTTATTCCCCCTCCCTCCCACATCCCCCTGCTCTGTTCATCCAAAGCCCATAGAGGGTGGGTCAGGGATTCAGCAGAGTAAAAAATGTGAGCTTCTATTCAGCTTCTAATGAGCTTTAACACTGGTCAAATTAATTTCAGTTATTTGTGACTTCTGATAAGTTGCATTCTGTAACTTGTTACCATCTCGATGGTTTTTCTCTAATTTAAAGAAAACAAATGAAAATCGTCTATATCCCGCAGTATCTTTCTCATGTACGGCATAGATCAGGCATTCATCTCTGGGATTGTAAAACAAAAGCAGGCTCCTGTATTGATTGCTATAGCCACACAGAGAATAAGAAAAATGCATCTTATTCCATTGTTTCAGCTGGATGATACATCCAGTTCCCCCAGTGAATACTTTTGCGTGAAAGTGTTTTTATTGAATTTTAAGCGCCATCTCCACCCCGGGATAGGAATTGAGATCCCTTTCGAAAGAAAAAAAATTCATACTGTGGATTGCCATCCATCTCTGCTTCCTTTCAGATTATTTGAAATACACTTACATTACTGTGTCAGATTTTTTTCTTTTCACTTTCAGAGAAAGTTAATTAAACATGAGTTGACAATGCAAACCTCAAGGTGTAAATAGATCTCCCTCTTCGATTTGCTTCATATATAATATAGATAGAACATGAGTGAAAAAAATATGTTCTAATTGTTAATTTCATTAAAGCAGTTCTATCCTGCATCTTTTTTGACAGCCATAATTTTAAGATTAATGGGAAGAGACGAGCTGCTTGTAATTTTACATCACCATTTCTTTACTGGCAGCCAGGATTTTAATTACGTTGTAGATCTACCTGATATGATTTGTGAGTAAATCAGTTATCGTCAGACTTAATGACTCCCTGGATCACATCACAGAGGAACTTAAAGTTGAGCGGAATAGTTTAAAGTAAAGATATCGCATGAAGCAGCTGTTGTCTGGAAAGGTTGCTCATCTAAAGCAGGGATCACCTGACCACGACCTCAAATCCAAATCCAGCCCAGGTTTTCTTTTCTGCCCAGCAATTATCTAATTAACCGAGCAATAAGTGCTTCTGATTGGCCGGACTATCTTTACACCTCCCTGATCTATAGAGTCCTGCATGCACAGGGACCCGCAAAATATAGCATATTCTATGTTTCTACTAGGCAGTGTTACAATACTTTGTAATGGAAAGTAAGTGAAGACAATGATTGCCATGCTGGGAATAACATGACCAGTCTGTCATTATGAATCCAGCAAGGTCCTAATCGGGTATTCACTTTTTTAAAAATCTTTTTGTTTACGTTTTAGAAAACCTGCACCTCCTGGGAACACTGCATACCCGGTACCGCTTATGCTCCTGTGATGTACAGCAGCTTATTTTAGATAAGCTAATTTATGCATTTACATGTAAATAACTGTTTTATTTGGCAACCAGATGGTGAGTGTATGGAGGGATTTGCATCAGAAGCATGTCGCATACTGCAGTGTATTATTAGCAAAGGATATTTTACAGGTGACTGCTTCACTTGGGGTCTTATGGACAGGGAACAGACTGTCATTGAGGAAGTTTCCATAAATGAAGTGCAGTTGTGTAGCCTCATTTAGAAAAAGTGGATTAACTCTGTACAAGTCTTGAGTCGACAGTGACAAGAATTTTAAATCGGTGACTCTTAAAAAAAACTGACAAATGTATTAATATCCAGTTCTCCTATGTTCATATTTCATGGAGGTATTGTATTCCTTAAGATTTGGCAACTCAATAACTAGTACATCCAGAAGGGCACTTGATAGAGCACATACCTCAGCCATGCCACTTGTTTGACTGATCAAGGTCAAAATCAATCGGGTCCATCCCTGATGTAATAGCAACCCTCCCACAAAATTTCAGAGACATCCATTCATCACTTTTAGAGTTATCTTGTACACACTCACACACAGAGACAAACCACCGCCGGCAAAAACATAACCTTCTTGGCAGAGGTAATAAGATAATGCTCCAACATTATTGCTTGTTGGACCCTCAAGAGGTTTAGGGATGATTCTGTGGCTGAAAACATTTATCAGTATCACAAAGAGAACCACAGTCACAGCATTTCACTAGAGACTTAGCAGTTATGGATTTCAGAAGTGATAAAGCCTCTTTGCCCAAATACAATGAATTCAGCTGTAACACCAAAAAACTATCTCACATGCATGGTGGACAATGTTACATGTATCCGTGCTGTTGCAGAATTGTGCACAGAAGTATATTCAGGACTTCTAGAAGAGTCCTTTTTATGGAAGAATTTTTTGACTATCTTGATTTTACAGATAGAACTTGCTGGCAACTACTTAATTTAATGTGTACATTTCACAGTATATAGGTAAAGAAAATACTCAGATTTGGTATCCCAATATATGCATTTCTAATGTAAACATCCCTCTACAACTGGAACTTCTCCCTCAGTAAACAAGAGTCATGAGCCGCATGCAGGACTGACTTTGTGGGAGCTGCCAGGAAGTGGAGGTGGAAGAGGGGCGGCACAGGGGTCAAAAAACTGTTTTCCTGAGACTATTTTCACCTAATAAGAAGAGCCTGAGTGGCTGTATTGTTTTATTTTAGTATAATTCATTAAAAGGGAAGGATGGATTCTCCACATTTCTCCCTCCACATTTAGTCTCCATCCCAAGGGGCAACATCCATAAATTAGCATCTAGTATATGCTCTTTCTACGCCCCGTGGTTCACTCTAAAAGGCACATTTTGTGACAAGATGAGCTTACTTTCTGAGAAATGACCCATTGCTGCATTCCAATGTGAATATTCCACAGCTTATAAGATGGAGTTGACATGAGCCACGATACCTAAATCGTAGAAGCTCTGGCTTTGATGAAAGTCTTTAAATACCAGTCATAAACATTCATAAGATGTTAATTATCATTAATCGGAATTTTTAAGGGCTAAGTAGAAAGCAATTGAATCTTTCATTATTGGTATATGACACTTCATTAAGTTATGTAACATTTATAGACAGTTTTTAAAGATTAATAAGATGTTTATTAACATTAATAATACCATGTATGTGTTAATTAAAATAACTAACATGATTATCATTGCTTATTTCCACCACTATGAGCATTTACTATAAAATTGTTAATAAGTTATATATATATATATACCTTATAAACCTTAATAGGATTTTTATTAACATTAATAAGACGTAATAATGACTGTCAGTAATAGGTTAAAACACATTTATTTTTGGCTTGTAAAATATTTATGAGCACTTAATAGAAAATTTTTGACAGTTTGTTGATAACTTGTGAACATTAATAAGATATTTATTAACTTTAATAAGACTTAGTGTTTATAACACCATAAAACACATTTGTTAGTGGCTTTTATGATAATTATGAGCAATTATTAGAAATTTGTTGACAGTTTACAAACCATTTATCAATGTTAAAGAGATGTTTATTGACAGTAAAAAGAATATACAAGGTTAATATTATTGCCGTATGAAAGCTAATAGATCAAATACAGTGGACTTATTAACAATGAAGAATTCTCCTTCTCAGCTATTGGCTCCAAAGTGGGAAGAGAACTTTATTAAGATTAACAAGACAGTCCAGTCAGCCGCGACCGCATGGGTGTAGCCCCTGAAAGCCCGCCTCTTCCCTTTTTTGCATGTTATTCGGCCCATACTATCGCCATGGCAAGCAAAATTGATTGGTGTCACAAGTGAAGTACAACACGTCCATACTAAATATGAAAGTAATCCGTCCAAAATTGCAGCCTGTACTGCGTCCACAAGGAAATCCCTATGTTTTACCACTAATTGGCATATTATTCGGCCAATACTGTTGCCATGGCAAGCAAAATTGATGAGTGTCATAAGAATAGCGGATGTGAGTTTTCGGAGTCTTTGAGAGTTGTCATTTAAACATTTAAACATTTGATTGTCTATCATTTACATGTTTACCAATTTAGTGAGATTTGCCCAACCCTAGAATGGAGAGAGTCATTAAACGAGGGGATAAACTCTCACTCCGTTCAGGAGATGTACCGCGCTGCAGTGGGACCGAGGCAGGACAGTTAGAGTTTATTTTATAAGGTTGAGAGAAGAAGAGTGAAACACGACAGTCATTCCCAGCTGGCTGGCAGTTTTATTTATGATCCACACATGCTTTTTGGATGTATTTTTTGAAATGATCTTCACAGCATTGTTTCAGTGGGCAACTGCTTTTCACAGCATGAAAAAATAAACACTGCAGTACTTTTTCAGAGTACTTTTGGAGAGTTTTCAAAGACAATAGTTTGTGTTGTTCAAGTTTTTATGTATTTATTTTTTTCCTGTGGGGAGCGGAGGAGATTAAGCCACAGAACGGGCTAAAAGAGTTTACTAAAGTAAGGATCCCCCATATTATATCCCTGATGAGTATTTTTTACAGTATCTGTCAGTGCTCAGGTGCACTGCTCCTCTTGAGACTCGCTTTGATTCTGATTGGTTGCGATGTGTCCTGTGTTATCCTTGTGTTCTCTGAGCAGACCTGTCAGAACCTGAGGTCCCACTTGCCAATCCCGATTTTGCACTTTCACAACACATCCGATGAAGACTTCCACATCTGCTACTTTATCCCCCAAGATAAACCCTTGAAATAGATCAAAATGTAAACAGCGATATGGGCTGGTAGCTGACCCAGTTTTTTAAACAGTTGGATGTGGATACTATTTTTGAAAATGTCAGCTTTGTAGTGCCAGCCAACAAAATGTAATTGAGGGCTCAACATGCCCCTCCCCTTTGCTCTAATGACAGCAGGGGAGAGAGTTTCAATTCTTGCAAATTTTGCCAGAAAGATGAAGGGCCAGTTGGCAATTGGTAACTAAGATATCTTCTGTGCAAATAAAGGTTGCCCAATTCCAGGCCAATGTGCAATGAAAAATGAATCCACATTTAAAATCCAGCATACTTTTGCTTGCACACTTAACTGAATGACGTAATGCATGAGCTAGCTAAATTAGCTAGATAAGTTACTCTGTTATTTAACAGAACAGATTGAATTTGCTTGTGTTGTTATGCATATAGTTTTAGTCTCACAATTTAAGATGTATGTTTAGTGTGCTTTCTCGGGTGGGTTGGAGTAAATCATCGTGCACTCCCCCACTTTTAAAAATAGTACTGACTGAATAAGACTGAATGAGTGTGTGACTGCATAAGTTTTCAAATAAATACCCTTATTTTCCTCAGTGCTATCTCCTAATAAATTAAGAGAAAAAATGTCTATGGTCACCAGTTTTAACACTTATTGTGAACTGTAGATGGGAATTGATGACACACTTAATATAGAGAATCTCATGATGGCCAAACTAATGTGATGTAGAAATTAAATGAGCTACAGCAGTAGCTGTAGCTGCTAATCAGGTTTTCAATAAAGCCAATTGCCGCACACTGGGAATATGTGAGGCAATTAATGTTTGGAAGCCAAAGTGTATGGTTGGCACTTCAGATGAGGAGTATGGGGATTATAGCCCGTGATTAAGTGCAGTCTGGAATGAGCTAATTTTCTCTGGGGTCTTTCTCATGGGTACTGAAAAACATATTTACTGCAGAGTTCAGTCCCTGGTGAGGCTCTGGCAGGCCTGGACTACCGCCATCCTCAGTTTTGGCTTGCTTTCAGTTCTGGTGATGAACTCGGCCAGGAGAACCAAAATAACCAAAATATGTCACTTTAAAATTAATAATTATAAATTAATAATAATAATTTGTGCTGTCTCAATTAAATGTTGGTAAAAAAGGTATTTATAAATCTCTTAATTCTGTTTTTATTATTTATATACTTATTTTATTTACTTATGTATTTTTTACATGCTGCCCCAAGTCTTGTGGAAGGGGCCATTTTTCATGTAAATTAGATGACACCAATGGGAGTGTCAATTACGGCAAGTCACGCAAGGCAATATTTGGTTTCTTCCTCATGACTGCATATGACTTTCCAGAACCACATCTTCACTGAAGCGCAAATTTCTTATAATTTTCTGAGGTACTGGAAAATGGAATTACTATGTGTTAAGTAATTAAAGGTATGAATATAAATAATGTATCATGATTGTATAATGTTTCACTGTATCTTGAATGTAAAATGAGTGTCATCACTTGCATGCATTTAAAATTGATGATAATAAGAACTTAACTGTACTGGCTGTGTGCCATTTCTCACAACCAGCTTCACCCCACTGCAGGTGTATTCTCAGAGTGCATAACTTGTCCAGATTATTCACCTCAACCCTATGTCCTGTGGCATTGTGGAGTTTTTGTAAGTTATTATTATTATTACTATTATTATTAGAAGTAGTGGTCGTCGTAGTTTTTTTTTTATTATTATTATTATTATTATTATTATTTATTAGTATTATTATTTGTATTCTTCATTTACTGCTGTGACTGCTTTGAGGAAAAATCAATCTGGAAATATTCTTGATCCATTGTGCATGAATAAGTAGAGGTTTGTAAAGTGGCTGTTCTTTAGGCCTGCAGAATAACCCAGGAGCAGTACATGGTCCTTATTTATCGCATTGGTCAGTCAGCAGTACCACTGCTGGTGACAGACCGTTAGCATCCGTTAGTATTCAGCCCTGGAATTTAAGTGGGACCTGAACTGAAGGGTCGGGTGGATATGGCAGGGGGTGCATGACCCTTTAACCTGTGAGGTCTCATTCCCGCCGAAGAGCCACCAGTTTCCAGTTTTAGCAGCACTGGCATATGTCTAGGATCTGAAGGGGTCCTTGGATGCTGCTCTGTCGCATTATACCCCACACCTCACCCTAGTGTGGTTGCTCTCTGAATGTGCTGAACTTTTTTGCAAATCACAGGACTTCCCGAAGCCCCAAAATGCTTTTCTGGAAAATGACAGATGAGTCTGTCCATCCATCTTAGTCCTCTCACCGTTAGGCGTTCGCATGTTACACTGCTGTGATGTATAGTGTTACTGCAGCGCTGTATTTCTCTCCTCTACACTCCTGATTAATAGTGCTGCCGGTGTTCTCCTGTCTCAGTTTAGATGACTGTTCCACTTCACAGTACCTGGCAGCGTCATTTACCTCATAGACTTGTGCAGAACCCACTATTTATAACTTTCTGCTTGCTAGATGGCGACAGAAAAATCTAAAAACACAAGGAAGGAGTTCTGTGCCAGAATCCTGATTCCCATCTCAACTTAGCGTTAAAGGCGCATAAATAGTGCAAAAATGGTATCGGCTTTTAAAGACTGAAATAAAGGCTGAGAGGTGATTATTGCTTAAAACCTCTATTCACTAAAATGAAAAGGGTATTCTTACCCCCGTCTGATAAAGCCCTTTACTGCAAGATGTCATGAATTTTTTTTTTGATGAATTATTTATTGTACGCGTTGTCTGCTCCTCAGCCTTATACCTCTGGATTTGCGGTTTGAGATTGAAAATGTCATGAAAAGAACAGTGCAGAGAAAATAACTGAATTAGCTTATGCCAGGCTGTAGGTGAGTGTGTGTGTGTGTGTGTGTGTGTGCGTGCACCTGTGTGTGTGTGTGAGTGAGCAAGGGTGCACATGCTGCCATGTGCAAAAGTTTTAGGCACCGCACATTTTTTTATTAAATTTGGGTCCAGATTACTGTTGCTGAAGATATGAAACACAATTGAGTTGCCAAATATTTATTTTAAAAATAATTTTACAAGTGAATGTTTGTAGACCAATAAAGGCCATTGATATAATGGACAGAACCCTGATCTCAACATTATCAGGTTGTTTGGGATTATCCCAATGGATTGGTGTTAGTTAAGCAGTCTGCTAGAGAACTGCTGTAAGTTCTCCAATGTGTTTGAAATGATCAAAAAGTCAATCGTCTAATAATGGTATAGAACTGTGCACGAGGACAGTGTACATAATTTTAGGCAAAAGGTTGTCACACCAGATCAGTTTTAGTTTTTTTTAATACAGTGAATGGTTCTCTGTGGCACACTTTTTCAGTATTAAGACATTTCATGATTTATGGAAGCATCTTTGTCTTCCTCAGTAGTTTTATAACTTCTGCACAGTGCTGTATTTGTGCATCTGTCTGCGCCCTGAAAAAATAACCAGAAGGCTGCCTGTTTTGCTCAGTTTGTGGTGATGAATTTCACTGAAACTTCCAGAAGCTTCCACATTTTCAAGCTTACTCTCTGGGGTCGTCCTTCTGAACACCTGGAGAAAAGGATTTTCCTCTCCAGCCTGATGAAATGCACAGAGAGCACATTGTAATGAACGGTAATAAAAATTACTGAGAGCAATCCAGAGTGATGCAAAGCAGCACATTCTCTCTGAAGTGGTTATTGGAGAAAATGGCTAAAGCACAGCAGATAATTTGCTCCCAGACCTTAATATGACCCTCCGAATAATGTTCACAGCATCGTAGCATCTGTTTGGCTATTTAAAGTCTAATTTTTAAAGGTATATGTAAAGATGCCTAAACGATTCTTGGAGCCAAAAGCAATTCCTGTGCCCAATGACGCACATTTAAACAGGATGCAGGCCTGAGATGTGAGTTAAATCGAGCATGGCTAACTGTGGTGTAATATTGTTTGTCACCTTGGAATTGAGATTGCAGAGTTCCCATTAGACATGGTCTAGCTTTATGAAAAAGAGCACAATGCAGTTTGTTAGTCATAACCTGATTCTTCCTCTACTGCCCACAGGGCCTGTAGAGTTGAAGCCTCAGGACTCAGAGGCCCTGGTTTGTGACGCTTTTCCCTGTCAGACTTCCTGCATCTCACCTGAGAGGCTCCTTCCTGCTAAACTGCACCTCTGTTATTACATATGTGGGAATTAATTCTTTTTACCAAAATAGTTTATCTTCTTCTGCTCAAGATCATGCCATTAATAAAGTTTCCTTTGTGTATTCCCGCAAATGTAGCGTTGGCATGTAGGGAGACCAGTCTGAAAAATTAAATAAAAAGTAACAAAATTCCTGTCGGCTCTTTTTCCAGAAATTTTATCAACACTTACAATAGATGTCGCACAAGAGGGTGAGACGTTCTCTGGAGCAAGGTCTTAAAAAAAAAAAAAAAAAAAACATGCCTATTGCATTTTGCATTTTGCTGTTGTTTTTGCGTATGTCTAAAAAGGAAATTCAAAGTCTTTGGTACTGCTGTCCTCTAACCTGATCTGAGTATTTTTTTATAAACCAAAATGTTTTTTTTTCCCTTTTATTATAGAGTAGAATGGGAAAATATTATTTAAAAACTCTCCCTCCATTTCTCTCTCTGTCCCTTTCTCTGTCACTCTCTCTCTCTCTCTCTCACACACACACACACACACACACGCATACTCACACAATACTTTCCCCTAATGCATGTCTACTCCATGCTACATCACCATTCCCAGAGTTGAGTGGGTTAGTTACAAGAGGGAGGAATATTTTCTCATTCCCAGTTGTCCCAAACAAATATCAAATCAACCTTAAATCCAATGAAGTAAACTAATCATTGAAACATTATTCTCAAATCTGACACTTAAATGTACTTTAAAAATTGATGTTCTAATTATTTATTTGGTTTTTAATAGAATACTGGCCCTATTTCTGTCTTGAAAAATATTTACAGGCATCCAGAAAGCCCGTTTCTCAATTTTAATAAAATTACGTTTTGTTTCAGAGGTGAAGTATAGCCCCAGATTTTCTACTTCTTGGTCCCCTTCATCTTCATAGATTTAAAGAAAAAAAGACTCTTTGTCTTTCCCTGCTTATTCAGTGCAGATGGTGAATCAGCTTTTAGTGCTTGGTCTCTTCTTCTAATGTATTTTTATCAATAGTCCTGGCATTGTGACAACCGAGGATTGCTTTGGCATTGTGTAAGCGGCAAACAATTTGTCTGCGTTTCTGCACGTGCACAACCATTGTGAAAGGCCCTTTCTTGCTGGATAACAATAAACAACAACCAATAAAGGCATCAGTGAAGTCTATATCAGGTGGAGAACTGGGTACTTTGGAAAATGTCAGCACTGCCACATACCTTGAATGTTCAGTTGAGTCGCATGGATCAGATTTTGGATCAGTTTAATTAACGAGCAGCTCTTTTAGGAACTCTTGGTGACAGATCAACCAGTAATGGTTATTTTTGGGAATGTGATTATATGAGCTTTTCCTGCTGTGTAAAAAGCCCTCCGTGAGTTATGCTCTAGCCAATCATATGCTGCTTCTTATACTCGCTTCTGCATTTTAGTCCAATCGGGTTTCAACTTCAAACTGCAGAGTGCATCACCACTCTGAGAACAAGCTTTTCTGTTTGGCAGCTGCCAGACAGGCATTGTTTGTCAAAATTAAGCCTCTATCATACATTCAGGAGGAAATAGATTTCCTGTTTCTTTTTAGCTAACTCCTACAAGTCATTATCAGAAAATGAAAGCCATATCCCTTGTCTCAGTGCCTAATGAACGATCACACTAAACATGTTCATTGTTTTACAGTATTTTTGCGCGCTTTATTTGCATCATAATGAATTAATTGTATCCCAGGACGAAGATTTGGAAATACTATGGGTCAGCGATCGTCATGCGGCGTCTGCTGCCGAGTCAGGCACGTCTGCACAGATTTTCTTGTGAGGGCTGTGCAAGCCACAAATTTCAACCGATTCGTTTCATATTTGGCGTGAGCCTTGTGTGTGCTAAGGTCACAAAGCCCATCGATTTTGGTGGCAATTGCTTTAGGGGGTCCGTGGATACACGTCGACCAGCAGGCAACCGACTGTATAATTGAATGACTGTATTTGTATGTTTCTGCTTCCATGTGTGAGTGGAGCTCTGTGCTCTTTTGCCAAACCCTTGTGAATTGTTTTTAAAATGCCTCCTTTAATCTAAAAAAAAGGCCACTGGGCTTCCTGGCGTTTTCTTCTTTTAGTTTTTTGTCGGGGCCTCCTAGGACTTGGATTTGGCATTTAGCTCATATCTGAGCCGCGTGATTATTGATAAAACTGACCTAAGCCACTGCTGTGCTCTGGTAAAAAGCTGAGGGACTGGGCTGCCTGGACTTTATTCTTTTTTCTTTCACCTAGCTTAAAAGGAAAGGCCACTTCCTGTCCTTTCATTATCATTTCAGTTTTATGGGATGTTTTCATTTGGCCCACAGTTTTTTTTTTTTTTATATATATATATATATATATATATATATATATATATATATATTTATAGAATAATTCCTTAGATACTTCCAAAACTATGTGTTAACCTGTCGACTGATTGGGACGTAATCTGCAGGGAGTGTTTTACGGCGAGAAAACAATGCGACTGAACCAACTCCCGGGTGCCATGTAGCCTACAGTTTGTTTCCAGTGTGGCCAGCTGTACAGAAATGTATTCATTTTGTGGTTGTTACTCTCAATTTTGAGTGTAAAAGTCCTTGTTTTTTTGTGCCAGTACATTTTTTTCTTTTTATTTCAGTACAGTTTTATTATAAAGGATAAGACAGGTGCAGTTCAGGTGCGGGCTAACCTCATATGCATGGTTTTGTGACAAGTAAAATGAGTTGGAGTTCCCTTATCCCTGTCCAAATCATTTTCTCTTACTTTACTGGAGGTTGCACCTCTTCTTTGAATGCTGTCACAGACAGCGCAGACTCTCACAGAACCTTAGTACAAGGATATTGAAGACTCAGAATATTCAGTTACATTTTTACTATCTGTTGTCTTCCAGAACATTTTTATGACTGTTTTTATGTTGGAGTCGTATTCATAATTTCCCCCCAGTATGGCAGAGACACATAACAAGGCATTTTTTTTACGGCTTTGCATATTTTTTTCCACATTGCCACTTTATTTTAACTGTATTGGTGTCATTTCATTTACGATCTATGCTGGTGTTCATCAAACCTTATTGTCTGCATTGTTACGTGCTGGTCTGCTGAAAAATGTCTCCAGCATTAATGTAAATAGAAGGCTAATTCATCCTGGTCTACAGTTTGCTTTTACAATGGGAGCTTCTGAAGTGGATTTATTTCAGGTTATAACATGTTTCTAATCTTCCCTGCCCATTATAGAGGAGGCGACTGTGCTGAGAAGGGGGATAATCACACACACCATCATGCTCATCACGTCTTTGCATAATTTCCTGTGCTAATATCAAACCTCTCTTTAATATTGAAGTAGATGTGGAGTAATTTTAGTTTGTTTCTAAGATGTAAAGGGATGTAAATCCACATTAAATGGATCTGCTTCCAACTATAATGAAAATGCTGTTTGATGAAGGCAGAATGAGTGAGGGCAAAGGGGTTTATTTCTATGCCTGAATGGTGCTTCAGAAGCTACCTGCGATATGCATAAGCTTGCATGCTGCCGTTTGCGTGAAAGCTACCTGCTGCTCTAATTCAAGAGCTCTGGCTTAGAAATCTGAGGGATCATATGGGCAAAGACTCATGGCATACCCATGCACGAAACATGCTCTCTTCACTCAGTACACTGAAACCAATTTAGCATCACGCTACATTGCTTTGCATTATGTTAGCCTGCTGCATGGTGTCATGGCTCAAAGGAAGACTCGTTTACATGACTCACGCAAAACGGCTGCTCATCAACGTCAGAAATATTATAAGATGAGAGACAGGCATGTAAATCTTGCACTACCTGTGTAATTGTTACTATAGTGGAGTCTCATAACCTAGTAATCCAATGATCCTCTGCAGTATTTGTCATGGGCCATGTTGCATGCCACTAGTCCAAGCAGTCAGATGAAAAATACTTGATCCTTGATTATATTTTATGCCATAAATGAGTAAAAGTTGGTGTGATACAGCCCCTGAGATACAGGTTTGGTAGTATACACGTGTGATACAGCTTTCTCACATCACGATTGGTCAGATTCCATTCATTGACAAACATCATTTAATATGTTGGCAAAGGTAACTTTACCAATTCTGCTCATAACCGTTCACCATCGCTGGCATTAGTTTCTAGTTGACAGTTTATTCAAGTTTATTCAAGTTAATAATTTGTTAGCAAGTGTGCTAACGCTTTTGGCCAGTAAAGTACTAAGTGACACATGTAACTGTTGTAGCTGACGCTTAAATTTATTAATTTAATGGCGAAAAGCGTCAGCATGTTAGTGAGTGAATTATGCATCCCATGAATAGACTGCCGCCCGGAATGATTACACATCATGAACGCTTCATGAACAGTTTTTTTTTTTTTTAAATAAACTGTATTGACATCTAGTCTTCTGTACCTTTACGTGGAAGAAAACTGATAGACATTCAGTTTTCATTACTGTTCCATGTCGCCCGAAAACTAATTTTGAAAACACAATAAACTGAAAGCCATAAACACCACATTTGCATTGCATTCACTTGTGCTATATAAGGTAAATCATGTCAATGCTTATTTTCATTATAGATGCAATTGTTACCTCTGGTTTCATTGAATTGTGTTGAAGTATATGTCAGCATCTTCTGTTGGTGCTGTTTTATGTTTTATATTTTTCCAAATATCAGTATTTATTGTGTTTTATTTTTAACACAGTATGCATCAAGTGGTGGGAAGGAGAGCTCCAGCCAGATATACTTCACTAAGTTCGGTTTTCAATAATAAGGCTTTTTGCTTTTGGTTATTTCCTGGGCTCGATTAAATTAAATTCTATTACAAACATGCGCATCTGAACAACATTAATTACCCAACAAAGTTCACTTTTCCCTGCCATGCATTAACTGTCATGGTAAGTTTGGACCATTCCTTGACTGACGGTCACATGGGTATGGTATAAAAATATTCTGTTGTTGTTTATACTTTGTTTGTGTATGGTACAGTGACTTTGTCAGTGACGCATGCTGTGCTTTGCTTTCTCTTTTCCCTGTAGCTCACTGTCAAATGATGGTGTGCAGTAAGTGACACCTTTTTTCCTCATTGTAATTGTTTGTCATGAGTAATCCCATGATTCCCTCCTCTAATTTGAGGAAATGCTGTTTCTGTTGAACCAGATAGATCCAGGACCTCGGAGGGTTTTCTGGTGTTTTGTTTGTTTATTCATTTGTTTACTGGCTCATTTTGCCTCCACTACACACAGCAAATGGGAGGCATTCTGTTATCTGGTGTTCTGTGTGTGTGTGTGTGTGTGTGTGTGTGTGTTCGTGCATTACTCAGTCTGTCACAAATATATTGTTCGGCTAAAATCACACATGGTGACTTTCCATGGAGGGTAGTTGAACTGAGGTTTTGGGTCAAAGGTCAAGGTCACATTAGGTCAGCTGTATGGGGGGGGGCTAAAGAGCAACTTTTTGGGCGTATGAAGCTATGGCAGGCAAAGCATACATTGCATTGTACCTTTTTTAGTAAATTGTAACGAAATCCTTTTCTGAGAGGTATGATGCTCCATGGAAGGGGGGGGTGTTTTGAACCTTGCACTTGTCACTACTGAGGCGATCAAAAAACTTGGCACAGTGGCGCATTGGGCATCATTACTCTGACTGAGCGGCAGGTTAACATGTTGGAAGAGAGGGTGTTGCTATTGATTCATGTCATGGGCCTTCTTTGATGAGCTCATTATATAATTAGCCCCTTACTTGCACTGAAAATGATACTCTAAATAGCCTTGTTTTAGCTTTGAAGTCAGTGGTT
The DNA here is from genome assembly GCA_029692085.1 of Gymnothorax javanicus. Taxonomy (NCBI): domain Eukaryota; kingdom Metazoa; phylum Chordata; class Actinopteri; order Anguilliformes; family Muraenidae; genus Gymnothorax; species Gymnothorax javanicus. The sequence continues at coordinate 12,955,043 of CM056205.1, forward strand.
CAGTCCATGTTAATTCCATGGGGGAGAAGGAGGAGCTTTAAGGTGGCTCTGAATATTAATGAGCCTCTTAACCTTCAACAGAGCAGAAGCGTGAAGAAGTTTTATCGATTTATTTTTTTATTTTTTTTGTCTGCGTGTGGATTTGTAGTATATTCATAATTAAAATGAAACTATTTCCAATATCAATGTGTGGCTGAGTAGATTTGTGTGTGTGTGTGTGGAAAAGGGCAGAGATCGCTGTATTCGTATTATTGTGCTTTAATATAGCTAAAGGATAAACAATTGGAGGAAAAGGGATCACTGTGAAAATTTGGAAAAAACGGTGTTTCATAAATGCTTTTTACCCAATTACCAGATTTTTCCCCCATAAATCAAATTCTCATTAAAAAAAATAAATAAACAAACTGAAATGTATTGGTTAAAATGTATATTAATATTTATGTGTGGTCTATTTATAAATAAATATAAATAAATAAATATGACTGTAATTTACCATTGATGGAATGTCCCAGTAAGCAGTGCAAAAATTACTTCAAAAAAGCCAAGTGAATGTTTTTGGAAAGCATTATTGGATTCTCTCTAAACCCAAAGACAGCTATGCTTGTGTGTGATATAAATGCACGAATATTGCTTGTAGCTTGAATACACGAGTGGTCCCCCAACCTGTGTTCAACCCTGAAATGCAGCACAGAAACTTAAAACAAACAATAGCAAACATTTGCAGTGAATTTGCTAATAATTGAGGCTGCGAGCTTGCAATTAAATATTTACCAAATATTTTCCGTAAGTTTATCATGAATTCAAGAATTCAAAAAGTGCTTTTTATCTTTCTAATGCATTGTGAACAGCACTTTCATTTGACTGGAAGTGGAAGTCTGTTGGGAACATCTAATCCAAAGAGTTGGATCCTGATTGGATATAAGTAAATTGCCACACAAGATCCCAGAGCCCTGAGAAGCAACTCTTTCATTGGGCTTGAAACAAGCACCAATAGAAAACACTGACAGGAGGGGGTCACCACCCGATCCAAAACGCGGCCCCATCATTGGACTGAAAATGGTTGAGCATTTTGTACAGACAGTTTCAGCTGTATCTAATTGCTTTAAATCAGGGAGAGGAAGAGCTGAAGTAAAGGGAGAAATGACTATGGGTCCCAAATTCTGCTGTCAGGACCACAACAGCCCCGTGTGCTTTAACAATAGGTTTCTTTTTTTATTCAAAGCACAGCACTGCCTGGCATGTGTGACAGGTATAACACAAAAGGTGAGCTGTGAGTGATGAGTTGTGACAGACAGTCTACCTGTCAGACTGGAAACCTTCTGGGAGTCTGCTTTCAGCTCTGTCGGCCATGACACTCACGGGAGTGGTGCACTATCCCTGCACAAGGAAGTCTCATGTTTCTCCTGATTTTCAGTGGTCCTCGCAAAGAATAATGACATGGTCAGGGGGTGTCTTTTGGCGAGATTTTGCTAGTCCAGGCTCCCCTCTCCCCCTAAGTAAAAGAACTCAACTCCCAATCCATACATCTCAAGTGCTGACCCTGGCAATAACAGAATTTTTCACCATTGATTTTGCCTAAACCATCCCTCGCAGATTTTATTCAATCTAATTGATGTAAAACATATGAACTTGACAATCACTGTTGGGTAATTAATGATAATACAGTATTCAACATTTAAAGATTTATGCTAATAAGCCTTATACAGCACCAACAGCCACCCGACTGATTGGCCTGATGTCCGCAGTACCTTTTCACGGTAGTAAACTGGAGAGGTTTCTTGGGCTGAATGAGCTATTCTCACCCCAGTGTGATGTCATGTTATGTTTTACCATTCAGTACAATCCTCTCCAAGTCCAAGCAGATGTTACCATCTGCAGAATCCCTCCCCAACCCACCTCAATGCTTGTATAGACACAGGAATGAAATGGAGGCAAGAGAGAGAAGATGAAGGTGTGTGTCTGTTTGTTAGCCGGTCAGCTTCTCACCATCCTGCCTCCGTGCCCTGACCAAGATGTTGTATTGCCCGTACTGCCAAAATCTGTCGCCGGTGAAACCCTGTGGGAACTACTGCCTCAACGTCATGAAGGGTTGTCTGGCCAATCAAGCAGATCTGGACCCCGAGTGGAACTTCTTCATCGGTAAGACTCTTGATCCTGACTCCTGCCTCCAGTAAACCTCTGCAGTCCAAGTTTCAAGTTGACTTTGCAAGGTATCAGGTGTTAGTATCCTCAGCAAAGTTTTTTTAGTGACATATTTTCTTAAAAGATGCAGTCTCATGACTGTATTATATTGTCCCATGACTTTCTGCTGCCTCGACTTATTTGAAAAAAATACCCGGAGGGGATGGTGTGACAGGCGAGAAATATGGAGAAAGAAAGAAACAAACTGAGAGACAGACTGCAGTCACACGCCCGGGATTGGGGGTAGCTTTTAAGCAGGAAGTCATGTAGTGCCTGTTGTGAAACATTCTACAAGACTGAGCCCATGAAAACAACATCACCCGTCCCCTCATTTATTTAGCCTGATGCTGTATTCAGGAGTTTGGGGGCTGTTAAGGAGCTGGAGGGAGCCGCACTAGACCTTGCTGGTGCTGGTAGACGCACCAGCCATCAGAGCAGGAGCTCGACTGGGATGTGTGCGCTGCTCAAAGCAGAGACATGCTTCCTGTACAGCGTCCCAGCTCCGCGTGAGATACAAAAACAAGCATGACGACTTGTGATTTTACAGGGCTGATTGGAAATAAAAAGGATGAGATGGAAAAACGTGATTTCTACAACATATTTTGTGTGAGCGGCGTGACTAAATTCTCAGTGAGAAGCTTAGCTGTAGTAAATGAATGGTGGGAAGAGCACAGGTGTCTGCAGTGGCCTTCAGCCTTCTCTTCAAGCTCAGGAAAGTACATTTATTTACCTCATCAGTGCAGTCATTCCCTCCCATCAACCAATTATTGGTATAAGAGGTTAAAGATGCGTAACTTTTTTCTTTTCTTTTTTTTTGAGAGCTCTGACATTTCATATTCATTTTAGCCCTAAAGATTTTCTATTAGCGTGTGGTCGGGCAGCAAAGAGGTATTGATTTGGCTTTCGGAGAACAAGTGTCTGCTACTGTATGCATTTTTCCGGTCAATAACCTCCCTGCATGTTTTTCTCATATTTATTGAACTGTAATGAATGGATGGAATAGATCTAAGATGGAGGTTTTTTCCATCACCGAGAGTTGACCTTTGCCCCATCTCATACCCGTAGCTTGAATAAAGTCCTATTGTGGTGTGACTTTTGCAACTAACATTAGACGAGACGGATGAAAGGCTGATATCCATGCTGATTATATTGCAGTAGTGAGAATGCCTAATATGAGTATAACCTTATCTGAGGAACACTGTCCTTTGCTACCTGTCAGTCTGAATTTGAGCTTCTGCTAACTGAATGTAAAATATTGTTATGTTCAACTCAGAGGTTTAATTCATAATCTTTTGATGGTAGAATGACCTTCCAAAATCAATCACATGGCTGATTGACGCTGGCTGTTTTCAGCAAACTGCTGAAATGCATAGGTACAGTGTGCAAATAGATGAATACTAAAAATATTAGATTAATAGAGGCCTGCTCATCACAAATCCCTCTCTACTGTCCTCTTTATCCCAATCAGTTTTTAAATCACCTTGAGAGAATATGGTAAAACTAGACAGTCTGGTCGGCTGCGACCACATGGGTGTATCCCCTGAAAGCTCGCTTCTCCCCTTTTTTGTGCATTATTCAGCCAATACTGGCGCCATGGCAACCAAAATCAATAGGTGTCATAAGTGAAGTATAACACGTCCATAGCAAATACGAAAGTAATCGGTTAAAAATTGCAGCCTGTGCTGCGTCCACAAGGAAATATCTATTTTTTACCACTAATTTGCATTTTGTGCAGCCAATATTGTCGCGTTGGCAACCAAAATTGATAAGTGTCATAAATGAAGTGTAACACATGTCCATACCAAATATGAAAGTAATCGGTCAAAAACTGCCGCATGTACTGTGTCCACAAGAAGATATCTATGTTTTACGACTAATTTGCATATTATTCAGCCAATACTGTCGCCATGGCAACCAAAATCACTAGGTGTCATAAGTGAAGTAAAACACATGTACATACCAAATATGAAAGTAATCGGTCAAAAAATTGCAGCATGTACTGCGTCCACAAGGATATCTCTTTGTTTTATTACTAATTTGCATATTATTCTGCCAATACTGTTGCCATGGAAACCAAAATCACTAGATGTCATAAGTGAAATACAACACATGTACATACCAAATATGAAAGAAATCGGTCAAAAATTGAAATCTGTACTGCGTCTACAAGGATATCTCTTTTTTTATCACTAATTTGCATATTATTCTGCCAATACTGTTGCCATGGAAACCAAAATCACTAGGTGTCATAAGTGAAATACAACACATGTGCATACCAAACATGAAAGTAATCAGTCAAAATTGCGGCCTGTACTGCATCCACATGGAAATCTCTTTGTTTTATCACTAATTTGCACATTATTCTGCCAATACTATTGCCATGGAAACCAAAATCACTAGGTGTCATAAGTGAAGTGCAACACATGTCCATACCAAATATGAAAGTAATCGGTCAAAAATTACAGCCTGTAGAACGTCCACAAGGAAGTGTCTACGGACACGGACGTGGCGGCGGCAGAGACGACAAGCGTGAATCCATAGTAGCTGCCCGACTTTTTCTGGGGGATACAATTATACAGATCTCACTTTATTCTGAGAGTAAAATAATACATCCATTAAATGCACTACTGGGCAAAAAAGGCCACATGGACATTTTTTTTTTTTTTTTTGGGATTGCCCTACCTACCCCAGGCCACCCTCTAGTATACCTTTTCTTATGTTTCATTTCTGTCCAGGTACAGAGGAGTCGTTCCAAGAAATATTATAGATGTGGCTGTGATAGGTCAGCGAAAAACATCCTAAAAATGTTTGTTCTACATATGTGTGAAGTTTCAAGAAAATAAAAGCTGGTCGAGCTGGGACCCTTGCCTAACTTTATATGGAATGCCCCAACTATATTTATGAGGCTGTTGCATTTGCATAAACTCAAAAGTTCAAGTTTATACCAGTAAATTCTTTAAGTGATTTGTGGGTTTGGTATGCATTGTATATCCTGCTTAATAAGGACTTCCTTTCATTGACAAATCTAGTGAATATCAGATTGAATTTATCGGATGTAATGTAAATGAAAGAAAAACATAGACTCATCATATCTATAATTCAGTATGTTCTGTAATATTCATCTTGTGTTATATCACTGCGGTTGAGCAGGTTGAGCAATAAACTCTAGAAAACTTTACTGAGCCTAAACTTCAGAGCAGCAGTTTCTTTACTGAATTGCGTCTGCATTTCACATTTACTTATACAAAGTATATTTCTCATGTGAACCGGAGAAATGTCTGGAGAAATATCTAGCGATTCACGTGGGACAATTTTGAGTTCAAACGCCTTTGAGATCCTTTTAAGTGTCCTTTAGCTCCAAGGTGTAATGTAGTTTAATTTTGGCAGTTACAGAGTAGGAAACTGATGCAGTGGAATGTACCATTGTATGAAATCAGATTTTTTTTCAGGTGGAAGGAAGATGGGTGAGGAATTTGTACAACTTCAGGTTAGGTAGCCGCTAAGACCGATGATGGTCCTATATAGTATTTTCCAAAAGCTTAATGTGTTTGTGGACAGAATTAGCTCATTGGGATGGGTTCAGGCACTACTGTAGTCAGATTGAACACTCTCCTCTCTTCTGATGTCACCTGCTGTCATGATTCACGACTTCAGTGCTTCTTATAAAATGAATCCCAGGGGCTTTGGAACAGGGTGTGAAATGTGCTTATACTGTCCTTCAGTAAAAGCGAACATCTTCACTTGCTGACCTAAATAGACTGTGTAGCTTTTTCCCTTCTTCTAGTCCTGCTGCTCTGCCTGCTGTGGCCTATAGTAATATCCTGCTCCTAATACTACAGTATTCTTGCTCTGGCCTACAGTAATATCCTGTTCCTGCTGCTCTGCCTTTTTTTGACCGCACAAGCTTGTGATGTGCGGTTTACAAACAGGCAGTGGTGGGCTATCTCAACCATTCCCTTCTGGCTGTTGCAAAATCTCTTTTGTTTACTGCTCTTAAGATAAGGAATGCACTAAAGTTAGGCTGCGTCATGAACAAGTACCTTTACATACAATACATATCTTATAACACATAATGCTGCATATGGGAACGACTTGTCTAAGAGAAGGACAAGTGCCTTAGTGCCTTACTAAATTTTTTCAATAAAAGATACCTTGTACAATATGCTTAACCTCTTAAACCTGAACGTCCTCGGTACCGGGGGCAGTCATTACGTATAATAATTACAGCATGTTTCCTAATAGTATCATCATAATGCGGCATATCATCTTAAAGGGAAGAAACTCGCCAAAAAGTTCATGATGACCACTTTTACCTAAACAGAACACAATTCAAGCACTAAGCAAGTAAATAAGCATGTAGCAAAACATAGGAAGTGTTCCATTGCTCGCATTTCTACTGAATGTGTGCTATGCATGCAAACCGTACATCAAATGAAAGAGGAAGGTCTACAGAGTTCAGTGATATAAGCCTTGTCATTTTAACCTGGCATCACACTCAAAGAACAGCAGGCATACACTTTACATTCTACAGAGATGAGAAAAAAAATTTCCTTCCCTTTGCTATGTTGTAATAATAAACTGTGTTTGAGGGTTATTCTGTGCTGTCTATTGCTAGTCCAATGTGTTTGCGTTATATTGAAACCACATCTCCCAGTCGCCATGCATGCTTTTTTCCGGGGCACTGTTCCCAAAGAGGACAAGCCCTGAGCATTCCCATTGGACCAATGTATTTTCTCCTCTGTGATTGGCTTGTGATGCGGTCCATTTGACTTTGGGGGTGGCCATTTGATTCTATGGGTGTTGTCGTTTCCAACGAGCCCTCAATGACCGTAATCGCACAAACCTAGTCTGAGATGGAGCCTTGCGTTCCCGGTGCGTGAAACTCAGAATCCATGCGCCATTACGCTCATTTGCTTGTAGAGTGCTACAATATAAACTTAAAACTGATTTGTTATTGGTATTTTCGCTATAATTATCTACTAAACATTCAGCAGACGTCATTGAAGTAGTTTCTATGGCTCGCCGGATGACTCTTCATATGGCAATGAAGCATAACTAGATGACTCATTGGAATTAGCTTAGTGGGTAAGTCACTGAGCTATTGTGCAGGTGATGGCAGTATATGTATACTTTCATTTTGAGCACACACAGTTGAGCATACACCATTGCAATCACACTTTTTGTGTATGTAGTTGCTGGGGTGTTCGTTCTGATTATTTTTTTTTTCTTTCTGTGCATTCTGGCTGCCAGGCAACATTACGCACAGAGACTCAGAGCAGATATACAGTTGCTAAACCATTTTTTTTTTTGGATATTTTCACTATGATTGTCCACAAAATATTCAGCAGTCGTTTTAGAACTCGTCTTTTGAAAGAATCCATGCCAAGTTACTGAGAGAACACTGAAATTCAATCGGTAGAATGACGTGTTTTGCTGATTCACTCTTGAAATTTACAATGCGGCTAATGTCATATCAGTTATTCAGCTGGCTCAGTGGTGAAGTCAGTGTGTTCAAGTGTGGGAGGTTCACTGGTCAAATCTCGGTTTGGGAAGTAGCTTTTATTTTTTAAGCAGCAGGGGCATAGTTCTTGTATAAATAATTGCTAGATGTTTGTTGTTTTTACTTTTTTCCTTATCTTTGTATCAATAATTTTCTTTATTTGCTTGTTTTATTGAAAATAAATCTGCTCCAGGAGAGTCAAACATCATCTCCTTTGTATATATTTTCTTTGAATGGAAAAATGTATAAAAAACTGGTTGAAAATAAAAATAAAAAAAGAAAATTGTTGTAAATAGATGGAGTGTACGCCTGTAGTGACTGATAAGTGAAATTAAATGAGTTCTACAGTTTGGTACCAGAGATATTGGAAATGGCACACCATGCCAATTTGGAGAGGCCACCTTGACATTCCCAAAGTAAAACCTCTCTAATTTTGCTCTGATTTTCTTAATTAGAATAAACTTTGGCGCAGCTAATGGTGAGATTCTGCACTGTCATTTTTTAGAGGTTTCAGACCGAAACCAAATAATTTCAGGAGGGATAAAAGTAAATCTTTGTTTTGTGCAAATGAGATCTTTCATTTATGCTGTTTTTCATCCTCATTTACTCTGACTCAGTGACATATACATTGATTTTTACACCATGACAAAAATCCCCAAGGTGTTACCTTAATTATGATGCCAAGTTTATTCAAATTGAGCAAGTAGTTACAGAAATATACTCATTTCTTTTTTAGCATGTCATTTTCGAACCAGTGACTCAGAGCATAAGAGGTTATATGTGACAGTAGCAGGACGTTATTTGACATCGCTTCATTTTAATTTTCAGACAGATTTTGGCTACATTAGTTGTTGAAATGGTGAATCTGATAACTTAATTGAGTCCCACTAATCTCATCCATATTTTCACGATGAATAATGGCATTATATAAATTATGTTCTCACGAGATTGCATTAGATGTATCTTTTTTATTTCAGGACACCAAAACCACTTCCTGGTTCCATGGTTGATCTTGCTTATTGGTGATCTTAACATTTGAACAGGACTTTGCCAGTGAATCTAAGGTCACAAGATCTTTGGAGACTGCAAGCCTGTGCAATCAATTAAAAAAAAAAAACAGTCCCTGTGTGCCCTTGTCTCTGCAGCAAATCTGCCAGTCTTATGGAGCGCAGCCACAGCTTTCACTGTAACTGGTTGTATAAGATCTCAACCGATTGTGCTCAGCTATTGACTAATACTGCAGAGCCTTTGCACACTAAAATGACTGTGAAACAAGGGCAACTTAAGCCTTCCTTTATGAGGAAATTTACACAGTAACACAATGGATAAAAGGGAGCAGGAAGCACTTGAGAAATCCACTACAGAGCTGTTCTGCTTTGGCATGATTGATTACCGTTAGCCCCTGAAGACTCTAGCAGTGGTCAGAGGTGTTATTTTATCTGACCGCACAGCATTACTCTGTCATGACATGTGCAGCACTAGGCTTTTTCCTCTGTGGAAGTATCTCTTCTAAACTGGACTAATGGGCGGCTCTGCAGTCTGCCTGTGATTTTAGACTAAAAATTGCCTGGGTGTTTCCGCTCTTTTGTTATTAGGTTGTCCGTTGGGCTCAATTTAGTTTTATTTTTATATGGTGAAGTGGTTCAGAGGTGTAATTTGTTAGCCACGGAGTGCATGTTGGTTGAATGACCTCAGGCAGTGGTCAGATGGTTGAGGTTCTGCTGATCACTGGTCAAAGCCCTGGAGACGTGCAGATTCTTCAACTCTCTGCGGTCATCTTTAACCGGAATCATCCTCCCTAAGGAATGAACGCTGCAGTTAAACCAAACTGACCAAAATAAGGAAGAGGAGGTGGAGGCCCATGCTAAATCTTCCAAAAGAAATACAGAATTTGGCTTTCATGAGCTGTTTACCTTTATAATCCACATCTCACTTGAAGAGGTACTCCATCCACAGTAAATTGGGCTCATTGTCATTAATTTTTTTAAGTAATCAGATTCCTCTGCACAGTTTAGATAGAAAGAATTGTTTGCAAGCCTGGTTTGCAAAACTGTCTAGAGGAATTTAGGGATGCCCCTTTAAAATCCTTCTGCATTTTTACTACTGGTAGACTTCAATAAAGTGACTGCTGAGGGCACTAGTACATTCAATCCTGGATAAATTGTTATGTTATTATGTCCTAAATATATTTGCTTTAATACATTTAGCAGTTTAGGGAAATATTATTTGTAGAAATAAATACAGTATGTTGGCATAGCAATTTGAAGATTATTTACTTCCCACAACTGATTCTATTGAATTTTCTGGTAAGTAATTTCTGAAATGAGGATATTTAGATTGAATATTCATTCACTGATTCTTGGATATTAACTTGGCCTCAGTTTTCATACCATTTTCTGGTTTAGATTCTTAACTGAAGGATCATGTTCTGCCAATAACCTCCAGCCATGTAACAGGCTCAAATTAATTCTTAATTCTTACTCTGCATGCAGTTTTATTCATTGCTTTTCCCCAGCAAGAATACCGTAATCTAGTAAATCTTGATGGTATTTCCTCCAAGCTGGCTCCCAGGTTTTTCTGCTTTCTCAGTCCCTGTAGAAAATAATGCACTGTGTGGAAAAAATTGAGCTTCATCTGTTCCAAGAGAAGCCTTACATTTGGAAGGCAAGAGTGTAGCCATATTATTCCCTGAATCCAATGATTCCTGATGCTCATCTATGGAAATGTGGCATCTGTTGCTGTGAGGAGGCACCTTCTTTTAGATTTTGCTCAGCAGACGGTGAATGATTTCTTACTGCAGAACTGATTTCTCTTTCTGTGACGCTTTGACCCAGTCTGGGCCTTCATTTCACACAGCAATGACTGACTGGCAAATTTCAGAAAAAAAAATCTTTCTTGTTAGCTATTTTCAGGCCAAAATAATTTCAATGTACTATACAGTATATTGACTTTCATCCTTTGCCATGCTATAATATATAGACTGAGCATGGAATAAATCATTATTTGTCAATGTCTTGGCTGTATTTTATGATCAGTTCTACTCAAACTTAGTGAATAATAGAATAGTGCATTTATTTCAAAATCAGAAACAGTTCTCTTTGATTCTGTGTTTTTAAACAGTTTTAAACTGTGGCCAAACAAACAATTAACTGCAACTTGCCAACTGCCTGTCGTATCCTCATCAAACCTTTATTCTCTGTCTCTTTGTTGTCAGTGCTCCATAATGTTTTCTGTCTATTATTCAGATAAATGCTTGGAACGCTGTAATTGCTACTTACAGCTAAATTTAACATTGCTTTTCCTTTGTTTGGTAAAATCGCTGAAACCCCACAGAAACAGAATGTAGGGTTTGAAGAGGGCTGTAATCATTGCCATTCTTATTTGATACACTCAAAAATGTCAGTGTTAGATTCAGTGGCGGTCAGTCGGCAGTAACAATGGCCTTCAGAAACCTCGCCCTTCAACGCACATTAACCCAAACCTCTCGCAGTTTACTTTTCCCAATCATCAACAGTTGCCCAGACGAATTGGTAGGACCGGTGTCAGTATAATTTATTTTTGAAAGCATTATTATACATTGCAGCACAAAATTATGAGGCGTTTTCTACTGTCCAAAAATGACAACGTAAAATATGATTATGCCTTTGTAATTTCTGCGCTCTTGTAGCTTGTGAAACAGCGCATATTTGGTTATATATTTTGCGAGGCTCATTAAGCAATTAGCCACGAGAATCCGTTCTATATTCTGAATGTGGTCGCGCTGAAGGGTGTTGTTAGGCACGCTGCACAGCTGAGTGATGGCGAAAATAAATGCTGCAAAGTCAGCGGAAGTTTCAGATTTTTGCATTCATGTTGCCGCTGCCGTCCTTATAATGCCATAAACAACTTTGTAAATGTAGGCAATAGGGATCCAGTTTTTTCATTATCATTTCTTATTATTGGCCATGGGTTGGTCTTGGTTGTTCAGTCGATAAATTGTTTGATTGTTAATAAGGCGAACTTGAAGGAGAACAGCTTGAGCACATTTGTGCGGTAAAGTATGAGGTTACTGAAGGCCTTCTGAACATCTGACGACATGCTGCTGGTTAGATTTACATTTAATGCTTGTTGCATCCCATTTTTTTTCTACGTGAAGGCTATTGCGATGGAATGGCAATTTATTCAAGATGTCGAGGGTTTGGAGCACAATGGTGATATGTCCAAATTTTGTGATTTTGAGATTTTTACTTCCTGTCACACATTTCTATCTGCTAATTCTTGGAGCACAATAATTATATGTCCATGCACCTCAGTTTTAAACAGAATTCACATTTTGATTTTGTGGTATGTCCAACAAAATCTGCTTTTATGAATTAAACATTGATATTTTGATGAATAAACATGAATAATATTACAGAATCATCTGTCTTCCATTGCAAACAAACTTAAATTCAATCTATCACCATTGTGTTATGTCACATCAAGTGCTAGAATTGTTGGAGCACAGAGGAGACATTTCCATTTTGGCAATTTTGGCCATGATGTCGCAGTACCACACTTATGAAAACTTATATGTTCAGTATACCTCTGAACCATGCAGTAAAAGAGTGACTGACATAAAAATAATGTAAATGATGTACCTGATTTAATAGAACAACTGCAAACCTAAAAATCTATTTTTTCTCAAAACCTCTAAAATGGACATATAACCATTGTGCTCCAAACCCTCGATGTGTTCCTGCTTCCTGCCCACTGCATGCTGGGATAGAGACTCCTGAAATCTGCCTGCACATTGCTGTGTTCAGCCAATTGCAGATGAGCTTGTCAGAAAATTTGAGGGGAGTTCAGCTTTGGAATCTTAGCCAGTAATACTGCCAAAAAGTTAAACCATGAGAATTTTGTAATCATATTTGTATAATGGCCTTCTATCCCTCTGTGAAGGTAATGCGCTTAATGCTCATAAGCATTACGGCACAGAAAAATGAGAACCTGCAGCATAATGTGTCTGCAGGGAACCCTCTCAAAATATCACTGACCGGTGAAGCCACAGTAATGCACAAGATGGATAAATAAATAAATAAATGAAAACAGAAAAAATTCCTGAAACTCTGCAGTAAGAGCCCCATTGGGAGAGATGAGAGATGTTTGGAAAGAATGGGCTTCATTTCTGGTTATCGGCTCAGAGCGTGACGAGCCTTTTTCAAGGCTGCAGGTAGTTCACCATCTCCTGAAGTCGATGATTTCTACAAACATCAGAAAAATAGACCCTGAGGCGCAGTCTTCCTCCTCTACAGGAGAAATACACACTCCTCTGGTGGGGTCTGGATTGATTGGCGCACACTTTTAGCCTGAAGCCTTAAGTGCTGAGCTGTACAGGGTCATTACAGGGCCACGGAAGGCTAACAGAGAGCCTGTCATAGTGAGAGTGAGATGTGGGAAATGTTCAAATACAGCAAAGAGCAGAAGAACTGCATCATCACTCCACAGGCTCTTCCTGGAGTCGAGGGGGAAAGGAAAGTACTATTCTAAACATATTTATTACTTTTGCCAGTTCATTTGTGTCAGGCCTCCTGCTTTATAGATGGGCAACCATCCAAACCCAGTGCTCAAGAGATCCCTCAGCTTTGACACTGTCATGTGTGAAAGATCATATCAGCACGCATACTGATGCACCACACACGTCTGTCCAGTCATTTTATTTTAAATGTGTGATTTACGAATTCACATATAATCACAAATTCATATAGAACAGCATAAGCATCAGCGTATATATATACACAACACCAGAAGGCAGGTGATCAACATCTTCTATTCACAATTTTTATTGTGCATGTTTCAGTCAGGTCCTTAAGTATTTTGACAGTGCATTTTAACACGTTGACTGCCAACTACGAGATAACTCGTAATGGCGGGTCAGGGCCAGCGCCAGAAAAATTCGGGGGAAATTATCCATCCCTTTATTGACAACAATTGGTCCTGGCTAATTCTAGATGGTTTTCCTTTATAAGCACGTTTTATAATTCAAGAATAATCAAGTGGCAATTGAAGACACGGCTTCTCTCCCCCATGCGATCTAACAGCAAATAATGGGCTACATTCAGTGCAGAAAAATAATTTAATTATAATTAGGTCAATGCACTGGCACTCAGCAATGGTTTTTTTTTTTTTCCAGCGAGAGCGAATTTTCAGAACTCTTCGCGAATGAAGGTAATTCTTGTGACACGTGGTTTCCTTCGTTTTCATTTTCCAGTCTAACAGCTGGCTATTTTTTACAACAAGTTCGTGACCGTGCTGCAAAAACAGGTGTAGGTATTTTGCGTAAAAAACAAATGAGTGAAATGTACTTTGCTGGAAAAAAAAAAACCTTGCCTGTGCATAGACCAAATTATTTTTCTGCACTGAATGTAGCCCATTATTTGCTCATGGGGAAGAGAAGCCGTGTCTTCAATTGCCACTTGATTATTCTTGAATTAGAAAACGTGCTTATAAAGGAAAACCATCTAGAATTGACCAATTGTTGTCAATAAAGGGATCAGGTTTCCCTGAATTTTTGACCCGCCATTAAAAAAGGGGTGTAAATACTATGAGGTTCACTCAATATGAAAGTAAATAACAGTCGGATTATTGATTGGAGTGTATTCCCACGCATACCACGTGACCCATGTAAGAATCACTGCCATTAAAATACTTTGCATGTGTAGAGATAAACTGAAATTAAAAAACACAAACATGAGCATCCTCTGCTTGCTGCACAGCCTAGGGGTCTGGGTCACCTGGGATAAAGAGACCGAGATTAAAAAAAAAAAAAAGACCAGTTAAACCCAAAACAACGAGTATAAAACATCCCTTTCAGAAGCTGAGGATCTTCCCCCATACAGTGCATCACACCTAAAGCCCTGACTGCATTACATTAAAACTCTGTACAGCAGGAATCATTTAAAGTCACACACCAGCGTGGGATCGTCCCCCATTTGCCTGAACTTCAGTTGGTAGAATAAAATTGGTACACATGTGAGTCACGCAGTCTAGTTCGCAGATGTAGAGGGGCATGTTCATGCCAAGCATAACTTGAGATTTGTAAATTGCACTGTCTTTTTTTGTCTTTCAGACCCAGCACAGGTCAGAAGGGCTGCTCACTCATCCTGAGTAACATCTTAATGGCAGGAGCAGTGCTTTAATGAGACCTGAGCTGTAATAGGAAATGTGAAAAGTATTTATTTTTCCTTAGTATAGGGAGCATTTCTGAATGATGTACAGACATGTCAGCCTGAATATTTAATATTTGTCATTTAAATGTAACTGCAAGGGCAGCTCCATCTGTTACAGAATTGAATTTTCTGCATTTTTTCCCCTCAGAACGTTGCAATATTTTGATCCCATTATTTTTAGTCTATCTCAGCCGAGAGCATCACTTAGCCTGCATTGAGAATAATATGGCGATGACAGTTCATTCCTCCACAGATATGAGCTTTTGCAATAGTTTGCCTACTTTATGCAGCTGGAGCTGCAGAATGACGACACCTGTTAAATTGGAGGTACTTTAAGAGTTGGGTGTGACTGAGACTTGGGGGGAGGAATTAAGTCAAACAGCTCTGAGTAACTTTCCCTTTTATCTTATAAGGTTTTTATTTAGGACTGAGATTAAAGTCCTCTCTCTTTGCAAACACCTGTATTTTCTGTTTTACACAGCAATTATTCCACGAAACAGAGCAATTGATCCTCTTCTGCAGAAGATTAGTCAGTGGTTTATGAGCAGTTTGGAATGGCTTATTGGTCATCAGTCTTATCCGTCTATGTCTTTACCATCAAAGTCAGTTTCACTATCAGTTCCACTCATTATTACCAAGCACCTCTCACTCAATATAACCAAGCTAAAGCTGTCACTCATGCACTTTCCCTTTCGGTATTTCCTTCTCTCATTAATTCCCCCGAAACCAGTGTCACTTTTTATATTAATCTGAGTCTGTCTTGTGTTTATCATCACACAAACTCTGCCCCTCTCTCACACATACTCACACTCACTGTTATTCTCCATGGCATTGTGAGTCAGTGTAACTGTCATTTTTACTGGTACTTTCACTATCACTTTGGATAGAACCCAGCTGTAGCCATCAAACACCACTGCGGTGACGAACCATCTCAAATTTACAAGGGCATTTAATATGGGTGAAGATTGTGCTCACTGGTATTCAGGCCTATTTACACTTTAATGACCAGGAATAGCATCACGTTGCCTATTACTGACTTGTTAACATTGACATTGTCATTTAATGATGGGCTTGAAGGTCTGTGAAAGAAATGTTGCATTAGATATGATGAGTTCTGACCAGGTGGATGCAGATTTCTAACACCCATAATGGTCATCAGTCAAGTGCCCTCATGCCAAAGGTGACTCATGTCATCCTGATTGTAACATGGCTTTCCCTTGGGTTGAATGCCTTATTCCATTGGTCAGAAGTTACACAACTCTCACATTCATTGAACTTCAGACCTATGTTCCTATTCTGTAACATTTAAACATTTTTAACATTTGTTCAACAAGGATGCATTTTAATTATCTGATTAACTCCTTTAAACATCATTTAATGCAACACTTAGTGCATCTAAAGCAACACATACTGACATTATAGAAAACTGAAAAATGAAACTTGGTATGGTGGTGTCATTTTGATAGGAGATGTTGAGGGGCTGGTTGAAGATATAAAAAGTACTGTATGTGCTTCATTGGATGGGGGACCATCCTGCACATATGAGTTCAACATGATGCAGATTTCAGACAAATGTGGGAATTTCAGTTTCAGTAAGATTAAGTGAATTATTCAAATGCAATTCATCATGTTTTTTTTTTTTTTTTTTTTTTTGAAAGTGCATCATGGTCAACCACATTGGATTACGTAAATAATGTTTTCATCCATATACTCCATAAGTCTAAGTCCATTTTCTATGCATTCTTAATGCTTCACCTCTCTGCAATCTCATTGTTATTGTATCTAATGAAGATTTAGGCCTGTGTTGTCCTCTCTTGACTTGTTGCTCACCACAGTGTAAGTGATCTTCATTGATTTTATCCCCTCATTCCTTTTTAATTGCATGGTTTGTTTCACACTTTAAGAGGACCTGGCTGCAACCGCACTATTCTATACGATTAAAGTGAATATGTCCGATCCTCTGTGATGGGCTCCATGTGAATCCAGTTTAAATAAATACTCGTCGCTAATGTGGAATTTCTAACATGGCTGTTGTTGTTGTTGTTTTTGTTGTTGTTGTTGTTGTAGTTTAACATAACATAACATAACATAACATGAGTGGCGAGAACAGGCCGTTCAGCCCAACTAGGCTCGCCAGTTTCTTTTAACTATTGTGAATATATCACTTCAGACACTCAATGACTCAATGGTATCTAGCTTTAAGTCAAGCCTGCTCTTGAAAATTGCCAAGGTTTCTGCCTCAACAATATGGTCAGGCAAGCTGTTCCACATCAAAATTACTCTTTGGGTGAAAAAATATTTCCTAATATCAGTGCTAAATTTACCCTTGGTCAACTTCCATTTATGACCCCAAGTTCTACTAACAGAACTTAGTCAAAGGAATCCTACATAATTCACTTTGTTAATCCCTTTAATATATTTAAAGACCTCAATCAGATCACCCCTGAGTCTCCTTTTCCTAAGACTAATGAGATTAAGAATCTTCAGCCTGTTCTCATAGCTTTCATCATTTATACCCAGAATCAGCTTAGTTGCTCTTCTCTGAACTTTTACTAGAGCCTCTATATCTTT
The DNA here is from genome assembly GCA_029692085.1 of Gymnothorax javanicus. Lineage (NCBI taxonomy): Eukaryota > Metazoa > Chordata > Actinopteri > Anguilliformes > Muraenidae > Gymnothorax > Gymnothorax javanicus. Next base: position 12,972,482 of record CM056205.1, read on the forward strand.
CTTAAAGTATGGTCCCCAGAACTGTACGCAATACTCCAGATGTGGTCTGACGAATGTGTTGTACAAGAGAAGTATCACCTCCTTGGATTTGCACTTAATACATTTGGCAATGAATCCCAGCATCCGATTGGCTTTTTTTAACTGCTACGGCACAATGGCTAGAACCTGTGAGGGTTTGGTCAACAATCACTCCTAGATCTTTTTCATGTGGAGCACATTCCAGTTTAAACCTCCCATGAAGTAATCCTGTCGTATGTTTTTATTACCTACATGTACAACTTTACATTTTGCTAAATTAAATTTCATTTGCCACATTTCTGCCCAACTCTGGATTCTATCCCAATCCTCCTGAATCACTTTAGTAGAGTCTAAACTATTTGCCAAACCTCCCAATTTAGTATCATCCACAAATTTAACTAATTTGCTCTCAATATTTCTATCAAGGTCATTAATGTAGATGAGGAACAGCAGGGGTCCCAACACTGATCCCTGAGGGATGCCACTCCCCACCATACCTAGCTGAGATGAGATTCCACTGACCACCACTCTTTGTGTTCTGTCCTGTAACCAGTTTTGAATCCACTCCAGAATACCTCCGGTAACTCCAATGGAGCTCATTTTAAAAATTAGTCTCCTATGCGGTACTTTATCAAATGCTTTCTTAAAATCCAAGTATATGATGTCATAAGCCCTGCTCTGATCATAAATCTTAGTGGCCTCTTCAAAAAATTCCAGGAGGTTTGTCAGGCATGACCTTCCCTTACGGAAACCATGTTGGCTATCCCTCAAAATATTATTACGTTCAGGAATAATTTCAGCTAAATCTTTTATGATAGATTCCAGTATTTTGCATGCAATGCAAGTTAAACTGACTGGCCTGTAATTTCCTGGCTCAGTACGGTCCCCTTTCTTAAATATTGGTATTATATTGCCCTGCTTCCAATCATTTGGTATTTCTCCAGTTTCTAAAGACCGTCTGAAGATATCAGAGATCGGTTTAAAGATGATCTCACTAACTTCCCTGAGCACTCTAGGATATAAGCCATCAGGACCCGCCGCCTTATCTGCCTTTAGTTTATGCAACTTGTCTAATACTTCATTATCCCTAACCTCAATTTCCGCAAAATAATCTTGAGTGTTGGTCATGCCCTCTGGCCGAATAAAAACCAGCTCCGAGGTAAAATTCTCAACCAAAAAACTGTTTAAGGTATCCGCAATATCCTTGTTATCGTATAGCAGCGATCCATATTTATTCTTTATGCACTTAACCTCCTCTTTGACTTACCTTTTTCTGCTACAGTACTGAAAGAAGTGCTTAGGATTAGTTTTTGCCCCTTCTGCAATTTGCCTTTCATACAGTTTTCTAGCATTCCTCAGCTCTTTTTTGATCACAGCTCGCATTTTACAGTATTCAGCCTTAGTATTCTCATTGTTATCCTTTATGTACATCTTATAAAGATTCCTCTTATTCCTCAGACTCCTACAAATAGCTGTGGTCATCCATGGAGGATTTTGCTTTTTCAGCTTACTTTTGGAAACCTTTGGAATGAATTTACATTGTGAATCAAGTAAAATCCCCTTAAATCTTTCCCACATCTCATTTACAGACTCACAGTCCAGAAGTGCCTCCCATTTTATTTCGCTTAGATATGAGCGCATCCCGTCAAAGTTTGCTCGCCTAAAATTAAAAAATTTAATTTATATATTTTTACTTTATTTCTGAAGTGCATGATACATACAAAGCATGAGTTACTTAAAGGCATGTGAGAATAGTTATTGTTTGCTGTACTCCAGTGGTTCACACAAAAGACAGTGTCTGTACCTATGCCTATTGCATATGATCTGGTTATTTCCTGCTGAAGGTAGGATGTAGAACCAAGAAATCAAAATTTATCTGACAAAATATAATTTAGAATTTGGTGAGAAAACAAAACAAACAACAACAAAAAAACAAGTACAAAATTTTATTAAAAAAGGAAAGAAACAGCGAAAAAAGACTGGAAATTCAAAAGTAGAGCACCTAAGTACTTGTTCGCATTTCATTTGAGCAGATTTTGTTTACAGGTAATCCTTGTACACCTTTATTGATAGCATACCGCAAAGGGAATGAGAGAGAACTGAGAACAAAAGGGATAATGCCACTAAATTCAAAGAACTAATACATTAATAAAATGCTTTAATCCAGGGCGGCATTTCTGTTCAAAAATTGCAGTTTTATCTTTGGAAAGTGAATTAAGAGGAGGTAGTAGCTGTGAAATTAAATTTTGCATTTGTATCATTTACTCCTTATGTTCATCAACTATTTTGTTCATTATTCTCATCATTTACTACCACGGCTTTATTGTTATTATTTTTTTTTTCAATGTAAGCATTTAGAGTTAGCAGAGATGGAATTCTAGGATGTGTGAGGTTATTTTTTAGCAGAATGAGAGGTGCATTTTGAGGACCGTATATTTGTGTGTTCTTAAGGTGAGGCTGGTCACACCTACTCCAGCCCTCACTCCATCTCAGGTGGACTCTAGTCTTTCCGTTGACAGTTAAGACACTAATCCATCCCTAGGATGACAGGGAAAAAAACATGAGTCTAAAGAAACCAAAGACATTAACACCCTCTATCTAGAATGAAGAATTAATAACCCATGACTTTGTATCACAGCCCACTGGTTTCACATTTATATAAATGGCAAGTCAGCACAGAGCCATGAATAAATAAAGCAGGCTTGATGGCCGCGGTCATCGTTTCACTGCCAACTGGCCTGATTCATAAATCTGCAGAGAAGAATCATAACTGTATTATTCATTCAGGAACAGTGCTGCTGTATTATGATTGTATTACAGAGAATAGGGCCTATAGCTCAAATTTTGTGGGTTTGATTCCAACCTGTTTTGAGGCCAGTTTACTTTCTATTGATATACTAAACCTGAGCATCTTTAGTCAGATATGCAGCTGTTCAAATGGATTCTATTTAGAGAATGATATCAGGTTAAGAATGCCTTCTGGATTTTGAAATGCAGGGTAAATCCATATACTATAATCAAAGTATAGTAGCTGAAGGCTGTTACAGCCAAATGAATTTCTAAACTTTCAGAATGATTATCCTTTTGGTTATCCTTTTTTTCCCCCATTAATATTATTCTTTTTTTCTGGTACAGTCAAATAAGGTTTTCTAAATGATAAATTAAAAGAGCAGTCGATATTTTTATTCATATTTTAAGATCATGAGTAATCAGCACAGTTCATGCTTTAAAGCAACTTTAGCTATTGTATATTCTATAAATGTACTATTACTGAACTGGGACAAAATCTGGAGATTGAACTTTAAATAGCTAGCCAGTCTTCTGGAGAAGAACTGAATCAAAACAAGGGTTTTTCTTTAACACATCCGATCAGAATTTGAATTTTTAAAAGGCTCTCAGTTGCGTGTGTACCTTTTCAGCAGGTAGGTCAATCAAGTGTACAGTGCGCTCAAAATAAATGGCTTCCCTCACCATGAGATGGATTGTTACGTAAAGTCACACTTTTTCTCAGCCCACTAAAAAAAATAATACTAATAATGGACAAATAAATAAATAAATCCCACAGGTATCCTCCAGCAGTCACAAATACAAAGTAACGTTACATGCAACATTAATATTAGCTCAAAAAATACTATCGGTGTTTGTGGAGAGTGCATCCTGCAGTATACTTGTCATTGTCCATGGAACTGTGTGTCATACTGTATATTGTGCTAGTTCAGGAACTCTGCCTGTATCGTGTCAGATCTGTTGGGTGAGTCTGTGGTTATTACTGTGAGAAAAACAAATTGGTACCAGGTTATCTGGCAATTTTGTTCCCCTAATCCTTATGTTTTTCTTTTTTTTTTTTTTGTCCCTCTGTAGGAATGCCTCTGTGACAGAATTAAGCAACAGCTCAGTGGTTCTTTTTACATTCACTCCAATGGTAATGAATCCCATGTAACCACATCTCCAGAATGGGAAAATATATTGCAAATGAAAATATGAAAAATTTCTCCTTTCTTTCAGATAAAGCAACTCACAATAATTCAATTCTTACTGATTTTTAGCATCTGAATTATAAAAAATACAACTGATGTATTTATCTTATCAAATTTTGTAGTGTAATGTAATAACATAAAAAAAATTCTCAGAGAAATTTTGATTCTCACGTGGGTTGACAGCTAGAGTACAAAGTATTCTTTCTAATTTTTCTTTTTGAAAGTTCTGAAAAAAAAAGTAAAAGTAAAGACCATTTAAAAAAGTAGAGGGAATGAACTGGTTCAGCATTAGGTTGCAGTGTGTTTTTAAGAGTGTGAGTGCACATGCTTAAGAATTGTGATTCTCATGCACTGCTGGTCATGCTGGTGTGTGGAGTACAATGGTAAGCTCTGCTTTAGTGATATAAAAGCGTAATAATTCTCAGGGGTGGCAGAACTTGCGTATGGAAGCTGTCTGAATGCACTACAGTTTTTCTGTCCATCATTTCTGCCAGGCTGAGCCATCGCACTATATGTCATATCCCACCCGTTCAGGCTTCTCTGGGCAATATGAATGAACACAGGGCAGTTTCACTCACTGAATTACTAAAGGGCAGCCATAAAACTTGTGGTTCTTTTTCAATCTTTAATGGAAGGCAAGTGAACCTTGGACAGCCAGCATCTTGCTGTCATTCTGAAGATGTATGGGTGGTGTTTCTGAGACAAGATCTCTCTGTCTCTCTCTCTCTCTCTCTCTTTTGCTTTCTGTTGTGGGCTTTCACTCTCTCTCCATCTTCCCCTCCCTCCTCACAAATTACAGAGTGGCTGATGGTGTCTGTGACAGATATGACATGTACAAATGGGACAGTCTGCTCCCCACTTGTCAGACAGGAGAAGTGGGAGGAATGAGCTGCTCGGTGCTCTTTTGAAAGCCATGTCCCTGCTCACCGATCCGCCGCCTCTAATCTCCATCACTGTGTTCTGAGGTTGTGTGCCCTGTTTATCTAAACGCCCAGGAGGACAGATGTCCTCGATGTGCTCGGCGAATCCTGAGAAGACAAGATTCTGTTTTGAGAGATGGGCTCCGTTTATTTTTCGCTGTGATTGGCCAAGATCCTGAGTTTTGTTTCAACCTCTCTTCCCATGACAGACTTGGACTTGGAGGCTGACATATCAATTAACACCTCAGCAGTGAGAGGTCCTCATCACTCCCTCTTCTGCTCTGTGCCCAGCAGGTGTGGCCTGCAGTGTGGCAACACAAGGGAGAGCATCTATAAATGACCCGCTGTTGAAATCAAGTGGTTATTATGCCATTTTAATGCTGAATCATTGATCTAGAGCAAGCTGGAACCTTTTGCAGGTACCAGAGGTTTTAATAAATTGGATTGTACAAGGCCTGGCTGTCTCTCTCTCGTACACACACTCAACTTGGAACAAAGCTGAACTGCTTCTCTCTTGAGGTTGAAAAATGCAAAGTTTAATTTTGAATTGCATTGAACACTTTCAGTCGTGCCATTTTTGGCCGAAAGAGCAAGTGCTGTACCTTGCATAAATACAAAAATGACCATAATTTCCTGTCTTTGAGCTTCACCCCACAGTACTAGTGTTTGGGTGATCATCTTGGGGTACCCATAGCTTTAAAAATAATTCCCATTGCAGTTAACATGCCGTATGTAGCATGACTATCAGAGAACACTGCTATTCTGCTATTGCCTTCTGAAGTATTTGTCCTTGGTCTCTTTGTTGATTGAGGGTGACTACATAACAACATTTTTAAGGTAACCACCTCACCACACCTACGGCACCTATGGATGTATGATGTGCAGTTAACTGTTCATTTGTGACTTCACCAGCCCTTTTAGCACACTCCGAGTCCTCACTCTAATTTTTAGCATTTTCTGCAAGTGCAGCGTAACACCGGCACATTTATGTGAGCACTCTTGAAAAGTAAGGCTCTGATATTGACTTTCGCCATTTCAGTCAGTCCAGTATCTCCACCAACCAAACATGCTAAATTTCACTCCTGGGTAAGTAAAAACACCAAACGTGTCACTGAGTTACGAGGAATTTGAAATTTTAAATGATCAGCGCAAATTCATTATTTAAAAATGCAACAGATTGTGAATTTTTACTCAACATGGTCAAAGACACATATTTGGCAGTAACCAAAAGAAGGTTAGCAATGGCAGCAAGATTTTTTTTGGCTGAGAGATTAATATCTGAGTGCTGTATGTGATCACCAAACTAGGCATGTGTGCCACTATCCAGTCCTAAGATACAGAACTTGTTACTTTCCTCATGTGTTACTTTTGACCCGGTTCTCCCATACCTACTGATAGAGGTCTCAGAAGGGACAAACCACAAGCTGGTGACAGGATCCTGGGCCCTGAAAACTCACTGATGCATGTGAGCAAAACCAGATCATGAAGTTTAAGAATATGAATGTGAATTGCTGACAATGGCCCACTGCTCCTCTGCAGAAATGCTAATTACCTCCTATTTCACTAACATTTCATCTCACTTTGAACTTTGCTTTTCAGTGATCTCATCTTCTCTGTAAGAAAGGGGAGGCATTTGCTCAGTGAAGCTCAGTCTGAAGGCTGCTTTTGAATATAACATTCCTTTAGAAATGTTGCGCTCATTGTATCAAAGTATATTTTTTCATTTAGCCGAGAAAGCCATCTACGATAGTACAGAGGATTTTTCATCCTTTTTTCTGGTTAAAAAAGTCCATAAAAATCTTTGAAATGGAATAACAATTTCAAAAATGAGCCTCATTTCTCCTCATTTTTGACAGGTGCCCTGCCGTACTGTACTCTGAAGGCAAGATGAATGTCGTACATCAATAAAATCTGTCATCATTACATTTCTTTTGTCTCTGGAATTTCAGATCTTTAAAGTCTCAGGGCTGTATCATCTGGGAGCTAATCTTGTACACAGTGAAAGTTCAGAATTTATCTTTGCTTTTTTTCTTTCAAGCTATGCATCGTTTATTCCTTTGAAGAAAATCAAAGTATTTGACGTCATGATATGCTGCATTGTATTGTATTGTTATTACCGACATTCTGGTCCAAAGTGACAATTCGCAGCTTACACTTTTACATAAAATCCACATAAAAGATGTAAAAGGACATTTACAGAATTTGGTACACTGGAAACCACTATGCAATGAATACAATCAAAATAAAAAATCTTGTTCAAAACGTCTATCACGTGAAATGCAAGGTCCTGTCATAGCAAAGTCAACGAGAAGCCTTCCTGTCCAAAATATGGAGGTTTAATGTTTTCACCCATGATTGACTGCTTTATAATGCTAAAATTTCCAAACTTGGGCTTCGTTGTGCCTGTGACAGAGGTGTATTGTCTGGGATTGAAAGTATGAAATGATAATCAAGAATGTATATATTAAAATATTGAGAGGGCTTAATTTGTGTTTGCTTTACCATGACAATGCCAATTGATCTTGAGCAGGGATCCTGAACCATAAGCATTCATTTAATTAGACTGTTAAAGTATTGCTCCATGTCCCAAACTGGGTGAATGTATCTGTTTCAAGTTTGATAAATAACCAAGTATCAGCTTCTCATACAAATTTGTTCTATTTTTACTTCACATTTGTTTCACCTGACAGTAGATGCAGTGAAATCCTTTGTTTACAACCAAAGACTCTACCTGCCAGAGGCAAGAACTAAAATCAAAGTATTCTGGCTCATGATCATTGCTGAGTGATGACTGAGAATTGGCACTCCAGCAATGATTAAATAAGTCCATAATGTTTTGATGTTAATTATCATCTCAAAAAAATCATGAATAACCTTTTGTCTCTCACTCTGTGTGTAGAAAATTGCTGTCATTTTTGCAGGGGCAAACAAAGATATACAAACATAGCCTTTGATAGAAGCTGTCACATTTGAGTTTTTTCATTAAAAATGTAAAATAAAGAACTAATATACTCTCATGAGGATATACTGTATGGCAGAAATTTTTGCTGAGGCCTGAAGGTACTAAGAGAGTCCCTCCATTTGCCTCCTTCAAACTTCAGAGCACAACAGTCTATAGCTTCCTGAATGCCTGCACTCTCAAGTGTGTGTGTGTGTGTGTGTGTGTCCCTCAACAACCATCATCATTGCTTCACAAATTCCTTTGAGACGTGTCCTGCACCTCCGTTTACTGGTTTTTATATGTGAGTTTCAAAAACATGCCTCCAAGAAATTCATCCTCATTTTTGCTTGGATACAGTGTCTAGACCTGGGCTGCCCCAGCCTGTTGCTGGAAATCATTGCAGCCTGTATGTTTTCACTTCAACAAGAGCAAAGAAAACATTCAACTGTTACGTATCTTTCCTTAAGCTTCAAACTAGGAGGATGACAGATGCCACATTAGGTTAAAGTGATAGATGTACAGGAACAGCATGGCAGCTCTGACATGATTGAATACTGCAAATTTTGCATGGGATTTATAGCGTATTATACATTGACATTGTATTGCATGATGAAGCTTGGCTATTTGACTGTGTATGCTGTTGTTGGTAACTGAAAGTTTTGATGCTGTCGATCCCCCCGCTATTGCTATCTTCCAGTATGTAGCTTGGTGACTGTTGTTAAGCAGTGCCGTGGCCTCATCAGCTTTTAAACTACTACTGGACAAGTGCATGAAGCGCAGTAGCAAAGTGCCTAATTTGTAATAGTGAAGAATCTTTAAAAAAAAAAAAAAGAAAAAAATCCTGGATCTGGATCCTGGATCCAAAATTTAATCCCCTCTATGCTTGGCCAAGATACACCTCTGGTTAAAAATAAATAAATAAAAAAAGAAAGAAAAAGAAAAATGAAAATAGAAAATCTCATGGATGTCCATCCATTTTTTTTCACAATCCTGGTGACTAACTAACAGTGAGTTCAAACATCCGGAGGTAAAAATGATGATGATAATAATAATAATTATAATAATAATAACAACAACAACAACAATAAATTGCATTTCCCAGCTTTCAGATTCAAACCAGGATGATGACGTACACTAAAGTGGGGTTAAAGAGAAAATGTACACCATGATAGATCAACAGCAACAGCGCGGCAGCCCAGACATATATCCATGCCAGATTTTAATATGAAATCCATTGTATCACTCAGAGGGATTTTGTACACATCTTCAGTAGCCAGTAATGATTTTCAATTTTCTGCATTAGCATTGTGCACTATTACCGTATTGCTCTGAAAACCTCCGGACATTCCATATTCAAAAAGGAGCAACACACAAAAGAAAAGAGAAAAAAAGGTGAAATGTACTTTACATGACAGGTTGATCGTTACGAAGAGCTATTTTGGGCCTGACCTCAGGGGGCTCCTTTGCCTCTCATTGGTGTACAGTGGTGTCATTCACACCGCAACCTCTCTTGCAATGTAACCTGGGCAATGGAATAGAATGGTATAATTGTTCTTTGATCTCCACACCTCCCCCCATGGTGACGCAGTGTTGCCAGGGCTGGGGTGATGTAATGCCCTCTGTCCATTACCTTCACATAACTCTGAGGACCCCTCAGTAATTAGCCTCATAATAGCTGTTTGCTCCTTCAGTGGTCTCAGCTGGCCATTGTGTTCCATGAGAGCAAGAGGTTATGCTAATATATGTGAATTAAGTTGCATCTTTAGTGATCTGCTGCTACCTGATGAGGGATTGTTGTATTATTGTTCATTGCAATAATTATCAAGCTTTTTCCTATCCACAATAATGGTGACATAAAATGTCAATGTCTTTTGAAGCTTCTGAATTCCTGTAGCTCATAGAACTATTTTTTTTTGTTTTCCCTGCTTCAGTGTCTGATTGGCTTGATATGCCTAAGAAATGTTTTTAAAAATGCGGCTTTGCCAGCTCAGGTCCTTGTATTAAGTTGTATTAAGTTTCTGAAAATATAACTCTGTCTCCAGTGATATTACCATAATGCAAATTAATGCTCAACCTGTTTCTGATTAAGAATCCTACCATTAATTGAATGAATTTACTGAGCAAATAGGCTATCAATAAGCTGTGGTGCCATTAATGATTAAGACATATAGCTTTGCGACAAAAGAGGATGGATACAATATAACGGCAAATAACTGAAATTTCTTGAAATTCCATCTTGAAGTAGAATGTTATGTAGTAAATGCTGCAGAAGATGGTATTTAGATGAGGCTTTGATTTGGTTTCTAATTAATTTATTGGATAATTGCCATTCATACAATCTCTTATTATAACCTTCCTACTACTTTCCCGGAAGCTGGACTATAAAGACCTCATTAATGATTTTGCTAACATGAAAGTTTGACAAATGGCATGCATTTTAAATTATTTTAAGTGCATGCCATGTGTCTAACATTCATAATGCACTAATAACCATTTTACTTAATGAATTGGGGAAGTTTCAACGTAAAAAGCATTGGTAATATAATAAATGGATTATTGCATTGCGGCAACTAGTGTATAACTTCCCTGCAAATGTAGCCTATTCTTTTGAATGCTAAAACATTTTGATTAAATGCAGTCTTAAAATAAATTCGATTCACTGCTGAAAAAAGAATGTTAACACTGGAGATGGAATTCAGAGAATGTTCTGAATTAATTAATTATTACCTCCGCCAACAAAGTTGGGACGGAGGTTATGTTTTCGCCCCTGTTTGTTTGTCTGTATGTCTGTCTGTTTGTGAACAACATAACTCAAAAACTGTTGCACGGATTTGTCTGAAATTTTGTGGACACAGAGCTATTCCAGCAAGGAAGGACCCTATTGATTTTCACCGCGCTCAGTGAAACAATATGGCTGCCACGACAGCCATCTTGAAATCATATGACGCGATAACTCAACTTTGCTCCCACTCATGAAGATTTGGATTGTGCTGCCTTGGCGGAGGTTTGCACTCTACGAGTGCCTCTAGTTATTATTATTATTATTATTATTATTATTATTATTATTTTCCATCCCTAAAATATCATGATTAAGTACATTGTCAATGCAGCGCATTTGTGAACTCTGTCATTTCTTAATAATTTCTCAATAATTGCAGGCTTATATCTTATATGTTGGTCTTGATTATTCAGTAAATATATTGTGTGATTATTCATCAAGTGCTCTTAAACAGGAACTCCTTGAAAACAATTATGCTTTATGTTAAGGTCAGTGGCTCATGGCACACCGTTGAAATTCAGGCTTTGAGAAGGCTGTTGTTCCATATTAGGGTTGCTTACAGGTACAGGTAATCTTGCACAGGTACATCCACAACTGAACTTAATGTGTATCATATTGCTCAATAGTGCAGTAAGACTGGAACAGGAAAAGCAATGGCAGTCATTCCCCCAGTTCCCTTCCTGAACTTACTGCCAATCTGTCATTTGTCTGGTACTCAGAAATTCAGGGAACTGTTTAGTAGAACAAGCTCCAGCACAACAGTATTTGAAAGGTAAACTTGCTCTAAAAATTACTTCTTAAATTGGCCTATTTTTTAGCAGGATGGTTTCATTTTTGTAATGTACAGTTAAACAAAAGGGTTCATTCCATTTTTGGATTTGCTTTTTGTTGTTTCTGTTGTTGTTGTTGTTGTTGTACAAGAACTAGCAAAAGCCACTGACTGCCAGTGATTTCTAATGATTTTACTGCAGTCATTCACTTGTCTGAGAACAAAGATAATTCATTGAAACAAAAGCCAGCAGGCCAGTCTGATGTTTGAGAGTTGTGCTTCCCTGATATAAGCAGAGCCATATTTTTTTAGAAGTACATTTTTCTTTATATTGTTTTTTTTCTGTCTAATTTTTTTTTTTTTTGGTGAGTTTGGAGCGAACATAATCATAAAGGCTTCATTAAATAAAATGGTTGGAGGGAGGACAGCAGAGTGTACCCATCTCTTATTGCAGAGCTTTCCATCTTTGGAGGCTGTGGCTGTATGCACACAGAGTTTGAGGTTTGTGGGCAGAGTGAGCTTCATAAAGCACATTTCACTTCATGAAGTGAAAATTTTTGCGGCTTGAGTGGAAGCCCTTTATTAACCCCGTTATGCAAATGTAGACGCTGATGTCCTTGAATTCTGAAATTTTATTGCTAAATAGTTCTGTAATTAAATTTCCAAATGTCTTGCAGCACTGGAATAATTTTCCTTAGTCTCTGTGACACAAATACGGAGTTATAAAGCCTTAAATAGGCTCCAGCAGAACAGGTAAATATTGGAAATATTTGAATTATGCATAAAGGGGTTTAAACCTTATTTGCAGGCTTAGCTGTTGACTTAAACCTTGTATTTAAATGGCATGAATAAGTCAGCCCATGTCCTGGTGGAATAATGAACCATGTATTTGAAGTTTCCTCCTCTCCCAGTTTTCTTTTTTTTTTGTTTCTTTTATTTCCCAATATGACTGTTACCACTCTTGTTACCATAAATTATGTGTTGCACAGAAATGGGAACATAATTTTGACCGAGTACTGCTCAACATTTGTTGATTCCTATCTAGCATTGAATGTAAAAAATGTTAATTTTACTTCTGCACTTAATTTTCAAGTTTTTCCACACAATATGTGGGTGTTGAATGCCTTCAAATTTCCTTGGAAATTTAATATATCTGCTGTTACTGGGTAAGAGATGGCCTTTATGGACACATTTATTTTGTGATTGGTATTCCAGCCACATTTTCTTACTCAGGAGGGATTATGCAAAACTCATTATTTGCTCCACACATGACAGCAGGGCTCATATTCTCCTGCAGCCACATGAAGTACTGGTGCCTTTGGTGTTTGAATCCTCTCCATCTGATACTGATGCTTCACAGTATGGTTTTGGTGAGGGCATTAGATCACATGACACTGGGTAAAACCTCTCTGTTGGTAGCAGGTGGCTCTGTCCCTATGACTGCCTAATCCTCATAAACTCTGACTTCTCTGCAGGGAGCAAACAGTAGAGGTTTTGGCTCATTTTAAATGGGTTCCTCCAGGAGTCCAATTTTGAAACAAGTCAGTTTGAGTCGTTACGCCATGTTGCTGTTTGAAGTTGTAGCGAAGCGATTGAGCTGTGAGGGTGCAGAGAAGATACTCCTGTAGCTCCTGAGTCTGGATGTGGCACTTAATGTCATCTGATGCAACTAAATGTTTGGCTAAACATTTAACCTACATTGTGTTTTATTTCTTTTATATAAAGGTATCTGCCAACTTTAATTTGAAATTATCTCAGATGAAGAATGATTTCCTGTCTATCCCCCCCTTTCATTTAAAAATGGATAAAAATATGCTCACAGGGGCACATATTTAATCCCAAAGACAGCTTATGGTTGCAACTAGCAAGTAAGTGTGTGGTGTATTTGTGTTACAAGCTGCACATATATTGTTAGTATAAGCATCTGTATGACATTCATTATTGCTGTCATCCAGCCATGCCTTACTTGTGGAGATGAATAGAAAATATTCATACTCCACACTGCTCCTGTGGTTTCTGCTGTAAAACATTGCATGATCTCAGTTGTGTTTTCATGCAGTTTGCTTGGTTATGTGCAGAGTATGCTGTGGGCAGATGATGCTAACTGTGGTTCACCATATATTGCAGTTTTTGTGGTTTCTGAGTATCGGAGTTTGTGTAAATGGTTGTTGGTTTAAATTTAGACACCATATACGGCGTTCTACAAGTGGAGGCAAGATCGAATCATCTCACCTTATTTTTTTATCATTGCAAAATATTTCTGATAAAATTATTCCAAAGAGGAAGCGTTCAATTATCAGTCATGTCCGGTTCATGAATGTTCCTGTGCTATACTGTATTACCTGTTTATCTACCAGCACGCTGAAGCATTAAGAGTCCGGAGAACTTTCAGCAGAACGTGTTGTGAACCAGAACATGCAATAATGCTTAATGAGAGCATATACGTATAATGTTTATTTAATTTGTATTATACAGTGTCAATTTCAGTGATTTATGAATCAATTATGGGTTTCAGATTGACGTTCGACCCCGAGCTGACACACATTGCTTGATGCAGGTATGCAGCCGGACACAGATCTCCTGATGATCATACGGAGATCCTGATCTTGGCTGTTTCTCAGCAGCGTGTCAGTGTGACGGGAGGGAGGGAAAACTCTCTGAGTTAATAAGGTCAGAGGCACAGCAGCGCTCACAGAGGAGGGTATTTGGTAAATTTGACAGGAGAGTAGCAGCCCTTGAGCATGATTGGCAGTTTTTATTGGGGGAAAAAAAATTGAGAAATGAGAGAAGAATAAGAATACAAATAATGAATGCACAGTAACAAAACTTATGTTTTAGGGACTAAAATTCACAGCATTTGAAGCGTATGTAGAGTGTTAGAATTATATCCGGGCATATTGATATGTGGAAGTGACATCCATCATGGTTTGGCTTGCTATTGAGGTTATGTTTATTGGGCCTTAATGAATGGACAGTGATCCTAAGGGGCTGTTATTGTTGGGCTGAACACAGAAGAGCTGCTCCTGTGCTGGAGCGGAAGTGCTGCAGCAGGGGCTACAAAACTGGTGTCTGGGTCAACATTACATCCTCCTCCAAGGAGGGAAGGAAGACATTGATGACACTGAAAGAGCACAGTTTTACTGTGTCATGAACCAAGATTGTCCCCGCCATCATCTTTAATGAAATCTCTTAAAATTTCCCATTCACCGCATATAATAAAAAGCTAGCCAAAGGTTGTGTGGTATTAAAAGGTTGTGTTTTGTTTTATAAGGTCATACTGGCCCTTTATGGTCTACTCAATGTGGAGGATGTGTCAGTAAATGTGCTGCAACCAAAGCCTCGCTTTCAGGTAATAAAATCTGTCCTGAACAGCAGAAATTCCCAAACTGGAAAAAAAGCCAATATTGTATCTTCTTTCTTCTTTTATAGTTTATTTTGTCTCTATTGTGCCTAGTCCAGATCTGATATGTAACTACATCATGTGATGTCCGACAAGCCTTTATTTACTGATGTGTTAAAGCCTCCAATTTATTTTCAGGGCTCGTTATACAGAGTCCATCAGTCTCTGGTCTTTCTCTCTGGCCCAGGATTTAATTGCCTCAGTAGTTTTATTTGGTTTGACGGAATGCTATCAGATTGCACACTGCTCCAAGTGTCATTAATTGTCTGT
This sequence comes from Gymnothorax javanicus, assembly GCA_029692085.1. NCBI lineage: Eukaryota > Metazoa > Chordata > Actinopteri > Anguilliformes > Muraenidae > Gymnothorax > Gymnothorax javanicus. Next base: position 12,987,556 of record CM056205.1, read on the forward strand.
ATGAAAGGTATCACCGAAACCCTCAGGACTGAATCTACATTTGTGTTTGGTTTATGGTCTTATTCCTGTCTTTCCAAGCACTAAAATATTCAACTCAATAGAGATTCTCATTATTTGGAGCTGAATGGAGATGAGAGGGGCATTGAGGCATCTGACTTGAAGGTTTATTTATTTATTTACCCCCCCGAACCGTGACCATGGTTGACCTTGGTTAACCTCAGTTCACCATGGTCAACCATGGTTAAAGCATAGTTGAAAATGGCCGACCATGGTTGAAGCATGGTTGCACCCGAGGTTTTGCACCATGGTTAACCATGGTTGACCATTTTTAACCATGCTTTAACCATGGTTGACCATGGTGAACCGAGGTCAACCAAGGTCAACCATGGTGTTCCATTTAACAAAAATGTCCAAACCATGGTTTGACCAGGGTTGACCACGGTTACTTGAACCAGGGTCAACCAAGGTCAACCACGGTCAGGGTTCGCAGGGGCAGTCTCATTCTTAAGGGAGTGTTTTAAAAAAAATGTGCCAGTGGTGCCATCCTTTAATTTCAGGCAGATGACCTGCTTTATTATTTTAATAGAAGGCATTCTGCTTTACAAAAAGAGATATGCTGTGTGTATCCTGTCTACATGCCTCAAACTGTAATGGAGGGGTGCGTGTGGCTGTTAGCAGGCACCATTTTTCAGTCCAGATTTAATACCAAGTGTGTAGGATCGTTGATTGGCTGGTTTCGTGTTGCTAAACAGCAGTGAGGTGGGCAGTTCCAGTCCTGGGGGGTCGATTTGTTTGCAAGTTTTTGTCTCTTCCAATCATACCAGTGAACTTTGCTGATAGAGTGCAGGCAAACGTCTTTGCTCATATATCAGATCATAGTGAAACATTTCATTTTGGGACATAAGAAAAGTTTTTGGTGAACATTCTGGAGCATTTCACTCTTTTTTCAGTAGATGCTATTAAAATGTAAGATCTCATAATTGTTTTGGCTAATTAAGCTAAGTCATCAAAGGCCAGAGATCGGCAGTGAAGCCAGAAACAGGTGATGGACTTCATGGAAACCTCTGGTACACGGCCACCCCTCTAATGAAATAATGGCCTGAGGTAATGGTCTCATACAACAGCAAAGTAGACAGGCTATACAGGGCTATACTACACATTTGCAGGTCACTGTGTATTCTGAGAGTTTGATTAATGATTCTCTCTGTAGAGCAGTAGCACTCACTTTACAAAAATGAGCTACTGATGGAGAGAGAGGTCTCGGTCTTTAATCTGGCCTTCAGGGCTGTGAAAATGGATTTATCATCATAAAAAGCTGGGTTCACTTTATCCACAGAGCAGAGAAGTTCATTTTTAGATATCTCTTGGGTTTTTTTTTTTTTCTGGTCAAGGTTAGTTTGTAAGGTATTGAATTATTCCATTAGTAAATTAGATACTTAATTAGTTATCCTTCAGCCTCAGTGTTGGCCTTGTGTGGTCAGTCCCTGGTGTATGGCTGCATATGACCATGGTAATATTTAACAGTCACATCGCTTGTAAAGGTACAGTGATAATGTATTATGGAGTCAGTACGTTTTGAGGCCTGGTTGCCTCAATTGCAATAACCTACTTAATATAGTTTATGTGGCATTCTGATGAAATCCAGAGCTGTATTTGTGTTTTACTAATGATGATTTGCTACGGGTTCTGCTTTTCTGGCACCTGCTGTATTTGTTTGTAATTAGTCACCATGTTTAAGTTTGTGCTGCTGACTGTTTTGTAGTTGAGGAAGAACCCTTTATATTTGTGCTTGTGTATTTCACGGTTCTGATTGACCCTGCTGCAGATGTTCAGAATCTTACAAAAGCCATCCACATCTAATAGGAATAAAATTTTTCTCTGTTTGAAAAAAATCAATGTACCACATTGTTTTCATTTAGAACCTATTTGCAGAAAGAGTTTTATGTAGCTTATGTTAGGTTTTATTGTAAATATGAGCCTCTCATAAACTGTTCAATAGTTTTTCTCCAACAGAAATCAAAGTACTCCTATCACTCAGGACATTGACCAATGAAAGAGAATGGCTTGTATCGGTCATCCATTTCCTACGCTGACCCGGGTTTTCTGTCTTTTTTTTCTTTATTTGTTACAGCTGACATTTTTTTTTATTATGCAGAGTATAATGTAAAGACTATCTGAAATATTAATTTCATTTTTTATTTTTTGTTAGTGAGCCTAATTTAGAAGTGGCTCACTCACTCCACATGTGACCCTGACACTGGACTCATGCTGTGGGGTGTGCTCCTCTGAGTTTTCAAATGTAATCCTTTAAAATGAGCTAAAATGCTTAATATAAATGCGAGCTTAATAAATTCATAATCCTGGCTGCATAACATGATAGTCATGCACCATTAGTAATTGTTTTCTTACAGGGAGGTCAGTGTGGTAAATTCAATAAAAGCCATATGCTTATAGTATAGAACTGTTAAGACCTTAAATTATGTTTTGAAATTTCTCATTTTGGAAACCATGTAATTTTGTGTTTTTTTATAGTTATATATTTTTATATGGTTATGGTATTTACGATTGTTTTAGTGGGAATGGATTAGTCAAAGCAGAAGAATTTACTATAATACTGATTAAGAAAATATAGATAATTTAGCAGGTTTTGTAAACCTTTGCATATGGTTGCTGTGCTAACAACCGAGATATTTCAGCATAAATTGATTTTGAGGTCATTGAAATAATGAAATTATTCAAATGTTAATGCAGCATGTTCGCTGATAAAAATGTGTGATTGAAAAATTAGACGGGAGAGGTGGGTAAAAGGTGTACCAGCTATGTTCAAACTTTTAATTAAAGAAAAATGATTACTCATTGTGATGCATGATGAAGAGATTTAACAATAAAGAAGACTGAGAAAATGGGTTCAATATCTTGTGCGCATAAATCACGTTTGTCATCATTTATAATGGTCATATCATTTGGCTATGTGACAAAATAATTTTTTTTGGTGGGGGGGCTGTAGCTCAGGGGTGGCCAGCCACGTTCCTGGAGACCCGTTGGTTTTTGATGTTACTCAGCACTTAATTGATGAATTACAGCAGTTGATTACACACTTAACTCATCTCACCTGGTGTTTTAGGTTTATATTGGGTGGAGAAAACCAAAGTCAGCACACCCTATGGCTCTGCAGGACCAGGGTTTGCCATCCCTGCTGTAGCTTGTTTCCCACTCTTTACTGCACTTTTTGGTTATGTATCACTCTTAGGCAGGTGAATTATGGAAACTAATATGCAGGAACTAGCAGTAACACTGGATTTTCCTGTGCATATTTTAGTTATATTTTGCAAGTAGGTGCAGCATATTGTAAAGAGTTCACTTCGCTTTTTATTAGTTGAAGAAAATAGTCAACAATATGAATATTTCTGGACATCATGTTTAGTGAAATAATAAACAAGTAGACATGGTCAACAACATCCCCCGCCAAAATGTCTTCTTTAAAGATACTATGAACAGAGGCTCCCAGAAGTGCCACAAGGGCAATAACTGTGGGAGAAATAATAGTGTGCTTCTTATTTTCGAACTCCATCAGGGTCTTTATGGTCTTAAGCTACACACCAAATTTGGTTATCCTATCTGGAATATTTCCCGTGAAAAGTAGTTCCCCTTTACATATACCGTGAACAGAGTTGAAAAAAGTGAATCAAGGGCAATAACTCCGGGAGAAATAATCACGCATGTCTCATTTTCGAACTCGATCAAGGTCTTTATGGTCTTAAGCTACACACCAAATTTGGTTGTCCTATCTGGAGTATTTCCCGTGAAAAGTTGTTCCCCTTTACATATACCGTGAACAGAGTTAAAAAAATTGAATCAAGGGCAATAACTCCGGGAAAAATAATCACGCGTCTCATTTTCGAACTCGATCAAGGTCTTTATGGTCTTAAGCTACACACCAAATTTGGTTATCCTATCGCGAATATTTCTTGTGAAAAGTTGTTCCCCTTTATCCCGGACGGACGGACGGACGGACGGACGGACGGACGGACGGACGGACGACGCACGGATGGACGGAGGTCAAATCAATATCCCCCGGTCACTTCGTGTGGCGGGGGATAATAAAGGAAAATCTTAAACCACCTGATGCTGAAGCATGTTTGTCTCTCAGTTCTATGTTGAGCTTGACTTTCTAAAGCCCTCACTTGGGTGCCTGATTGAAAAGTAAACATAAATTACCTTGTCAGCTCTGTCGCTGCTGAATAATCAACAACTTGTCTAAAGTTCACATCATGGAGGTCAGTCAGGACTTTATTTCCCCTTCAAATACTCGTGCCATAAGTTTGTTTACCCTGCTGTCAGTTTCTGTTTGAACAGGAACTCGTAGCGTTCTCTCAGATTTGGCTGCCATTTTGAAAATCAAACCTAAACAAACAGTGCTGTACAGGGTTGCAGTGTGTGTCTCGTCCCCCTCATAAAAAGACCCTTTTGCTCCTTTATGAGTCTCCTCATATCCAAGCAGCAGGCCTGATTCCTTCTGGCATTTTCCGTGAGTTTACCAGGGAAGGCTTATTTGTGTCTTTGTTCATAGTGTCAGAAATGAACTTTAACTGAATATAAAGCACAACCCTTTCCTCGGTACTTCATACACAAAGCTTTCCGATGTTTCCTTCCTCTCCCCGGCCAGTCAGCATTAATAATGTGTGTAATTATTCCTCGTGATGACAAACAATCCATGCATTGGGCAACCTGTGTGCCCCTCACTCACCATGAAGATGATGAGTGTTTATTCTGATTCCAGTTAATCTTGGTGCATACACAAGGGATTGCTTTTTCCTACACTCAATCCCGCTTCTCCCCATCTTTCCCTCTTACCTTATTTCCTTCTCTCTCTGTCCTCTTCTCTCCCTCTCTAGAGTTTAATGTGACCCTGGGAGGATATATAAGATGTTTAATATTTAGATATCTTTCCCTATGTTCACATTGCATTATTAGTGTTGATGGTCCACTTGAGAGAGCTGTATCATTTACTTGGTAGAATTACATTTTCTAGCCTTTACAGGTGTGGAAAATATCTTTGTGTCCCTGTGCTTTTACAACAATGGGAAAAAAATGAATAAATAAAAAGAAGGAATGTCATCAGTCTGGAAGCAATTTTTTTTAATGAATTAGATTGGTTCTGAAGTAATGTTGGCCTTCAGTCTGATCACTGAAAGTGGCCAACTTGTTGAGCACCAGAAGAGTTCCTCCTTCTTTTTATCATTATTAGTGAGATGCTGGGGTGATGGTAATTATTTTTTTTTTTTTTTTTTAGTTTAATACAATGAACACAATACTGCATTCTGACCCCTAGCCTGACTGCTTTTGAGATTTTCTGCCATGGTAGTAAATAAACATATGTGGTGTTGATGCTGAGACTGAAGCTTAATAGAGCAGGAGATGACATCACAGGGAAGACTCCCTAAAGCGTCCCAGCAGCAGGCGAGACCAGGCGAGGCCTGTGAAACACCAGAGTCAGATTTACATCAGCAAGTCCTTCTCTGCTGCAGTTTCAGGCTGAGTGACTATAGAATGAGCCTCTGTTTATATTATGGCTTTTCTCACACAGTTAAAAGCAATGGCCGTGTGTTTGCTGAAATTACCTTTACGGGAAAAAAAAAGAGCGAGAGCACCTTTCATCATCTCGCAGTGGAGCAGGAAAATGGAAAGACTGCATTTAAAAATGACCCATTATAATGACAGAATTAATGGGAAAAGCCTGGGCAGCGAGGCTAAGTTTGTTTAATTGCTGTACCTGCTTTTTACATAAACAGGACTGATTACCCTCCAGACACTTAAAACTTTTAAAAGGGGTCTAAAAGCATGGATTTAGCCGGCTCTTGCTTTATGACCTGTTCAGTTGTTTTATCTCCAGGCCCCAAACATTAGTTTTTAAAATCTAATTTAATGTAGTAACTAATGAAACTCCACAATGTTTATTAGATATCTCTGAGGGAATTGCCCTCTAGAGCCAAAACAAATCAGGGAATTTATATCTTCTAGCCAAAATCAGTGAAGCAATCCTTGAGGCTTTACCAGCTGAGGAACAGTAAAATACTGTGTCATGGATAGCTGTAGAGGTTTCGGCTGGGGTGTTTTAAACAAGATTTTTTTAAAGTCAAAATATTTGCCATGGAACTCTGCTCATGGATGTAAAATATTAATGAACTTGAATATGCAAGATTGAATGTGTCCTTTTCATTGTTTTGGAGAGGGCAGTGCTTCTATGGTGAAATAATTTCAGTCTCTCAGAGCATCAGAAGAGTGTTCCTGCCCTGCAAAACTGGGGTCCTCTGGACTCTCACAAGAAGTGAGGCTCCTGCAGTGTCTTTAATGCACTTTACGTTCTTAAGGCACACCCTCCAGTAATTACTGCTGACGGTTAGCTGTTCCCTCTTCACCTAAAATATTTTGCTGTAGCCATTATATTTCATCTGATGGATCAAAAGAGCATCAATCTTAGAGTCAATAATGGCATCTGCCTATTAATTTTAATGTGCTTTGTTTTTATGTTTTGCGGTGAGGTCACGGTCTGGCAGAAGTCAGCATAGCGCTGTTGCTGAATGTGCAATCTTGCAGCACAGCTTTTCCAGGTTTCATTTTGTGTCCTCCATTAGATGTTCCTTGCTATTCAACTTCTGAGCCACTCACTATTGGCTTGCTCACAGTGCAGTAAATATCTAAGTCAAGTTCTCCAAAATAAATCTCCGACCATGAGGTTTCCTCTTTTAAGTCTCACGTTTCTCACCATGAGAACAAGGTCAGTCAAGGGGCTGAGTGCAAATATCAAATATAGTTTTTATTTAAATGTATCTTTAATATCTCCCCAGAATGGAGCATTTCGGGGTATTCTGGATATACCTTAGCCGCCGTCACAGATGCGCCTGGCTCCTCCGCTGCCGCTGATCTGTTGTGTTACCATGTTAAGTCAAACAGTTTTAATGGGAATCACTTTAAACTTTGTAATTTCATTCCAAATGCATGGAGGATAAACCTTTTTTTTTGTTTGACTTCACTACCTTTCTTGTAGCCCCACCAGGTCGGCTTTACATTTCCAAATGCAGTGGCCCGAACAGTGTTCATGGGACTCATGTCAAATCGTCTTCAATATTCCTGGTGCATTGAGGAGGAAATTAGTCATTGTAGTGGCTCTTTAATGTTTCCTGTAGCACTGCCACTTGGCCAAATTTAACATAAATGCAATCACTCAGTTTTGATTAGAATCATGTCACCCTTCTTGTGATCATTTCTGGTCATAGAGAAGGACCGTTATTGATATTGGCCTCCCTATGACCAATGTTCTACCATCACTTTGCCAAAGTTTTAATTTTTTATGAATTGCAGCAACAGCTTGTATGGAATCATACAAAATCTGCCTTAATCTTTCTGGTGCATAAAGGAGGATGCTATTTATTGATCTTCCTAACCTGATGCACTCTAGGAGTCAGAATGGTGAGGTCTATTGGTGAGTGATAAATAATCAGAACAAAATAACATTAAAAGTTGTCCTCTGAGGATATTCTTCCAGCATGGAAGAAAGGACAATGAGACAGAAATATAATGTGAGTGCCGCTGAACTGAACTTCCAACTGGTAGTTCTACTTCCTTTGCTGCAAAAGGAAATTGCCATGGCAACAAATAAGGTCTCGGAAGGTATTAAATCAAAACAGTCTAAGAATAGTGCCAAGCCCCATTTCTGATAAATTAAAGATTTACTGAACTTTTGTACATGATACACTATTTTTAATATTGTTGTTTTCTTTTTTAAGATGATTAATATTCTGAAAGCGATGACTGAGGTTCACTTGTCACACGGAAATATTATGCTCTTATATAACGGGCCTTTACCATGCCATCCATCTATTGTTATAATTATGCATAATGCATATACCCTACATGTGTAGTAACCCACCAGTAATATTTCCAATGAACAATAATTGAAGATGAGAAATATGAATTCTGGATTCCCATGGAATGCAAACTGCCTTTACCATGATGAGTGCTATATTATAAAATTTTTACTGTAACAATTGCTTTCTGTTCCTAAGCATTTTGCTGCACAAGCAGCCGTTTACTTTGACACAGCAACTCCTGTTGTCTTTGACAACAGCATAAACATCATTTTGACAGGACGACTGGGTTTACCAGAGATCTAAAAGTTTGTGATATTTTGGGTTGCTTCCCATAAGTACATCAGACTGTGTCCTGAAAAATTTTATTCCACAGAAAAGTTTACTTTTTTCCCCAAAGAACTACATTTTAGGTGCTCCGCAGTTTGGCTGTTTGCTGTACACCTGGGTGGCAAAAGAATGACTTCAGATGCCCAAGAAAATCACTCCATGTGGTAACTGTGTCAGATTTAAAGAAAAAGGTCTTCAAATATCTTTGACAACCTTCTAAATTACAACAGTGTTTATGTTTTTGGTTCAATGGAAATCATGGATAATGGGATGTTGGGACATGATGTACATTGGAATGCATTCACTGAATATTGTAGACATTCTGAACCACCTTGCCATTAAAGCAGGAGAATTCAATGTTTCATTGACATTTCCAATGAGAAGCAGGCTTCACAGATTAAAGGGGGGTAGGGGTGTGTACAATATAAAAACCAGAATTAATACCTGGAGCTTGAGTCCTACATCTATGCATTTGCTTTGGTGCTGTTCACCTGTAAAGCTGTCTGCTTTCACCGAATCTGTCTTTGAACCACTCAAGCAGCGTAATGAATCTAAAAGTGAATTTGGAAGGAATATAAAATCAATTTCGCTGTGCTGTCAGTCTCCAAGGCCTCATGTCTTCTAAGATATTGTCATATGCGCTCTGCCTTTTACTATATATATATATATATATATATATATATATATATATATATATATATATGTATATATAAGTATATATATGAGCCCTAAGAGCCATACTGGGCCAACCCATGTTGGGGGAACTTTTGAGAAAGTGGGACTCAAAGTTGCCAGCCTCCTGTGTCATCTAGAGTATCTGGGAACTAGAAACACTGCTTATGTTAAAAACTCAAGATATGTAGATTGATGTCATGTAGGCTTTGGATGCCCTTCTGTTTCATTTAAAGTGAAAGGTACCTCCTTCTGAAGCGGAACCATCATCTTCTGATTCATTTGGGTCAAACTCTGGGTCTCCGTTATCTTCCACTTCACCATCATCATCAATCATAGCAAGCAGTTCCTCATCAGGCCATGTTTACATTGAATTATGGAAAAGTTGTGGGATGGTCCACTATGGCTAAGGCAGTGCAGTGCATATGTACAGTGGCAGAGAGGACGTTTGCTTGTATGAACAATCCATGTGGGTAGATTGGGTTGGCTCATTTAGGAAATGTAGATCTCAGTTTTCTGCACATGCTGACTACCTCAACTCAATTTCGCAAAAAAAGCGGGATGGCCCGGTATGGTTCTTAGGGGCTCATATATATATATATATATATATATATATCAGTGGCAGTTCATGAACTGGCAACAGGGGAGGCTCAAAACAATCCCTTAAAAACAATGATTGGTCACGACCCGTTTTCAATCATTCATTTAAATTACCATTACAGAAACTCCGCAAACTTCCACATTATCAGGTTTGGCCAGTTTTTCATTTATAACACATACATTTCTTCCGGACTTCTCACGCTTTTCTTTACTCAGCAGTTGGAGGCAGTGCATGTGTTTCGCGATCGTTTGAATGAAATAAGATAATTTCAAAAGTCTTTATGCAATTTCATTGCTTCCAATAATCTTATTTCATTTTAACAGTTTAAACGATCATGAAACACATGCATTTCTTCCAACCCCTGAGTAAAGAAAAGGGTGAGAAGTCTGAGTCATAACGCAGGTGAAACTGATAAACCTCCATGCACAAGGACTTCAATACCGTTTGAGAATCTCTTACATATGCGTTGATTAAATAATTGCTGAAGTACAGCAGGGGAACGTAAATATGCCACTAAAACTCACATGGAATGCGTGAGAGTTGACAGGTATGCTTTATAAATGAAAGCTGGCCACACCTGATAATGTTGAGAGTTTTCGGAGCTTTTGTAATGGTAATTAAAATGAATGATTGAAAACAGGTCATGACCAATCATTATTTTCAAGGGATGGGTTTAAGACTCCCCTATTGCCAGTTCACCAGCCGCCACTGATATGTGTGTATATATATATATACACACACACACACACACACACACAGTATGCCTTTCATTTCTCTACTACTTCCAACACGGGATTTGCTATGCACATTTAATTGCAAAATATGTGTGGTTTTCTCCTCACACTGCAGTGCAGATGATTTAATTTTCTCTGAAGTAATCTTTACAATCAGTCCCTGCCTCCATATGTTGAGAGATACAGTGAAATTCTACACGTTGGCTGTAGTTAAGCATGACCCCATTCAGTGTATGGACCCATATAGGTGTCTGTCAAATACAGCTGCAGTATTCAAACCTGTTGAACTTGAGGCCTATTTTACCATCTAATGGAGATTCCAAGGTTTCCAACAATCCCAGTTACGCTCTGCTGAATTACAGGTAAATGTGTATAAAATAATGTACAAGATGAAGATTTTCCATTGGATGTAATGCTGTGGCCATAAAAACACGGTGTCCTGGATCTTAATATTTTTCTCAACAAAAGTGTAATGTAACTTCAGTGTAGCGCTGCAACCAGCAGATGCGGAATGTGACAGTATCCGATAGTATGAAAAAATGTGTTTTCTGACTTTGAACCTACAGTACTTCAGGGGAAACTTAAGTGAAAAATTAGAGTTTACGGCATTAAATGTGAATGATGTGCTAGAAGTTGTTATGCTTCTAAAAAACACACAATTTGAGTGTAAGTAACATGTTTTTAACCTGCATATAAATGAATTCATTTAAATATCCCTCTGAGGCCTGGACTGAGTCTAATTGCAGTGTGTCGTGTCTTCAAATTGGAGTTGAGCGAAAAAATAAAATGGTTTTTCGCAGGTTAAATGTTCTGTTTGTTCTTTTCACACAATGCTGTTTTCACATTCATGCTGCAATAATGGCTTGAGTCTCGGGGAAAATGTGTTTTGTATAAAAAACAAACATGAAATAAACTCACTAAGATAAAATGATTGCGCACTTTGAAAACTGAGTCCAGTTTTACCAACAATATTGTAATTTAGATTGTCTTTATGATTCAAAATGATGAATTTTTTGTAAGAATATGCCATTTAAGTGACAGATTTCCTTCTTTTTTATTTCAGTTTTTATACTTTATCTGTTAACCCTTAAATGCCCCCTGTGACAAATTTGTCACAAGATTTTGAGGGCTGTCAAAACCCACTGACCCCACATAAATTTTGCAACCTAATGCCCATAGTGACATATGTAGACCATCAGTGCTGCCATCTGTTGCATAAAAGTGGAACTGACACTACACTGGCTGCACCAGCTAACCTTTCCAATATGGCCACCCCCATGGTGGAATCCACACGATAGATCAGCACCCATTCATCACTGGATAAAGTAGACAAACAGGTAAGCTAATGAAACATAAGCTATGCCTACTACTTCAGCTATATGTCAACTGTTTTATCATTCAAGTCATTTTAGCAATAAGGTCCCCGAAATGCCCATTGTGACATATATGTCACAAAACTAAAATGAGGTCAAAGGTCACCAAAAATTAAAAATCACTATTGGGTTGTTATAAGCCCCTCCCCAGGACATATTAACAGAATACATAGATTTTTCTTTCAACTTTTACTATAGTTGGGCATTTAAGGGTTAACCCAGTTCTGTGCTATGCACATACTGTCTGCTGGTATTTATTCTTCCCACTCTATTAGCCATACGGTACTGTAGAAGCAGAGAGTGCAGACCACAATGACAGTTGTCAGTTGTTAATGTTTCTTAGCACTGTTGACCATCTGGATTTCAGTCTCTACATTGCCTCCTAATAGCATAAAGTCCAATTTATAATGGTGAAGGATTTTCACAGAAGGATCTGATTGTTACATATCTGGCTTGAAAGAATGAGTGATGTGAAATGAAACTTCTTGTTTCTCTTTGTAGACTAACTGTCTCTGCTGGGGACCCTGGGAAATGTATGCATCGCTTTGACTGGACCTTAAGTTTCTTGATTTCTTAAGAAGACTCATTTCTGAGCTCTATGCCATTTCCTCAAGCAGTTGATTAAGGTTTCATTTGTTGATGCTTTGTTTACACTTTAAATGAGTATCCTGTGATATTGGAGTTGTTCTGTCGGCTTTGGGGGAAGAAAAATAAATGCTGCACCACCATAATTAGTCTCAGTGGGATTCCTGTAAATGACACCTTGAGTGTAGAGCAAAATCCAACAGATGTTCAAACAGTAAAGTAAAGGATGAGCAAATCATGTTGCCACAGCAACAGAGGATAGGGCTTACTATATGTTTGATTTCACATTTTCAATCACAGTTTATCTCAAATTTATCTGTAAAGTGAATTGCTTTTTGCAATACAATTGTTTTTTGCAAGTTATCCTCTTAATCAGCTTGGAATACTATCTTGAAGCTGCGTCAATAATAAGTAAGTTGTACTGGTGACTTTTTGATCATAATAGATGTTGTGTAGATTAATATGTTGCAATGCATCACTATTTTCATTGGCAATTTTATTTACATATTTGGCATTATGATTCAAACTCAATCTAGATGTCTGAAGTTTCTTCATTCAAGTAAGGAAAACTCGTACCCTACCCTTAGGTGACCCCGCACCCTACGCTGGAAGCACACACTTGTCGTGGTGATGTAATTAAAATGCGCATGGAAGCTGTATTATTTATAGCGTTTACTCATTACCCCTACTTTGCTGAGAGTTCGCGGCTGGATTTTGTTGGTGCAGCGGGCGGCAGCGTCTCGGCAATGTAAGGGCAATGAGCAAACAGCGCAAATAATACATCTTCACTATGCATTGTCATAACATCGCAGGGACGTGTATGTGCTTACAGGGCATATTTTCATTTGCTTTGCAAGTGATTCACTCTGCTGCAATGAAATCATTTAAATGAGTCTGTAGTCTCCTTTGAATTTTTTTGAAGTATTACTGAACAATACTGCTACAGCCCTGCATTAATGCTCATTGTCTGTTTGTGTAATTTCTCTCCTTCTGACACCAGAGACTAATTTATCTGTGCTGCAGCAGTAATTTTGTAAGCACTGAGAAGCTTTTGCATTCACTGTGGTGTAAGACAGAATTAAATCTTCAATAAAGTCATCAAGTTGTGATAATGAGCTTATTTAATCTTTTAAGGTCTGAGCCACCTTTTCTTTGCAAGAATGATAATTGGGAACAGGGGTGCTGCTAAATCTTGCAGCCAATCAGGCTTGGAGGTACGAACACAAGTCTCATGAATTGCAATAATGGTGAGCCCATGAATAATTCTAAAGGAATATCAGCGACTCGTCAGTTTTATGGTTTTATTCTCTTTTTAAATTTTGCTTTAAGGTTGTAGTCAAGTTTATGGTCTGAAATTGCCAGTGTGGGGCTGTAAGTGCTCTTTCCCCCTTGTTAAACCAACTCCCCAAAATTGCTGAAGTTATAATGAGCAAATATTGCTTACTGCTTATTTCTGCAGCTGAAACAAGGTAAATGTTACCTGAGAGGTTCTGAATTTTGAGTGAGGTTGACTATTTTTAGAGCCTCAATCTGAAAACGCGGCTCTGTCTGTGCTTGTGTTAAGTGCAATCAAACCCAGCGAGGAAACTGCACATCAGCATCAGCACTCAACACAGAGCTCTGTTGAAGATTGGACATCGTAACAGCAGAAGCTCTGGAAGACTCCTTGATCTCTGGAAGCTGCCACAAGGTGCGCCTATTTTATTGAGGGAGAAACCCCAACCCTGCTTGTGTATTTTTTTGGTGGTGCTGCCCCCCAGCCCCCATCCAGAGCTGTTTTCTCTAAAGTTTTATTTCTAGAAGATGACCAGAAGGCTTCAGGTTTTTCTCTGCTTCATGAGTCATCTGATAATACAGTGGACATTAGTTTTTACAATGACACTGCGATAATATCCCACTTGTGTTTGCTCATGTCTTACTTGCGTGTTTTGGATGCTCTTACCTCTTTTTGTGATGACGTTGACTGGTCAGTGACATTTTAAATAAATGATTCGATTATAGTGTTTCGGCTCTGCTCCCACTAGCTCCAGTTAGAGACTGAACTCTGCTCTCTGTTTTCACATCCAGTGTCCCCGCATAAATCAGCATTCTGTCTTAATGAGGACTCCAATGAGGTTAATACCTGTCTGGCCTTTGGCTCTCCTCCCACCTGCTCAGTTACAGGACCAGGGGACAGACTAGAAAGGGAGGGGCGTGTTGAGATGGGAAGGGAGGGGAGCGTTGAGATGGGAAGGGAGGGGCGTGTTGAGATGACTGAGGTCAGCATGAACACATTTCTGACTCCAGCTCCTGACTTTTTCCTGTTTCTCCACCGTGTGACAGATTAGCCTTCGACGCACTTCACAGACTGATCTGCAGCAGGTTTTTATCAGCTGCTGTGCTGGGAGTCAGGAAGGAGGTCGTTGCAAGTTACGTAGGTGGTCACATGATCCCCGAAGCAAAATGTACACAAAGGTTGATTGCAGCATAGTGAAAATGGGGAAATCTTGTGCTGCTGTTGCTTGCACCAATAATAATGCCATTCAGTCGTCTGGAAAATACGGCAAAATAAGTTTCCATCAATTTCCACAAAATAGTGAAGCCCTTTTGAAAGAATGGCTTGTTAAATTCAGAAGAATTGACCGTGGAAAGCTTTACAAACCAACAAAACATTCAGTTCTTTGCTCAGAGCACTTCGAGCAAAGCTGCTTCACGGACCAGAAGTTCACAAGTAACTCAACGGTTTTGTTGCAATGAAAACTGGTTTTAAAGTGAAGATTTTAAGAAATTAGTGGAAAATATATATTTAACACAAATATTAACTTTAAGCCTGAACACCCCCGTATTATTATGCAATGAATTTGCATAATAAATACAGCATGTTTCCTAATAGCAACCTCGTCATGCGGCATATCCTCTTAAATCCTATTTGTTTATTAAGGCAAAGTTTCTTAAATTGCAGGATATAATAAAATTCAACTCCTTGCAAATTGTATATTTAGGATACCACAAAGAATTGCCTAGAAATATACAATGCCTATTTCTCCAGCGTGAATGCCTTCATGACCTAAGAGGCAGAATGTTGTTGCAAACTAGAAGGGTCAGATCGACTCGGAGTGAGCACTCCTTATCGGTGGCTGGAGTCAGTGCATGGAACATACTTGAACACAATATCAGAAGGGCAGACAATCTGAAGGACTTTAAGTATCTTCTGAAATGTGCATGTTTGAATAACTATGAACTTATCCAACAAAATGGCATTGGATAAATTAAACAGAACCATAACGGGCATAAACAATAGGGGTTGTTTATAGACACTCAGCTATATTGTGATTAAAACTCTTCATGACTGTTCATAAATCTCTATGATTTTATGTTGTGACGTTTAAATCGTAGTGTAAATAGACACTCAGCTCTGTTGTGATTTATAAATCGTTATGATATCTTACCAATAATCAAACTGTTTTTCTGGGAGTTGGGGGCGGGACTTTGACAAAGCGATTTCGCTTCTCCGCGACCCTTTCGGTCATGATGCATGTTGTGTTGAAATTGTCATGGAATGACTGTACAATCATGCCGAAATGAAAAAACAAATAAATAAATAAAAAAAGCGAAGAAACTCGGCAAAAAGTTTGTGATGACCGTTTTTACCTAAACCGAACACAATTCAAGTACCAAGCAAGTAAATAAGCATCTAGCAAAACATTAAATAAGATCAGTGCTCTATCGCAAGCATTTCTACTGAATTTGTGCTATGCATACAAACGATACTTCAAATGAAAAAGGACAGTCCACAGATTCCAACAATATAAGCCTTGTCATTTTAAATTGACACCACACTCAAAGAACAGCAGGCATACACTTTAAATGCTACAGAGATGAGCAAAAACTTTTCTTACCTTTGATATTTTGTCATAAAAGCTGTTTGTGGGTAAATCTGTGCTTGCTATTGTTTTAGCCAGTCTATCTGAGAGTCCTCTCGCCATTATGCTATGCACTGGAAGACCTCAGCACTATAATCACTTAAATGGTTTATTTTTTGTATTTTCGCTATAATTAACCACTAAATATTCAACTTTTGTTTTCAAAGCCGGTTTATGACTGAGAATCCTTGCACCAATATGCTGAAGTTCAAACACAGCACAGCTATACAAGTGCTAAATCGACCAGTGAATATACAGTCTGTTGAACTAGTGTCGTGGATAAGGCAGAGCATTTGGACCTTAGGTTTAATATCCAGTTATACATGCGACATTACAGAGCAAGGAAATACATTTTTTTTTTGTATAAATAAATAATAATTAATCGATGCATTCCCATCTCATCAAAGCCATCTTCCTGAGTTACTTCGGGGATCACGTGACTTACACTACGGTTTCTGCATCCAGTGCAACGCCTCCATTAATGTTCGGCCTCACAGAGCTCTAAATCACATCCTGTCTGGTTACAGCAGGACTGCTGCAGTGGGTTTAGACTGGCCAGGGGTTGCAAACACAAGGTTGTGGGTTCAGATCCCTCGGGTAGGGGCAGCGGCTGCCTGGTTTCTTAAGGACAACCTTCCGCAGATTTGCTTGAGTCAATAGAAAATATTTTTGTTTTTTCCCTGTTTGTGCTCTTGTGTGCCTGTGTGCCCCGAACGTGCTGGCATGTACATACAGTGAGCACCATAATTCACTAGACAGTGACGCAATTTTTAATTTAGGTTTTGAGTTTAAAAGGAGACAATGACAGTTGAGGTTGAAGTTCAGGCTGTCAGCTTTGAAGGTGTTTCTTTCCATGTCAGATGTGCCCTGTCTGTTTTCTCATCTCTCTCTCTGACTTGCTAAACCTGGTGATTAGCTGTTCCCCTGATGTTTGAGCTCTTGTATGTCTGTATGTGCTGTACCTTCCCGCATGTATTCACCGTGAGCACCATAATTCATTGGACAGAAGCACATCCTGTTTCTGGTCCCTCCTGTGCAGCTCTGAGTTGAGCGTCTCTCTGGTTGCAGATGCCATGCTGCTGGTGGCCGACCGGCTGGAGGGGCCCTTCAACATCGAGGCGGTGATGGAGCCGATCGACGTCAAAATCTCCGAGGCCATTATGAACGTGCAGGACAACAGCATGCAGGTTTCCGCCAAAGTACTGTCCTCTTCTCAACCTCTCCTCTCACCTGCTATCCCCCAACCTGAAAGGGGTTTCCGCTAAGTTACTGTCCCCCTCCCACCCCTTCCGCTGTCCTCCTGCCCCCCCCCCCCCACATTGAAAGGTGAACAGGGCACAGACATGTTGCTGCCATTAGGTTGAATGTGTTGTCCACACTTCCTCCCTTTCAGGAAATCAATCACAGTGATAAAGCAGGGAGGTTTGACTGACAGCAGAATGACTGATTGACCTCTTATGTGTGGTGTAACATCTGCCCGAGTGGTCTCCTTGTGGAATTTTCAGTTGCCGGGGAAACAAACAACCACGGCCTTTCACACTTCTCGCAAGAATTGAAATGTTAAGCTTTTTTGTCAGATAATCTCAGTGTGAAGCAACTACAAAATGTGTTCCTTGTGCTTACTTTTTTTTTTTTTTGTCTTGTGCCTTAAAGATGTCAGGAATGGTTGAAAAAAAAAAGGATAAATAGAAGAGGCCTCGGGTTTTTATCGTTGGCTTGAAAAATTCTTGGGGCTGACTAAAGGTCAGGGTAACCAAAGGTTAACTAAAGGTCAGGGTAAGATGTGTGTTTCTCAAAACTGAGGAAATGCTTAACAGCTTTGTACATGCTTGGAAATGCAAGGATATGCTACAATCTTGTGAAAGGTTTTCTTCTTTGTTTATTTTACCACCCTGTTGGTACAAGGTCAAGTTATAAACTATTATTCCATCTGTTCCATTCCCCAAACTGTCAAAACAAAAGTGAACAAATTCCTCCATTATCCAACTTACTTCAAAACTGGAAAAAAACTCAAAACTATGAGCTAAAGTCTGATTGTCACTGAATTAATAAAATAAACTCTTACTTTACTCTATCCCAAATAGATATAATTTTCAGTAAATTTCCTTAGTATCTCGCTTGTACTGGGTAATGTTATTGTTCAGTTCAAAAACATGGCAGTACTAATTCCATGAATTGTTGCAGATGGCAACCGCTTTAGCTTTGCTTGTGGAAGTAATGGAAATGGAACTTCCAACATGCCCAAAGACTTTCTCAAGCTTTTATAATCTAGTATTTTCACAATGAGTAGAAATAAAACCGGCAAACAATATCTCACAGTTACTGTTGAGGCAGCTTTAATTAGTACTGTAATTAAAAAATTGCCATGTACCATACATCCACACAGGATGTGTGATTCATGACCAGAATCTTGAGATTTGGGTTACCAGGTGTACTATTCACTTGCTGTAGATGCTACAACCAAAACTTGGGTACTCTAGTGTGACAGGAATTAACCTTCACAACAATCACTACTCAGAATTAGACCCTGGTTAGCCAAAAGTTTGTATCAAAATGGAAGAAGGCCTTCATGTACACCCCAGCAGTTAAGATATCCTAAAGAAGTTAAGCTGAGCTTGTTAATAAGCCTTGCGGAGGTTACTGGACTCACAGGCGAATATGAGGGATGTGGGCACATCCATACATCCATAAAAAAGTCCTTGAGTTCCTTGCTGGTGAACCAGTGGAGGAACTGTGGTGGTCACTCACTGTCTCTTAACCTTTGCCCTTTACCTATTTCTCATAATTCTGTAAAACTGTGGCTGCAGTTATGGAACAGGCGTTCACACTAAGACGTCTCAGAGCCCACGTCTCATGACCTGTTTGGTTGCTCTCCAGAAAAAAAAAAAAAAAACAAACAAACAAAAAACAATAAAAAGCACAATAAAATCATAAAATTAACACAGTGGAAGATTTTAAATGAAGTAAAATGATGAAAAGAAATGAAATAAAGATGATAATCTTGAGAGAGTAAAGACAGTAAAAAAAAAAAAAAAAAAAAAAAGATAAAAAGTGCATCTCACACTCAGTTTACTTGTCCATGATAATATCTTGCACTGTTTCAAGCCTGATCTTGAAGACACCCAGTGTTTCTTCCTGAACTACGAGATCTGCCCAGCTTTTCTTCACTGTGACCACTCTCTACATGAAGCATAGCTTCCAAATACTGGTGCGAAATTCATTTTTGGCAAACTTCCATTTATGCCCCCTACTTCTGCCAACAGAATTGAAGATTGATAATAACATAGGTACAGTTCACTTTGTTAATCTCTTCGTGAATTTACAGTATTTTGCATGCTATAATGCTTGCATTACAAGACCTGCGTGTATCCAGTCAAATCACTTGGCACACGTAACAGTACTTCAGTCTGAAGCCATTCTCTGAGGTAGATAAAAACATATTTTTTTTTGTTACAAATTTCAAACAATTCCCAATTCTTGAGCATATTTTACAGTGCTTTCAGATCCATTAGAGTACATAAGGCACTCTTTCTCACCCTTAAACCCACCATGACACTTATCGCTGTGAGTCGGTTTGCGTATAGTGATTTCTGTTATTTTCTCTGACTGAAACAAGTCTCTACCAACACTTTTTGTGAGCATTTTCCATCTCACTGTGGATAGGAGCACAACCATAGTCCATAAATAAGTAATAAAATACATATAAAATTGTCTCAGAGGTAAAGATGGCTTGCTTCATGAATGAGTTTATGCTAGTCCATGCAATACAATGCTTATCTTGTGTAGCATTCTTTCTATTTGAAAATCAAATATGCCTCCCAGCTTTTTTCAAATATCTACACTCCAATGAACAGTTTCACCAAAATTATTTATTTATCTACGTTTCTTTTACTTTCAATCATACCCAGTCCTAAATAACCACTGCTTGTGGAATGTGCCTGCCATTGCCGACATATGGAACTTAAAATTTATTGCTATTGAATTAAAGTTTCTTGCCGGCTGTTGAGTCTTGGTCATATATGCAATATTAATCCTCTATTTTGTAGCTCAGCAAATTCCTAAGCAGATGGATGTGTTCCCTGTTGGGTTCCTTATGGCTGCTGTTTCCTCAGATATTGTTAACAGAAGATCTTGTTCAGGAAATGAGGGGACTTGGAGAAATACTCCTCACTGTTTTGTGTATCAAAACTGATATTATTCATGTAATTATCAACCAGTGAAATCTGCACAAGGCTGATTTGGATGGTCTTAATGACTGAAAGCCTGTAAAGTCCCTGCCAGGGCAGACCCTGGTCTGTGTTGATGTAACAGACTCCTGGGGCACTGTAAGAGCCCAATGTTTTATACTGTGGGGGAGGCAGAGAAAAACCTGAAGTGATGATGCCTGCAATGTATACAAACCCCTTAATGTAAACCTGGATTGATGGTTGTGTTCAGGGGAGCCCGGCTGTGTAAATGACCTTGTGTAGGTGCTGTGCAGAATGGCTGCTTTGTAATCATTGTGAGAGATGGGTGGGCTCTGGCTGAGAGGACATGCTCCTGTCAGGAATGCCATGCAGCTCAGCCGACCACTCCATCATCAACTGGGCCAAAGAAGAGGCGCAAATCCCATAACCCAACTCCCTCACTGCTCACGGGCCCTATACACACATTCAGTGGCTGAGTCTGAGTGGGTGCGACATGAAAAAACAGATTGGGCTCACAAAACATGCTGCTTTTTCTTAAAAATATTTTCTCAAAAGGTTGGAACATTGAATCTCAGCTTTAAACCTCATCTGTATTCATGAAGGAGAGGAAAACAAAGAGGAAGCGGAGAGAAAAGAAACCTCGATTCTGCAGGTTCAGTCACCTTGAAATTAGAATGTTAGTCGTGTTCCTCTCGCCCACGAGCTCCCTAATGCTGAGCTTTTGTCTCCCTGTGTCTGCTGTCAGAAATCGGGTGATGGGGATTGGAAATCAGATTTGTATTTACATATTCTGTGAATGACAGCAGTGAGCCGACCAAATAATGCTTCTATTACAGCAGTGTCAATATAAACCAAATCCTGTTTGTGCCAAAAATGAAGATCAGAAGTTTTTCTTTTGTTTTCCTAAAGTCTTTCATTTTGAACCAAAGGCTTGGACTGACATGTCTGTGCATTAGTGCCACTGCAATCTCTAGCCAGGGAACTTTTGTATTGCATTTTATTCACTAACTCAATTTGATTGATTCCTCTGACTCAGACAGGAATGATGCGCTGTATTGCATTTCTTGGTGCAATAAATATCGTTTTTCATCAGTTTCTGTGAGTCTGCATGACTGTAGAAGGTTGCGTTGGTAAAGCAAGATGCTGGACTTGAGGTTCAGTTCAGCTGTATCTCTCAGACCATTAGAGGTCCACACCATCACTCCATTAACAGATGTTTCTTCTTGCGCACATGTAATGTTTCATCTGAAAGCAGCTTGAGGAATTTCAATCATGGCATTTTGTAACTCCTCTATAGATTAATGTTGGGTGCAGAGCTGCCTTTCTGGGTCCTTTTCTTAATTTACTGATGGTGAGAGTGGCTCGTTTTTTTTTATCTCATTCATCTCTTTCTGATTACTGCACATTGAGTTTTGAACATGAAATCAATCTGTTCTGGATAGTCTGGTCAATAAATATAATTAATTACCATAGAAATATCAATCATTTCCTTAAATTCATGTTTTGTTTAATTAATTGCTATAGAATAACAATGTGTCCGTGCGTGAAAAGGGTTATAATTACTACTGAGGTCATTGGATATCAGTCTGAATTCTCTCAAATTGCAGCTGACAGAATTATAACTTCACATTCATTGTTTCAATTCAAATCCAAATGTCTTGAGTACAGAGCCAAAAGAACTTGTTTTATAATCCCCAAACAGGCTGCGTATCTCATATGAAGTGCCGTCAAAGGCTTTATAAGGACCAATTGAAATATTTTATTTTTGCTCTGTTTTGTTCAGGCATGCATATTAGAGGTCAACTGCTAACAAACTGAACTTTGGACAGAGGTGAGAAATTGAAAATATAATGTTCCTCTCACAGTGAAGCATTCTGCAGAGCTGAATTGTAATTGCGCTTTTGGAAGTGATTCCTGGTAAATCAGACATGTGGGACTGTGAGTGTTTGTATTACTGTCTGCAGAGAGTAAAAGCAGCTTTGGGCTCCTTTTTAAAGCTTCTTCTCCTCTGCTGTCTTGGGCCTGTTCAGCTGAGCAGTGATGACAGATTGGACAGTTAATTCCAGGGCTGCCCCTCCCATTCTGCACAGCTGTGTTGGACACATTTCTCTCTTTTTCTCTCTTTCTCACTCACTTACTTACTCTCTCTCTCACTCTCTCTCTTTCTGTCTCTCTCTCCTTTTATTATAATCGCAGGTCTTCCAAGGCTGCGGTCAGCCAAAAGCCCTCAGGAATGGGCAGGTCGGCCCGTGGAATTTCAGACGTGTTTAACGCCCGATTCAGGCCGTACAGCCCAGAGGAGCGTCCCACCACTGCAGCTGGCACCAGTTTGGACAGACTGGTAAGAGAGTGCTCATGGACATGCAGACACAAGCACACACACTCTCTCACACATACACACACGCACATACACACAAGAAAAGAACACTCACATAGGCATCCACACTCACGCCTGAATGCTGTCCAGGGATAGGTCACCCTTTTCGTCAACACTGTTGAGAGTTTTTAAAGGCTGTCTTTATAGTGGTACAAAATTTTATTTTCTATTTTTCTGAGCTATGCATAAAAAAAAAGAATTGCTTGATTAAAGTAGATGCATTGGGTATTGAGCTGTGGGCTCGGTCTGAGCCCTGAAGAGGCACTGGCTGTGCTGCTTTTCTCTGCTTCTCTGCTCTTAATGAATCCATTACAGCAGCTGTTTTACACAGATAAATGACATCATCTTCTTCCTGGGGTCTGACCTGGTTACTGTTTTAAAGGTAAAATAAAGACGAGTGGACCTTGCGGACCATGTCCCTTCCATTCAGTCCCACTTTATATCAACAGGGAAAGTCCACAGCCTCCCTCTCTTACTGTGGGGGCTGTAAGAATCTAATAACTGACACAAGCAGATATAAGCAGTTAGTTTATCTTCCTATTCATTATTTTCAAATTCAGTAAGCCAGAATATGGAACCAAAAAGAAACAGTTGTGTTAATATTCAAATGCTGACCAGCCTGACTGCACTTCTATTTTCAATCTACATGCTCTCTGCAGTGGAACACAGGTGACACAGGCCAGAAAGTATATTAATCAGGATTTTATCGATTTCCTTCATCAATAAGGATTACATGACTTCCTTTCTATTTCAAGTTTCTCCTCCTAAAAAAATTCATGAAACAAAGCCGTCTGTGTTGACTTTAGACTAGTCATCGTTTTATTTCAGGCTGGTGAATCTGAAACAAATATTTGAATTTCTCAGCAAACACTATTCTTGGTCTCAGTTATGCTAACACTGTCATTAGTATGATGAAATGCATTGCTCCTTGCCAAATAATTCAAGCATTTGTGGCATTTTGTGAGTGCATTCAGTCTAACGAGGTCTAACGGTGTACATAATTTGTATCAGTGTCTTTGTATGAAGTCTCAGAGCTCTGCTGAAAAACCGGAAGAATGTGCAAAAAAATATTTTTCATAATTTCTGACCTTCAGCCTATGAGTCTGCTCACACCAGGATCATTTCATCTAAGATTGGGCCCACCTCCAGCGGCAGGGAAAGTATTGGACAATTTACAGACAATATGGTCCAAGTAGCGCATGCACTTAAAAACAGTGCAATTTGAATACTTTTGTTTTGTTGTTGTCTTGTGTGTTGACTACTTCAGAAACTTCAACTCCAGATGTAGAAAACTATAAAATCCATGTTCATATTAATTTGGTTTTGCCTTGGTATGTGTTTATCATGTTATTGTGTTGAAAGGGAATGAAGGTTTCATAAGCTGAAATTGTTATAAATTGTCTTCTGACAGGCTGACATACCCTCTATCAGGCTTTACCAGAGCTCTCTGCCTAGATCATCTTCCTCCACTTCTACTTCTCAGCTGCCACACCTAAAAATCACCACAAACTGTGCTTCTGTCCCTAATAATTTGGATTTTTGTCCTCCCACCCCATGTATCTTCTTCAAATTAACTCTTAAAGTCCTTAATTTTTACTCAGCCTATCTGTCCAAAAGTTATTCATTATTTAGCTGACAAATTCAATTCAGAAGGACTCACATACCTGGGAACCCCTCTGGAGGTCATTGCCAACTAATTTACCCCCTAAAAATTGACAAAAACATTGACCTTTTGAAGGCTGAAATCTGAAATTTTGCTTCATATTTTTTTTTCGCCTTGTGTGACTATAGCAGTGATTAGCAGATAAAGGGTTCATTACAAGTGACACAGGTATGGGAGATGGTGTATGTTAGCTGTATACTTAACGAGATGCAGCAATTTCAGAGTCCAAATACTCAAGGAATGCAGTATGTGTGTGTGTGTGTATGTGTGTGTGTGCATGTGTGCATACTAAATACAGAATCACTCATCTGGGTTAGATTTATCCCTCTCTTTCAGTCTCTCTTTCTCTCTGCTCTGCATATAACATGTTTTCTTCTCTGTTTTAATGCTGCGTCCCAGAGGACTGTGTGGAGGACGATGCAGCACAGTGTAAGCCTGACTCTCCCTGCTCCTCACCCTCCTCTCTGCTATTTGTCTCGTGTCTCCTACCTCACACCCCTCTGCCCTCACACCCCTCCTCCCTCACACCCCTCTGCCCTCACACCCCTCCTCCCTCACACCCCTCTGCCCTCACCCACTGCCTCAGCTCTGCTTTAGTGCCAGCCCTAGTTGGCAGTTGGTAGCTGGCACTGCCACCGTTTTGGAGAAGTTAAGTGCGCCAGCTGCTGTTACTCTAGAGGCTGAGCTGTGAGGTGGTGTTAAAGTCACTTTACAGGAGATGAGGTCGCGATGAAGGAGATTTCAACCGCACCCCCAACCCTGATACCACACACGACCCTCCTCAGTTCACACTCAAACATGTTACCTGGTTTTGTTCTACATTTATCTGCTTTCTTGCAAATGATGTAATCAGGCAATTTTACATACCTGACCATTCAACTGCTGTGTAGCCAATTGTCCAATTTCTTTTGGTCCTCTGAAAAAGGAGAGTGGGGCACATAAAAAAGTTGCTGTAATTTCTGCACTGTTTACCCTATTTAAATGTCAGTACCCTCAAATTTAAGCAGAGAGTTTCAACTTTGCAATAATAAACCATTTAAATAACAATCCCACTATCTAAATACTCATGGACGTGGTTTTATGAAGTGTTGCGTACGATTTTAAAGCAAGTGCATAAAATTTCTCACTTAGTATTACTTGTTTACATTTAGCAGGAGTGTCTCTCCTGGAGAAATGCCCTGGATTAACTCTTAATTATATCTGGTGTCAAACTCTCTACTGAAGATCATGAATGGTTCATGAATTCAAGCTGTCATAGTGCTGAAATATGACAAAAATCTGTACCAATACTTTCAAATTTTAGATGGCATTTGACACCCCTGAGTTTTAGGCTGAAGTTAGGCCTGTGATTTGAGAGTCCCTGTCTGAGGGTCCTGTACAGTGTCACTGGTGCTGTGGTTCCCCAGCAGAAGGGGAGGAGAGAGAGAGACCTGTGTGATACAGCTTAACCTTCACTATCTACACTTTCTGTCATCCTTACCACAGTTATTTAAATTTCCTCAGTGGTTTTAAGAGCCATCCACACTTTGAGCAGTTCATATAGTGAAGAATATACTCATGATAATATCCCCATGAATGTTTGCAACTAGCTTATTACAACAAGCATAATTCCCTGTGTGAAATATTCACTTCTGGTAAGCCACAGCGGAAAGGCTCTCTTTTTAATGTTGCTGCAGCTTAATTGCCACATCCCAGATGATTGCATTTGATTTAAACACATTTGATCCCATCAAAATATTATTTATACTGTGGTAACTGAGCACCACAGTGTTTCTTTTTTTTTTGTTGTTGTTTTTTTTTATGACTTGAGGTGATTTACTTCATGGTCTGATGAAAAGAGCCATTTTGCAGTGCAGCTGATACTGACAGTCAGATCTCAGAAGACTTCGGCACCAATACGCTCTGGCCGTAATACAGCCCAGCAGTCACCGTGGTTACAGCTGACTCAACTCCCCTTAAAGAGCTTCATTTGCGAATAAAGAGACTCCTCTAACTCACCTGCTCTGTCTCACACATTTACTGGAGATGAGTCACAAAACTTTCTGTATTTCAGAATTCAGAATCAGTCATATTCACTCACAAATTCAGCTTATAAATCATGCAGGTGTCATAGTCGATGCTGTAAGCATATATTCAGCTGTGGGGAACATCTTACCTAAGATATCTCCATCAGGTACAGGATTTTGTACGCTATGTCACAAACATTTATATTAAGTCAGCAAGTAGATTTTTTTCTTCAAACTTGTTTTATTGAGGAAGATCATAGATTCTCAATGACTCTCCATCAGATACAGGCAACTCCAGTCCTGGAGGGCAGCAGGGGCTGCTGGTTTTTGTTGTGTCCACTGAACTGATTATTTTCAGAGACTGATTGGCTAAAGAGTCCACAGATCATGTTCTCAAGGTTTTAATCAGCCGGTGATTGAAAGAAGACCATAAAAACCTGCCGACACTGGGACCCTGCAGAACCTGAGTTTCCCATCCCTTTTCTGTATCAGTGAGTATTTTGTGCTGAAAAGAAACAGCCCATCATTTTTAGCCGCCTCCATGAAAGGGAGAGTGCGATATTGCAATGGAGCGCATCTGGGTGCCCAGATAAGCAAGGAAAAATTTTCTTAGAACTTTACTTAGATTAATGAAATTCTGTGTGTGTATGTTACTAGTCATGACCTTGATTGGATTCAGAAACAGGATTCCATGGTGGGGGGGGGGGTATTTATGACGATGTCTTCTCGTTCCTTATGTAAAAAATAATTCATATTTGATTACTAATCTATTGGCCGATTGATCTATTGTATCTTCGTCCTCTTTTACTGGGTTTCAGTGCATCACAGCTACAGGTATAATGAGCTTTTGCGGGATTCTCATCTGAATTCAAGAAATGGAATGACATTTTTGTCAAGTCGTACTTCCTTAAAGATGCAATATCCCACACAGTATCAAGTGGCAGTAATTAACCATATTAATTAAGTAATGATGTAAGTCTTATGTGAATTAATTAATCTTTGCCTAGGATATCCAGTATTACTGTTCTCTGCTGAGTCCTTACTCAGAATACATTTGATAGGCTCTGTGGGGCTATTTTTTTCTACAGATATCCGTCTTGTATTCTGGGTGTCCTTTGCCATATTTTACCTTATGGATTACACACATAAGACCAGGCTTCCACTGTAAGGCTAGATTTTTAATTTTACTACCCCATACATTTCACTTGCTGCACATCCAGCAGCTGGTACTGAATTTATTGTTTACTGAGTTAAAGACTATAGTATTTCTGTGTGACTTTTAAGACGTGATGTTATTGCAGAAACAATGGAATGCAAGAGTAATTGCTTAGGTGGACACCAGTAGTGTGTAAATGAAGTCATTATTTGGTATGGATGGAAGTGAACTTTATTTTATCTTTTGAAAGATGTCCCAACATTTGTTTTTTTTTCTATGACATTTTCATTGTGCTTTTAAAAAAGCGTCCATACAGTGTGACAGCGAGGTGTGTGCTCTGAATACTGATTTTAAACCAGTGCTCTTGTTTTCAGCATGCTTGAGATAGATTTTCACCAAGGTCATTACTCCAGGAGAATTTATTTCAATCTCAAATGCTGAATGTCTAACACAGTTCTGTGTCAGAAAAAGAAATGGGCCTCATGTACCGCAGAGGCAGGACAATTTCCGTGGCAGGAATGTAACCAGTTGTTGGCTTACTGTATCTTTTACTGGACATACACCAAAATAATCCCTTAAATCTCTTGTTTTTGTTTAGGTTTTGGTGCACTAAAGGAAGAAATTGCAGGATGGATTATTATTTACTATTAAAGTGTTTAGAACAGGCTAATACAAGACATGCTGTTGTCAGTATTTCTGTGTACAATAATCATGTATCGCATTCCCTTAGGAATGAAAAATATTTCTTTCCTAAACCTTTCCACAAGCACATTTTTATGGCAACTTACTTGGATTTTTGCCCAACTGGTTTTCAAGTGCAATGTTCAGACATCTCCTTGCAGTTAATATCATATTAGAATCATTAATGACCAGAGGTGTTAAATAGGCTGTTGGCCATTAGATTATTTATGGGCATAGTGATACATTGTACAATATTATCTGAACTGAAAGACTCTGAGTGTGTTTATTTGTTGTTGCTGGCCTTGGGATGTGTGAGAATGGACACGTTTGGGTGGAGTTCGGAATGGGCTAAACACAGTAAATCTGTTTTTTCTTTTCTTCTTCCTTAATGGACACATTGATTAACTCCTTCATGTCTGACCCTCTTTATTGGCATTTCATGTCTGAACCTGAACCACCTTCCGAACCACCTTCCCGCCCCACTGTTCCCCGTCAGTCTCACACAACAGAAATGTGCAGTCCATGTACACAACTTTGCCTCGGTGTCTTTAGCTCTTCAGCTTTTCCTGTGGGACAATCATGTTCTGTCACCTCCATCTTTGCACCTCTCCACTCTGCTGTGGCGGGATCTGCTTCATTATTTTAGGCATGCTTGTTGCTGAGGTTTCAGTGCCCAGAGTGAAAGTGGCACATTGAATGAAGCAGACCGTCTCGCCCTGAGCTCCAGGCTCACACGCCACAGCAGGTGGGTTTGAAGGTGTTGTTTGGCCTTCTGTTATGGCGCGCATCTGCATAATTCACTTGACAGCAAAGAAATCCTGTTATGTTAAGCAAATATAGATGTTGTTTGAAGGTGTGTGTGTGTGTGTGTGTGTGTGCATGCATGCATGCGTGCGTGTGCGTGTTTTCCTGTACTTTCTACGAAGTGAAAACCAGAAAACGCTTTTTTTTTTTTTTTTTCCTGCAGAGTGAGGACATTTTTGGGAAGTGAGAACATTTTCTACTGTCCTCACAACTACAAAGGCAAATTTTCACTTATGAATTAAGGTTAGGGGTAGGTTAGAATTAGGGATCGGTTTAAGTTAGGGTAAGGGTTTTGGTTAGGCATGCATTACTTATTATTAAGATTAGGTAAAGGCTGTAGAGACATACAAAGAATGAATGGAAGTCAGTGCAATGTCCTCACGAAGATAGAGTTACAAGAATACGTGTATGCACACGTTTTTGGACCAAAAACACACTTTTGAAAGTTTACTGCAGGCGATGGTGCGCTGGCGTGTTTGTGGTCCACTGTGAGGTTTAGAGCAAAAATGCTAACGTGATTGCTTGACATTAATCAAAATCACTATCAAAATATAGCTGACTTCTGAATATAAGCTATGAGTTTCCTCTGGAGAAATACTGCATTTTATTTCTCATTTTTGTCTGTTGGAGTTGTTTTTTTCTCTGCATGAGTAACTTTCAAATAGCTACAGAAGCTGCTTTTTCTCTTCACGATCAAGTAAGCCGAATGTGCCTGTTGAGGTGACTCAGGGTGAGTTATCATCATGCTCAGCAGTAAGCCAGTTGTACCTTTGCTTTAACCCACATTGATATGAGACTCATACCCTGACACATGCAACATCTGACACTGTTATACTGTATTTTTTGTGTCACTTTTTGATAGTAGGTGGAATACTGAGGACGGTAACCACGTTGCCAGTAGAAATACTTTGCACTTGTGGAAAATGTACCTTGTTGGGCTGCTCACTTTATCACATGCCTGTCCAAAACTGTATTCCTGCCTTTGCCACTGGGTAGATGATGAGGTGGAACTTCTAGAGGTTTCAAAAGTCCACTCTGAAATGAACCGTGGTGAAGTTCTTTTTGTAATATTGCACCTGCAGCTCCAGACATTCATTTATCAAATGTCATAGTAATTGGAGGAAAGCCTTTGAACTAGTGCATCAATGGATCTACAAGTAGGCTGTTTAATGAAGCTAACGTACACACACATAGCCAACGGGAATATATCTATCTTGCTATATGCGCCAGTATATTTTAATCAAAATATGTAATCAACAAAGTGAATTAAACATATGTCTCTGAAATTTAATCATCAACCACAAGCTGTCTCTGTTAAGCAATAACACCATAATTGCTCAGCAGAGCATTCAAAACTTCCCGTCGTGGGTAAGGGCTTTCTTTTTGGGACAAATACCTCATGGTCATGTAACTGAAGCTTCGAAACAGCCTTGTAAATCCGAATTGATACGGAAGTGTTGAACGTGTTCAAAACAAATTGAAGAGTCAAAATTGCCATCACTAGTATGGCCAGTCCAGCGTTGACATTACATTGCATTAGCTAACCTGATGCAACTTCATTTTAGTACCTCACGTAGGCACATTTTGTTCAAAACTACTATCACACTACTGTGGCTAGCATACGCACCTGTTACCAATGCTAGCACAGCTGAGCATCTTGCTCCAAGACCAAACCATGGTCAATACATTAGCAAGCTAATCTCCATGACTGTTATATTAGCTTACGTTATCCCCAGGACGTAGAATTTAAGGCACTTCTGGATCTGAACGAGGAGCCTTTCCTCTTAGCTACACTGGATGCTGAATATACTCTAACGTAACTCCATTGTTTTCCATAGTGTTTTGGAACATTACTTTTGTGTAGCTTGTGGATGGTGGACTTCATGAACATACACATTTTGCAACAGCTAGCTAACATGCCAGATAACATGGGATAGTTTTAATTTAATTATGTAGCTAGCATGTCCTTACATCATACTGTATCGGTAATTGCACTGAAAATAGAACAAATCCAATTGTAGCGATCCACAGGGGGAAAAACTGAGAAACGGCGTTATCTGGTAGCGTGCAACAACTATTCAGCTACGTTAGCTGCCTGTTGGGGAAGTAAATATGTGTAACCAGAATAGATTTCATGCGTGTGGCACTCTCCAGTCTTGTGATAGACAAGGGCTGCATTTTTCAGCAAGTCAAAAATAAGGGCCGGCGTAATATGCATCCCTCTAGATTTGTTTTTTCTGCCATCCCCAACATCAAGTGCCTTTACCAGTGCGTATAAGGGGCTAATATGTGTAACCTGAATAAATGTCATGCCTGTGGCACTTTCCAATCCTATGTTAGAGAGGGGGTGCATTTTTCAGCAAGCACCAAAAACAAGGGCCACCATAAAATCTTTTTTTTTTTTTTCTGTAAATCTTTCATTAATTTCGGCCCTACATCTATTATTGTTAGTAATCTTGGTAAATATCAGATAGTGTTCCTAAAAGGGATGAGTTTGAATCCCTCTATAAAGCCTTGATAGAACTGCAAGCTCAGAATCCAGCCTTTGATAGTTTCCTGTGCGCAAGATCTGCTCCAGAGAACAGAGAAAGCAGCTCTGTGGATCTCAGCTGCTGGAGTGTGTGCCTGTTTTATTAGAAAATCAGTGTGCTTAATCTGCATTACTTCTTGTCCAGAGGTTATTAATGCGTTTCTGTGAACATGTTGCATTGATATTTTTGTGAATTTATTTTTGTCTGTTATTTATGTACATTGTTGGAAAGCCACAAAACAGAATAAGAGTTCACGACCTCAGTGTCTCTATGTTCTGGAACAGTTCTGTTTCATTTGTACCGTTTCATCTTTGCCTGACCTCCATTTACTTTCATTATTGACAATTTCCTTGGCAGAGGCAGCTTTTGTCCCTGTTTATGCCTGCACCAGTACATTCTCAAATGGTGGAAATTACTTGCTGAAGAAAGTAGGCCTCGTCTCAATTAACTCAAGCCAGAGCCCATTACACAGGTCTGGTTGTCGTTGTTACCTTATGCGCTTTAGAGCTTGGTTTTAAATCCCTGTAACACTGTCTGTTGTTCAGTCGCATGATCATGGTTGACAGAATTCTCATATGGACTCTTAACAGAAGTGGTTTTTTGGCCTCATCAACAGTACCTCAAGCTGAAGTGAGAGACTTTGGTGGGTTTGAGTAAAATAAGAGGAGAGTTTAACCCCTCTGTTTAATTTATATATTTTAACGTGCAGTTGTCATCATACAGATTCTGTAAATTTGAATTTATAATGACCATACTGTATCTTTTTCATGGCAGTAAATGTAGAGGGTTGAATGAATGGTAGTGTTTGAATGCCTTTTAAATTACTGACTGCACATTATCAGCAGTAAGATGCATCTGTCTGTTGTCCAAGTGTAAAAGGCCCTGCCATTTGTAACTATTATTTTTAAAAAGCCATAATTTCAGTAAGCCTCATTTATGAGCATAATGCCTCTAATGGGTCAATTAGCCCTGAAACAATGAGAGGTTGAAGCAAGCAAAAGAGGACACTGATGACTTTTGATGGATTAATTAGTCATGCTGCGACAGATATTTTTATATATTGTGTAATCAGGCCACTAATTCACAACTCAATTTGGAGAAACTTTTTTTGCAGTTATATTTTTCAGACAATTATGCAATATTTAACCATTACTTCAGTTGAAGAAAAAAAAGACTGTCTATGAGAGAACAAAACTGTGATCTTGAGGAAAAGCTGTGAAATAATTGCATTTCTGCCAAAGTAACATCCTTTTTTCAGCTGCGAGGAGCGGAGTGTTATTCCGGTGCTGGCAGTTTCAGTGACGCTGCCCATGTAATTTGTTTCAGAGTCTGCTTGTTGAATTCAGTTGACTTGATGAATTCAACTGCAGAATCATTGGGCAGAAGCTTCTTTGGAGCTCATGTTGTTATCTGGACTGACTGACATTATTGTGTTCATATTATGAGAAATGGCAGTTGAGCCCTGCTGTCCCATATAAGCCCCTTACTGTAGCAGCAAAAACTCACTGATTGTCCCAGCACAGGCTGGCATTTAGGGAGCATTAAGGTATGAGGGTGGGCATGAGTGTGATCATTAATCTTTATGCTTCCCTTGCGAAAATTTCAAGAACTGTTCTTGAAGAATTCTTGAAACGTTCTTGAATTATTCTTGAACTGTTCATGAAGAATTCTTGAAAAGTAAATGAGTCTATTGTTCTTGGACTTTTAGTTCTAGAATTACAATGTTCTTGAACAATAAATTCTTGATTTTTTGTTCAAGAACAGTTCAAGAATTAAATGCTTGAAGTAATCAAGAAGACTTCTTGATAAGTCATCAATTAATTCATGAACTCTTCTTGAAGACAGTTCCTAAATTGAAGACCTGGGTGCAAGAAGTACTTTAGTCACAAAATAACACTTTTGAGATATTAAGGGTCAAAGTTTTGAAAACATGCTGCAGATACTTTTTTTTAAAAGATAACATTCAGAGGCGCCTGCTGCTAGTCCCAGGGGTTATACAAAGTAGACAGACATGTTTTTGTGGAAAAATAATGCTTTGTTACTAAAAAAACAAGAAAATCAGTTTCGGACTTTGGTACTTCTTACTGTAAAATGCCTGGACTTCGGTACTTATTGCCATAAAATGCATGGAATTTGGTACTTTTACCACACAAATGCCGTTTCAATCATTTTCTGATTGCCAAACAGTCATTTTTGCTACGCTTGTCACATGACACATACTAGCAGCTGATTGGACAGTCATGGACTTAGGCACTTGTTCCTGATGACGTCAAGGACTTGAGTACTTCTGCAAAGACTTGAGTATTTCTTGCACAAAAATTCAGTAGATTCAGGGAAGGCCGTATATCAGTATTGAGGACTTGAGTACTTATATTTGGAATTTTTTGGCTTTAAATGATGCACATGACACTCTACTTTATGGTAGTAGTGTCAGCTCATTTTTTGGAAAATGTGACTTAAGTACTTCTCGCACCCAGGTGTTCAATTCAAGAACAGTTCATGAACTGAAAACTTGTCTGTTGCAAAAAGGTACTGGTTCAAATGGTGTGCAGTCCAAATTGGAAGTATGTATAACCTGAAGAAATAATAAACAAACAACATCATGTTAACAAGAAACTGTATTCATTCTTTTGGTTTTTTAATTTCAATTTACACCTCGAAATATTTTCAAAAGTCAAAATATGCTTTTTTGATGCATACTATAGAACGTGATTGGAATGTTATCTCCAAAGATTCATGCACATTATATGCACATTTTTAATTACTTTAATTACATGTCCTATTTCCTTTGCGTTTTATGAGAGGTATGTGACATAAAAATAATTTTCATTTCTTTCAGAACATGTTTACATCCTAGTTCTTGTCGAAAGATCACTTTATTAGCGAGTTCATTCATAGTTTTGATTGTCACATGCACAGTTGCTATGACAATGCACGTGCAAGTGAGTCTTCATTTACAAATTGCCTTGCAGGTAGCTCTTGAAATCGATCACTCTTTGTGACCTAAGTTATAACCAGTTTCATAAATTCTGGAAATTATGCAACTTCTCTGCATTTTTACCTGGACAATAGTGTTTATGATAATGATTAAATGAAAATATCTCCAGGCCCAGTTGGGAATAAGTGAGATATATAGATATTTGTCAAAATTGCATAATAAA
Source organism: Gymnothorax javanicus (assembly GCA_029692085.1). Classification (NCBI taxonomy): domain Eukaryota; kingdom Metazoa; phylum Chordata; class Actinopteri; order Anguilliformes; family Muraenidae; genus Gymnothorax; species Gymnothorax javanicus. The sequence continues at coordinate 13,022,187 of CM056205.1, forward strand.
ATCAAGTAAATAAAAAAACGTGAATTTTAATTTCTGTGTGTACTATAACATTAATGCATGAATGTATTGCTTGTTGTAGTATAAATAGCATGTACATATTCATATCAAACAATGTATATTAATTTTGTGTTGGCTAAATTAGGGATTGATCTTGCTTCTTACTGTCTCTTTTATATTTGAAATTTAGATTGTCCAAAACAAACTGTATCCCAATTTCGTTGTCACTCAAAATTCTTAGAATACTGAATTAACAAATGCATGTTTTCTGTATCTTTCATTCAAATATTTCCATTCTGTGTTCATGTATATCCTTTGAAGAATTGAGGTTAATACAATTTTCATGTTCTTGAATTTGTTGTCAGAAATGATTCAAGAACAGATCAAGAATTTTCATATTCTTTACATCTTGTCAAATTAATGGATTAAAAACAGATCAAGAATTTTCTTTTTCTTGAATTTTTGTTACGTACTGTTCAAGAACAGATCAAGAATTTTCTTGTTCTTGAATTTTTTATTAAGAACTGTTTAAGAACAGATCAAGAACTGTTCAAGAATTTCAGGTTCAAGAATTTACTTCTGGAATATTTTAGGAACAGTTCCTGAAGTGTTCTTGAACTGTTCTTGAACACTCAGTCCGTTTACATGCAGAGCTTAGTCCGACTATGCTCATAATTCGGTTTTGGCGTCTGGTCGGACTTCTGTCTCTTGTCCTAGTTTACATGAAACTGAGAAAATCGAATTACTGACGGGAGCATGTCGTTCTCCTCCTTAACACTAGCGGGCGATACGCGGCGTTTCAGCGGGGTATACGGCCCCTTTCCAGTTGACCCCTTACGTCAAATACTGGAGCGCGAGCACCGGCATCCTCAAACAACAACAACAAGATGGACAATCGAACAGCTTTTTTCTTTTCGTACATAATGTTCGCGTTACTCATTGTGCAGATAAAGTGCACGTTGTCCCTTGTGGCTATGGTGATTTGGAGGGGCAGACAAGAACGCCGCATGCTGTTGGAGGGCTACAACAATAGCATGTCTTCGATTTTGAACTTTTTGCCGTCGCTGCTGACCCGGACCCCTCGTTCTTGTTGGATGCGTGTACGGAGCACAGACTGGTGGGAGAGAGTCGTAATGAAAGAGTTCTCAGATGCAGAATGGAGAGAGAATTTCCAAATGACGCGCAGATCTTTTTATAAGCTCAGCGCGCGGGTCGTGGCGCATGCGCATGTGCATTGTCTAGTTAAACTGCGATTAAGGCGTATACATGCAGGAGAAATTCGAATTCCAATCGCATTATCTGGGTGTCTTAATCGGAGTTGGAGAACTCCGATTATAGTCGGAGTAACATGTTTACATGCACTTCAGTTGTCCAGTCATAGTCGGATTAAGACAATAATTCGGTTTTTTCAAGTGCCATGTAAACGTACTGAATGTTTCACAGGGGTTGTCCTGTGCCAGGTAAATGCATTCATTAGCCCTTGTTAGGTGTTGGGAGGTGAGCTTTTATCTCTGTCTGTCCTACACTGACAGTTTCCCCTCACCTTCCGTGGAGTTTTCAGCAGGGAGGTCCAGCACCCTACTGGCTTTATTTTTTTACCAGCATCTCATCTTCCATCATTTTGACTTATCTGCTGTTTGTGAGGGAAAAAACCTCTCTGTGCTGAACTTTGATTCCCCCTGAATTTTTCCCCACCAGCTTTGACCAGACTCTGAGTGGAACTGCCTGGGCTGTAGGTGGGCGTGGGCCCCTGATTGATGGAATCGATTGTGCTGATGGTGTTGTGAGACATCAGCGTGAGCTGTGAACAGAAGTTGTCTCATTCACAGTTCTGTGGGAGTGCCTCATCAGTCTGGTCAATACTGCGACCGCCAGTCTGTTCTGCAGGGTGCAGTTAGGGAGCCTCTTCACATGTTTTGTTGATGTCGCCCTGGTTTTGGTGATAAGCTTTGATGAAATGGCCAATGAAAAAAGGCCTCCCCTTTGCGACTGCATCGATACACCACAGTGGATGTAATTCAGTTTCACTCTGACAAAATCGATGTGGCGAGTTGCAAGAAATTGCAGGTACATTGACTCCAACCCCGATTCACTCCAGTTTAATAAATGCTGGCATTGCTTTTTTTTTTTTTTAAGCAATGTAAGATGTAAACTCACATTCATTTCAAAGGCAAAACTGAGGATGGCATATTGAAAGAAGTTATTCTGTCTCATGCAGAGTGTTCCAAGTGGATAGATTCTCACAAGTTCAACCACTAGCGACAGTGATGATGTCGATGGAGAGGTAGGAGAGATGGATGAAATTGGAAATGATAGGCATGCAGCTGAACACCAACAGCTATGGCAAGCGTACCAGCACAAACCAGAGCCTCAGGCACGGGCGAGTGAGTGGGAAACAAGCTCTGAGATGCATTTCCCAAAAGTGTTGTTGCTAACTTGCTTATAGTTGGAATCGTTAACTGTATATAGTGGAACTAACTATATAAGTACTTGTTATTATTTCTTTATTTCATACTCGGAGTACAATTATAACATAACATAATATGATGACATTACATTATACAAATATTATAAAACATATCTTCCACCATATGCAAATCGAAACCATCAATGAAACCATCACCAGCTAAACAATCAAACAGACAAATAGCACCATTAATCAGTCCCTGCTGGTAGAGCGGTAGCTTGTTTTTTACAGTAATATTCATGATTGACTTGAACAAGAGTTCATTGAAATCAGTTCTGTATACATATCTGAAGTAGGCAAAATTTTTTTCCAAGAAGTGACATAGCATTGAGCAAAGCATTTTGGCTTATATAATTAACAATGACATTATCATGGTTGTACATTTTGTGCAGAAATTTTAACGTTTTACCGTGAAGTTGAAAAGATATATGTGTCTGATGACTCAGAGGTCTTAGTAACCAAGTATGAGTACAGTAAGGTAAATGAAGCAATCTACGTATAGCTTTGTTCCACTGAATACAACATTTACCGAAGCCAGAGGAAGTTATATCCCAAAGCTGGGAACCATAAAAAGAACAGCAATAGCTACGAAATAAATGACACATTGTACCCGAATCAAGATTCCTAAACATACCAAGAAGTTTGTTAACTGAACCATTAAAAGTAGAGCATTTCTGATCACAATCAGCAGAGTCTGATAAATCACTGGTAACAATATTTCCTAAATGTTTAACTCAATCAACCTAATCCAGACGTGTATCACCGAGAAACGCCTTATCAGTTGGTAAAAAATGGGAACCAAATTTAATGCACATAGTCTTCTTGGCATAAAATGTAACATTATATTCCTGAGCATAATCACGACATATATCCAACATAAGATTAAGGGAAGTAAGACTAGGACATGTGAGAGTAAGATTGTCAGCGTAGCCTAAGGCACCAACAAAATAAGGACCAACATGACATCCAAGACCACTGCGTTTTAAAAAAATGATAAGTTCGTCAATATATACAATAAATAAAATCGGAGAAAGGACCCCGCCTTGCTTTACACCATTAGAGACCTGGAAATATCTAGAAACTGATCCATCCCAAGCAGCACATAAATCCTGTCTGGTATAACTATTAAACAACAAACAAACAATAACACCAAGTAAATTCCTGCGAATAAGAAGTTTGAAAAGTTTTCCATAATGCACCTTATCAAATGCACGAGAGGCATCAAGAAGACGACTAAACACGTTACTTCCATTCCGGACATAATAATCAACAGTTTCTATGAAGACAGCCGTACATAAGGCTGTGGACAAACTTTCCTTAAAACCGAACTGAAGTTCAGATGTATAAAAATATCGACTATATTCTTTTATGACAATAATATCTAGAAGCTTACAAAGCGAACCACACAATGAAATACCTCTATAATTATCACTATTACTCAGAGATGAATGTAAATTCTTCGGTATTGATATGATAGTAGAATGCAATAAGTCAGCTGCAGTGTGACCATGCATAATCATAGCATTGAACAACATACTCAGCAGATGAAATAACTTATTTTTACCATTTATGATATGATTAGAATCCAAACCACGACCATCATCTCGTTTACCCGATTTCAAACGATTAACACCTTTAAAAATACTGGAAACGCTAAAACAAACAGAACCAACAACATTCTCCGACCTAATATTATCTAGGAAGAGAGAGCGGTAACACTTTATTTTGATGGTCCTTGGTAGATGCTCAACAGACAAGAAATAGCATGTTAGCGACATAACGGTTGACGCTCAACAAAGGTTGATTTGTAGACAGATCAATAGTGTGAACAAAAACATCATCATACTATCTACTGACTATCTTAGACATAACCTTAATATTTATGTGACGATCTACATTGAAATGTTAAGAGACGCTCAAGAAACTTTCATTAAAGTATCAGTCAACATGTTATTGATATCAGCGGAGCATCTACAAACACAACCCTGTGTATTTACCTGATCATCTATTGACAATTTTTTGATAGTGAGTGTTGCATCATCAAGTACTGACTTCACTGGCAAATACTGATAAATTGCTCACTATGGATGAATGTTGATACATGAATGTTGATGCCACCACATTTACCTGATTATCTATGCATATTTTGTTGATGGTCAGTTGATTGTTCCCCTGAATGTTCACCTAATCATCTGCTGGAACATAATTCATAATCAGTTGCACATCTACAGGCGTCACATCGAATATTAACCTGATCATCAGTTGATGAACTGTTGATAGTCTATTGAGCGTCTCCAAGTATTATCCTGATCATCTGCTGATACTCAAGTTAAAGTTTCTTGAGCATCTATTAGCATCATACTGTAGATCGTCAACATAAGGATTAAGGTCGCGTGTAAGACACTTAGTAGACGGTGTGATGTGTTTGTTTATAGTATTTGAACTGTCTACAAATCATCCTTTGTTGAAAGTCAACCTTTAAGTTGTTGACACGTTATTTCCTGTTTGTTGAGCATCTACAGAGGGACCATCAAAATAAAGTGTTACCGAGAGGGTGAATTTCCTCTAGCTCTCCGTCAGTGGTAGGGACGCTATTATAAAGTTCCTCATATTTAGTGGCGAACAGATCAGCGATATCATCTGGTCCCGAAGCATCATCTACAGTGGAGGGGATATTCCTAGCGAGGGGATTAATCTTCCTCACTTCACGCCACATATCGCTACTACCAGACTGAGTGGACGCAATCTTCTGTTTCCTAATATCAAGCTCATTCCGCCTAGCACATCGTATTGCATAATGATACCTAGCCGCGTTTTCTTCATTATCTCATAAACATATCCAGTATTAGGCTTATTACACTCCTACCATGACCAATGCCAGAACATAGAATGTTCCCTTTCAGGCTCAACAATATCCTTCCAGCCAGGTACAGACTTCTTAATATGACCACTGCGGGGTATGGTCTCATTTCCCGCATCTATACAACACTATTATTTCACGACAGAAAGTATCAATATCACTTCTATGGCTAGGGTCGCTACACATGACATCATGGCATAAAAATGTACTGCTAGGAATAGAGATGTCACTCAACATGTCGTCTAGCGTATGCTGATACTCAGTCTTATCATTACCTGTTGCCTTATACCACAAACAGCTTGTACAAGCTTAGAATTTTACTGAGGAACACCTGGCTGCAAACAGGAGGTCCTTAGGCAATGAACAAGATTATAATCTCATAATCCAAATCAGGCAGCCCCTCCCAATTTATTTCCCTGCAGCACAAAGGCAATCGTGCGCTGCTCTGAAAAGGCTACCGTACACTGGTGCGACCAGGCTGCAACCCGGGCTGTGGGGCTCAGTACTACTCCGCGAAGCGGCGCCTTATCCGGGTCAGCTAACCCAGTAGCCAAACAATTACATACTTTTTGATGATCATAAATCTAATCTGCTAGAAATATAAAACAAAACAAAACCAAGAAATAAATAAACTATGACAACCAGACGATGGTCAGTGCACTTGACTTGCTTACCGTGTGTCCCAGTTTCCCACAAATTACGCCATCAGAAAGGGGATATTTTCGCTTCGGTTTTTTGGAGGGGATGTACACACGTTGAATAAGTGTTCAAAATGCCTTTTTTATTCTCTTCCTGTTTGAGTAGGAGCTCAGAAAGTGTTTTATTCATCATCTCCATGATATTAGCTTTCCCTAAAGGTATAATCCTCAATGCATGTCTGCTTTCAGGAAAAACAATGTTCAGATGAGATCCTTGCTGCAGAGTGAAAGGGGTTGTGATTAGAGGTTTACAAGCAGTAAGGAGCTCAAATTTTTTTCAGTCTAGATAGGTTTATCTCAGAAAGCTGATGACTTCCCAGTGACTCCCTGATAGAAGAAGCATCTCCTATCAGCCGGCCGAGATGAGGAAACAAGCTGTAAGATTTTACTGGGCTCTCTGTGGAGCTGAGGACTGTGACCAAGGCAGTGCTGCAGAGCTGTTCTGGGAGCAGCCTCAGCTGAGTGCTGGTGAGAGCACTGACCTGGAGACTGAGTTCGCTCTGACTGAACTAACCTCAGCTGTGGGACAGTGGACACCAGGAAAAGTATCTGGTATTGACAGGCTGTCTGGGGACTTTTACAGACATTTTTGGAACCGCATTGGACTTACAGGAAGTTTTGGTGGAATGCACTATGGCTGTTTACCATTTTCATGCTGACGTACTGTCCTCTTGCTCTTACCTAAGAAAGGAGGTCTGGCTCTTTTAAAAAACTGGAGACCTGTGGGTCTTCTATGTCCAGACTATAAGCTTTTCTGAAAAAAATGCATACGGACCAATACCATATTAGGAGTTGCTTATATATCATGATCAGTTTTTCAGGTAGGACTACAATGGACTATCTATCCCTTATGAGAGATGCTTCAGATTTAAGTCATTCTCTAAATTTTGATAAGGAAAAAGCCTTTGATCGAGTTGGCCATGGGTTTTTATTTTCTACTTTGAAGGCATATGGTCTCAAAAGTTTTTGCATGTGTGATTTCTGTATAAAGGGGATCTTGTTTAGTTAAGGTGGGAGGTGGACTGATTGAATCATAATTGTTACATGAGCAATCAGACAAGGATGTCCTCTATCAGGACAGCTGTATTCATTTGTGATAAAGCCATTGCTGCATCAGGATAAAATGTAACTGTTTTTTATTATAATTTTTTTTTTTTCCCCCCAGGCTGTACAAATAACCCACCAGTGGTGCTTTCGGCTGACACTGTTGATATGAATGTATTAATGACAAATCAGGGAGATATTCGGGAGGTAAAGGTAAGCCACACAATGTGTGAAAAGGCGTCCTCTTTGAAAGTAAGGGAAATCTAAGGCTTTGCTGGTTGGACAGTGGAGGGAGGAGGTAGGACACACTCTGCCAGGAAGTCTTCGGTGGACAAGGGATTAGGGATTGAGTGATTTGGAGTGTTCTGGAGATTTTCAGAGGCAGAACGGGGTGGGAGTGGTGGAGAAGGTGTCTGCCAAAGTATCTACGTGGAAATTTCTGTTACCTCTGCTGTCATGTAAGGGTAGGGTGTTGGTGATGAATAACATATTAGCACAAAATGGCACAAAATGATCGTCCTTCCTCTTCCAAGGGGCCTGGTAGAACTGGTACAGCAAAAAAATGTTGATTCTTTTTTAACCTGGTCTGGATGCCACTGGCTAAGAGCACTTGCTCTCTGCGTAAAGGAGGACTATGCAGAACTACCCATTTTGACTTAATCTTATAATAATTAACTCCACCATAATATCCATGGTCAATTTTTTGTCCATACATACCCTCTGTTCTTTTAAATGACCATTAATTAGCCGTAATTGTCCCCTAAGGCTGTTTCCAGGAGGCCGCCATTAACGCCACGCGTGGCATGAGAAGTTGCGAGATCATGACGTCACTGTGGCTGCCACATGCATTCATGTGCATGATGCATGCGATGTCAAAATGTCTGAATACATGGATATCTAAATAAATTAGACTACCAACCAATTTAAAATTGTTCATTGAGCAAATCAACTGTTTGATTGCAAATTGAGCAAAGTAAATGGGAAGGGGGTGAAAGCAATTGTCGAGTAGAGGAGTATGATTTTGAAGACCTTAACTTTGCTTAGTTCAGCACACAATTTACCCGAATGTGTTTGCTTGATTATTACATTTGGCCATTGTGTGCGAATCTAGTTCAATTATTAAATAAAAAATGTTAAAAATTTGCGGCACAGATTTGCCTGAACGTGCTTGCCCAGTCTTTGGTGCATTTGTCCATTGCTTGCAGTGCGAAAATAATTTCTCACTCACATTCACGTTTAATGCGCTTCAAACAATGTTTTCTACTTCACGTATATTTTTAGATGCTTAAAAACCAGGGCCATCTTAACATGATTTTATTTTTAAGAAATCTTTTCTAATAATACGTCAAAGTTTTCCGACGAGAGGTGGAATTCAGAGATCTGCTATTTATTCAGATTACTGACATTATTTCAATCTAACACGGTAGCCTGGTTAGATTTGTCTGCTTCTCATTATCCGTTCTAAATCATTATTGGCTAGATTTTGGTTTTGATTGGTCAGTTGGCTGAATAAATGGCTTGATTACAAGTTAGGCAAAGTACACGGGAATTGACTTAAGGTAAGCTAATTATGCCAAGGTGACGGCAGCTGTCCAGCCTTGCTGGTAATTAGCAGACTTCAAATCGCACTTTTCTTTCCGGAAGCATTTCAAATGGCCTCTGAAGTTAGTTCACCTCTAAATTAAAGTTGTGTTGGATAGAAAAAGGTAATAATCAAGCTCGTCTGTCTGCCCCATAGAGGAAGCGGGAATATCTCGGTCATTCAATAATCACAATGCAGGACCGCAGGACAATGGGCATTCATGGCGCTGGCAGCCACACTGACGTCACGATTACGGGCGCCCCAAGCAGATATTTTCAAAATCGAAGCTGAATTTTCGTCTGCTGTGGTGATAACGGCGTGGTCCACTAGTTTTGTAAAATCGGTCATAAAAATGAAAGAAATTGCAAAATAAAGAAAAAGAGCCGTAGGAGGTTTTTTCATGATATATTGAAATAATATTACCCACTTTTCCCAGCTATTATAGTCCTCCTTTAACAGTACAGTTGGGAGGTTAAGGTCTCATTGACATCCAAGCCAGGATTGTGGCTTTCCGCCTTCAAGCTTTCCGCCTGTTCCATTCCCATTGCTTAGGCTGGGTTGATATAGCACGGCCACAGGCTTTTTGAAAAACATTGTCATACATTACTTTAATAAAGATTGGCTGGTTAAAGCTTTGGACTGTATTAAATCAAATAAACCAATCTGTCCGCTGACCAGGAAGTAGATGATGGTTTCTTGCCAAAATTTGGTTCATGAATGAGTATAAAGTTCACCATAACACCAAAGTCTTGTAATATTTTTGCAGGTTTTTTATTTAAGGGCAATTCACTCACCAAGTACCTGTCAATCACACATATTGAACATTGCGATCTCCCCAAGTTGTCAATTTGTCAGTTTTATTTGCCATGACGGTTATTGTCAAATTCAAATCAATACAGCTGCCATGCATTATGAGATTACTTATTTCTATTAGAAAAAATTAACTATTATTTAGGTCTATTATTTATTTAGTTACATCACTAATATTTAAAATGTCAAATGAAACTGCAATATCGCTTATGACCACAGTGTGGCTGGACCAAATGCATTCAGTTGAATTAAAATGGTAATATACCATCTTTGAGAATGAAAATATGAGGAAGCTTCACGCCTGAGAAGCACAAACAAAAATGGATGAGGTCCAATTACTGTAGACAAAAGGCTTTTGTAATCTGATGCAATGCATACGTGACGCTATGGTGCTAATTTGCTTGTCTGTGGATTTGTAGAAGTAGTGTGTAAAGTATATTTGTGAAGAAAATATGGTAAGTTAAATTACAGTTGTATATTTTCTTTCTAGATAAGACCCCTGTTGCCTTTTAGGGAGCAGAATTTCTTCTCACTTGGCAAACTTCTTTATTTACTTCAGTCAATTCTGAAGTGGGAACATCAAAATGTTTGCTTTTTCACAAACAAACAAAACCATTGTGTACCAATACCATTGTGTATATGAACAGTAATTACCTGCAGTTCAGTTCTAAGAGTCATTGCATGTTTATCTGAATCAGCCATTTATTGATTTTTCTAGCGAAGCTGGACCTTTTCTCCACCCATGTGAACCGAGGCGTTGCCAGGATGCCAAGCTTGGGTGGGCATTTGTCCTCTTTGGGGGGGCAAAGAAAGAACCTCTAAATCGGCGTAAAAAACAACATGCACAACATCTTGAAACTTTATATATATATATGAACTGGCGATAGGGGAGGCTCAAACCCATCCCTTGAAAATAATGATTGGTCATGACCTGCTTTCAATCATTCATTTAAATTACCATTACAAAAGCTCAGAAAACTCTCAAAATTAACAGGTGTGGTCAGTTTTCATTAATAACGCACACCTGTCAACTCTCATGCATTCTGCGTGAGTTTTAGTGGTATATTTACATTCCTCTGCTGTAGTCAGCAATTATTCAATCAACGCATGTGTAAGAGATTCTCGCGCGGAATATAAGTCCTTGTGCATGGAGGTTTATCAGTTTCACCTGTTATGACTCCGGACTTCTCACACTTTTCTTTACTCAGGGGTTGGAAAAATGCACGTGTTTCATGATCGTTTAAACTGTTTAAATGAAATAAGAAGCAATGAAATTGCATAAAGACGTTTCAAATGATCTTATATCATTTGAACCACCTAATTCCTGTTCTAACGATGCGCGCAGCCATGAGAACCCTGACGGTCTCCTACTTCCGGTCATTGCTCGCTGTACTGAAGAGAGATCGGCAGGCTGAATGCGTTCAGGCTCCACTTGTTCTGTTGTTGGTTGTACCAATAACTCAAAAAACGTAAAACATTTGTATGGAAACAGAATGCCTTATTTACAAGGTGATTAGGAAAGATTGCCTTTGCCCAGCACCTTACAGTCTCCACTCGATGCCAGCGAGTAGGCCCTTGGAGTGGCTATCCACGCTAAAACTGAAGTATCCACCCAAGAGGATATGCGTATACTCACATCATTTCGTAAAAAAGCGCCTGACGGATGAACAGGATGATCATCCCGATCCCACTGAATTATACATCATACAGTCCCCTGATATGTCAATTCAAAGATCCGTCCAACAAGTATCCTTTTTTCGAACAAAAAGCAGTATTGTCAGCCAGTGGTCAGTTTAGTTTTCCGGTGAAGTAACCAGCATTTGCCATGTAATTAGTGGCCATCTACAGTCACACGTGGGATGCATACTGAAACCCACACATTTAGCTGTTATACAGGCTAATGTTAGCACTTTTGAACAAGTTGACATTGAGCAGTGGAGGGGCTTACCAGTTTACCAGTAGCGTAAGTGAATATTGAAAGGTGCATAATTGTAATCCTGGCTTTTGTAAAAACCTCAGCTTTAGTCGACTATATTCTTGTGGCAAATATTTGGCTTGTCAGCTACAGCAGTTGTGAAGGATTGGACTGAGATCTTTATTTCGTACCATGCATTGGTGATTTCCAGCATGCGAAGTGAAGCTTGGGGACTGTACTTCCATGCTCTGAATAATGATTGTTGCCCACAGCCAATGTGATATCATTCAGTAGTGGAGCAGGTGACGGCAGGGTTTTTACCCTTGTGCAAAACAAAGAAACTGCTCGCCAGACTATTTGCTGAATCAAAAGCATTTTGATACGCAGTTTGCTAGCTAATCAGTTCCTGCATATGAATTGCAACTCGCCGTCTTGTCACGCTTTTTTTTTTTTTTTACTTTGGCTGTAGGAACGTGTGTAGCCACCCAAATTAATATCACGTCTTCAAGCTAAAGAATGTTTTGGTCGAATAAAAAATAGGTTAGCTAGCCTCTACATTTGAATATACACTGTATGTATGTGTATGTACACATCCCGCTGTACCACAGACGCTAGCCGCAAGCTACTACTCGGTTCGATGAAAATGGATGTAAGCAACAATTCGGCAAGAAGAAGGAGACCGGCGAGTCCATTGAGCCACTATGAATCATGGGAGATAGAACGTTCAGGGATTAAGGTGGATATGAGCAGCTTAGACGTGACCTCAGACTGAGTGAAGACGGCAGTCTAGGAGAATGGGAGGGTCCCTAGTAATTTGAGAGTGCCCATTGGTTAGTTTCACATCAGAATAGACTGGCAAAGGAATCCACCAATCACACATAGTGATAGATAGATGAAGCATACGTAAAGGCCTCTCTTAATGGCTGTCTACCTCCGGCTGTGAATCACATGGGATATCGCGTGTTTGCTGTCAAATAGTAGTAAATCAGTTTTTTATCTTGAGTTTTCATTGGGTGGGCAGAGCTTTTCTCAGGGTGGGCACTGCCCACCCACTGCCCTCCCTTGGTAACGCCCCCTGCATGTGAAACAGTGGAAGTATTTTAGCAGATGAGGATGGCAATGGCCGTGGTTTCCTGCGTGACAGGTTGTGTTCGGCAGCTGTAAATTTGTCACACAACTACATTGTCCATACAGTACTTAAATAAACAGCTCTTCTATTGCAAATTTAACCTTTAGCTCACCTTCATCAGAGGGTGTGTGCATTTTACACAGTTTAATTGGGTTAAATGCTTCTTCTCATCAAGGCTTCAAAGATGCACTATGACTTGACCTCCTTTCTTGTGGAGCCGATACATACTGATGGACTTTATAAATACTGTGTTTGTATGGACTTTATAATCCTTTCTTGTGGAGCCGATACATACTGATGGACTTTATAAATACTGTGTTTGTATTTGGGGTCAGGACTCATGATAACTGGTGAAGAAAAGCTGATGTGTAATTCTGGGAAACTAAGGGTGTGTGGGATTGAATGCAGACTCTGTAGATATGTGTGGTTTCTAAGTCAGTAAAGCTTTCACAGTTTTGAATTGATTTTTGTCTCTCTTTATGTGGTTTTTTGCACATGCTCTGTTTTGGCGCTAGGAGGTTCTCACCATGCTATTAATTATTTTATTTCTTGTCATCTGTGTGTGGCTGGACGCCTGCGGTATTAAAATGCTAAGTGGTAGCGGCCTGGATTAGATCACACTTTGAGGTGTCTTTGCGGCTCTCCTGTGACACACTCAGCACAGCAGGCTGTAAGTGAGCACTGGCAATAAAGACAAACATGACCGGGGGTGCTGTTAATACTGAGGCGTGAGGAGGTCCCAGATGGCTGTTCTTCTGGTCACTGAAACGACTGCCAGCTCCACTTCCCGATGTGAGAAGGTTGTAAGGCTGGCTTATGTCAGCTCCAACTGTTACGAGACCTCCAGTGACAGACAGGGCAACCGACATGTTCCCCATGATCTGACGAAAACTGAGCGAGAATAAGATGCGAATGATTGTTGAACTGTTGGACAGTTCTGCGATGCAGTGCTCACAGGGGAAAGATTTTCTCTCTCAGTCAGACCAACTGGAGCATTTGAAAGTGTACATGCTATGTGTTGGTAGCGTTTTTTAATGAGGTGCACCTGATGCGGTGCATCAGGTGCACCTCATGGTTCTAACTATGGTTCTAACTACTAATTCCTGAAAAATTTGCCTGCATGTGATTGATTCATTCAAACGGTACCATTAATTAATGCAAATTGACATAGTGATTAAGAAGTTGTTTTCTTGCTTTACTTAAGGTGCTAGTGCATCACTTACAACTACATTAGCTGATGCCCATTCAGTTGAAATTGATGTGTTTCCAATAAAGTCTTTAAGATGCAGTGGTGGTAAGACATTGATGGCTGGGATTTATGGGAGTTGTTGCTCTGTTGAGTTCATGAGCTGAATTGTATGGATTCTTGTTGTGGTTCCACATGAGCGGTCTATTGTAATGTTATGGGCTGTGTAATTATTTCTTAAAAGTGTACCAAAGGGTTTTTTCCCCCAGTCAACTAGTGCTGGTTTGAACTTAAACAAGGATTTTAATGCGCCATTTTTTTTACGACTTTTGTGTTTTGAAATTTGCCTGATATCATTGTATCAATCTGTAATGCATAATATTCGTATTTCATTGAAATCACAGATTGTAAAAATTGTACTCTATAAAGTGAGCTAAATTGTACTTTTGTTTCATTTGAACTTCGCTTTCTGCGTTTGGTTTATGTTTTTTTGGCGAGCATCTATGCGTGTCTGCATTTTTTCCTTTCCTAAGACAGGCTGAACAGTGTGAAAAAATAAATAAATAAATAAATATCAGACAAGAGGAACAGATGAAACCATCGGGGTTGATTGAGCTTGAGATTGGTGCTGGGTCAGGGGCGATGGAGGTGGTTGGGTAAATGCTTGCACTGATACCAGGAGACTGGAGGGAGGCATTATCACTGCCAGTAAAATCACAGCAGACACACTCATCCAGCTGCCTCAAGGACCAGCTGCGTGCAAACCACCATGTACAACCACTGTACTTGCAGTAAATGGGCTGGGTTGTCCTTGCGGTAAATAGTCAGTTATGTGCTTTTGGTAACGGGGCAAGGCTGTGTTAGGAGGTGGGGCCACACTTGCAGTAAATGGATGATGCTATGTTTTTGGTAATGGGACTGGGCTGTACTCCGATATGGATGTGTATTCCTTTATATCCACAATGAAGAGATTAAAAAGCTGAAAATATGACACCTATTATGTCTTATAAAAGAGGGGTAAAAACTGCAGAACCATTTGTCTTTTCATTTTACTTTTTACAGTTCCTTCAAGACCTGAGAATTCTTCTGCTAATAAAGTGTGAGCAGAATGGTGTGCGATAGAGCGCCTGAGGGAGCTGTTCCAGTGCTTTAAAGATACTTGGCTCTCAGTGAATTTTACAGAGCCATCACCACACTCATCGTAACCATTAATAGAGTGCTTGGTTTTTGTGGTCATCTGATTAGAATGGATCTAATGGCTGACTTGATTAGAAGTTTCTTTCCTGATGCTGAATGGGGTCAGTCGTTCCCTTTTCCCCTGAGGAAACATAGGTGTATGCCCATCTCAATATGTGGCCACCAGTGCTTTTTTTTCCACACTTGTATACCTATGGAGATCATTGAGCCCAAAACTGAGCATAGATGGGCCTTCTCTGTGCCATTGAAGACTGTTTCTTTGTTTTGTTCAGTAAATGAAGTTTAATCCCTCTGGGCAGATTTGGACACCGGTGTCCATAAATTCCAAAAATTAATTGCCTTATTATTCTGTAATTAAATTTCCAAATGTCTCGCTTCACTGGAATAATTTTCCACAGTCTCTGTGACACAAATATTGACTTATTAAGCCTTAAATACGCTCGTGCACAACTAGAAAAATTGAGAATATTAGTGTTCTGCCAAAAGGGGTTGACTTAATGTCAAAAAGGCGCTGCATGCTGTGGATTTCAAGGGATTTAGCCAACCCTCAGAGAGTTTAGCATGTCAAAAGTCAAGCCTGTAGCCTGACTTCTGTTAGGTTTTGATGAAGCCTGCTGTGCTGTAGCCTGACCCAAGCATAAGAGAGACTGGTTGACTGTGAAAAATCCCTCTGTGTTTTTGTTTCCTGAAGTTTCAACAGTTGATTGAGCTTATATTGAGAACTGATTCAGAATGACTAAAGGTGAAGGTGATTGTTTGCTTTTTGAATTTGTCTTGGATTTTTATATTTTATTTTTCCATTCTGTCATTGTCCAAGATCAGCGAGATTAAAGGATGTTGTTTTATGGGTAGGGGAGTGTTTATGGCTCATTCACTTATAGCATTCTCTGAGGTTCTCAGTAATTAGTTATAAAAAAAGTTTGAAAACAAAAATGAACAATTCCATAATCTTTCATCAGGTTGTTAAATGTGATGATTTGTGTGAAATTTCACCTTCATGGCAATATTGATTTTTTTTTTCCCCTGTGAAAATGACTCATTTTCACCAAACATAAGGCGTGTGAAATTATAACTGTTATAGGTTTATTTTTGTGTGCGCATAGTGGATGTGAACGATGTTTCTGCATTCATTCCTTTAATTGATCACTAAGCAGGGTGCTCCCAAGGGCATTACCCTTCATTAATTATTTTCAGAGCCATTTAACCTTACACTTGGTCAGTAATGGAAAATACCCTCACAGTATCTGAACAGTCTTGTCTTTGGGCCTTTATTTATGTTCAGTGCTAGGCCACTGAATTCCAGTGAAGGGGAATCTACAGTAAATACAATCGCACACAATGACAGTCTTTATGACTCTCTCCTCTTAAACCCAGATAATTCATGTATTCCCCTGTAAGAAACAAGAGTCTCTGATTTTTTTTTTTCAAAGAAATGAACATTCTATGATGCAGAAAACTACACAGAAAGTGACATTTGATAAAACTACAATAGTTTTTTTTCTTTTTTTTTGAGGAAATGCAGAATTTTGAATTATTATACCAGTTTCTCACCCAATGGCACATTTTTTATATTAAAAAATTCTGAGACTTTACATTTATGTGCTGGATGTCAGGAGGATATACTGTGAGTGCCATATTTAATGGGATGGTGATGCATTTTTTATTTTGGTTCTGTACTCCAGCACTTAGAGTTTGAAAGGTTACAATGTCAGTGTACATGAAGTGTAAACTGTCATTTTTAATTTTAGGATATTTTCATTCTTATTGAAACAACCGTTTAGAAATGACCGCACCTTTTGTCTGCTTGAGTTCTGCGACGCTTGTGTATGCATCACCAGACGCTTGCATCTTCCTTGATGATGCTCTGCCAGGCCTTTCCTGTAACCTTTGTCAGTTCCTACTTGTTTCAGGGACTTTTTGCCCTCAGTCTCTGCTTTAGCATGTGTCAACAGAGCATGTTAGGTTGGATTCATTTGTGGCAATTGAGTCTGCCCACTGAACCGAAATAACATTAATGTGTCACTGTCTAATGGATTATGGTGCTTGCTATATGTGAGCCTGAAGAATGTAAGGGATTAGAGGATGTGTAAATGTCCCGAACTTAGATCTAATGCCAAATGTACGCATGAGACTTGTGGCATCAAAACCAACGATCAAACTTAATTTCCTCCGTCAAACTGAATCACCGCCTCTGAAACAGGGTCAGACGGCTTTTAAGCACCAGCCAAATATTTCTTTTTTTCCCTGATGAAAGAAACTTTTCAAAGGCACTGCTGCGTGTAGAAAAGCTTGCCAAACTTTCCCAGTGAGAAATTGGAAGGAAATGATTCAATTAAAAATGATTTGTTCATGTTTATATGAGTATAAAAGTGAGCATAAAATGTGAAAATTTAGTTGAGACCTGTAATTAAGGGACCAAGTGCAAATATTGTACGTAAAATCACAGACGTGCATTTGCTGAATTGTCCACTTTGCATCTCCAATTCTTACCAAATCTGGAACGTCCAATCAGTGAGCAGTGGACAAGCATTCTCATGCTGCCATTTTGGGAGAGAGGACCGTTTGCCGTTCTCCCATGAAACTTAGGTCTATCAGTCACTGTTTCTTTTCTTCTCGAATGCCACATGCTGAGAACACGGGCAGAGGAACCCTGAACATGTGCTTGGTTAGAATGCACCTGACAAGCATTAGAATGGCCAGCAAGAGGCACTTGAGTGAGGAACTCGGGTTACCCAAACCGGCTGCATCCCTCCTATATTCCTGAGCAGCGAGAAGCCAGTTATGCCCTGCTCTCACAAGGCTGCTTTCTACAGTCGGCTTTGACACCAATGAATTTGTCACATTTTTTAATAATAATAATAATAATAATAATAATAAATTTTTAAAATTCCACTTAAGACGGATTTTGCCCTTAATTAATCACAAACCTTTAGCTGATAGAACGTTCTGGATGGCGTACACCCTGCTTGGCCTAATTCCTTGACAATAAGCTATTTAATGACTGAAACCTAACTAAGTATAGGCATGCAGCATGTATATCAGTTGGTTATACACAAGTGTATACAATACATCAGCTTATTTTACATTTAATTTATTTCACAGATAAAAAACAACATCCAGAAACCATTTTTTCCAGATTTAATGGCAACATGTAAGATAATCACTCGGGTGTAGTTCACATAATATGTAAGATCTTTGGTGATCAAACTTGTGGCATGGAGCATGGCATTGAAACTAGCATTCTTCAAATATCATTTACTCAAGACAAGAACCATAGAAATCAATTTTCGTTCATGTCTGAACAGTGTAGTGTTCCTAATGTAGCTTCATACCAAATGGTACAGTTCCGGAAACTAGACGATATTGCCTTTCAAATGAGGCCTGATATATGCATTTTTAGAAACATTCTGGATTGTTTTTCTTGTAAGAAGCATTCTGGATAAGAAATATGTTGGGCATATCTTATGGAAATTCTCACCATTCCATCTCACAAGGTATTTTTTTAAAATATTACAGTATTATTTGGATGATAGTACATGTTTAATTTTGCGAATCATTTGGACTGAAGGGAAAGCTGTCTGTGGTTTTACAGCACTTAAGACCATGCAGTCAGGGCTCTTTGCTTACGTTTATATTATTATTATTTTTTTCATGGAGCCCAAACATGCAAGGTAAAAATGTGTGTAGGACAATGATGTGTCCAAATCAGTGGATGTGCTTCCAAATTATTTTTCCATTTACCATGCAATTTTCTAGAGCAAATGTGCCTAAAATTGGAGCACTGTTGAGCCCAGCAAATGATTTTGCTGGAAAATTGAAGTAGATTGTATCTCAGGGGACGTAGATAAGGCTATATAGCAAGAATAATACTGGCGAAGAATAAGGGGAAGCATGTCGCACCAGAATGATCAGATTAAATTTGGTTGCTTCAGACATGAAAGTGACTTATTGTGGTTGGGAGGCAGAGGAAAGATTGTGTATCTCAGTGTGATTCTGTGGGCTTTATGGCAGATTTTATTTTGTGGATCTGATGAGGTGTGATGAATCCTTGACCCAGTGAAGTCTATTCCAGCAGAGAAACAGACAGCCCTCAAAAGAAAGTGTTCAAATACAAATCTGAGCAACAGAAACTGAACAACACTTCGCCTGTACCGAAGGGCAATCAGAGAAAGAAACTGAAGCTGCTATTTTTGGCTTTATCCTTTGTTGCAACTCTACATGGGAAAGCTGATAAAATGGAGGAACAGTTCCATTTCGAATTACTTTTTTTTTCATGTGCGGATACATTTACGGACTGCTGGGCGGTCTCTCCTTGTCATGGTTTCTGAGGTGTTCGTGTTGTTTGGACCTTTCTTTGCGGCTCTCGTCCGGGGATGATATCGAATTCCTGGGCCATCGAATTCTTTACCCAGCTGGTTGATTGAGCTGGGGCGGCGCTTCCCCAGAATCTATATAAGCAGGATGTCCGGCACGCCTCCTTCGCTAGAGTGTCTGTGTTTAGATTCGCACTATAGCTGAAGATATCTTTGGTCAGGTTTTGTATGACTTTCTATCTTCTTATTGTTGGAGTTTCTTCTCCCTTTTTCTGTCTCGCTTTGCTTCCGTGGTTCAGACTATTATACTTCCTTTGGAGGCGCGAGTACTTGCGTTTGGTCTATATTATTCTCTGTGTTTGTACTGTGTTCGTGCTCTCTCTTTCTCTCTGTCGTTGCGCTTGGCCTCCTTATACTACCGGCCATTACACTCCTTTGAGTTTACTTTTATTGACCTGCTGAAGTAAAAATTAAACTTCGGAGGCCAAACCTTCAAAACTTCAAACTGTTATGTTTGAAATAATTTTGTTTACATCATGCCAAGTTTCTCAGTAATGAGAAGAGAAATTGATGTACCCATTTTTCCTGGTGAAAATAGCCTGTTTGCACATTTGTGTGTAATAGTGTATGTAATTCTATGAAAGTATCTTCTTGGCATTCTCATTCTTACTTACTTATTTCTGTCGGACTGACACTGGAAAGTCTTCTGAGCAGATTGTGTATTTGCAAATTGTGCTTTTATCTTCCATATTTCTTATAAATATTCACCGCATCACATTCTTTTTTGGTCATTGCCATGCTAGGCAGCTGGCCCCAACTGCCTTGACCCCTTTGGGATATAATGACAGTCAGAGCATTTTCAAAAAGTATTGGTTTTCAAAAGTGTTTTTCTGCATGTAGCATGGGGTTGGATAATTGTATGTATACAATAAAATCTGTAAGTATTTAGAAAATCGCACGATTTTTGTTGTTTTGACTGGGCACTCCAGCATGTTGGATTGTCATTGTATTCAAAAATGAGTTTTGAAGGTCAAAGGTCAAACTATCTGGTTTAATTTCTGGGTATTTATATCTATATATGGTGAAACTTGTTTGAGATGCAACCTTATAAAACAGTCACTGCTGTTCAAATAATAATAGACTTTATTGTACTTGGGCAACATTCACCATTAGAATGTGATCAATTGCACAAAGAGTTGTGAGAGGGGTGTCACTCACAGCTTTCTTTGAGCAGTTTCATTGTTCTTTCCACATAAGTGCTCATCCACATTTTGATGTTTACATCAAGCGCAGTTCACTCTGCAGTTGTTTACACCAGTTAGACAGACTTCCTGTAATTCCCTGAATGTGGCCACTTTTCTGTCACCAAGCAGGCTAGGAAGGAAACCTGTCATGCTCCTGTTAGTTCCACCCTCATTTTATTTCTACCCTTCTAAATGTTACTCTGTACATATAGACCAATGATATGGACAGATGACAAATTGAAGGAAAAAACCGTGGACACACACAAAACAAATGCAGATGCTCCTTTTTTTTTTTTAAATTTGGCATCTCCAATCCTACCCGAATCTGGAATGCCCAACTGGTGAACTATGTACAAGGCACAAGGCTTGCTCGTATGCGACCCCTTGTTGCCAATTCAGGAGAGTGTAGACAGTTCGCGGCTCTCCTCCGAAGCACGCGCCCGTCAACCACCGCTTCTGATACACTCATTGGTTGAATCTTCGCAAGTTCAGAATGAGGGCGGAGGATACGCGAACATGAACAAGCTTAGAATCTTCCTGACGAGCGCCCATCTGGCCAACAGGAGGCGCTTGAGCAACGAACAAGGCAACTATTATTTTCCCTCCCAGGCAGTCCCTTCCCAGTTTGCAACCCTGTAGTGCAATAGCCAATTGTGTGCTACTCTGAAAAAGCTGCCGACCACTGCCAGTTGGTATGAGGCGGGGATCAAATCCGCGACGTGATAGTCACTTCTGCTTTGCAACGCGATGCTCCACCGAGTGAACTATCTGGCAGCACAATGCAGATGCTTCTGTTCATCGTCCTGGGATTGTTTGGGTGCACTCATCCCCTTGGAGATGGAAGGGTCACTGCATATCAATGCTGTGTGATCACCTTTATATCCTTTGATGAACCATTACAGGAGTGGTGTCTTACGGAGTGGCAATAGCATAAGCCCCACAGGGCACTGTGGGTCACTGAGTGGCTTTATGAGTATGACAATGACTGTCAGCATACGCCACCCTCCTCAGTCACCAGATGACAAGCCAATAAAATTTTTGAGATTTTGGAAAACTGTGTTTGACTGCACTCTTGGTTACCATCATCAAAACACCAAATGAGGTCATATTTCTTGGAAAAAAGGTACTCTATCCCTCTAGTAAAGGTCTACACTTGTAGACTCTGCCAAGATGTGTTAAGCTGTTCTGGCAGCTTGTGGGGTCCCAACATCTTACTAAGACTGTTAATTTTCATTTTTCCATTTATTTGTCACCCGTCTGTATATTCAAGTTTTGACCAGTACACAATAGGGATTAATGGATTAGTTTATTCTGTTTTTTTAATTGTTGTTGTGATTGTCTTCCTCCTTTGATGGGATTGGCATTAATGAGGTTCCCTTCATCATAGCCATGAGCAGATCTGCTTATCTTATCTGCGAGGATTTGAGGCAGCTTGTTTTCTAAGTCAGCCCCACAAGGCTGCCTGGCAAAGCAGTGCAGCATGTTCAGTGTTGGAAATGGTGAAACGGGGTCCTCATTTCAAATGACTGCATACAGACTGGGAAACAGCCTGACAGCTCAGAGTCTGATCAGTTTGAAGCTACAAGCTGTCACTCCCCCTTCAGACTTTCTTGATATCAGCCAGGCTGGGTGTGTTTTGGACCTTTTCCTGCTGTCAAGAAGAACCAGGGGCCTGGAGCACCAGCTGGTGTTAGAAAGTTGCCTGTAAAATGCATAATTTGAGATTCATTCTTCTGACTCTTTATTTTAAGATGACATCTGCAATTACATCCATCCTTGATAAATTAATGTAATTCATGTCTATAGACACATGCTAAAACAAACAGTTCAAAAAACAAAGAGAAAAAAAAAATTCAGAATGCCCGAACAGGCACTTGGCTCGCACTGCAGTGTAATATTGTTCCTTCAGGGCAGCGTCTTCAGTAGGCATTTAAAAGACCTTGTTCGCATCAGTAATGCTAGGTTCCCACTATCACGATTCGCAGCAGGATTGAAATTGTGCTCTTAATCGTGGAGTAATCATGGTGATCCTATCAGATCTCATCAGATCTTGAGGTCAGTCGTGGCAATTGTGTTGATCATAGAAAAGTTTTGGACGGTTCAAAAATTTCCTATGATCAACATGATTAATTGTCAATTGTGATCATCGTATCACCTCGTATCCAAACCTGAAATTTTAAGCCGCTTTTTACACCGGACGCAAAACGTTTTGCGTGTATTCGCGTCTTTGCATTGACTTTGAATGTAATCTGTCGTGCGAAAAATTCGTTTCGCGTCCGGTGTGAAAGCAGCTTCAGAGAAGTTCCACGATCAACGACGAATGGCCAATCGTGGCGTTCGTAACGGAGCACACGACAGTGGGACCTAAGCATCACCAAACACCATGATTTAACAAGCAGCTAGAGACAGAATCTTTTTTGGAAGTTTTCCAGAGGTTTGAGCTCGTGGAAGATAACATCACCTGACCTTTTCCTTACACGGTCCCTGATTATCCTGCCTTTCACTGCAGCTGGGGCTGGATGTGTTTGAGAATTAGATGTATGTCTCCTGTAATATCGCTGTCTGTCTGAGAGGGAAATTAAAACCTGTGTACGGAGTTTGCTGGAGATAAATGACTGGTGCTTCTGTTACGGAATGAGAACTCAGTGATGTTGGGTGGATGTTGATACTCACCTCCAATAACCTGCCCTAGATTGTAATCATCAATTGCCATTCTTAAGTTCTGTGTCTATGATCTGCATCCGTCATGACCGTGTTCTTTAGTTTGGACTCATAATAAATTTCTCATCTTCCTTCATTTCAGTCAGGCAACTCTGAATTGAATTAATATTTTTATTGAGCATAAATACTTTGCATAATGGAAGCAAGTTTGGCGGCAGGCTCTGTCTCAATTTATTAATTCCCTGAAAATGATCTGCCAGATTCATTTCAGGGAATGATAGCAAGACCCCCCCTCCCCCCCCAGGGGATCATAGAAACAGAGCCCACAGGTGGATGCTGGGGAGGTGGTGGGATTGCAAAACTTCATTGGCAGCAGCACAGAGCAGCAGCAGCAGCAGCAGCACAAGCAGAAGGAGCAGCAGCACAGGCAGAAGGAGCAGCAGCAGCACAAGCAGAAGGAGCAGCAGCAGCACAGGCAGAACGCGCAGCAGTACTGAGCACCAGTAGCAGCAGTGCAGCACGGAGCAGAATGGGCAGCAGGGAATGATCAGGTAGGCAGGGAGGTTTTAAATAACCCGCCCTATTTAGATGAAGAGAGCATGTGACTGATCAGGGTTTGGCGCCGCATTGAGTTGTCTGCCTGAACTAGCTCCGCAGGCTTCGCATCATTTCTGAATAAGTTATTAGTCATATATTGAGGCCAAAGAATTGATACAGACTGCAGAAAGAAGTCTGCTGTCTCTGATATAAATCTTAAGCTGACACATCTATCTGTCCACCAGCTGCAGCTCGTTTTTACAGTAATGTTAATATAATGCTTCATATTAAATACTGTTATTCAGGTCTCCAAAACATGATGAGTTTTATTGTCAGAATGTGCTGATGCAAAGTTCACATATGTGTACAATTGCTCATTTTTCAGGTTATCGCTTCTTTGTTTTGTTATTTTTTGTGTGTACCTCATCTGATGTTTTACAGCATACTGTATATATTCATGACTCACACTTCAATATTCACAAAGGTCTTGTCTTTTTTGTGTTTAATTGTTATAACTTTGTTAGCACGGCCTTTATCTTGAGAATTTTGATATTGCCAGTTGTCTCTATGGTTTTTCATTGCAAGGCCTGAACTCCTACCTCTTGCTCAGTGGATGCAGATACAGACATCCAGTCCCACAACCCCCCAATGAACCTGACCAAGAGTACTTAGGTTAAAACATAGATAGATGTATAGATTTACTGCTATGTTAAAAAAAGTCATTGTTTGTATATATATAATATATATTTTTACAGCTGCAAGCAAACATCAGAGTATTGTAAATGCAGTATTGATAACACCTAACAGTATTGTCCCAATGGGCCATCATATGGCACTGTTGATAAAAGCAGGGCTGGGTCATCTGCACAGAGAAGATTATCCCACTGTACTGTTCAGTGTGATCCTGTGAGCCGCAGAATATTCCAGGAACATTGATAGGTCATGTGCATGAATAATCATCATTATTTTTGCTTACTACCACGCCTCATGTGGTGATTTTTTTGCTGAAGAATCCTGCCCTCGTAATGGCAGTTGTTTGTAATTGTACTGTACAACCTATTTCTGGTGTACAAAAATTTAATTCCCACATTTACTTTACCCCATTCTGTTTTTAATGATGGAATAGTTTGTGCCAAGTCAAGTCAGATTGGATTTTTTAATGAAGCATGGAAAGTTTTTTTTTTCTTTCTAATGCATTCTCCTCTTGCCCCTCCCTCAAACATTATCATTTAATGATCTCCATCCCTCTTTTATTAAAAGTACTCCCCCTGGCCCTTTTCATGAAGGTAATAACACTGAGAATAAATTTAAAGGTATTAAAATTTATCGAAATCTATTGAAATCTATCTATTATTGTTTAAATCCATCCTTTCTCCTTTTTAGTGTAGAAACTACCACAGCTCCAAACAGTTTTTCATGAAAGCATGTGTAAATTAAATGTATTTGAAAAACAACAAAATGTTTATCTGCTCAGTTGCCTGTGAAGCAAGCTAGTCTAAACATTGCTTTGTTGTTTGGACGTCCAATAAACACGTTGTTCAGCTGCTCAGTAATCAAGGAGAGCTTATACAGCGTGAACTTAATGCCATTGTTTAATCATGTTATGTTCTTTCTAAGATGTCTATCCTTTCATCCAGCATGGGCATGTGGTGATACAATACTCATACCCAGTGTTGCTGAAATTTTGCTAGACTGGGAGACGCGGTAGCGCAGTGGCTAAGCGTGGTTGATTAGGAACGAAAGGTCCTGAGTTTGAGTCCTGGCCACGGCCTTAGCGGTGTGTTCGGGCGCAAAACACTTCACTCCTATAGTGCCTCACTTCACCCAGGTGTATAATTGGGCACCAGCAAAGTGTCAGGGAAACCTGACTAAAAGCTGGGGGAGTAACCTGCGATGGACTGGCATCCCATCCAGGAGGAGTAGCAATACTCCTAGCTGCTTCATGCTGCATAAACTGGGGTTAAACACTGGGTCTGATGGGTCACATGGCTGGGAACAGACGTAAGCTATAGCATACAGTCATGAGTATAACATCATCTAGTTGTGGAGGAGAGCTTGCTTGATTCAGCTCAAATAAACAGTGAGGTCTTATAAAGCAAAATAAGCTCCAACTGCGTTAATGCATTGCAGGATAAATGTTCTCTTTTTCAACTTTCTCATACTGCAATAATGTCCATCAAAATTAATCAATTTGCATGTTTATAAAGTAGGGTTGTTTTCCTGTGTTTAACAGGACTGCAGAATTATTCATCTTAATATGCAGTAATGACAAGAATATGATGAGGCTGAAGAAAATACTGCCGTTGTGAGCTGATAAAAAAGAAGTTCACTGAAGTAAAAACAAGAGCTCCCATGTTAGTGAAATTATGCATACAGGCCTACAGTCCTTCAGATGGATTCACTGTGCTGTCCTGCTCATTTTCAAACTCTGTCTCATTCACAACAAACTACAACATCAGTTTCCCTGCGGAGAATCTGGGCTCCCTTCCAATGTATGTTAGATCTTGGAGAGATGAGAAAGTGTGGTCCGCGGTGCACCCTGAAGACGAGCGCATATGGGATTCAGGGTGTAATGAGGCGAGGAAGCGTTTCAATACGAAAGAACTGTCAGAATTCATCCATCGTGGTTTTTGAAAGTTTTTTTTTTTCTTTTTCGGAGAGCAATGGAAATGTTCTTTTTTTTGCTTTGTTTTCTTTGGTATTTTTATTCAGAACTGATTTTATCTGCAGGGTTTTGGTATGGCAGGCCATCCAAGCCTAGACTGTACTGTTAGACAAACCTAATGAGCCAAAACTACAGCATAGGTCTCACCTCCATTTAGCTGTATATGCAGCAGATAACCTTTTGAGTTCTTTTCAATTGAATGAGGGAAATGCCATGCCAGATGTAATTGAGTCCTGTGTATTGGGCTTGAAGAACTGTTCCATTCCGTCAGACAGGCTGCAGATCTGTGCTCAGCAGCTGGGTTTCACAGGGTTAATGGCTTTGAGAGCTCATGAATGTAGAACCCACTGTTAGCTTGACAACGTCAAACCCGTTAACAGCTTTGGTGTCTGTATGACAGCATTTACAAGATCAGTAGGGGTGACAGGGCTCCCAGCTGTTCTGCCCGGTCACCGCTGATCCTTTTATCTGCGGCTTTACGCTGCTCAGTCACCGACCACCACCACGAGCGACGCACTTTCCACCCAAAACCTGGAGCGGAGCCCAGTCTGAGCACAGGATCAAAAGGCTCAACTGCTAATTATGCATCACAGAGGCAGCGCTGGTGCCGGTTTTTTGTTCTGGACTGGCAGCCAGTTTGATTTCATGTAAGGACCATCCCTGTGGTTTTTCAAATGTGCACAATTTAGCCTAAATCAATCCACACCTCCCCACCCATTCAGTGCCTATTCAGTTGGGCACTTGGCACTGTCAGGGATCTCAAACACAAATGCTGGAGGGCTTCTGGGGCTACAGATGTTTGGTTTGCTGCTACACTTGGGAAGTTAATTGAATTCATTGATTGGCTGAGGAGTCTGCACACCTTGCTTATGAGGCCTGAGTTCACTGCAGATTGAAAGGAAATCTCAATGACGTGTAGATTCTGCAGCCTTCAGGGACTAGAGTTTAGGAGCTCTATGTGAGTTTTTGTATGAATTAAGGTGAATGTTTTATTTTAATAAATCTTGAATCATAAGGGAAATGGTCATGATCCTACAGCATTTGTGTAAAATGTCAGTTGAGATTGAAATGTATTGTGGTTTTTGCAGTGCATTTTCTCAATCTCTTTTCTATATAGGGCAGCCCTGTGGTTCCTCAGGTAGCACTGTCCCTTTACAGCATAGATTTGGGTTTTTGTCCAGCATTCCATTTGCTCCAACACATCCTCACTACAAACAACCATATAGATTGATTCTTCTCCACCATCTGGTAGGACCCACTGTAACATCTCTGATACCACCACCCATTTTGTCAATTACCGTTAGTATCAGCAGCACTGCACCCTAAAAAAAAGCAGTTGGGAAAATGTTGTGCCTCATTTAAAGTTACTACTTCATAAAGTTTTGGGTTAGGGTTGAGGAAAGGTTAGGGTTCATAGATAAAAGGGGATTTTGCTTTCTATCATACAGTCATGGCCTTTCAAAAACAGTCCTGGCTCACAGTACTACTGTTAAACTCGTGGGAGCAAACCCAGATTTCCCGCGGGAAGGTCCATTATTTTTTTATGCCCAGATATCCTCCTGGACCACAAACCCTGCAAACGTTTTTGCTATGTAAAGACGTCAGCTCATTTTAAATTTTCATCCGGACTATTTTCGGCCGATTGCATTTTACAACGTTGTACACTCTGTCTAGTTTTTAGCTCACCAGCTGATAGGCCGTGAGCTGTTGTGATCAGGCGGCGTCTGGCGTCGTAGTGGTGATCGTGATTGTGATCATCATCCGTCAGCAAAATCATTAAATATCTCAGCAGAGGCTGTAACATTTTGTGTGATGTACTGTCCTGTGGCACGGGCCACTTGCAGTAACTGTCCTGCTCCACTAGGGGACTGGCCTGGGCCACTGAACTACTGTCTCGAGACAGTGTAATTTGCTGTCCTTACTGGCCTTGCACCGAGGAAAGTGGCTCGAGACAGCGGTAGCCTACGGTCTTGGAACCACTGTCTGTACTGTCCATGCTCAGATTACTGCAATTACAGGTACATTGTAAATGCCTGCCTTACCCTCAGCATAACTATTGGCCGACTGATTTTTCCAGCCCGCAATTTTGATAAATAACTTGTTATGAACGTAATGTTTCAAAATATCTGAAGGCAGTAAGATGAGCTAGTTACAATCAATGTGGCCTTACAATACGCAGCTCACTGCTTTTTACTGCACTAGTTTGGCATATCAATGAGCAAGCTAATGACACTGAACAAAACCCAAGGAATATAAAGTATAAATAACTAAGATTGTGTTAGCTTATTCACAAAAAATATGAATGCTCTGAACAAATTATTTTTATCTAGCCTAGCTAGTGAACGTTAAATAATTAGCAGTTTTGGCAAGTGGTGTTAATGAATTGTATTCTCACTTTGCTGTCGACTGTTTATCTCAGTAGATTATGATGCTTTCTTTCTGCAGCATAGAAACATAATTTTCAGTAGACGGTTATAGCTACACTGAGGCAGAGGGGTGTGATATAGCATAATGATTTCATACTTTAAGTGAAGTTTTGAATAAAGCTCCTTGTAATTCATTTGAAAATGCGGTGGCCATTTCTGAAAAGTGATTTGGCCTAAAAGAAGACACTGGAACTATAACACTATCCTGAGGACTCAAAAGATTCAAGTCAGGATTTAAAAAAACCTGTAAAAAAATATATATACCTGTAAAAATTCAGTTTTTACCACTGAGGGAAGTAGTAATTGAAATGGGCAGTACTTAAACCGCATCCACCGTTCAGCATCCAAAAATACTCTTTCTTTGAGGTCCTGTCTGGTGGACACCAGAGTGAAGTGGTAAAATTTTACCGTTTAGCCTGAATACAGGTGTTTCTTTTTTTTTTTCATATACTTTCAACCAAATGCTATTTTGGCTGAACTGATGGACTAAGACCTGTTTAGATTAGCTTGTGCCCTGAATTGATTAAGCAGCGCTGTGAGATCCTATTTCTAAGAGCTACTACTGTGTAGTTCAATGGTCATTTTAAATACGGTTCATCTCTGTTGTTTTTAGGTGATTGATGTTAAAGAGAAGCTGAAGCTGTCCAAGAAGTTCTGGTCGGCCTTGCCCATCAGCATTTGCTCAGATGACAAAGTGACAGCGAGGGAGTCCAGTGGAGACCAGTGCTGGAATGGGCACAGCAAGGGCAGGTAGGAGCATCACCTTCAGCAAACCCGCTTCAGTGGGAGGAGCCAGCTCTCATCGTCTCCCTGTGACTGACAGTGTCTGTATTCTGCTGTTGCTATGATGAGAATGACATCATCAGGGGAGATGCCTCCTGAGGAGTACAATGCAAAACAAGACAAACAGATTTAAAAAGAACAACAGGAGCAGGTCTCACTTTCTCTGTATAAATGTGGGAGGCCTTTCTTTGAGTGGAAAACACATTCACTCCTTTGTCCTCTTGGGAGAGCTTAATAAAATAGAAATCAGGAACCATTTTTCCCTCAAGACTAGACTGAATATTTTACATTTGGTATTTTTCTCTCTCTTTTTTTTTGGTCTGGATTGTTTGATCCTAGTGTGAGACTAAATGCATTAGCCGCAAAAAAAAAAAAACAAACAATCTAGGTCAAACTTCTGTAATCGGTACAAAATCTCTTCCGGAATAGGGAGGCTGCTACGATTGCAATTTAAAATATGTTGATCAGGCTTTCAAAGAGTGAGTGAGTCCTGCGTATTTAAGAACAAAGGTAATACAGTATATCACAGGACCTTGGTGCCTCTCCATGTTCCTGTTGCAGAGCATGGACACGAGGCTGTATCAGTTTTTTTTCTCCATGAAAATGTCTGCATTTAGTTGTCTTTTTAAAGAAGTACAAGAGGGTTTGTTACGAAGCAACATTAGTAAATCGTCTCCACAGAGTCCAGATTTACCCCATTTCAAAGTGATGGGCACATCAGGGTAAAAAAGGAAGCCCATGAAATGATGCATCCGTCATGCATAGTGTCCACTGTACAAGCCTCTAGAGGCAGTTTTAGATCTCCGGTTGCTTCAATTGGTCAGGTTTAGGCCCAGCACTGCTCTGCTGCAATAACATAAATTCAATGGACAATCTGAATACACAGAATGTCTAGTAAAGACTTAATGACTTGTCTGCAGGTATTTTCCTGAAGTACTGAAATATGGTCTCACTCATCAAGTTAATAACCCAGAGGTGGAGGTGGACATCACACGACCGGACACATTTATTCGGCAGCAGATCATGGCTCTGAGGGTCATGACCAACAAACTGAAAAAAGCTTACAACGGCAATGACATCTACTTCCAGGATTCCAGTGAGTCACAGTGATCATCCTGTATTTATAGCTGAATATGCATTGGTCACTGTGATGATCTAGTCACCTTCACTTTCCTCTCATTGTGATCATCCAGGACACACTTCTGACTCATCAAAATTCTCTGTGATCATCCAATTATGCTTATTCATTCAAACCGTGACTCTGATTGTCTAGGAAACACTGCTCATTAGCCATACGACAGTCAAATCATCTAATTAAGGGAATTCAAGTCAGTGGGCTGGATCATTCATTCATTTTCACTTATTTTCCATCAGTTTTACTTATAGTCAGATGCAAACTTTCACAGGAAGACTTGTTTCTGAGTGGGTGTTGCACCGATGTTGATTACTACATGCATACAACTCTGGCAGCTGGCATTAGTAGCAAAATCTTCTCCTTTAAATAGAGTAAAGACTTACACCTTTGATAATTTGTAGCACTTTATAAAAAAATTTAAAATCTCTTGTGTATGTTTCAATATCTATAGTTTAATCTTATGGTTGTCACCCTGTTCTGACAGATTCAGATTAAATATAAATTCTTCCATTTGCTTTTCAAAGTTGATGTGGCAAACCTCTTCTTTGCTCATTTTCCAAAGGAACAGCATTTAAAGTAGTATGATAGAAACACTGGCATGCAGTGCTGATGTCAGCATTTCTAAGGCTGTTTCTGAATGACCTGATTGAAAGCTGTGTATTTGTGTCCCTGAATCAAGCCTAGAAGTGCTGCTCACTATCAGATTATTGGAGTGGTAACCAAACTGGAAAAACAAAATGTAAAAAGCGCAAGTTTGCCTATTTGCTTGTGTGCTGCCTAGTTTTAGCTCAAATTCAGTGTTTATGCTGCCTGCACACTGGTGAACTGAATGTGTCAAATGTCTAGGCATTATCTTTTCCCATTTCATTTGCTAAATTTGCTGTCAATTATTTTTGAGATTCATATATCAAATTCATGGTGTATACTGTACATGTTAAAGGTATGCGCGTGTGTTTGTGTCCTATTGCATGCGCGTTCGTGTTGGTGCGTGAGTGTGCGTGTTTGTGTTGGTGGGCATGTGTCCATATTCATGTTTGTGGGTGTGTTTGTGAGAATGTGCGTCTCTCTGGTTCCGTGTCCCTCTGCGTGTGTTTATGTGTACACACATGTGTTTCCCAGGTGATGAGGGCAGCGGTTCGGGCAGTGGGAGTGGCTGTACAGAGGCCTGCGTTACGGAGGTTGAGTTCCCCAGCACAGAGGCCCCGGTGGTGGGTGCAGACAGAAGTGTGGAGCGGGCAGCAGCCTCAAGTCCGGGTCTCGCTCCTCCCTGGTGCTGGTGGCCGGCCTCGCCCTCACAGCGCTGGCACTTCAGAGACAGTGCAGATAATACCAGTGGGCGCGGCGTCCCCTCGGACAGTGGGTGTGGTTTTCTCTTCTCCTCAGGTTTGCAGTCAAACAGGACTCCAGCCTTAGTGACCCAAATGAAAGGGTTTGTGCAGAGAAGCGCTGCGCATTACCTATTCAACCAACTTGTCTCTGCCCAAAGAGCGTTTGGTGATGCAAGCTATGGCTGCAGGCCAGACTGCAAACTCCTTATTCCAGAACTCTGTGAGGATGAGATATATATATATATATATATATATATATATATATATATATATATGTCGAGAGAGAGAGAGAGAAAGAGAAGTGATGTGAACTTAGAGGGCAACTTGCAGGTTCATTTACTTTTTTAAATTTATATTTTAGCTACCTTGTCTGAAAATCTGAAAATTAGAGTTTGAAAAGTTAATGCAGGGTTTAACTCGTTCCCTACGGAATACTTTTATATGAAATTGTCTCGTTTGTACGGAATACTTTTCACGAAAATTACACAATATGAACACACGCTTAGTTAAACGTCTGTATTTTAGCTGGTTCAAATGCAAATGTCAAACTAGCAGTGTCATTTTGGGTATTTGTAACATTATTCCAGTTGTCATTTTGGTTGCCTGCTACGTGACGCTGAGCAGCTCCTCTACTAGGTGCTCGACTACGTGCTCCTCAACCACGACCTGTCCTGGCTCGGCCACGGCCCCTCCCCACCTGTGGTTGAAGCACAGGTGGCCCATCACCGCGATCGTCAACTGATTTCTTGTTTTCATCTGACTGCGAATGGTCGAGGTCGCTATTACTGCTGTCAGATTGGTCAGATTGACGCGATACTCATGTATTATGCATGTTTTCAATGCAACTCCGAATGACGTCATCCACGCCGCTGGCACCGGCTTACCGTAGGGAATGGTAGAATTCGCCGCGCCGTTGGCAGCGGCTTGCCGTAGAGAATGAGTTAATACATTTTACAAATAATGAATACACAAATTTAGAGGAAAAACTGGCCATTTTTAGCAAAGCTCCTCAAAATGCATTTTTTTTTTTCAACTTTGTATAATATTATGTAACAAAAGTGACTCGGTCTCCTCAGCTCTGCCTCAGCTCAATGTGAGGTAGTCCGTGACATTGAGTTTGAGCTCTTGTGAAATAGTGAGTTGATCCTTTTTGGGTAGTTTTATATTGCATTTCACGAGTTATCATCGCAGTAAATTATTGTATTTGTGCTGGTTGCACAAACTCCAGCCAGTCAGGACATTGAGAAACAGAAAGCGTGACGGCTGCTCAGCTGAAATTAATGGAGGATAGGAAAATCCTTTTTAATGTTAGGTAGTTTTGACCTTTTCTCAATCATTTTTGATTTACAAATTTATACGCTGATTAGAATACTCCATTGACAGTTCATCACACTTCTTCCTTCTTAATGCAGTGCAGTGGCAATTAAATGGTAAATTGTTTAGAAAAATGTTTTATTCACTTGACAAAGTAGATAAACTAACTTTGTTAACATCCACATTAGCTTTTAGCACATCCTGAAGGCAGCCCATCTAACCTGCACTTCATGTTTGTTTAAAGGAGGATAAGCAACAATTATCGACTACTTAACATGGGTAACTTTGAGTTTAATGCAATTTCGCATTGAAATGACACATTTTATTTCTTGTCTTACCTTAACGAGAAGCACTGGCCACATCTTATAGTGTAGCCTGTCTTCTGAGGTCATGTAATGTTTAAAGTTGAGGTATTCAAGTTTAAAGTTATGTTCTTAATCCTCCCTAATTTTCAGCTCACCAGCCTCCACTGACAGGAAAATGAATGGTGCTAGCTTTAGTGCCTGGGCATGCAGGTGAAGAGACGGGACTTCACTGTTGCACCTGCTAAGAAAAAATGTGGTAGTGTGTGACTCTTAATTTGAAGCAGAGGAATATCTTCCTGGCTTTATGATGGAGTTCAGGATGGGATATCGAAGAAAGAACGGAGTGAAACTGACAGCTGGTTCAGTTCCTGGTACATATCAACTGAACGTTAGTGGGGAAGTTAAGGATCCATCAGAGATTCAGCTCGAAGAAAAGGTGAATTGTGCACCGTAAATCTTGTTTCTAAAGTTTGCTAACTTCCGAATTAGTCTGGATAATGATTTCAATAATGAGAAGAATGTGTGATATATAGTAATTGTTGAAAGGCAGGGTGGCTATTTACTAAAACCCACCAGTTAATGAGAAATAATGAATAATGTTAACCAGCATTAGGGACCAGTACTGGAAAAAATTTTGCCTACTTCAGATATGTATACGGAACTGATTTCAATAAACTCTTGTCCAAGTCAATCATGGATATTACTGTAAAGAACAAGCTACCGCTCTACCAGCAGGGACTTATTAATGGTGCTATTTGTCTGTTTGATTGTTTAGCTGGTGATGGTTTTATTGATGGTTTCGATTTGCATATGGTGGAAGATATGTTTTATAATATTTGTATAATGTAATGTCATCATATTATGTTATGTTATAATTGTACTCCGAGTACGAAATAAAGAAATAATAATAATACTAGTTTTTTTTACAGACAGATAAATGATCGCAAACGTTACAATGCTATGATGTGGACACCGCGTAAAATATTGTGAGCCCACTGATATTCATGTGCATCTATAAGCAGAAGCAGGTCTCTTGCCAAGACACCTGTTTAATTCTCCACTGTTTCCCCTCACACTACAACTCAATTTTTCTTCCGTGAACATTATTTGTTCTAAACATAGTTTGTTCCTGGACTCATAGATGCTCAGGAGGCTCATACTTATCTGGCGGTCGTCTGTTATATGCACGTAATTAAAATTTTACAACCTCTTTAGTATCAAAACTAGCATTGAGATCCATTCATTTTTTATGAATAAACTTGACAGCTCTCCCTTTGGTTACATCCCCTTCGGTTTGGCTTTTATGGATGCATATATAAGCATGTTTTCATGAAAATTTAATTTCTACATCATTTTCCTACTCATCCATTCAAGGGGGTCTCCAACCTCCAAGTTGCCCTTTAAGGGGATGGGAAAAATGCCATGTGGTCATTCATGTACTCTCGTTCTAATGCTGAAAAGCAAAAATGAAATGTATCTTACTGCGTGTTCCACTTTGAGAATGCATGAGAATAATATCTGTAACGGCATAGGAGATATGAGCCCTCTCTCTCATTCAGCACTTTTGATAGGAATTATTTCATGAATAATGCAAAAAAAGAAGAAGGATTGCTTTTAATGGATGATGTTTTGTATTTGTGTTTGCACAATCTCTCTGACGGCTTGGTTTAATCATTGTACCAAAATTAATGTCCAAGCATTTTAGTGAATGGTGTCTACTTTAACAAATCAGTCAAGATTCTTTAAAATCATTTGCAATTGACATCCAAGGGAGAAAAGTGGTTGTTCAGGTAAAATATACCTTGTATTTATGAAATATCTATTTTTTATCATACTATTTTTTCTTTTAAGTGATGACTGTAATTAATTTTATACTGGTATTTAAATC
The DNA here is from genome assembly GCA_029692085.1 of Gymnothorax javanicus. NCBI lineage: Eukaryota > Metazoa > Chordata > Actinopteri > Anguilliformes > Muraenidae > Gymnothorax > Gymnothorax javanicus. The sequence continues at coordinate 13,057,671 of CM056205.1, forward strand.
TAAAAAAAGAAGTAATTTATATTGTTTCTATGGCCAAAGTAGCCATCTTTTAATATCTTACAGAAATTAAAAATGTGCCTTATCAGAGTTGGTCGTATTGGATGATTGATGTCACAGCTCCACATAACACAGTGCTGTTCTCCACAGTAAATTATGAAGTGCTGAGTCATGCCCTTCTCACAGGCAAGTCCTCATTCTCAGTATTTCTGCAATGACAATGTTATATCATACACAAGCAACACTTGAACATTTTTTTGCTGTTAGTGAGATTGAGAAACCAATATTGGGGGGTGGGGCTGGGTGTGGAGGAAATGGTAACCATGGGAGTTTAAAGGAAATGGCGATTCGGAGCAGGACAGATCTATTTCTTTCTATTTTATTTTAGCTGTTTTGTTATTTAAGGGGCTACAAGTATTTGTTTAACTGTCTTCACAGATGTGTTTTGCTAGGTGAGTGTTTCCAGTGGTAATCAGTGTTTTTAGTGAGTGGAGGAGTGTGCTGCTCGTGGCTTGTCTTTATTCTAAGCCTTCTGTTATTGCCTCAGGAGATTGTTGTTGGTGTGTAACAGCATGAGCAACACAGCAGTGTCGATGCAAATTATACTTGCTGCCATAAAGCTCAGAAATGAAAAAAAAAAAAAATTTCTCAGGAAGGTTACAAACATCCTGGAAATTTTTGTTTGGTTCATTATTACCAAGAAAAAAACAAAAAAGACAACTCTTGAACTCAATTATGTCAAAAGACCCAGTAGATTGAGGAAGATCACTATAGCTCATGACTAGAGAATACACTATCTGGTGAAGAAGGCAATCCTACAATAGCCAAATTGATCAAACCCACTCTCCTCAATGCTGGTATGGATGTCTCAAAGGCTTTCATCAGTAGAAGATGACACCAGGACTCCAGAGAGTGCAGTGCGAGATGCAAATCTCTGACATGCCTGAAGAACAGAAAGGTGAGACAGTTTGAAAGCACATGAAAGGGCCCCAAGAGTTCTGGAGCAGAGTCTTGTGGACAGGTGAGACAAAGATTAACATGTATCAGAGTGATTGGAAGTGGAAAATGACTGCCCCTGATCCAAAGCACACCACCTCATCCATGAAACATGGTGGAGGGAGTGTTATGGCTTGAGCTTGTATGACTGCCAGTGGAATGAGCTTATTGCATCTCTCAACCTGAGAATTACCCTCTCCTGGAAACAGCAGCTACACTACCAGTCAAAGGTTTTTGCACACCTGTCCATGAATGATTGGAATATTTCATTTAAAAATGAAATTGATTCTGGTTTCCATCTTCCTTTGTCAGAGGGACAAATTGACCAAAGAAATGTCTGAAAGGGTACCCATTACGTCCCATGAATAAAAGGTTGCAAGCAGGGCTTTGAACCGGTTCGCGGAACAGAAACGAAACCAGAAACTTTTGAATTTTTAATGTTCCGGAGCAGAATCGTTTATAAAAAAAAAAATAATGGTAACCGGTTAATACCGTTACTTTTTTCGTTCTTGAAATGTTTTGTGTTTGGGCTACAATGACCACCAGACGGTCACTTCCTATGTGTTGTTCCCTGGCATGCCCCGGCAGAGTGGAGAGAATTCAGCCACCTACCACCAGCATGCGAGAGGCGATTAAGAAGAAATACCGTATATGACCAAATAATCGCCCGCGTGCAAATACGTGCCTGTGTGCAAAAAGCCGCCGGGGGTCCGACCTCATTTTGCCAATTAAACGCCAGTTCAATTAAACGCCCGGGGGTCAATTAAATGCACGGGAGATTATTTGCACTATTGTATAAAAACATCTGTGTTACCCCGTGTTGCGGTAACACAGACGCTAAAACAAGCTTCGGTTTGTCTTTGTATGTATATCTGATGTCAATAAAGATGTGAGGGAAAATAGCAGACGGTCTTTGGCACAGAGATATGTGACGGTGCGTTCAGGAACCACAAGCGAGAGAGGGAAATCCAAAAACGTATGCCTTTATTGAATGCCAGGTCAAGACCAATAGACACAAGAATTTCCAAGCCACAAAATGAAATCCAAAAACAGAGTCGACTAGACAGGCTGGGGTCAGAACCAGAAAAACAGAGGTGCGACGGTACATAGACAGTAGGCAAAAAGTCGTAGTCGAATTCCAAAGCAGTGGGTCATACACAGGGCATCCAAACACAGAAGACGTGGTCGTACAGAAATGGGTCAAAATTCCAGAAAGGCAAAACAAGACAAAAAGGACTATGGCTAAATTCTTGGTCAGACGAAACAGTCGAAGAGAAACAATAATCAGTTGGCACACGAGACTCTGCACAAAGGAATATTGATCAACGTTCTGACAGAGTCAGAACAGCAGTGAGGACTCTAAATAGACAGAAGGGAAGTCACATGCTATGCAGGGAACAGGTGAATGGGATGAGAGCTAATTACAAAGGAAGGTACACATGGGGAAATCCTAAAGCACAACAATTGGCTAAAGCCAAGACACGGACAGGATTCACGCAGACATCCTATGACAAATAAACAGCTCCGGTCTGGGAGTTCTAAGTGCACAGACAATGAGAGCAGGAAAGCAATTAAGCACGTGTGAGAGATCTTGCAGAAATGTAGAGAGAGACAGGGAAAGCCAAGCAAGAGGCGGAGACTAGAACAGGGCGATGCTGAGACTGAATTAGTACTAATTAGTAGCGGTGCAGCTTTACAGATTAACTAAAGTGCTCATTAATGAGTTAGTAATATATACGTGGATTAGTTGGGTTAGTAGACTATGATACAAAATATAAATGTTAGTCTTGTTCGTAATCTAGAACAGCAAGGCGAAGGAAGTAAACGAGAATTGAAGTAATAATATGAAACACCAGAAACCATTGAAATCACCCGAAGCAGGTAAGCACACAGACTGGGGAGACGGACTGAACCAACTAGATCACAAGACAGGGGAGACAAGTGCAATGAACCTGAAAATGGCATAAACTGAAAACCTGAGAATACAATAACCAAAAAGAATAAAGAAAAGACATGACCATGAACATAAAACATGAACACAAAAACCAGAACCATGACAATATAAAAAAAAACTAGAGTGGACAACGTCATTGGCTGGACCTAAGCGCACACGGCAGAATATCTCCCATCTTGTGTATGTATAAATGTTCAATGAGACGCAGTAAACATGGGTATCGACAATTATTTTTTTTTGGTGGCGGACTTGTTTTCCGTGTTTTTTTTTTTATCTTTTTGAACTTAAAAACAATAAACAATCAACAATATTTATGCTCTATTATTTGGCAAAGCTAAAGAATAAGCTCTACGATTGCCTTACCCTTTATATAATCGCTCAGTCACCCACGTTTTTGTTTTGTTCAAAGAAAAAGCGTTCGCATTCATCTGAGCCTGTGAGTCTGACTCAGGTCTATAGCTGGAAGAAACTAGTCGTTATATGCATATGTGAATTTATATGCATGCTTTGTGTATTAAGATAGGAACAACCTCATTCTGAAGTGTTCATACCTAGCTACTTGTTGTCTTTAGCCCGTCTTTGCCCTGACACGACGGCCAACAGGATGATATAGCGTGTTGCCCCAACTGGGATCAATGTAGTAGTCTCAAAACTAAAGTACCGGTATGGAAATGAAACTGCGCCAGTTTCAGTTTCTGCGAATACGCTGTTAATAATAAATGAATAAACTGAAGCCCTTTTTGCCAGGTAATTTAACTGGAACCTTTTAGCCAGTTATTTTAACTGTAATTTTACAATAAGTTTACCACGGAGTTCAGTGCATGTTCAGTGTAAACCACGGTTGAATGCGCGCAGGACTCCACTTAAGAGTTAAAATGACAAGGAGACAATGCGTTAATTTAACTGTTAAATTCAGTCAGTTTATAACTGTGTAGGAAAGCCGAACAGGCCTGGTGCAGGCGGTGCAAAAATAAATAATGGCCTGTTGCAAATACCCACCTGGTTCTTATAAACGCCTGGGGTCCAAGTCGATTTTGCGAAATAAACGCCCGGGCTACTAAATGGTCATATACGGTAAGTAAATGCAGTCTCCCAAACTCAAACATAACTATAAGAGGTAGGCTAAATATTATAGACTAATAGGCTAATCTGAAATGTTTGTAACCTCTTTACTTGCCTAACAAGAATTTTGTGGTTGTGGGCTGTGTTGAACATGTTAAAGTGATGTTGGAAACAGCTAAGCCTAATGCTGTGCGTAGCCTGTCAATTTTCTCCACTAAAACGCAATAGTTCTCGACCATTAGCACAATCCAGGGGTACAAAAGCGTAACACAGCAGCTGTCAGTCGCAGTCACAAAGGCCCGCTGAAACCTCACCTTTCAATTCTTAATAACATAAACCTCTCGCAGTTTACTTTACCCGATTAGCAACAGCTGCTCAGACTAATTGATCGAAGTCAATGGGAGGCGTCAAATTTGTTCTCGATTGCACTGTTATACATTGCACCACAAAATTTTGAGGCATTTTCATCTGCACATAAATGAAGACTTAAAATATCAATACGTCCTTCTAAATTCTGTGGACATGTACCTCTTGAAACGCCGAACATTTGCATTAATTATTTTGCGAGGCTCATTGAGCAATAAGCCAGGAGAATCCGTTTTATATTCTGAATGTTGTCACAGCTAAAGAGCATTGCTAGGCATGATGTACAGCAGAGTGGCAATTGTGAGAATCGCGTAGAATGCGTAGGCCTATCATGGAAAGTTTTGGGCTTTTTTTGCATTAATATTGCCAATTTGCCATCCTTACAATGCTAAATCGATTATACAAAGGAAACCAAAACCATTGTGTTCGCCAGTTTTTCAGCGATTTTACTTTGCTTAAACGAGGAACAAGACTGGATTTGTTTCCGTGGCTTCTGCATCTCTTGAGCTTTTGTGGAGGTGCTGTTTGGGCTCAGTCCCCCTAATTCAATATTTGACTGCGCAACTAGAAAATGTACCGAATGACCAGAGGACCATGTGAAATGCACTGCTTGAGTCCTGACAAGGTCTGGCCATTTGTTAAATGATCTCAATGGCAGCTGTAGCCTGTCCTGTTTCTGTCATTGCATATATTGACCAATGTGAGAAGCGAAATGGGATCTGTTCTGTTGTTTGGCAATAAACGACGTAGCAGAAGTTATTCTTGTCTTAATTTATCAATAATAATGAAACAAATGTGGCCATATAATTACTTATTGATGCAGCCTGTATAAAGCGTAGGCCTTGTGAATTGTAGTGTTTGTTGTGGGATAAAGGAAATTTGAAAAAGCATTTGCATTTGAAAGTGCTAATGTTAAACTTAACAATTGAAAGTCCTATGGCTGACATGGAACGATATTAACCGGTTCAGGAACAAAATTTTTTGGTTCTAACCGGTTCGAGAACGTAAATTTTGGGGTGGAACCCAAAACCGGAAACGTTAAAATACTGTTTCTGTTCAGAACGAACCAATTGGGAAAAAATTCTGGTTCAAAGCCCTGGTTGCAAGTGACATTCCTGATGAAACCTGTTTTTCTGCACCATGAAGTACTACAGCGGCTGTAGTACTTTGTGGCGCAGAAAAACAGGTTTCCTCAGGAATGTCACTTGCGACCTTTTTTTAGGTCATTGGACAATTAGATCTAGGTTTTCATTGTTTTGTTAGAGAATGCGTGCTGTTCTAGGATCAAATTTCTTGTTTCTCTATTCTAATCTTTTTCCTTTGTGAGCCAAAAGGTGGCCAATCCTGCATTATGAGGGTTTCACTGCCTTAAGAAACATCTGATAAAAATCATAATCTGAAAAATAAATGCACTGAAAGGATAGCTACTGTCTCCCTGAGGGGAAAATTAGCTCCAATTATTATTTTACAATTATGACCATCCACGGCCTAACTTTGCTCATAATGTGATAGATCCATTTTCTGCCATACTCTGAGCAAAGCTTGGCCGGAGGTAAATTTTCTATGTGAGAAAGTATTGAGAAAACTAACCCCAGGTTATTGCAAAGACCATCCAAATCAGATTATAGATTAGCTTCCTTATCCTAATGAATAATTTACGAATTGTTTGCCTCAGTGCTGACTGCCCTCAGGAGCCTTCTCTTACATCGAGCCCACATTGGCAGTGCTGGTAGCCTGCTTTGCCTTACTTTCACCTTTCTGAATAAGGATTGGGAGAAGAGTTGTGAGTCAGACCTGCAGAGTCGGAGATCGAGGGGGACACTAAGAGGGAATAGTTTATACTCAGCTCCAGCCAGCGAGAGGCGCACGCTGAACCATCGTCCTTATTAAAGAGGAAGGAGTCACGTGCTCACCTCCATTCCACACTGAATTGTCTCTGCTGTCTCTATAGTCACACCTGTCGGTCCCCTAAAGGGCTACCAAATTGACATACATTACTCACAGAATGCCACGCTGTTAAAGTTATGGAACAATGTCCTGTTGCTGGTCATTACCCCCTGAGGAAAGAAAAAAAAGGCAATTTTTCTTCATTAGACTCGGTCATACATTATTTTTCTCATCTGAGATTTCTTGGCCAAAGTCTTTGCCGGATATTGTAGCCAGTTGTCGTGAAATTGGCGGATGATGAGTGCTCCAGTTGTTTATTTTTAGAATTTGCATACTGACGAGTCATAAACATTTTGTGATGACTTTTGTCTGCTTGATGTTCAGTTTATTAATTGTTCATTATTAGGATTGAATGGGTAAGGTGTTCCTGTGTGAAGAGTTTCTATCCCTGTCTCATGCACTAACTCTCCCTGTGTGTGTTCCTGTTCATTACTCATGATAGAGATTCTGAGCTTTTTGTGACATTAGAGAATTTGGCACTGGAATGATGATTACAAAAAGTGCTGTTGCCTAGATTTGCTTGAAAGGGTTAAGTCTGGCAGAATACTGAATCTATTATTCATTCTGGCTATTTATTTTTGCATTGCATCTGATTTATGATATCATGTCTTATGTCCAGTAAATGGGGCTTTATGGCTGATGATGAAAAGAAAAGACATCCTTGTGAAAAAACTGCGAACATTCAAGTTCTTTTTTTCTTTTGAGCAGCTTTTTGAATTATATACTTAAAAGTTAATTGATTATCGCGTAATCTTAACCCTTTCAGCGCTGCCAAATGATGTAAGATATCAAAGTCAGATGCTGTTGAAAACCTATCATGTGGCAACTTGTTTAAAAGAGCTCCCTGTGGGAGCTCTTTTAAACAAGTTGCCACTTGATAGGTTTTTAACAGCTCAGGATAACTACATTTTTAATTCCTTGAAAATGTATTCGGCGCTCAAAGGGTTAACTTTGGTGTGAGTACGGCCTTGCCTTTGCAGCTCACTTCGTGATTTACTTAACTTTTAGACATGAGACCCTTCGCTCTGGCACTAGTCACGAAGGAAACGTCATCCCTCCCTGAACCCATGAATATTTCTCTTACATATTCAACATATATTTCAGTAAATGATTATTTGGTTGTGACGTGACAAAATATAAAATGGTGTTGGTGTCAGGTGCTGTGGAAATAATCGCTCATCTTATCTGACATCAGCAGCAAACATTGCAAGAATTTTTGTGTGTTTGACTCAAGTAGCCTGTCAGAAAAACTCTTGCGGCAGTAAGTTTGCTTGGCGAGGAATTCATTTGAAAACACATTTTTTGGCTCAGTGGGTCTTACCTTGATAAATTTAATGAATCTGTGTGTGTTTTACACATGTATTCCATCAGAAATACATTTCCGGCAGTATGTTTTCTGGGCCAGGAAAGCAAATTTTCTTTGCCTCAGTAGGTCTCATGCCTATAAATATGAAATCTCTAAATACAAAAGTAAAAGGACACAGTGTCTGTTATAGTTGCATCTTGGCCTCTGCCATCAGCTAATGAAATATACCCCAGGTTACTCATTCAAACACAATGGGTGGACTTTAATGAAAGCTCTTTGGAGTATTGGTATGTTAGTGAGGAGGTGTACTACATGTCATATCCCTCACACACAACATACAAGTACCATTTCAGTGCCCAAAACATATCTTACATACAGCTGAGTAGTTTGCATAAAGTGCCCCCCCTCCAGCGCCCGAGAGCTTTTGCCTGATAGTCAGGTATACAGGTATAGTTTTCCAAAACTTTAGGCCTCCGCCAGTAATGGCCAATATCTCTCTATGATGATAACAGGGGGAGCGATCGATACACACTCGTTAATGGAGCAAGCATTTCACATTCACGACGGATGAAGAAATAACAGTTTGCCGTCCTGGTGGGGGGTAAACTCTTCTCTGTATCCAAACTCTGCTGAGTCATGCAGTTAATGTCCTTCTTTTATTGCTTCCTGAAGTAGGGGAGCGCCGACTTTAACCCAAGTTTGATAATTATGGCCATAAACTTAATGGAAACATCTTCTTTTACTACTAAGAACAATGCAGACCAATACAAACTGCTCTAACATTGACCGTAGTCGCTTCCTGAGTGTAAATTTTGTGCTTGACAAGTGCAGAAAAGGAAACCGGAGGTGATCCCTGTGAATCGATTGGCTTGCGGATGGGGCGAAGATTTACTTGAGCTGAAGTGTAGCCCTGGCCTCCACTTTACTCGTACGCGGTTAGCCCAGCTGCTTAAAGAGCCTTCGAGACCAGTCTATTTGTGGGAAGTGGTAAAGAATTATGACAAAAACAACAGCGTGTAGTTAAAGGGGAAGCCTCCTCCAGAGGCTTTCAAATGGCCGTTTGTTTTATGGTCGGGTTTTATGGCACCTCGGGTGGCTTTCAATCTGACCGCTACAGCAGATTAACCTTAACAATCAGTCACAGATTCAAGTAAACAAAGAGTTTGTGTGTGTGTGTGTGTGTGTGTGTGTGTGTGTGTGCGCGTGTAAGTGTTTTTGGGAGTATGCATATCTTTGTCTACATTTAAGCTTCAGTGTGTGCTTGTTTATACATTGTTTATACATCAAATTTTCATCAGGAGTCCCATTTGCCCTCAAAATTACTCTCCATTTGATTGATCACTGAAACATTGATTTGAGTGATACTAGTGAAAAGAAACTTTGGAAGATTTTGCCTGAAGATCATCATCGGGTGTGTTTATCATTGCATCTGTAGGTGTTGTGATATAGCTCACCTGTGACTGCAGGCCTATGTAAACAAACTTCTTCAGATGTAAGTTTTATTGGTCTGATGAGTTCTTAACTGCAAGTTTATGTGAAGCTACCAATGAGGTTGGGGACACTATAAGCTTTGGATCCTGGTGACACTGAGAGTAATGGGCAATAAAGCCAGATATGAGCTTGGTATTCTTAACGCTGGCAGGTGTGGTATGGAGGCGCAGTGGTTATCACTTCTGCCTCACAGCAAGGAGATTGAGGCTTTGAATCTGGCCTGGGGCCTTTCTGTGTGCAGTTTGTATGTTCTCCTGTGTTCACATGGGTGTCCTCGCATTCTTAGGTTTCGTCCCTCAGTCCGTAGACATGCATGCTAGACTATTTAGAGACTCTAAGTTGCCCATTGGTATGAATTAATTGTATGTTGAGCTGAGATAGCCGAAAAATTGCTGAATTTGTCATTGAATAATGAAGAATCAATCCATCGATTTTAACACTGACATCACCGTGTCCCTCTAAAATGCCAAATATGCCCAATTCTGTGCCTTCAAATGAGCCAAAATTGCATCAGGAAGTAGTCTGAGTGTTTGCTCTGGCCTTAAAGTTAAGTTTTCAACTCTCTGGAGTACATTGAGGGTCGTTTGAAACTCCCTGTTCAATTACTCTGGGGTAAATACAGGACACATTGATTGCGGAAGACTGAGGCCGGCTGAGGGCTTTGTTAGGTTAAGTTAATTACTCCTAGGAAGGGAGGCAGAATAATAGAGCCTCATAAGTGAGATTCACTCTGTATGCATGCAGAACACAATTTCACAATCAAAATCACTCAGGTAGATTCTATTTTCCTTGTGCTTTTGCAGAAACACTGTCTCAGTGATGCTGTTGGAGGACATGGACTTCTTTATTGAGGGATCTTGTCCAAAACTTTTAATCTTTTAAATCTATTTATGGTCCAAAACTTTTAATCTTTTTAATCTATTTATCTATTGTAGTTGCCTGTGGTATTGTTTTTTAATATTGTATTATGAGTGCTTGGTTGTGTGTATCACACATTGTCTGCTACTGGACACCTGAATTTCCCCTGTTGGGGATGAATAAAGTATTTATCTATCAATCTATCTAAACTGTGAAAGATTTTGCTTTTTTCCTGTGATTTGAGTGGCATTTCATTCTTTCAAGCTTGTATTTTTCATTTTGAGATCTGTATCTTTATTGAACTTCTTCAGCTGCTTCGATGGGTATCATTTGTGTGTTGTTGGATGACTTGCTTTGATTGTTTCCGTCCACTGCTCTGCAAGGGAGTCTACCTCTTTCAAAGGGGCTGAAGTAGAGTCAGGAAAGACATTTGGAGAAACTAATGTTCTAACCCTCTGGGTAAATGTGAAAATGTGCACCAAAAATGACATCAACAATTCAAAGGGGAAAACTGCACTTTTCTTCCTGAGTGTTTTCGATCTCGGCCCTCAGTGATTTTCTTACAGAGCAAAACAACTTTATTCCTGCCGTACTGAAATTCTGTGAGCTGCGAGAACATATTTTACAGTTCCAATAGCATCATTCATAATTCAGCGAGTGCTTTACAGGGGAAGCACTAATGAACAGATTCATCAAATGACTGAAGTGGGGAAGCTGGTGGATACAGCAGCCAAGCCCATCTGCACTGATGTTCCTGTAGTGACTCAGGCCCTCTGAGTCTCTGTTTACTTTCTTCTGGAATTTAATAGGGCTCTGTTGTAAAACCCACAAAACAATAACCAACAGCGGAAATTGTAGGGCAAAGGTTCAACGTGTTCTTTTTGGCTAGTATTATATGACGTTTGGTGAGAATCACAATAAAATGGATATATTTTCTCCGTTCGGGTCCCACAACGGTTACAATTAATCTGACTCCATAATAAATTTAGGATACCAAATTTAGTTATACCCTCGTTAAATATCTGACTCCAAATTAGAATTATAACTTATAGTTTAGGGACACACGTGAATCTCGGGGCAACGACAGACTCATTTACTCAACCGACGCCCCGGGTAAAACAGTTGCGGAGCTTAGTTCGGTGAGAGTTCTGAGGATGGAAGAAATTACCATGATAGTTGCAACTTTGGCATAAACATATCATGAACCCAGATTTATGTGCACCACAGGGCCCCTTAAGGAGATCGACCAGGCACCGGCTTATAAGCCCAAGGGTGCCCTTAAGGCCAAATCCCCAGGACCGATACTACAAAACCCTTTATATAAGTAGACCGTAATCTGCAATCCAACTTAAACCCATCACTACCTTTAAAACATCAGCTAGCTAGTCTGGAATGCAAGGATTCGCCCCCTGCCGTAGCGTGGCTAGAAAGAACAAAAGGATTAGGAGTCACGGAGACCCGCAAGCTTAAAGGAATGACAATAATTTATTTTAGGCAAAAGCTTAAATCAAACAAATCAACGTTAAGCCAATTCAATTCATAATTTAGAAGAGGAGAATAAAGTCATACCTGGAGGAAGGGGATACAGCACTAACGTGCGCGGGAATGAAAGATGTTACATCATTGAAATGACTGCAACGTGCTGTGAGGGGAGATCGGATACGATCTTCCCAGAATGGATTGTTTCTCTTTGCTTTAAGCCAAATCACGCCTTTTGATCCAGGCTGCATGGCCATAAACACTTGGAAGGGGGGGTCGAATCCGGTTTTTGGGTAATAAAACACTTCAGCAGAGAGAGGAGAATAGGTGATTACCAGAGAGTATTCTGACCAAATTCTCAGGAGTTTCCAAAAGAGAACGAACCATAATTTCAATGGGAATGAAACATACCCATTCAACTCCTTAGATTCCCCGAGAATAACAAGACCAAACATGATATGAATATGTACTAATATGATGCAGTTGTCATGAAAAAAGTCTTAAGATGAATTAATATATAGTTTAATTGGGTTATAAGTATATAAGTGCTATTTGGATATATAAGAACATGATTTAACATATAAGCACATTATGCACTTCCCAGTGGTTTAGCCCAAATTAATATAACTGGACTTTCTGTTTAAGACTTAGGCCAGTATTATGGAATTTAGGGGCATTGTGTCAGCCAGGCCCTCTAACAACCCCCCATACAGAGGAACAGTAAGACTGTTAAACCTTAAAGCATTTTGGGGAGGAACAAAGTCTTTATTGCTATCTGGCATGGCTCTGGACTAAGCTTATCAGCCATTTGTCGCATACAGTCGCTGGGCTCCCCACGCATCAGCGTTTGCAGATCTTACAGAGGTGCCGCTCAGAACCCTAACCCAAAGCCTGTATTGCATTTTACGGGTTTAGAAATGGAACAATCTTTTGTAAAATGAAATATGCAATGTCTACAGTTCTATTGCCATTTGGCCTTCTGGACCGAGCTTATCAGCCATTTGTCACTTATATTTATATGAAAAATATATATATATATATATGCATCCACGAGGAAATGTCTATGTTTCACCTCAAATTTGCGCATTATATATATATATATATATTTCTGTGTAGCTTGTTTTGCAGTGCAGCCCAAACATATAGAATCCGAATGAGCTGGGAAGAAGGTTGGCCTCATTAATCATATACATATTTTTCTGGATTTCTTTCCTCTGACTGCCCTAAATCAAACCTGATTTATTTGCTTCTTGACTGTGTCTCTTAAAAGCACAAAGCCAACAATATTTTATTGATTCTTTCTGTATTTATTCATTGTTTTTTTTTTGTAACAAAAAGTTGCCAGGGAATTTGAGGAAGTCTGGCGTTCCATCCCTGTTTCAGTGCATTGTAGCCTATTGCCATGGTTACCTGGCTGAAGTTTTTGGGTGGGGTGGGGGGAGGGTTGGGGGAATAAAGACTTTCATCTTCTCTGATGCTGCCCTTTGCCTGACAGCCAAGATAAATGAGCGCGATGCTGAAAAGGACACAAACACACAAAAACACATTCTTACAATCGGATCCTGGCAGCAACTTACTTCACCTGTAACGTGTGGCAAATACACAGCATTATTGCCTGGGGGCTCTGGTCCCACATAAATGACCCAGGACCAGTGGACCTCAGTAATGCACACAGTGGCCTCTGGGTGAGCTCAGACAGGTTCTTGAAGTTTGATCCTATGTGGGTTACAAAAATTAGTAGCAGTAAGCCCCTCTTAGAGCTTGAATAACACCTTCAATTTTAGGTAAATAAATGATTAACGAAAAAAAATGTTAAATCTGATGTTGCCTTTGAACCTGTAGCCATTTCTTCCTTGTTTGTGACCATGCCCCTGCTAAACCCCGCCCCCTCCTGCCCTTTTCCTCAGGGGTGTGTGTGGGTAAACACCTGCCCTGTCCATGTGCCAGAGGGTTCATCTGTAATTTGATTACACCTTGATCCGCCTACATGGTCCCACATTATCTCCAGATGATATACGTGAGGCCCTTCCAAACCGTGTCTCATTCAGCTTTAGGAATGTACACTGGGAGAAGGCGGGACTCTGCGGTCTGAGTCGACAGGGCCCGTGCGCCAGGCCCGGCCTCCCCCTGTGCTGTTTGATTGCTTTCACTCCTCCCTCTGTGCGTCTCCTCTCTGCGGCTCGCCGTCCCTCCATCACATCGCTGCTGTCACCTAAATCAAATAGCACACCGTGTCCTCGTCACGGTCCGGAGAGGCCATCTCTCACACGCTCGTGTTCCACTCGCCGTTTGTGTTCCACTACTGCTTACCCACCAAGCTGTACCGGGCTCCCAGCTAAACGAAAAATTTCACAGTTTTAGATGGAAAAAAATAAATTAATGGAAACTAAAAATCCCAGCCGCCTCAAAACTGGCCAATAAAGATGCCTTCACTTTTTTATCCATATTTGTGTATTAATGTGTGCATACTTTAAAAATTGATTATAAGCCCTTCATTTATGAGTTTCTGAAACTGTGATCTCCTATGGTGACACAGAGAAAAAAGAAATGAAACTTTTGATTACTGCCTGAGAAAAAAAAGACTCTAAACAGAACTTAAAATCAACACCTCGCCAGCCCACAGTCTGGTTGTCATGGTTTGAATATTAATTAAACACAGAATCCAATCACTGGCTCAATCCTTTCATAATGAAATTTTAATCAGTGGACGGGAAATGAGGGATACTCTCCACTTGTTAAAGTGTACCTTGAACAACCTTATAAAACACACATTTGCTTATTTACTGCTTGTATTACCAGTCTTTTTCTGCACTTAGAAAACTTATATAAAAACCTGCTACACAGCATTTAAATTCCAATTTTTAAATGCACAAATTATCATAAAAGGAAAAACAAGAAGTAGCCAAGTATGCAGGCCTAGAGAATTGTGTTTTTGTAATATCCTGGAGAATAACTCGATAAAAGTTTCATGATCCTGCAGCAACTTCATTCAAATGGGAAGGTTGCTATTGGTTGGACCACCAGACAATCTGCTTTTTGTCATTATAGAGGCTTGTCTGTGTAATGTTGCTAACGTGTAATAAATAGTTTATAATATATTTTTGCTTGATTAAATTGAGGGAAGTAGATGAGCTCAAATGAATGAGGTGCAGAATGTTGCACGCTTTGGTGTATCTCTGGAAGACTTGTATCAGTCAAACAGTATGTAGCTCTTAGCCATCACTTTGATTCATATCACTTTCTTATTAAACCTGATTGCTGGTGTGTGTGAGGTCTTCCTGTATGGATATTGCATGTTGTTCAGGCTGCCCACATATTTAGCTTCTAATTTTAACCAATTATCCATTTTTCCTAACTACAGGAGTTCTTGGTAATAGTAGCAGTTACTACTAGTCGTTCAGCATGACCATTCTCCAGATATTGTTTTTGCTTATTGTGTCAATTACAATTTAGTGAAATTTACAAAATGTTTACATTCAGAGGCAAGGACAACTTTTGAAGCCATCTATTTGATGCATCTTACAGAGTCTGTTCTGTCGTTGAAGCATGAGATGCATGAATTGTGTCTTCACCACACAACATGGGCTTTATCTTCCTTCTCACACTGAGAAATGCAGTGTCACGGCTTCCACTGGGTGACATTGGTTAAGGGAAGCTGTCCTGACTTTTTTGTTTTTTTCCTCCTGCAGAGAAAACTATAATTGCTCGAAAACAATAACAAAAGCATACAAAATATAATGGCTCTCCAGAGAACATCACAAACACACACAAACTAGCTCTGCTGCTGGGCCTGAGTGGTTTAATTATGTAATATAATTATTGTAAACATCTGGGCTTCATTTCACTCTTGGCAAAGAAATGCCAAAGCTATTAATTGATGTTGAAATCACAGTGTTGTGTCCCTTTGGTGTTTCTGCTCTGTAAGGTATGAGTATTCTCTGATTGTCTTTGCAGCGCAGGATTTTGGTGACATTTTTGTTTCAATTGCACACCATTTAGTTTCAGCATCTTCTCTAACAATCAAAATCTCTTATTTAAAAGACACAAATGGAAAAGCCGTTTTATGTAAATCAACGGAGGAAAAAAAAGCGCAAATATCAAGGAAGGAAGTTTTTTCATCCACAAGCACAAGCCTTTGAACCTGGAAAGAATGAATTGAAATAGGTAGTTGAACGTAGCTGAAAAGATGGAACATGAGGGCATCAGATGAAAAACAAGTAGCTAACACTGGAATAAAGATGAGGTATGCAAATTATACGGCCGGAGAGCATACTAGGTAATAGTAACATTGAGCTGCTCCTGGAGACTTCCAAAACAGTTTTTTTATTTCGATGCTGCTTTGACTGAGAGGCCTGACTTAGGCAACGTTCAGACAGCAGGTCTTGATGCACAATTCGGATTTTTTTTGGAGAAACCCGATTTTTTTGTGTGCTCGTTCATATTACACATTATATGCGACTTCAGTTTTGAGTATGAACTGAATGCAACCCTGAAGTGACCCGCATGCGCAAAAGAGGTCCTGAGGTAATACATGACCACGCAGGCACGCGCTGTTTGTTTACGAAGTAAATATGGAGGCATCTCATCTTGGCATTTCAATGACTTAAAGGTCGGATAAATGCGACCTGGCTGTTCAGACAGCAGTTGCATTACAAAATATCAGATACATATCGGATTTAGGACCACATATGAAAGTGGCCTGGGTCGGATTTTAAAAAATCGGATTTGTGCTGTTCAAACTGTCTTTAACAGATCGGATACAGGTCACATATGGGCAAAAAAATCGGATTTCGGGCCACATTTGCCTGCTGTCTGAACGTAGCCTTAGATGCCAGTTAATTGTATTCATAGGGAACCTATTGAGATACCAAAAGTAATATAAAGAACAGCAGATGCAGAATTGTGTTTTTAGGTTTGTTAGAGAATGAAGAAAAAGAGCCAAAGAAAGGAGCGGGTCAAAAAGTAGGATTATGAAGCAACAGCGCCCCCTCTGGTTGGTGGTGAGGCACCTGTAGTCTGCCCTCCCCAGCTGAGTTCAATGGGCACTTTTATGGAGAGATACTGTAGCTATACAAGTTCAGTCAGTGGAGTACTGTATAAAACAGTGCAGCAACTTCAGACCTGTTTAACACTGAACATTGTGTTTATGTCTTCAAAATCTACATTTTGCATGTTTATCATTATGCTCTAATTTTCAAAGGAAATTAATGAACAGAATAAAAGGATTGTATCAAAAGGTGAAATATAATGAGGTCATGTCACAGACAAAAAGGGTTTTCCAATATTTAGACTCTTAAAAACAACACACTGGCAACAGAGAAAAGCTTGCGACATGCAAAATAAAGCTCAAATCTTTTCCGCTGCAGTGAGGAAGAGAGGCTGGACTTTGAAAATGTTACATTTCATTAATAGCATGGAGCATATTGTGGATTTTGAAAGCTTTTATTTTGAATGTTATATGTGACGTCAGTGAGAATCTGTGGTTAAAAAGGATGGGTTCCAGAAAGGGCAGATACACAATTAACCCTTAAAAGGATGGGGACCACTCCCAAAATCCCCCGTGATTTGACTGTCCTCATTGCTCAAGGGGATTGGACAAGAATTTGAGTTTTTTTAGAGACCCCTTTTCAAATATAAAAACCTCAAAGACAAGATTTCATGTGTACCATATAGAAAAGTTGATTGTGCAGAGAAAAATCTCTTTTTGTGACAGTCTCATCTGAGTGCCTTTGGGCACTCTTTAGAGTGAAAGGTTTACAAGCATGGTTTTGGAAGAAACCATCAGCAGAGTAAACTTTTTCTTACCAATTTGGCCAACCATGAGTGCCAGTGATGTCAGGAAGAATCAAAGCTGGAACATGGTTTTTATAGATTTCAGGGGTCCAGGTAAGAGTAAGTGCTTGAGAATAAAAAGCCAGCTAATCAGTTGAACACACCTTTCCAGGTCTTCCAAGATCTATCCAATCAAACAACTGCTTAGCTTCAGCATTTTTATGCAAATAGGCCATTGGGTGGTCATTCTGCTGGTAACTGCTATGAAGGCAGGAAAGGAGGTGTTGTGAATAAGGCCAACATCTTGGCCCAGGCTTATATAACAAAACCACACAAGTTTTTTTGCAAACATAAGGAAACAGGTAATTGGATCAGATTTGCCATACCAAAATACATAGTTTACATTATTTATTTACAGTCCTTCTACAACCCCAATTCTAAAATAGTTGGGACAAAGTGTAAATTGTGTATAAAATCAAAACGCAATGACTTTCAAATCACACCAGCCAGTATTTTATTCACAAAAGAACAGAGATAACATAGCAAATGTTGAAACTGAGAAATTTTACAATTTTATCCACAAAATGAGCTCATTTCAAATTTGATGGCTGCTATAGGTCTCAAAAAATTTGGGACAGGGGCCTGTTTACCATGGTGTAGCATCCCCTCTTCTTCTTAACACAGAGTGGAGGCGTCTGGGCATTGCGGAGACAAGTTTCTTCAGTTTAGTCATTGGAATTTGATCCCACTCTTGTTTAATACAGGCTTCCACCTGCTGGAGAGTTTTGGGTCTCCTTTGATGGACTTTTCGTTTAATTATGCGCCAAATATTCTCAATTGGTGAAAGATCAGGACTGCTGGCAGGCCAGTACAGCACATGGACTCTTCTATTTCGAAGCCATGCTGTTGTAATAGCTGCAGTATGTGTTTTGCATTGTCCTGCTGAAATACACAAGGCCTTCCCTGGAATAGATGTCGTTTGGAGGGAGCATATGTTGCTCTAAAACCTTTATATACCTTTCAGCATTCATGGTGCTTTTTAAAACATGCAAGTGTCCCACACCATATGCACTAATGCATCCCCATACCATCAGAGATGCGAGCTTTTGAACTGAATGCTGATAACAGGAGGGGAAGTCTTTCTCCTCTTTAGCCTGGAGGACATGACATCCATGATTTCCAACAAGAATGTCAAATTTGGACTCGTCTGACCACAGGACACTTTGCCACTTTGCTACAGTCCATTTTAAATGAGCCTTGGCCCACAGAACACGGCGGCGCTTCTGGATCATGCTCAACAATGGCTTTCTTTTTGCATGATAGAGATTTAGGAGGCATCTGTGGATGGCATGGCAGACCTTATTTACTGACAGTGGTTTCTTGAAGTATTCCTTGGCCCATTTAGTAATGTTAATAACAGAATTATGCCGGTGAGTGATGCAGTGGCATCTGAGGGCCCGAAGATCATGGGCATCCAGTAGAGGTCTTCGGCCTTGTCCCTTACGCACAGAGATTTTTCCAGTTTCTCTGAATCTTTTGATGATGTTATGCACTGTCGATGATGAGACCTTCAAAGCCTTTGCAATTTGACATTGAGGAACATTGTTTTTAAAGTATACCACAATTTTTATACGCAAGCCTTCACAGGTTGGCAAGCGTCTGGCCATCTTTACTTCTGATAGGCCTTTTTGACTGACATGGTGCCGGTGCCGGGCCGGTGTCTGAACTTGAACAAGTGCTGCGCTTTTCCACAGGAGCTCTGTTGGTGCTGGTGCCCGAAAGTTGAAACAGGCACCGACGGCTCCTGAAGTTGCTGGGCCCAGAGCCGGGCACCGCCATCATAAAGGGTATGGGCGGGGCTACATCATCAACAACAGACGTTTTGGCCGCCATTTTTTTTTAGACAGCCGAGTCAAAAAATAGGTTCCATTCATTTCAATGGAGCAACGCCCACTGGTGGCGTCAGATTTTTATTTTTCGCCACTGCTCAATTTCTTAAGCGTCAACACAATAAAAACGCATTTGTCTTTTAGATGATTTAACTATTTCGCCTTGTGATGGTTAGTGGCACACATTTAGCGGCAACATGACATGCAGTTGTCAAAACTGATATAACTCCTTTCTAACCAAGTCGCAGTTTTGAAAGGAAATCCGTTATTTTGCGGGCATTTACGTTTTCAAGCGATCTCCATTTAGACAGTACCTAACTCAAGGTACACGCATAAGAACTTAACACTGCAAAGTTATCTAGCCAGCTAATTCGCTGCTGGGTGAAGTGATGTAAATCATAATCTTAATTTACTAAACAGCTAAATTTAGGAGGGAAATTATGCCTATAGATAACGTATATTGCACAGTGCCCTGAATGTCGCACTTTGCCATCACTTAAAATACGCTTATCGATGGGTCTTTTCAAAATTGAACGTTGTCTAGTTGAATATTTTGAGAGTCACACCCATCGCTTGCTTCTCGGTCCTGTTGTCTTCCGTCAATATTGATGCTACTGACGCTTCCAGTCGGCTTTTAAAAACATTCGGCGTCAGCCGCGACGCTCCGCTTCGCGGCCAGTGGGCAGCCGCGATGTAAATAAAGATTGTATTATGTAACCAGAGACAGCTAACGCAATGCTGACATTATCCTATCGTTAACTGACATTCACCTATCGTTGACTGACTTCACACACGCACCCTTTGTCTGGAGCCTAATCTCTCATGTTCTGTATGCTGTTATGTTCATTACAGGACGCCAGCCTTCAAAGTGAAGTGTTATCAACTAAACCCTACTTCCCAGCATTTCTAATTGAACTCCAGAATTACTTTCAGTCAATACAATATTTTAACAATTCTAAAGCCAAAAGTGACTCTTTTTGTAAAAAAAAAAAAAAACTCGTGACTTTTTTCTTTTCCTCTCCCTGCCTATAAATCCTTGCAATGCCTGTGTAACTCACTGAACCCCTGTGCAAACGTTTATGTGTGTGTCTGTCTTTTTCTGTAAAATGCCATTTTCATTACTAAAGATTAAAAAAAAAAAACTTGTAAAGTACCAATTAAGAATACGAAAAGCAGTAACTTCTTTATGCCAGCCATTGTTATTTGCGTGATTAAGGTTGCTCGTGAACAATTTACATTGTAACTATAGTAACATGCAAAACATTCTAGCACTCATTTGGTGTTGCAAGCTGTGGAAACACAGGCTGGTGCGGAAAGGCATCGCACTTGGGCTCATTCAACACCGGCACCGGCACCGGCACGGCCTTGGTGGAAAAGAGATATGAGAGACTCAGCTTCTCTAAGACATCCCTTTTATAGCCAATCATGTTACACACCTGATGCCAGTTAACTTAATTACTTGCTAAATGTTCTTTCAGCTGATTCTCTTATATATTAATTGCTTTTTCAGCCCTTGTTTGCCTGTGTCCCAACTTTTTTGAGAACTGTTGCAGCCAGAAAATTTGAAATAAGCTCATTTTGTGGATAAAAATGTAAAATGTCTCAGTTTCAACATTTGAAATGTTATCTATGTTCTATTGTAAATAACATATTCGCTCATTTGATCTGAAAGTCATTGCATTTTGATTTTATTCACAATTTACACTTCGTCCCAACTATTTTGGAATTTGGGTTGTATATAGCTGGACATTCTCCCGGTCCTCCTCGGAGAGAGTGCTACTGTCAAGGATATAATCGCTCAGGTTTAATCCCACACACTCAACCACTACATTGCACATCCACAACTCCATGTAAACCAGCGATCACAAGTCACTGCATAAGCACTTCATACACTTTAATACCAGCCAGCATGGACTGTTGGCTGACATCACCGTTCTTGCATAGATTGGAAATATGTCCAGTTATTTCCATAATTAGACTGTAAGAGATTAATTTATTCAATCTGAAATGAAAACCTTGGAGGTAGGACTAAAACATTTACTGCAATCTATCCTCCCACGCACAAGAATATCACAAGCTAGCCAACTGCAAAACTCAAATTATTTTTCATGCGTCTTCTCATCTCTCAGCACAATAATTCACTCATTTGAATAAATTAAAAATACCTGAGAAAGTTGTTGTGGTTGAAACAGGCACTGGGACAAATTCTCTGTTGGAGTGCTACATCAGGGGTGTCAAACTTCAGGACAGGAGGTCCACAGTGCCTCTAGGCCAGTGGTCACCAACTCTGTTTTTGGAGAGCCACCATCCTGTAGGTTTTCATTGCCACCTTAGTCCACTAATCAGCAGCTGAACAGGATCTTTTGATATTGTGTCAGGTGTGCCAGCCAGGATAGGAGTGAAAACTCTCTAGATG
This sequence comes from Gymnothorax javanicus, assembly GCA_029692085.1. Lineage (NCBI taxonomy): Eukaryota > Metazoa > Chordata > Actinopteri > Anguilliformes > Muraenidae > Gymnothorax > Gymnothorax javanicus. Next base: position 13,079,204 of record CM056205.1, read on the forward strand.
GTAGATCCTCATTTTGGTTTGGATTCAATCTGCAGATAACAAATGCCTTGAGAACAAGGTCTGTGGTCTATTTATGCCAATCAGTGATGTAAATTAGTCACTTCTGGGGAAACCCACCATAAACCAGAAGACACAGTGGCCCTTCAGAAGTGGAGTTTGATGCCCTGGGCTTATATGTTTGTTCTCAGGCTCTGCACATGCTGATTGAACTGTCTTAAAAAGAATAGATCAACACTGCATTTAGTTGTGCCTGCAGAGGAGGTTGTCTGAATTGGTGGCTGAGTTTGTGCATGAGTTTGCTCATCACTCATCCCAGTCTATTATGTGCTGTCCTTTACATCACTGTACACTGTCAGGTGTAAATTCAGTGTCAGGCTGTTCAAGATATTATCTGCTGAGTCACCAAACAATATTTGGGCCTTATTTACCTCAAGTGACTCTAAAAAAGAACAACTCTAAGTCTCATGCTCCATGAAGTGCATTTGTGCGCTGGCAAATTTTTTTTTCTTGGGCTTTTTTTGGACTTAGGATAATGATATTCCAGCATCAGAGCAGTGGCATGCTTGCCTCATTTCCTATGTAGAGTTAAAATGGAGGCTGATGAACTGTTCTAGGCCCTGAATTACTTGGCCATTTTAACATCTCTGATAGAGTGTAATAGGGTCCAGACTCCCTGCAATCAGACAGAAATCAGACATGTTAATGAGGGCAGGTGGGGTGAAACTGCTCGGAGGACTGTGCATTTCTCCATGCTCACTGTGAACCTCCTGAACTGAAGCAAGCATGGGTGCTCACACACGCACTCAAACATGCACACACACATGCTTACATGCATGCAAGCATACATTTGCACAAACATATTCACACACACACACACACACACACACACACCCATGCCTGTATGCATGCAGACATACACACGTGCACACACAAGCACCTATGCCCGTATGCATGCAGACACACACACACACACACATGCCAGCATGTATGCTCCTATGCGAGCACACAAACATGCACACAAATGGATTTTTCACTCACACACTTGCACTCATGCACTCACTTATTCAGTCATTCACTCACACACTGATATGGTGCACATCCCCATTCTTGTGCCTGATTCAGCTTGATGATTTGCAAACTGCAGATGAGGATTTCACTGTATAAAATCTTCCCTGCTTCTCAACAGCTTTACTTTGTTTCCTTCTCTCCCTCTTCCTCTATCATCAGAAGTGATGCCCCTTCAGCACTGTAACAGGATGTAAGGTCTCTTCCATCCTCTACAATCTCTGTGGCCTGAGGTGCAGTATGTCCAATGTCATCCTGGATCTTCAGTTAAAATTGCACAATATCTGCCTTTCTTTCAGAAAAAAACAGATGTTTGGGCATCGTACGGACACCCCAGCCATGAGTTCCTGTTGAGTCAGTGCTTTGCTTCTGACTCTATAACACTGACGGCCTTCAGCACCCAGGACTGAAATTATGCCTCCCACAAACAGGCATCAGATCATGAGACCCTGCTGACTCACCTGAAGTGACTCACCTGAGCTTCACCTCAAAGTACTTCCAGATCTTTCTAGGCACTGAAAGGTACTTTCTGAGGGGAAAGTTCTACTCATGAAGCGCATCCTTGGGCTTTGGTGTTGCTATGGAAGCCATGCCAAAAACAACCAAAAGCACGGCTCTGTGCTGCAAACTTAAAGTCCTTATTTTTGCACTCTCTATATGTCTCCTCTAATTTTAATTTAACTCATTTTATGTACTTTTTTTACACATTAGAAAATTCTCCTACTGATAGATGTTCAGAACTGGCATCTATGAACTAGCACTTCACAAAGCACATCTGCTGTTTTCTGCATTCTGAATGATGTTGTGTAATCTATCAATAAAGCAAGGAATCTGTGTGTGTGTGTGTGTGTGTGTGTGTGTGTGTGTGTATATATATATATATATATATACACATATATATGAGTGTCCTTTGAATATCTTGATAACCGTTTGTTTGATCATCGTCACACTTGGCAGGTGTATTGCTCAGGACCCGTGGAAGAGCAGTGTCGAGTATGAAGCCGTTTGGCTGGAGCGATTCTTGTGAGATCTTGAGAAAACTGCAAGCTGTGAAACCAGAGGCAAAGCAATTGGCCCTATTCTGACCAGACACATTTTGAAGGGGCACTGTGCTAATAGGAAACAAAAAGATGAAGTATCAACCAGGGAAGTAGCGATGGGTCTGATTCTCACTGAGTAGCCTGGAGAAGAGGCTCCCTACAGAATCGTAGCTGTACAGCTGAACACAAACAGCAGCGATGGGCAGCGTGCATTTTGGGTAATGTGCTTTTTGGCGTCACCATCTCAAACCCAAGGGGTGCTCAGCAGCAAAGGGACAGGCTTAATGGTGAGACTGGCTCGTCAAATTGGACGGAGCAATAAGGGGGAGTTAATTCTATATAAATGTGACTCGGTATCATCCTCAAATGGCACAGAATTGTAAATTATTCAGAGGGTGCGCTCAGAGTACATCCGGAATTCAGACAAACAAATATTGGGTCTTTGCCAAGACTGAGGCTGATGTTTATCTTCAAAACAATGAAAACATAATGAAGAGAATATAGAGAACATACACATGAGGATGGTCTAAATAAATAACGGTATGAAACGCTGAGCTCTTCAAATGTCTGCATCTGTGCTGCCTTGGAATAGCTGCAGACAGTCTGGTCCCCGGAGTCTTTATAAAAGGCTTTTACCTGAAGAGATTCAGTCAATGATATATCATCTCAAAGAGTTTCCCCAAGACACTCTCTTAATTAAGAAACATGAGAGCTCGGAATTAAGCATCAAGAATGTGGAATACATCAATGGCTGTCAGATTTTTGTTGTGGAATAATCCGGAAAACGTGGCATGCAGAAGTGAGGACTGATCCACTCACAAACTCTGTCGGACAATGAAAAGGTGTTCTTTTTTTTTTTTTCTTTAAATCAAATCAGCCAAAAGTCATTATTTATTTCTCATTGAAAGCCACTGCTCAGATGTTGAGGACAGATAATTAGTTGCTGCTGGTTTCCTGTGTTTATTTATTTCATTATTTCCATCTTTGCTGCACAGAGATCATGGCCATGTGTGAATGTAAAAAGTGACACTTATTTGGCTGATGATGCCTTCTCCCAATTAAAACTGTTGCTTCCAATTTAACTGTATTCATCATGCATGGTTGCCATGGCTTGCTAATCTCTTCACCAGAACTAACAGAAAACAAAGAGCAACAAAAAATAGACCACAGTCTGTGTTAATAAGTGAAAAATACTGCATCACTCACCCCAGAGTCGCTCTGTGCTGCACCTGCTCTCACTTAGTTTTTGACCTCAGCGCTCCTCAGCCAGCGATTCAAACACGAGCCTGAGGGTCCTACAGTCCACAAATGCAGGCGTAGGTTCTCTTCACTGGAGAAAGGCAAACTGCACTGCTGATTCACACAAGATGATGGGTGAAAGCAAAAAAAGAGCCACCCAAGAACTTATTTTCACTTCAATTCTCAAAAGAAAAAGAAAAAAAAAAGATTGTTGGCCATGGCTATGTGGCTGCCGTTACATATCTGTCCACGATTGGAAATCTACAGGTAAAATACATCTTGGACTTAACAGCTCTTCTCTCTAAATTTTTTCACTTTGAGGGAGAAACCTTCATTCAATCTTTCATTCCCCTCTTTTGACAGAACAGTGTTTATATTTCTATCCTCAGCCCTCTCTTTGTTCTTTCTCTCTGTATTTGTAATAGATGTTTTCTGCTAGACAGTTTCTTTTATGCGATGATTGACTGATTAATAATTAGGTTAATTAGGTGGTCAATGTAGAATTGGTGCCATAAAGGCTCACAGCATGCAGTTGTCCTTCACAGTAAAAGCAACTTGATGCATGATTACTCAATATGTGTGTTGTATAGAAACAGATAATTTATTCTCACTGAGGTCTTGCAGACAAGGCAGGAAAATGCCTGTTAGAGATTACATCCTAAGAAAGTGAATCTGCTTGACTACAAGCCATAATTTGATTCCATCCTTGTCAATTCATATTTGTTTTGCATTGCATTTATATATAAAAGTTACTCTGCATTATGCTTTTTATACAACCTCAATTCCAAAAAAGTTGGGATGCTGTGTAAGTTGTAAATAAAAGCAGAATGTAGTGATTTGCAAATCTCATAAACCCACATTTTATTCACAATACAACATATAGACAACAAATCAGATGTTTAAATTGAGACATTTTACCATTCTATGAAAAATATTAGTTCATTTTGAATTTGATGGCAGCAATACGTCTCAAAAAAGTTGGGAGAGGGGAGAGCGTGTGCACACACAGACACACACACACACACACACACACACACACGCACGAACGCACGCACATACACACATACATGCACACTTATGCTCAGCGCATAAAATTGTAGCTGAAGGCATTTTTACCAAAGAGGAAGACAATGGTTTCATATGCTGTACAGACCTACTTTGAATCTAAATTAATCAGATCTGATAGAACAAATTGAAAACAAATTAAGATACTGCCTCATCTAGCCAATCAGACTCTTCCAGTCTTCATTCCACCAGCTGCGGTGCCATCCGTCATTTCAATTACAACAGAACTCACCAAGCGCACAACGAAGAAAAGATGCGCACAAGCACATACAAGCAAATAGTTTAACCCTGCGTCTCTGAATTTCAAATTTTGGTTATATTTTTTGTTGATGCTGCACTACACCCTGAGGAGCAATGACAAATTTTCCCTCTAAAACCACATTTAGCATTGCTCAAGGATTTCTCATTCAATCCATGTTGTACCATATTCCTTCAGTCGAGACTCCCACTCTGCACAGACTACATAAAGAAGATTGGAATGTGAGTTTAAACGGACAAAACAATTTAGAAAAAGACTGGCCGAATAAATTCCGGCTCAAGCCAGTAATTTTGTGGTTTGTTTGAGGAGAAAAAAACTGATTGAGGGATTTTAGTCTGGTAACAACACAGAGATAAATGTAAAGCAAGCACATTTCATTGAATATCTGCAAAACAATGTCATAATTCATGATAAGTTAATATTACAAGTTCAATTTGAAATGACATTTTTAATTAAATATTACAAGCTCTAATTGAAATGACATTTCCTACTTTTTTAAGGAATCAGTATTAATTATGAAGATTAAATCTACTCTAAACTTCATCATTTGTTCATATCGCAGTTTGACTGGTTCCTGTAGTAGATGCTGTAAAAGGTCAAACTCCAAATAAAGGGCCTGATTTTGAATATGTGTTATAGTGAATGTTCAGATTAAAAATGTAAAAGAGAAATACCCTTCAGATGAGTTAGGAATACAGAGAGACAGAAGTTTAACCCCATGATTTCCCTTTGCTTACAAATTATCCTGTTCCATGTGAAGTTAAAAATGATGACATAATATCACAGTACCAGAGAATCTGCAAACAGGAGATGGAACAAAAATATGTTTGCAATACTAATTTTGGCGAAACCGAGTAGTCCAGTCCAGTGTCAAGTAACCCATTTTAACCAACTGATGAACTTGCAAATGTAAATGAATAAATGAACCCCAGAGAACAAGAGTGGACTAACTCTCTTATTTTCATTTTTTCATTTTGGACCTCTCATGCACGAGCACTTAATACATTCTCAAAGTGCGGAACATATGCCCCACATATTGTATAGAACTGGAACTACTAAACTGAGTTAATCCATTATTGCACTAAACAGAGTGACCACTAAGGAATCATTTTGAGATTATAACTTTAAAAATACAAATACGGAGTTTGACCACTTTTGTTCTCAGGGGCTCAAATAGCAGGAGATATTGTTTGTTGTCGATACATTGAAAGCCACTATGCTGGAATGGTGACATAATTGGAAAAACAGGGTCATGGTTCCAGATGGTGTCACTCGCTGTGTGGTCAGGAAATGCACTTCATCTCAAAGGGACGATTCGGCTCATTTATCCCCCTTACGCAGCTCTGAGCTGGAAAGCAAGCACACGCCAAACAATGCTCAACTGCTGTTGTCAGCAATGTTCAATAACCATTATAGAATTTGTAATTAAACTGACATTAATTTCCAGAAGGATACTGACCAAGAAAAAAGTTGTGCAATATTTCCCACTTGACTTGAATCTACAAAAATTTCAAGTACCAAAAAAAAAATTGAGGACTAGATTGCAAGCATGCAAGTGTGCATAATTTTTGCTGACCCTACCATTATTGTGACAAAATGTGTACATCATGGAGATGTTCCCTTTTTGTCATTTGACGTGAAATGATGTGATCAGAGCAACAGAACAAAAGTTTATCACTGGTCTAAATTGACCAATTCATTTTGGAGATAAGGCTAGTAGAATTAAGTGCATCAAACATAAGTGGTTTCCTAATATCTCCTTCTAAAGTTTTTCAAGAGTTTGTCACGATTTCTCACCTCAAAGTGACCTAGGCCTATTCACTGACCCATCAGCCACTACTGTGTGATGGACTGACTGTGGGCATGTCAGTAGGTCTGGGTGAGTCAACTCCAAAAATGTTTAATAATTACCTTATTGGTATTAGTGTATTCGTTTTTGCAGAAGAAATCGTAGAGTGAATCCGGCAAAGGCATGTGGAGTAAAGAGATGCCAAGCAGTTGCAGGGGAACCTGAATTTCGAATGAAAATTAGCTGCTACAATAAGTTATTCTTTCAATTTGTAGCCTATTATTCTACCAGGCTTCAACATATTCATCACTACAGCAGTAAAACGAATAAAGCAAAATTAGAGGTTTTATCACAAAATGGATGTCAATGGCTTGGCTATTCATTAGTCAGATAACATAGAGTTCCCATTCGCATGTGAAAGTTCTAATGCTAAACCTGACAATGTTTTTCATTGTTTACCAGAAAGTTGACTGGCTTGCAATGTTTCCCCAATTGAAAATATTGAGTCAAAATTGTAAAATATATCTTCTTTTTTTTCTCCATGTTTACATGGAAACATTGCAAAAGCAGAAATACCATTTAAATTGAATATAGATCCCCTCTAAGATTGAAGGGTATGTCCATCATGATTCACATTCAAAACTAAAACTGACATTACTGTTCATGGCATAATCCCTTTAATTCAATTCAATTAAAGAGTGGTTTTCACGCAGCTATTCCAACTGTTGGGTTTGACTTTAGTGTTTTACTCCAGAAGTCATTTCAGAACCCATGATCTAATCTATTATACTGCTTCTTACTCCAAGAATAACCCACTCTTTGGCAACAGGTTCCTATTATAATGCAAGGCATTGCAATTCTCAGCATTTGATCATTGTTGCAAGCAATCCTCAATATCTTGAAAATAAATTTTAAGACAAGAATGGTTTCATAATGCTTTTGATCTAACAGCTTGATTATTTTCAATGCATCATAAATGACAAAATTCTAGGCTGACTTTCAAGCTGATTTTTTTCGAACATTTTCATTTTTAAGTCCGCAAGTGAATCCCGCTGGTATTCATTGAAATACTTGTGCATATTGATCCCTACTCTGACTGTACATTGGATCCTCATCAGAACCAGTCACTGAACTGAAAACAGCTCCTTCATAGAGCATCATGGTAATGTGACTTCAAGGGTGAGGGAGTCACGTGGGCTGTCATGGGGACATGACACTTCCTGGCAAGCAGCACTGCTTAACTGGATCAATGATAATCTGCATGTTAAAGGTCAGAAAAATGCTCACTCTGGTGAGTGTATAAATACATATTAAATCGATGTCATCAGTGACATCATGCTAAGAAGGCAAGAACACAATAGTGATATGGCTGACATTTGGATCATTTATTCCAACAGGGTCAAATGTCTCAGAAAGAAAAGAGAAACTGGTACCCCAGTGTGGGGTTAAAAGCAGAGTGACCCCTTTCAGTGGTTGGGAAGATGAACTTCCTCAGCATGGCTGCGAGGATAACAGTGGGTTTCCAACAAGCCAGAGCTCCCAGCTTGGTTATCTCTACACAATGTAGGTCAAACCAACTCCATATTGTGTAACTTTCAAACTATGCACATTTCCAATGCCTGCCTGAAGCAACCAAACTACTCCTTCTTTCAAAAATGCATTCCAGTTACTGCAGCCTGGCTGCAATATTCCCCTGACAGTGTTTCAGTCAACAGTTATCTAGATAATACAGCAAGGGTCATTCAGGCCAGGAACTATGAAATGAAAACTCATCAGTCAACAGCAGAGATATGGCTGAAGGTGCAAAGTCAAGTTCAAAATGGCCTCTTAATTGCTCTCTCCATCCCTGACTAACATGAGGTCTTGCTACTAGTCACAGACTCAGACCAACCTGAGGCAGAAATCTGAACTGAGAGAAATGGTCTGCAATTCAGTTAGTGCTGTAAAAGCTATGATTTGTCAAGTATGGTCAATGCACTGCAAGGGCAATTTGAAATTGCTCCTCTAAAATGCTGGAATTTGGAAAAAAATGGTATAGAGGCCAAACAGTTCCACATCCGCAGCCCTCTTTTAATCTAGTTTTGACACCATAAAAACAATTCACAGCTAAGATGGGAAGTTTCTTTGAGTGAACAGAATTTGGAAACGTTTGAAAACTTGGGAATAGTAAAGCCATTGCATGTAATTACATGTCACTGTACACTGAAGCAGACAATGTTTGACTTTTCACACAAGGTTTAACATTTATTAGTTTATCTCTTCTTGTGACCTTACTGTACCAGCCAATCAACACAGGCTGTAAGACCTGAAATGATGAATTAACAAATACTGAAAAATGAATGGAAAAATGATTAAAGAAAAGCCTGGCTGTTGCCGAGCACACACATCCAGTGAATCACTGAGGTGCAACAGTTTGTCAGTTGCTCTATGACGGGTCATTAACTAAATTGTTTTGCCCAAGATGGTTCCCCAATCACTGTGATGAGGGGAGAATGGATGGCCTGGACAGACCAGGTGAGCAGACGTGTAAAATCACTGCTCTGCGTCTCTGTATTTACCCCGTAAAATTTATCCAACTGCCAAAAGCAGAGCCAGTGTCACACGAGTCCAGACAGAATTCTTAGTTTGGACGTCCATCTGTAAACAGGATTACTGAGGCATCTGTCCAAACAAATGATAAAAAGCTTTAATTCTGAGCAGTGAGTTGAATCAAGTTTCAAGTCAATGCAGCCACTACCCCAACCCCCCCCCCCGGCGAAGCAACTTTTTAAAAATCTCCTTCCTCTGAGAAAGTCAGTGAGCACAACATGTTCTTACAGTGTTACCAGAAAGTTTTGTCAATTTTATAGCATTTGCCATAACACGGAAAAAAAACATTGCCAGAATCTTTTACGTTTGCTGGAAAAAAATAAAAAGAGATGCTTGCTGTAACGATTTAGGAAGTGAAAAGTGTTTATGTGGCTGTGAAGAGGTGTAATCGTGCAGCACCTGTGAGGTGGAATGGCCAACTCACTTAAACTATTTGTTTGTGACAGGTCAATCTAGACCAGGCCCTTGCAACATTCACCCCCTTAATAATACAAAACACTCTAGAAACACCAAAGGAAATGTTGCAATGAATGTGGCATTACAGGGAGGTTACCTTCCAGAATCTCTGCTGGCATCACATTGTTTGGCTCACAGGAGCTTCTTCCAGTGAGATTAGAATTTACTGAAAGGATTCAATGCAAATAAGGTTCAGACTAGAAGTGCAATCAAAGCCTGTCTGTGTAATTAACAGAATACAAGAATCACTCAACAGTGAGCAGTGAGACACACAGAGGTCTGTCACAGGCAGTGCGAGGCAGTTATGAATTTGAGTGAGGAAGCTCCAAGTGTGCAGTGTGCCTCTCTCAGGCCTTAGGACAGTGGTGTTTTAGATTATTCTGTATTTGCAGTTGTTGGGGAGTTTGTTTCAGGCGTTAGGACAGTGGTGATAGGGATTATACTGTATTTGCAGTTGTTGGGGAGTATCTTCGCCTGTCAGGCCAAAAAGCCCTCAGGGAGATGTTTCAAAACCCATTAGAGAGGAGAGAATGCTGCAGGCCAAAGAGAAACTTTTAGCTGATCGACATCCGCAAGGCTTTTCCGCACAATTTTCTCTTGTGTTCTTCTGTTTTTGTCCAGAGTTGTTCCGCACCGGGTATGATTGACAGGTATAAAAGCGTAAAGGGCTGCTTATTGCATCTCCACAGCCTCCTGAATACATTACATGGAGACAACATGGCGCCACAGTCTTTCCCATCCAACCTCTTTTGGCTATGCCGTGTGGGAAAACGCCTCTATCCAGAAATTCCTGTCAGGGCCCACCTATTTCACAGGATTTCTTCTTTTTTTTCTTTTATCAATTTACTTTTTCAATAAACATTTTATTGTTCTCTTCATTGGAGAAAATTCTACAGAGACCGGGAAGTGAAAAAAAAAAAAAAAAAAAAAACTTATTTCGTGGTCACGAGATGTAAGTCATTCCCACTATTTAGCTGTCTCATTCCCACGACTTGGCTATCTGGTTCCCATGATTTAGCTACGTTTTGGCCACTAAATATGGGTAGTTCCCTCAATTTGAGATAACAAAATCATGGGAACGAGTTTACTAAATTGAGAGAACAACGAATATCTTGTGATTACAAGTTAGCTATATCGTGGGAACTAATTACAGTTGTACATCTCTTGGCCACAACTTAGCCAAATCATGTTAATGAGTTAAACTGAGGGAACACACTGCATCTTTTGGCCACAATTTAACTAAATTGTGGGAATGACATATCTCGTGGCCATAATTTTTTTTTTTTTAATTGTTCTATGTCATTGCACTTCCCAGGATCCGTAAGATTCTGGTTTTTGTTCTTCAGTTAGCATAATTATTCAGTTAGCATGTTTTTCATGGATATAAAATCTCTTTACACTTTCAAACAAGTTCATGCTCAAAACCTCAAGGACATTACTGTGAATGGTATGACAGTGTCAAAAATTATTTGACTCATTAGCTGAAGTCATAACTTTTAGCCACTGGCTGTGATTGTATTTTGAATTGAATTATTTTGCATTGCTGGTTTATGCGGTATGGACATTCTATCTGCATTGTTGAACCCAACATCCCAGAGTTAGAAGTTCAATAATGCAGATTTGTGACCACAAACATGACAGAATGAAGTTTCACTTGGAACAGTTTCCACCGACAAATCCATTTTTCACTGCATGAACAGGATGTCAATTTACTGTTGTTCATGTACACTACAGGCCAAAAGTCTGGGGCCACCCTCAGATTTTTACAAAAGACAATGACCTCAAACATTCTCCAAAGCTTTGCCAGAAGTACATTCATGCAAAAGAGGAGCAGAATGTCTTAAGAAACATGATTTGGCCACCACAGTCTCCAAACCTTTCTCCTATTGAACTGGCATGGGATGAACTTGATAGGCAGGTCCAGTGCTCCAACCCTACCAAAGAAAAACTGTTGTTTGAACACTTGAAATCTGCATGGGAATCACTGCCAGCAGCATACTTCAAGAAACTGCTGAATCGCACGCCAAGAATTTGTGACGCAGTGATTAAGGCTAAGGGTGGCTATTTCGATGAATCTAAAGTCTGAGCAAAGTCTCACAAAAATGTTATTTTTTCAGCCTGAATCCTTGCTGGAAACGTGACTGTATGACGTATTGAAACTGCCTTGGCCCCTTAAATCACAATAAACTGAAATGAAATGCAGAACACGGCATTTTGATTTTATCTTTTTAAAAATCTGAGGGTGGCCCCAAACTTTTGGCCTGTAGTGTAAATTTAATGCGAGGTGCGATGGCTATTTTTATGAGAGCTCTCATTTGCCTTGATCAAAATGAGTAATGAAAATAGATTACAATAAGCACATGAAAACAAACTAAAATGGATATTAGCACACATCCATAACACATGGGTGCCGTTCTTATACAGTTCAGTCCTTTTCAGAGATTTGAGAAGACTCTGTAGTTCAACACCAAGGTGATTTAAAAGACACAGGACCTTGTTCAACTAGAACAGGAACGAAAACCAGGGGGAAGCTCTCAGAGATGGAATAAACTGTCTTTATTTCAGAACCAAATCTAGTGAAAACAGAAGGAGCAAACCTGAGACGTGAGAGGTATGGTGTGAGCAAAGATAAAACACACACCTCATGCAAAATCGATGGAGACTAAATCCTCCAGATCTCAGGAGAGATGGAGGTCAGATCGATAAAACATATACCTGAAAATATAACAAACAAGCGAGTACACAAGAACGACACGCTGCGCACTGCCAGCTCTTGGGAAGCACCCCGCTGGGCCCACAGAATGGAGTTTCAGTTTGAACAACGTGCAACTTTGAAAAGGCAGAGCTTGGAATTAGTTTAAAACGCTTGTGTACCTGAAAAGTGTTTCTATGAAAACCTGTAAAACTTACTGTGAAATTGAGTTAGTTTTATTTATTTATTTATTTTTATTTATACTTACCCCTATATATTGGCAAGGGCTTCCTCGAAAAATACATCCCACCTCTTTTGGCCTTACCAGTACAAATAAAGCAAAAAAAACACAAGCTGTCTGTGAACTCAAAGAGCGTATGAAACTCCTAAGGATAAAGAGTTGGCTTGCAAATACTTCACAGGAAAACTGAAAGCAATCTTGGGTCATTTTATACAATTGATAGCTATCCAATCGCTGAATTCCCCAGGAAGCAAGAGTTTCATCCTGTTATCTTCAGTTAAGACATGATAATGTAATGTCATTTTGTGATGCTGAGACATGCCCTATCTATGGGCTCGAAGATCTTACTGCATCAGCAGTTTTTAGTTTTATATTTATATTTTTTATTTTTGGTTTACCGATCAGTGATGTGAATCTCAGAGGTTATGTTCCGCATAAAACGGTGGAGTGTAAATGTTATCCACTCATTGCAAAGATGTAATATCTCATTATTCAGGTCAGTGACAGAAAACTCCTTCATGAATCCTCCTCCAGGCCATTCCTGGAACCTTCCCAACATGAAGTACTGCTGTGACGAGCTCTTGCCTCCACACTTACAGGCCTACTGAGCACTCACCTCCACACTTACTGGCCCACGGAGCACTCACCTCCACACTTAATGGCCAACTGAACACTCGACATCACGCACTTAATTGCATACTGAGCACTCGCCTCCGCATGTAATGGCCGACTGAGCACTCCTCTGTACTTCAGGTTTTGGCAGAGACCCAGTTAAGCATTTAGGGGCCCAGTAAGTTAAGTAAAGCAGGACATCTCAGACACATGTATAAGAGTTCAATTTGTAAAATGTATTCGTGAAGAAAATAATTTACTTTAGAAAGTTAATGGTTGGCAGGTTTTGGGATTCACCCTGGCTAACATGACAGAGCAGAGACCATGAAGGACAGGCCAAGAGAAAGTGGACTACTGCAGGAAAAATAATGAACAACAATCCCAAAATTTACTGAAGTGAATGCAAAAACTAGGGATAATTGAAGAAAGAAAACCCTTGACACTTTTTTTTTTAATCTTTCAACGTGACTAAGCAATAATTTAATTTTTTTTTCTGCTAAAGTTGGTGTTTCTAATTAAGTTTGTTTATGTTCAATGACAAAGTAGTGCCACACTTTTATCAATAAATGTTAGACCAGATGTTACCGTCAAAACATTTACTCAAAAATTCATCACCAACAAATCACATTCAATTACAGCAGGGGTGATATGAATAAATTTGCTGAAAGACAAAGATTCAGGAACAAAGATGGAGGATTTAATATCTGAAATCCCTCACCAGACAGCAGCTGAAAGGAGATTGTGAGCACACAGATACACACACCCACACACATCCACGCACACACACACACACACACATACACAAGAATGCGGACACCCAGACACTCAAGTAATAACAGAATTTGAGTTATTAATCTGTATGCTGTGGGAACCCACACAAAAGGTCATTAGAATAGATTTTCAAAAGTTCCATCTGAATATCTTGCGCAAAATAAGCAGCTGATTCCGAGGATGGAAGGAAGCCATAAAATACATTCTCCAACAGACTGGGGATCATTATGCCTCCAATCAAATGGCAGCACAATGAGCATAATGTTATTCAGAGGAGAAAGAGGCTCAGAGCTGACAAGATTATTCACAACCCCTTTCCTTCCCCCATTTCTCTGGTGAAGAGCCTCACTTGTACTCGCTCCAAGCTCTCAGATCCATTTTTATACTACGCCATCTTCTTCTGGTACAGGGAGCTCAGCGTCACACCAAATATTAATGCTTGAACCAGGTGTGTGAAAATCCTGACTTAAGACAACATGTTACACTTCCCTAACTGGGAGATTTTATTTTGATTTAGAAAAGAACAGTTAATAAACCATATTTTTACTTCAAACACATGGGCAAACTAATACCTATAACTTAATACATTATCAAATTTTATTGTTCTCACTGAGGCATTACACTTTTCAAAATTATTGGCAACCTTGGTTTACAACTTACTTTAAGCACAGACTCTAAATCTTTTCCAATAATTTGTCGAAAGGTCAAAGAACACATTTAGATGGATTTTTAAACATTCACGCTTTCAAGATCATTGATACCCTCAGGGTCAGTAGGGTTGTTGCCGTGGAGCTGGTATGATATGGCTGGCAGTTGTAGACTTTGGTTTGTTATTGTTTCCCTTACCATTTTCCCCAACCTATTGGACCATCCCTTGTGACCATCCATCTGATCCTGTTTCTGGTCAAAATGACTCCAGTCCACAGTTAAATCTTCTTTTTGTATTATTACAGTTTGTACAGTTCTAAGTGGCACATCAAACCATTTTGTATTTTTTAGAGCCCATTACCAAGGTCAGTTGCCACCTGTCACTTCTGAACAGGCAGCTGTTTGCCTTTTCTTTTGTAATAAATGAGCGAGGGATTCTCTGTGCATTTTACCTCATTTTTAAACCCAAGTGAAACAGGAAGTGTTGGCATAACACAATATGTTTGCGTTAGCCTGAGATTAAGTTAAATACATAAAAATATGACCAATTTTGCATTGTTTGATTGATTTACAATAATTGTGAGTGATAATAATAATGATAATTTCACTCCAGCAATATAGTCACATACAGTACCTGTTACCACTCAAGGTCTTCAGTAAAGACTGTTGGGGTTGGTTAGTAGAATCAGGTGAGTTACTGCATGGCTGGAATAAAGACCAGCACCCACACTGGCCCTTCCTAGATATGGTTCAGGACCCCTGGTTTACACTGATGGTTTGCATAAGAAGTCAGATCACATAGAATATGAAATGCTGAAATATGAGATGTAAATAAACATAAATAAAACAAAAATGCATGGTTTGCCCCATATTTTTTGAATATAAATTGCAACAGATTTGCATCATTTAACAAGGGTACCAAAACTTTTGGCCGGGTCTATTTTCCTAAAATTGATTGCCAGCACTTTTTAAGAGGTTAAACCTGCTGAAAGGAAAACAAATGACAGTGCAGTGTTTGAAAAACAGAAACAGATTCTGTGTGAGTCAGTGTTTGGCTCCTGACTGCCTCCTGACAGAAACCTCCAAAATTTGTCATCAACCAATTTTAGGAGCAGCAAACAATACAGCTGAAATTCATGCTTTCACAGTGGAATAAACCATAATAACATAAAAATGTCAGGATTAACAAAATTTCTGTACAGGAACATTAGCAAATAACATAATTCAGTCTGCAGAGCAAACATATTCAAAGATTTAATCTCTGTTTAAGGGCAACAAAGGGAATGTGGAGACAAAAAAACTAATTTAAAAAGCATGAATAAGAGCAAAGACAGATGAAGCTGGAAGCAGAGCAAAGGCTGTTTAGTGGGGAGACTGATATGCAGGGAGATCGGCTGTTAATTGCGTCTTCATCTCCAGACTTCCTACACAGAGCCAAAATGGATCTGGCCACGGTCTCCATGGACACGTCTTGTTAACCGAGGCCTAATAAGAATAATGTGATGAAGAGAGCGCTGGATTAATCAAGGAGCAGAAGCTGTTCAGTGGAGGATGGATCCCTGAGAAGTTCTGCTTCTCTGAGTGGCTAGATGAGGAGCAGCAGGGGAGAAACCCTATATATATATATATATATATATATATATATATACTTTTATATTAAACACTGTCACACAATATTATCCACTGCCTCACACGCCAGCTGTGTCAGTGTTTATAACACTGCCCTACACTGTTATTCACTGCCTCACACACAGGCTGTGTCAGTGTTTATAACACTGTCCTGCACTGTTACCTACTGCCTCACACACCAGCTGTGTCAGTGTTCATAACACTGTTCTGCTCTGTTATCCACTGCCTCACACACCAGCTGTGTCAGTGTTTATAACACTGTCCTGCACTGTTATCCACTGCCTCACACACCAGCTGTGTCAGTGTTCATAACACTGTTCTGCTCTGTTACCCACTGCCTCACACACCAGCTGTGTCAGTGTTTATAACACTGTCCTGCACTGTTATCCACTGCCTCACACACCAGCTGTGTCAGTGTTTATAACACTGTTCTGCACTGTTACCTACTGCCTCACACACTAGCTGTGTCAGTGTTTATAACACTGTCCTGCACTGTTACCCACTTCCTCACACACCAGCTGTGTCAGTGTTTATAACACTGTTACCCACTGCCTCACACACAGGCTGTGTCAGTGTTTATAACACTGTCCTGCACTGTTATCCACTGCCTCACACACCAGGTGTGTGTTTATAACACTGTCCTGCACTGTTATTGCCTCACACACAGGCTGTGTCCAGTGTTTTATAACACTGTCCTCCACTGTTATCCCTGCCTCACACACCAGCTGTGTCAGTGTTTATAACACTGTTCTGCACTGTTACCTACTACCCACACACTAGCTGTCACACACACTGTCCTGCACTGTTCAGTGTTTATAACCAGCTGTGTCAGTGTTTATAACACTGTTACCCACTGCCTCACACACAGGCTGTGTCAGTGTTTATAACACTGTCCTGCACTGTTATCCACTGCCTCACACACAGGCTGTGTCAGTGTTTATAACACTGTCCTGCACTGTTACCCACTGCCGCATGCACCAGCTTTGTCACTGTTTATAACACTGTCCTGCACTGTTATCCAAATAACAGTGTTATCTAAAATAATAACAAAAATTTTCAAATAAGAAAAGGTTTGAATGGAGAAATAAGATGTTTAAGTTAGATTGACATAGCCCAAGCATCTTCGAGTAAATGCAATTAATTCCCGAGGATATAAGGTCCCTGCTTAAGGTCCAGCCAGGACAGCACTCTTTTCTGGACTAAAAGGCACAAATTTCAACTCCAAAAATACAATGAGGAAGTATCAGCCAAAATTATCCATGAAAGTAAATTATAGCAGCCTGGAGCCATTGAATGTAGCACCATATGGAAGCTTGCATAATGTATGTGTGCAAATCTGTGTGGGACACTGTGTCTCTAATGGTTTTCACTGTATGAAAACGTCTGGTGTCGAGAATTAATTGCAATCAATGTAGCGCAAAGCCAGTCTATGTGTCAGTTCCCACAGCTCTGAGGGCACCTGTGCGAAAAAAGTAAACACAACACATCACAACATGAGCGGCGACAACAGGCCACTTATCCCACAGCCCTGAAGCGTGACGAATGAAAACCACCACAGAGAAACAAAGCTTTCCTAACAAAGTTAAAATGAAAAAAATGAAAAAAAAATTGATAATAATAAAAGAACAGCAGAAATTTATGGGCTAAATTGCATGAAAGGCTCAGGTTTCCCATGGATGATACTATTATTCTCGTACTCTTACAATTCACTGGTTCGCTAATCAGAGTCGTGCGACAAAACAAATGTTAACAAAGCTATGACTAAAGCACACCTTAAATCTGTGATCCTCTCCCAAACAACCCAGTGAGCATGTGCTGTACTTATATTTAAAAAACAACAAAACAAAGCTGATAATCAAACACAGCATTAGACAAAAAGCAATGATCTAGAGCTACAAGAACTACTAAGTTTCCATGTTTCAATGCTTGGAATTAAATTCTATATATTGGCATGCAAAGTGCTATGATGGTGATGTCCATCCAGAAGCACATACTTTGCACTGAATACCAATTTAATTACTAACCAGTGGTTGAAAATTTGAAGGCCATACCTAAGTGCCTGTTCACCTTCTGGAGGGAATAGCATAGGCTTCTGCAGGACAGGGTCTCAAACTCGTTTAATATTCCCATCACTGTATTCCTTTGACTCTCGTGAAAAATTCCTTCTCCATTTTGCCAGCCTGCATATCATAGATCTCCAGCTATCTCACGGTAAGGTTTAAAGGTAGCAAATTGGGAACATGTCAGAGCTGATCATTAGTGATTGATCATTTCATGGAAAATTACTCATTCCTTTGTATGTATTAATAAAAAAATGTTAAAGATGAAAAATAAGCTCATGTCTGCTTTCCTCTCATAATTTTCAGTGAGTTAACAATAACAGCGCGATATGTTCGTCTCCCCGCTGACACACTGTGCAGCGTACGGGCACCTATCAGGGCTCTGACGGTAGTAGGCAGCATAGGATCAAAGCTTCCTAATTAATCACAGTCTGCAGCCGTATACAGCAACATCAAGCAGGTTAAAGTATTAACCCCATTGCGCAAAAATAGACGCCGGCATCCGTAAATTCCGAAATTTAATTGCAGAATTTAATAATTCTGCAATTGAATTTTCATATGTCTTCCTTCACTGGAATAATTTTCTCCAGTCTCTGCAACACAAATACTGAGTTGTAAAGCCTTAAATAGACTCATGTACAACAAGCTAGAACTGACATTATTTGTACAAACATTTGTATGATACATAAAGGGATTTTAGTAATATAAGGAAGACTTATCGCTACTCTTTCCCTCAAAGACAGAGACTTAAATTGTCAGATGACCTATAAGCTCTCTGTTAAGCATTGGTGCCAATAAAAAAGTCACAGCAAATTCATACTTCTTTTACTGCATACGTTCTAAAAAGATGACTACCAGCCATATTAAATGGGCAGGGTTTCTTATTTATGGGTCCTTTAGACTGTCAGGTAGACAACAAGCAAATTCATTTTCCAATTTTTCTCACAAAGAGTGCCTTTAACTTTTGTAAGCAATACAGTTGCTTATCTTGTTCACACAGCTGAGGTCTATTTGCCAACAAGGTCATGGAAGTCAGAGAAGGTAATAAACAGGATTTATGTACGTTCAGACCAAACTCCTGATCAAGAGAAAAGCAGATGTGAAGTCAATATACAGTATCTCAATATGTCAGAAAGGAGCTTGAATCCTATAAGTTCTACAATCAAATATCCTGCCACATTTTAATGGGTGCATATGTCTATATTAGGTTTCTTTTTCTAACTGCATAACATGGATACAGAATGTGATGTGGCACCATGTACTCCATTGCAAGTTAGGAAGGAAGGCTCTCATTTATTTTGTGCAATTGCAAATATTGAGCAAAATATCTTGATGGATGTCATGGCGAAGCAAGTTGAGCATTTGATCCCGTAATGTTCTGGCTTGAATAATTGTCAAAACAGGAAATTGAATGGCAGATGATATTATGTCTTCAGCCGGAAAATACAAACACAGGCTGTTAATAAATTTTATGACAGTCCACTCCATGGAAACGGCAAAATATTTGGAAATCCGGATTTTCATATGAAATGGCCCTTTAATGTTCTGATGCTCCATGTTCTGCATGAGAAAGCAGTGCATGTACTGTCACAAATTTCCCACATCATGAAGCTGGTCCTCAGCTAGGTAGACACATTGTTGAATTAAACACCAACGGATAATAACAATTTTCAATCCTACCCTCCAATTTTAGGTAGTCCATAATTTCTAGAAAAATACAGCGTATTGTATATGCAGTAGTGTTTTGACAAAAAAACATGCAAAAATTTTGTGCGTGTGAGTGTGTATGTGTGTGTGTGTGTTTGTGTGTGTGAGTGCATGTGTGAGCATCTGAAAATGCATCAATAAATAAATAGTTTGGCGGGAGAGCCCCAGAGGATGACAACGAGAGTAAACAACACAGATTCTCGACAAGGGAGGCAGAGAGTCTGTGACCATTTGAGCATGACAGGCAGACGGCACAGAAAGTTTCTCTCGTGTTGGAGACGACAATGAAACATGGTGATCTCCACGGCAACAGATAAAAACCGACACTTAGCTCCCATTGGGGTCCCTGCCCTTACAGAGAGAAGGTTCAAGAATTTCCATTTAAATAATATTAGTCCCCTGAAGGAGAGGATAAGGCCCATTCTCTGTGCATGGATGCCACTGCTTAATGGAACCATGGCAAGAGTGATCCACACCACTTGTTACTCAGGTTTAAAGAGGGCTCTGCCCTAATTTGATAAACCAGCGTGAAACATCGTAAGTGGTCCTATCCCTCCCATGGGAACTACTCCAAATACAAAAAAAAAGTAAGACAAAAAAAAAAAAAAACAAGAATTGGCAAAAAGTTTGGTGAAGCAGGCCTGTTTGGAAAAATGTTCACTAATCGAGAAAGAGAGAGACAAGACATCAGCCTGATTTGAAATAAAAAGCATGGAGGTGGCAGAGTCCATATTAAATGTTCTGTACTTACAGGTCACCCTTAAGAACATGTTCATGTCAGGTACCGGAAGACTCACACTGGACCAGGTAGATAAGCTCTCACACATGTTATTGATCAATTTGATTGCAGTAGCACATTATCTCATTTATTATTTTAATTATTTTATGCGTCTTCAGATTAGCACAATGGAACTAAATGTATTACTGGATTCCCAAGGTTGAGTCACAGCACAATACTGATTAGTGACTGTCATGATAACCACCATATTCCTCATGCATCAGAGAATGGGATGAATTTCCACTTCTTAAACAAACAAAAACTGTCTAATCAATTGTGCTCAGTTTTATGTACAAGCAACTAGACTACAACACAGCTGCCCTAGACCTTCAACAGTTGCTGGTCAAAGTATACTGCAAAACAATTCAGTCAAGCTTTCTGAATCGCACATTCTCTTTGGTCAAACATATTGAAAAAGCACCTGTCCTTGATGAAAAATGCTTAATTTCAGAATTGACATCATATTCACAGTATTCGTGACATTACTTGGAAACTGTGCTGCAGTCAATTTGAAGCATCACATGTAATACTGGAGGCATTAGTACCAGCTTCCATTTAGAAAAGGAAGGGAATGTATGGCTGCCATAGAATGGGCTGAATGGTGGATGCAGCTTATTTATGGCCAACTTGTGACACGGTTATAAAAATAGCATGTTTCTCTATATGAAGGACAAGTGTATTTAGCAGAGTAAGTGGAAAATTCTGACAAAGAAAAGTGTTACATGAATATGCACATGAGTCTCAAGTGTGAGGCAAACACTGGATATACAGATCAAACACTGGCACATTTTTTTATTGATGCTACTTAGTCAAGTGCAGATGGAGATGGAGAGTAGTAGTTTTAGCAGTATTAGTAGTATTAGTAATAATAATAATAATAATAATAATAATAATAATGATAATAATAATAATAGTACTAATAGTAAATCAAGGTAGAACATGCCAGACAAAATACATTCAATATGACTCAACTCTTTGGCTCTTCTGAATAAACAAACAGCAAATATGTTTTGGGGGGAAATATTAAATATAAAATATTTAAGAGCATGTCCTAACCCTTAAAATAAATTTGATCCTTCTGGAAAAAAAAAAAAAAAAAAAACCTTTTTATTACATGAATTTCACATTTTATAATTTGGTTCCCCAAGAGTACTAAGTGCACATCCAGAATTAGTTGTGTGAAGGTTATACTTTCATCTGTAAAGTGTAAATTTATTTATTTCAAATTTGTTGTAAGAATAAACCCCTTGAGTTAAATAAATAACAAGGATAATCAAAAATCAGTTGGAAAGTAATGACATCTTATATGTAAATAGCATTTCTTGTATACATGTAATTTGCAAGCTCAGTGGTCAGAAATGGCAATAAAGTAAATTAATAATCAGGACTGAGAACTTCACTGAGGAAGCAGAGGACATGATGCACCAGGGAATGTTTCTGAGAAGCCTCATTATGCTCTGAGAGGAAACTAATAACTCTCACATTTATCAGCACAGAAAGGCTAAAAAATCACTTTTTTACATCTCTGCTTACGCTCATTAACTTCCTAAATTTCACTGCCAGCAGAATGTAGTGGGAGGAAGACACAGATTCACCGTCCAAATACAACCGAATAAATAAAACTTGCATTTATCATTTTAGATAGAAGATAGATGAAAGCCCTGCTTCCATGTAATATTCTGAATCTTCAATTTTACTGACCCACCCGGGGAATCAAGAATCTCTGAGTTTAAGTTGTCCTGTGCTTTTCCATAGCAAAACTCTAAAAGGAAAAATATGTGTGATGTTCACATTTAATTACACCACCAAATTTAGCACTGAAGCACATGCAGGGCATACACTCACACACAAACATGAACGTGCGCACACACACACACACACACACACACACACACACACACACACACACACACACACACAAACACAAACAGTTACAAAGTCAAAATATAGATGCCAAGAAACTGTGATGATCAAGGAGAGGTAGAGGGCCCTGCAGTGCAGTGATTCTCTCCATGGACCACATCAGCATACTGGGTACAAGAGTACATGGTCAGATACAGATCTAAATTTCTATTTAGGATCACAGGTCCACTCATTAAAGGACATGAGAAAGTCCTGCAGTGAGACTGTAAATGAGGGATGTCGCTATGGAGACAAGCTGTTTCAAATGATGAGCTGTCTTCTCATATGAACACATGGGAGTCTTAAAATCGGCAGCGTAACCCCTGATCCAAGGGTGTTACACCCCCACAGTGCCAAAGCACATCCTGTTCTCTCCTTTCTGACACTGATCTGCAAAGCTTAATTACTCCGCTCATTTACACAGATTTAGTGTTGCTCACTTCTTTTATCATTTGACAAGTTAAAAACAAGATTGCTGATTACTCAGTTCAGAGATATAAGGTTATTTACCAAAGTTAGACAAATTAACCATGGAAATTTGAAGGCCCTATTTTGTGTGTTCTCCAGGAACTGAATGTGGCATGATTTTCTCTGGAATAATGATGATTCTCTCCTCTGAAATTTTGTTAAAAGTAAGTTCCCTGCCTTACAATGAGCGTGAACATTAAAAATTGAAAATCTGCACTGATTACTGAACAGCACAGGTTGGCCTTAAACACGTGCGGCAAACATAATAGGATGTTTTAAATGCATACCTTAAGTTATGTTCTGATTTGCATTTTGTGAATATGATGTATTCATTTTTTTCATTCATTTTCTATACCCGCTTATTCCTCACTAGGGTCGCGGGGCAAGCTGGAGCCTATCCCAGCTGACTATGGGCAAAGGCAGGGACCCACCCTGGACAGCTTGCCAATCCATCGCAGGGCGCACACACCATTCACAGACCATTCACTCTCACACTCATACCTTTGGGCAATTTAGTGTCTCCAATTAACCTGATATGCATGTCTTTGAACTGTGGGAGGAAACCAGAGTACCCGGAGAAAACCCACGCAAACCCGGGGAGAACATGCAAACTCCACACAGAAAGGCCCCAGGCCGGATTCGAACCCACAACCTTCTTGCAGTGAGGCAGCAATGCTAACCACTGCGCAACCGTGCCGCCCGAATATGATGTAATTTACTTTAAAAATGAGGGCTGAATGATCCCATGAAAGAGTATACTTTGTTCAACCTCAGCAGCTCTTTGTTTGCATTCAGTAATCTCAGATGTTGCCATTCTAAAGAAAGTGTACAAAAAAGGGTCAGAGTTGTCATCAGACCACGGGTGAACCAAAAGTGGTTTTACATCTCCTACGATTTGACAGTTTGCAAGCATGCAAAGATGTCAGATGAAATATATCACCCATAGCAGACAAATCATGACCTGTGCCACAGTGCTCCAGGCAGGACAAGCCTCAATGCCCAACATTTAGCCCCACTTTTTAAAAAGTTGGTACATTATGGTCGATGCAAATACAATTTTAAACGAGTGAGTTGAAAAGTCCATTACCCTTTACTCCGTTTTAAACACTTTAACACATTTTCTGATGTGAATTCAATTCTTTATTTAAAATATACACTTATTGAAACAAAGTCCATCACTCTAAAAGTTGGCGCAGAGGTAATTTAGGACTAATAGACCTGTGATGCATTGCAAAAATTAAGTGATGTTAAAGAGGTGAGCTAATCATGTTATAGAACAGTATTCTAAAAAACCTCCAAAAGAGGCCTAGTCTCTCAAGAGTAAAAGACTGCTCAAGTCCCACCAATTTTCTAACTGACGCATAGGCTTAAAATCCATCATTTTGAATGCAATGTTGCCAAAAGACAAGGATTTTGGGCTTTTCACCCTCTTCATTGTGTACTATAGTTGTAAGATTTGTTGAATCTTGCGTAAAGGGCAAGGCCAAAGACCACTTTTGAATGCACATGATCTCCAGTCCCTCAGCCATCACTGCTTTGAGATCAGTCATGTGACTGTAATGGGTATCTCAACATGGGAATGCTTCTTTGTGCCTTTGTCAGGCAACACCATTCATCACTAAATCCACAAGTGCAAGACAACACTTTACTCTGCAAAGCCAAAGCCATGTATTAACACTGTATAAAATAGTGCTGACCTCTCTGGGTTGTGTCAAAGATAGGCTGTTGTGCTGTAGGATCATATTTTCTGGCTTGATGAGTCGAC
Source organism: Gymnothorax javanicus (assembly GCA_029692085.1). NCBI lineage: Eukaryota > Metazoa > Chordata > Actinopteri > Anguilliformes > Muraenidae > Gymnothorax > Gymnothorax javanicus. The sequence goes on from CM056205.1 coordinate 13,103,979, forward strand.
ATTTCAAGTGGTATTTTTGGCAAAAACAGCCGCTGTGTTTCCTGGACAAAAGGCGACAAAGAAAACTCAAGCTGTCATCAGCATCGGTTCTAATGCAAATGATTGTTACGGTATGGGGGTGTAGCAATGCGCATGGCAAGAATCACTCACACAATTGAGAGGGCACATTAATACAAAAAGTATTGTAATTGTAATTGCAAAACCTGCATTTAAGGACATGGAGAGAGTGCTAAAGACATGATAAATCCATTTTCCCACAAGACATAGAGTTTTGAAATGCTACGCATGGTCCACGCTTTTATTCAATAGTGAATGCTGGACACTTAGAAAAACCATGCAACAGCACCTGGAAGCCACTGTGATGTGTTTTTTTATGCCAGATACTGATGATATAGTGGACTGATCGCGTCAGTAATGAGCACATATTTGAAAGAATCAGCACATTGTGGGACTTATTGCAAACTGTAATAACACGCCAGATCCACTTTCTTGGACACATCCTTTGGAAGAATGCAACCAAGACAGTTGCTCAAACCACTCTGCATTTACCAGCAAGACAACACCAAACCACATTCTGAGTGGATTGCAAGTGCATGGCTGCATAAACAGAGAGAGCCCATGCTAGACTGCCCTGCCTGCAGTCTGGATTAGTCTTGGATTGAGAATGTATCATGTATTATGCAAAAAATAAGGCAATGAAGGCCCGTTAGAACTGTACAGCAGAAGACCTGTATAATAGGGGAATGGCGTTTGCTAGACTTGTTGAACTGGTGTCTTTAGTCCCCAAAAATGATATGCAAACTTTTCCAGAGTTGAGGTTGCATTATTTTGAATCAGTTTGGATTTTTGAATCAAATCTCTGTAAATTTTACTTATGTGATCAATGATTTATCCACACTAATAATCATATGCATATCATTAAAACAGACATTCAATTGATCCAAGATGCATGCAGGGAAATGGAGTCCCTTTTTGTGAAAGTAGTCAGAGATTTTCCCTGCAGCATTATTAGCTGATATACACTGTCATCAAAATAAAGAAACTTGTAATTACATAGCAATGTCAACGTAGCTGACAAGTTTAGTTCAAAAAGCAATACATCATATTTTTAGTCATCATACATGACATTTTTAAGTGATTGCTGCCCAGAAGTTCATCTTAAAGAAAACCTCATCTCAATCTTTTATGCATGATTTGTCCATAATTTCTTTAATTAAAAAGTTTGTTTTCTCATATCAATTTTTTGAGGGTGAGAAAGCACTAATTTAATTAAATTAACTGAAAATGAGCCAATAATTTAACACAGTAATAATTTAAATTTGGTGCACAGATAATTCTGCTGGAATGGTAAAGACTTGAAGAAATCATTGATCCACATATGAGATTGCTTGAAGGAGCAGCAAATGGACAAATAACAAATTCTTTCTATTATAGAACTGAAAGGTTTAAATAATTTGCAATGAATCTGTACTGAAGTTTAATTCCATAATATTGCAGAAAAAAGGGAACCCATTAAGTGTTATCAGTGCATCGGTAACACTTTATATTAAGGTCCTTGTAATAAGTGGTAATTAATAGTTAATAGGCCCCTTATTAATGCCTTATAAATGCTTATACATCATTTACAATGGACTTACTAACAATTCTCTTTCACAGATCCTGGTTCCAAAGTGGGAATTGTGTCTCATTATGATAAATTCATCTTTTATTATGCACTTAGTAACAATTAACAATGCTTTTTTGCAGCTACTGGAACTATAATGTTAACAGTGCTTATAAGTAGATTATTATCTATTAATTACCACTTATTACAAGGACCTTAATTTAAAGTGTTACCAGACTGTGCCATGTTACATCAAGGTTTCAGGTGTTCTTAATTAAGCCAGTCTTATTACAGTGATTCACATGCATTGTTTTTGTGGGCATGCACATCCATAGTGAGCAAATTAAAACACAAATGTAAAATTGCTACTATGCTAATACTCACTGCACATGCTGTAACCTTCTTTTTAATTATGATACGGTTGTTTAAAATTTGTATAAAGTCACCCGAGAGATAAGTAACCTGGCTGTACTGTGTGAATAATGAACTTTGCCCTGAGCTAATTCGCTTTCCAACATCTGAATATTTGGCTGTATCATGCCAAGAAAGTTTCACTCTCAGTTTCAAAAGACCCAACACATAAATAGTTGTTGAGGGGTCAAAATGTTCAAAACACATGATGGACTTTTGCTGCATCAGCCGTGGCTGGCCAAGTCAAGATAATTTGCTCATTCTGAGAGACAGCATAAATACCCATGACAGCAGCCACAAATGATGAGGTGCAACCTTTATGGAGTAAATTGTTTTTGCATATAAATCTAGTCTGAAATAAAATATGTGAAAAGCCAAATGTTATGAGCACATATTTGTGATGACATGCAGCAAATCAGTCAACCATTTTGTTTTGTAACCGAAAGACGGTCAGACTGATGATAAGAAAATAATTTTGCTCCAAAACAAACCTCACCACAAGCAGGTCTGATATATACGAGTTATGTACAGTAGCAGAGGGACTAAAAATAAAAAGTGTGATCTGGCTCTCACAGAAGCTGGCCCCTGCAGTGTATGCAGTATGAAACATGAAACACATCCTCCACCAAAACCGCTTCCCCCCACCCCACCAAATACACACAACCCTCAAGAACACAGAGCAATAAAGAAGCCTGTTTGTTTACATTTTGCAAGGTTCATCTTTAATCATACACTGGCAAAGGGAGTCAGTCTCATAACACGCTTTAGTCACTCGGAAGGTCTTGGCTTCTGAAGATTATTCCGGAAGAAACCATGGCAGGTCTCGGGGCCTCCACTGTTTGACACGAGTGGAGAACAAGAGGGGGTGGAGGAGGAGGGAGTGAATAAAGCCCCGCTGCCTTTGAAGTGAGCACACACTCCAGACTGAATCCATATTAAACAATTACGGTCTGCTTTCAAACATCTGTGCCAAATTCAAAAACCCTCCCTTGTTTCTTAAAGCCTAATGAGAGATCTGTTTTTGTGAGAGTAAAGTGCAGAGTGGTTGCACTTCCTATAATTGCTATTATTTATACAGCAGCTTTCATCCTGACCCGAGGATCCCTCAGCTCTTTGTAATGCTGCACATGCAGTTGAGCAGTCTCGGCTGGCAAGATAGTGCCATCAGCCCAAAAGATTCAGCTCAGGGACGATGCAGGTCTTCATTCTAAATGATAATTTTGTCTCCTCTGACTGTCCAGGTTAAGTAGAGGTCAATTATTATGAAAACCTCAGTGTGGGTCACTCTCCTGGGTCCTGCCCTCCTGGTAATATTAAATCAGAATGGTCTGTAGGGGTCACATAAGGTAAAGAGGGTCAGGACTTTAATAAAGCCTTTCTTACAATCTAATTTAGTAAATAACTAAATTGTAGGGCTTATCATAAATTTTGTTGTAAAATCACATTAAATTCAGACATACATTTTATCAGAGGCAAACTTTAAAAAGGAATAAATAACTCAGGGCAACAACATAATAGAAATCATTTATCATCGGACACTGAACAAAGGCATTGAGGAAGACAACATCTCCTGACACAAGCGTATCTGGTCATGCCCTGCAATTACCATGGCAACAGCGTGACCACTTTCAGTAAAGCTAATACCTGCTTAGAAGATGCAGAAATATGGTTAAAATGGGTGGTACAAGCTATGTCTTATCAGAATATGATCTCAGCTAATCCACTCACATGTTCTGCAGCCTTTATTTCATGAGTTTGAACATTTCAGAAGAAAACTTTTCAAATGGGCACTAACTCAAATGTCGATGTGTACACTAACGAAGCTCTCACATGCTCTCGGCTGGTTTTTGTGGGTACAACCGTTTATTTTGTAAGATCTGGGGTGATGATCATTTTTTCAGCCTATGCTCAAAAAAGAGTCCACCAGTATGTGTGCCATTTCACAGCAGTTCTTCTGTTTGGCAGGCTGTCTTACATTGCACTGCATGTAAAATAGCTTGTCAACCTTAGCCGATGCATTACTACAGATGCAGCAGGCAGCCAAAGCCTCAAAAACATGTGCGGCATCTTCAGCCGTTCTTTGTTCAGGTTTGACAATGTGAGCCACGTTGTAATAGAGGTACGTATTATCTCATGGAGCCTTTTTGGACTGAAAACATCACAGGAAAACAGCCTTGCAAGAAACTAGGAGCACATAAAGCAGTGCTTAAGTGGTGATTCAGTCCATGTGTTTGATCTGTGTCCATGGGTTTCTCTGTCTATTTCTAAATGTGGGCAGAGTATGGAATGGCTACATTCAGGAAATGCAGTATGATCCAAAGGAGCATCAATCAATCTTTTAATCTATCCAAAGGTGACAATAATACATAGATAAAGACCGCTGATTTTTTTCAACAGTTCAGGCAGATTTTTTTAAAGGGTGATATATGACTCCCTCGGACTTGCCTGATTTTTTTTAATTTTTATTTTTATTTATTTTTTTAAGGATGGCCTTTGTCTAAAAAAATAAATAAATTTCTAGGTTCCTAAGCCATTTTCTTTTTCTTTTTTTTTCTTGTGCCTCTTGAAGGGTCAGTTTCTTGAAGGCCAGAATTCGAATCCCTAAAAAATTAGCATTTGAAATTGAAATGCCCCAGTGACTGCCCAGCATCATTTTGATAGGTGTTGATCCACCATCAAAGGAGTTCTGAAATATTACGAAATTTCAGTGAGCAGTTGAGGGTGCCGTCAATGAAAGGTGCTGTATAATGCTACTTTTTGCTGAAGTGACTCTTACAGTAACACCACTTATGTAACAAAATATATGTAGCAATGAAGTTTCCATACAATGGCAATGGAAGGGTTGCACAATAGAGGAATCTGGGAAAATTCTGCTCGCTAGTCTTGACCAACTGTTGTCTTCAGAGCCCAAATACTTAATAACAGTGATTAAAAACATGATGATATTACACAGTGGTAAACAGAGAATTTTGTCAACTTTTTGGACTCTGTGGCAGTCATCACATTGTATATTTTCAATAACAAATTAAATTCATGTGTTAGAACATGAAATAATGTGCTGCACTGTTTCCAGTATTGTCAAGAGTGAGAGGACTTTTCAAAACTGTCCTTTTTGATTTTATTTGTATTTTCCATGATTTGGCAAGCATTTTTGGTATTGGGATTGTACGTCACCAACAAAACTTCACATCTTTATCTGTTCAGAGGTAACAGTTATTTCTCCAGATTCTGGGAACAGAGGATTCTCTCCAAAATCATCTGCTCTCAAGCAGCTCTGTAATCATCTGCCCCTCTAATGGGCCATTACTATAATCCACTGTGTGACTTTTCCTGCTGGTTGATTAACTCTGTGATCCATTTGCCATCCCTGAGCCCTGCCCGGGGGCAGCCCTCTTTGACCCGCCCTTTGTGGGGAGAGCAGACAGTGATAATCAGTCGGACAGCATGTGCTTATCAAAGCAGATCACCGAGCCCCTCTCTCATGGGAGACCCGTTTACCCACCACAGGGGCGAGCGAGAGTGGAGCCCCACAGGGCTCTGTCTGTGTGCATGCGCTTGTGTCTGGATGTGTGCGGACAAACGTGTGTTTGCTCTGTTGTTTGTTTTGTTGGATATGTTAATAAGATTGCCTCATATTTTTGTTCCCCTCTAAATAATACATTATCAGACCTACAGGTGCAGGACAGCTCATGTCTGTCTAAGCAGCACCTGTACACAGCAAACAAAGCACGTACCACTCACTGACACGACAAAGAATGAACACAAATGCAACTCTGATAACAGCTCAACAAACAACAAAACAAAGACCAGAGTTGCAGTCAAGAGCACGACAGACCAGGGGACTGAGCCAAGACCTTGCCAACAAGGTGGCTAACTGTGTTAAGGTACTGTCCTCATTCACAAATTAACCCAATGGACTGGTTTTGAACCTGACCCATGCTAGTGCTAATAGTGGCAAGCAGGGTAATGTGCTAATTACCTCTAGCATCTTCTAGGGAGGATTTGACCAGGATGGCAGCATTAAAGCATGTACCACTCAAGTTGGTCAATCCTGTAGCTATCAGTAACCTGCTGAATGTTTCCTACTTAGACTAGTGTTTGTATGCGGCCCGCTTGCAAACTGCAGTGTGGTAGGGAGTGCTGATTGGAATCATATGCTTAGAAGCTCAGTGACTTGGCCAGGATACCAAACAGATAAAGAATTGGGGAAGAAAAAAAGCACAACAGAACACAGAGAGAGGCACAACCCTGTAAATTCATGGCCCAACTCCAGAAAGCAGACAGATAGTAGGGAGCAGGAACATTATTCAGACATTACACTCAAAAGCAGTGATGACCTCCTGATTTACCCGGAGTTCCTCCTCCAGAGCTGCTCTCACTTTCAGTTCCACCCCGAGAACAGATTTCTGGGATTGAGTCCAAGATTCCTTACCATTTACAATGAGTGTGGGCAGAGTGGTAACGCCCAGCACATTTAATTTAAATATCAACTATCCACTGCAAACCCCCTCCTCCAAACCAAGTTTTATCTTAGATGCGAGACAGTAGATTTCACCTTTCAAGACTGAGGCATAATTTCACTCACGCAGTGTCAAAGTGTTAAACATTAGAGTTATGTTTAAATTATGGCAAAAAACAAACACAAATAAACCAAAATGCATATTCTGGAGTGGACCTGAATGTAAGAAATTTCAATGATACATTTCCTGAAACACCTGTCCTTTTAAAAGGCCCCCTGTTATGTCCTCAGGTGCACAGCCAATTAGCCACTGCAGGCCATTTCAAAATCTGTACTTTGTGACATCACAAGGAGTAACAACCCAGAATAATGAAGGAACTGATCAACTGATTGTCTAAAGTAGATCAGCCCTTCTTACCTCTGGGCGGTCCCTTCTCCAAAGGAATATGAAATTGCTGGTAATGGCTAATTTGGAGTGCTCATGGTGACAAATAATAATGGACTGTTATGAATTGCACCTGAATTAACCAAATAATATTTGACAGTTTCAGTGCTCCTGAAGAGACTTGAGACTATAGTGATGAACTCTCTGTAAGAGCAGCTATTTTTGATGAAAGAAAGAAAAAAAAAATTCACATTGTGAAGAGCAACAGCTTAAAGTTTTAGGAATGTTGTACTTTTTCCCAAAAGGTCAGACGTTGGCTCAGGGTTGGAATAAAGCATGATAAGAACAAACACAATACAACTTTTTTTTTAGAGCAGATGGGGGATGATGGGATGTATTGAATTGGTCCTTCCTGTGGTTATTCTCCCAGGTGCTGATAGGGTTTTGCAATCATCACAGTACAAATTATTTTCTGGAAGTAAATGAAAATGTACGAGATATAACAGAAAACTATGAGAGCCCGTCTCCTGGGTAATACCTCCAGATAAAGCACTATTGCACAGTTTCATTGAAACAGCCCACAGTCCGGAGCAAATTATGGCCGTACCAGAATGTGAAAAGAAAATAAAAATACCCAATGAAAGTGACACACTGTATATGGCATATTTGAAGGCATATATTGTATAACCCCATATAAAACAAATTCAAAGCAACAGATGCAAACATGAAGAAAGTGCCTCAGGTGGACTGGGCGGTCTAATGCCCCTCCTTTACATGCTTATTACCAGACCGCACTGTGAAAACACTTCAAGGGTCTGTTCTATGATGGCATTTCAGTCAAACAAATACAGGCCAGGCTACACTCTCACGAGGAGTTCCAAAATAACATTCCAATGCGAGGGACTTATAATAAGTGATAATATTATTAGAGCAAACACAATAAGCCTGTAATAATGGGAGCAGACGTGGCTTCCTGTTACCCCTCTGAAGCAGAGAGAAAGTACTGATTTCAGCAGGGGGCACTGGGTCAACACGGGGGCAACAACACTGCTAATTAGGAAAAGGCATGAGAATTTTAGGCTGGCCGGGATGTTTCTTGTTAAGCAAACTTTTCTGAGTGCTTTTGGGAAATCTCTGATCCTGAAAATAAGCTGCTTATCCACCACTAGCTAAATTGAGGGATTTTCAGCCTGAGCAAAAATATCAAAGGTTATGAAAATGCACTCTCGGCGACCTTTTTGGAGATGGTTCACAAGTTTAAGTGATGCGCCAGTTTCACAGATCTCTGTGACACATTGACATATAGAAATGAGAAGAGAAAAACTTTAAAGTTCAGCTGGCAGATTAAATGAACATACATCAATTCATATCATCCTGACACGCAGTTGGACTGAACCAAACCAGAGGCAGGGGGTGGGTGAGGGAGGATTCTGAGCGTGAAAGCTTATAGAACAGGATAAATGCTAAGAGAGAACAGAGAATAGCAGAACTTTAAAAAGCCTACACTGGCACACTGTACTCTTACCTGCTCATACTCCCCATGTATAAGGCCCTGCTGAAAGAAGTCTCTGGTCTGTCCAATCTGATGTGGAATATAAGGTATCATTTTCAGAAGTATAGAATGAATGATGATTTTCATGCACAGTGCCTCACTGGATCATGTAGTAAGTCAAACTCACAGACACCTCATCACGAGAGTCATTGCACCCTCCCTTTCAGAAATGACATTACCCAGAGAGGATAAATAAAAGTAGAGATGTCTTATCCAGAGCCCAGCTCAGCTCAGGGGAACAGAGTATCTCTGTAAATAAGGGCACGACTGCTTCACTTTATTGGAAATACCTGTCCTCATAAACCAAGGCAGAGCAACCAAAGATCAACCTCTAATGCTTGAAAATGGAAAATACTGGCCAATATGATTCCTAAAAGGAGCCTTTGCAACTTGAACAAACTTCACAGCACTGTGGGACAGGAGGGGAGGCTGGTAAAACTAATTTAAATGAAGAAAAGTTGTATGCAGTGCAATAAACAGACAACAAACTTTCTAAACAAACACATTATAAACCCCCTGAAACCCAATACAGTGCTACAATTGTGCCAGCAGGCATTCCAAAAAAGCCGACAGCTAAGATTCACTTTCTAAGAATTTTTTTGAAATGTCCTTTGAGTGTTTGAGAGGTTATAGCTGTCCTCCATTCGCTGTGAAACAGCAAGTTCAGAGATTCAAAATTTCCATACGCACATTAGGCAGAACAGTTCTCCTTTGTTTTAAAATGCACAACAAACCACTTTTTCTGTCGGAAGAGATAGGTTTTTAGGATGAGAATAAATAGAATGAAAACTGAACAGGAACATAGTCCGACCTCTCTTGGAGGAAGGAGGTTACTGGGCTGCACAAAACACCAGTGGTGGCAGAGACAGTGAGGTGTTGTGTTCTGCCATGTCTTGTTCATGTTTTGCCTCGCCCAGTCATGTGTGTTTGCTTTATTCTCAGTGTTCCCTGCCTGTTCTGCCAGCCTGACTCCACCTCTCCAAGTCCACATTCCATTTCATGTTTTGGTCATCTCCTAGTCTTGCTTCATCACCACATTCGGGAGTGGCTTTTGGTATTTCCTCACTTCCTTCACAGCTGTTCTAGATTCGGGCCTGCTCTAAGCTTGAGTGATTGATTGGTTTTTTATTAGTAATGCTTACTAACCCTTTTACTAACTATGCACGCGAAGGGGTTTATTAGATAGGCACTTACTAATTACCCCGAAATTAGTCAGAGCATTGATTGGCTTGAGTTCCTACATTCACTATTTTCTAGATGTCTGTGCTATTCTGTTTGAAGTTTCTCCACTTTTCTTTAATCTTGTATTGGTACTTCTACGCTGAACACACTCATTGCGATTAATGAGCTGGTCATTGTCTAACTGCTTGGTCTTTGTCAGAGTCCACGTTTCCATTGTGTTTCCCCATGTCTTGTTATCATGTGCTTTTCTCCTCATGTGTAGCCCAGATGTTCCTCGTTCCTGTTGCCCCGCCCCCTTGCCTATATCTGTGAGAGGCTGGAGGAAGGCTGCAGATGGAGCCTTGTGTCTTGCCTGCTCATGAGTTGTGTGTCTTCCATGAGCCTAGTCTTTCAGTGTTTTCTAAAGCATTTACTTACCTTAGTTCTTGTATCATACTATTGTTTGTTCTTGCCTAGTCTTGACCTCCTAGTTTTGTTATTTCCTTAGTTTTCTGGAAGTTTTTGTTTCTTAATTTTTTAGCTCTGTGCAGCGTACCTCAGTTTCCTTATCAGCCCATTGGGTGTAGTTTTTCGTTGGCCCTCCTGCCTTGTTTTTCCTGTTTCGTAATAAAATTCTTTGTTACTTTTCATCGCATGCTTGGCGTCTTCTATGCCAAATACTAACATGCGGTGCATTAAAATCTGGAGAATTTTATGATGTATTTTGAATATCAAAAATTCATGATAACAAAACATCCATCAATCCATTATCAAACTTGCTCATTCCTGGTCAGGGTCAACTGGGGTCTGGAGCAATTTAGAGTCTTCAGTGAGCCGGACATGTCTTTAGACTGTGGGAGCCTGCAAACTGCACACACAAAAGGGCTCGGCCATATTCAGCCCACTAACTTCTTATTGTGAGGCAACAGTTTCTACCTCCTTTACCACTGTGCTACCTGCCAAGAAGAATGAGTTTATCTCAATACTAATACAGTTAGACTGATCCTTGACAGGAGCATTCCTAATATTCTACTTAAGCAAATTTACAGCGACAAGGAGTATTTTCCATGCTGTGTTAAAGCAAACACTTGATTGCTAGGTTCAAAAGTGCAGCACAGTTTTAGTAAGGAATGATGAATTTTGAATATGAGTGAAATACATGCAGAAAAACAGAGGAAGCACTCAAAATTTTATCAAGTCTGACTGAACTGTTAGCAGAAAGACTGCTCCCAGCAAGGTCCCAGGATCCCACACCAACAAAATGGATGATGACAGCTCAGACAATGATCCACAGTACTACCACTGAGACCACAGCCTGCAGTGCTGATCGTGCATAAGAATGAGTCCATAGCCTGAAGAAGCAACAACAGCTCCCTCACTCTCCACAGGACAGTTAGATGAAGCAACAGCGGAGCATCTCAAGTAACAGCAACTAGACACTTCAGTAAGAGGGCTGAGGACATGAGTGCCAAACACAACCAAACAACTTTGTGCATGGACACAAACAATCAATAATCAACACCTTTGGATGTTAGATAAGCATTTTTCCCAGGAGCTGAGGACTAAGGGCTTAATATCTTTGTGAAGTTTGAACAAGTCCTGCTTTCACAGTCATAGTAAGATACTTATGGACAGGGGAGTACCATAACATATCTGTCTGCAGTTTTCGGCAGATAATGTGCATTCAGTTTCTACATTTTGAAGCATCTCTTTGATGTTTTCTAAGTGAGCCCTCTAGTTTTCTGATTATATCATTTCAATTAAGTTATCATCATTAAATTATCTTAACCTAGTGGTCTTTTGAAACGTATTTTTACATTACATTCATTACCTGTTTGCCTCTGAATTCTTACTCTAATTGAGGTTAGAGAAGCAGCAAGAATTAGCATTTTATCATTAAAGAGGATTCAGATGATTTATTACTTTGAACAAATGATGAACATCTGGGGGCTGGGGCTCATGTATTCTTCTGCAGTGAAATAACATGCTTTGTTTCTGTAAACATGCCATTAGAATAGACCTCAGGTTTGAAGTACTACATGCAAATTGAGTTCCTTTTTACAATTTTAGGGTTAAATGTAAATTAAAATTCATATTTGATTCTGAGATATTAGTTGGTACAAAATCACTGGTTTAAACATAAAATACTTGAAGGTACAGTATAAACCATTAGAAAATGTACCGCACTCAGAAACATTTGCTTATTTTACAATTTTACTTTTATTTTCACTAAAAAAGCTACGGCACATTAGAATTAAGATTAAATTACATTTTCGCGCATTAAAATAAATCCTTGATATTACATGCAACCACTGTCCATAATTAATTTTAAATGAATTCATGTATTAATTTTTTAAATGAGTATAATTTTCATTCTCTTTTTAATATCATGGTCATTATGCAAGTTTGTGTCATTGGCTGAACAATGACGTGAGCAAATGCTATCAATTCCAATGCAAATCCAATGATGGCTGCAGGTTTTTTTTCTCTTTTTTTTTTTCAGAATCAGGTTTTGTTTTGCCCAAAGTTCCCTCATAATCTTCACACCTCCTGGAGCTGGGTTTGGCAAAAATTAGAGATGGGATTGGTGGGGATGGATAATCATACGGATGGATAGATATGAGTTTGGACTGAAGATGTGTTTAAAGTGCAGATTCTCAGCTGCCATTTAATGGTATTTATTATTCAGTTGATGACATAAACATTGTGACCACGATGAAGGCACGCTAATGTCTGACAAAGATGTCACCAACACAACTATAATGGTTGTAAGACAACGTGCGATGCAAAATGTAAACCACTAGTTAGCTGTAAAACAAATGACAAGAAGGTCTTTTGGACATATATTAGTCTGATCTTTGCGTAACAACTCTTTTCTAGTACTTTGTCAAATAATGTTAGACAGTTCTTTGCAAGCTGCTATTTAGACATTTAGCTCTTGCAGTGTAGCCTCTGTATTTGTTTTTGTGACATCTTCCTCAGCCTGCAGCCACGGGCCCATTTAAGCCTGCCTAATGAGTGTTTCTGATCTGCATGGCAGTATGACTCAGAAAAAATTTGAGATATTTGAAATCAATTTGAGATACGCAGAGACAAAATTAAAGCAACGTACCAATGTTTTGCACATGCTCTCTCTACACCTACATGTGACTGCTCTGCAGTTTGCATAAACATGATCCATCCACCCATTTACTCTTTATTTCGGCTCTAGTCAGTCTTTTTCTCAGCAAAGGCCAAGCATATGCCAGCAGCCATACCACTATTCGATCTGCTCCAGTCGCGTGGCTGAAGCTAAGCAGGTGTGGGCTTGATCAGTACTTGGATGGGAGACCACCTAGGAAAACCAAGTTGCTGCTGAAAGAGGTGTTGGTGGCCAGTAGGTTGCGATCTTTCCTCTAATGGAATAAGCCCCAGTGCAGTGATGGGGACACTGCACTGAAGGAGACGCCGTCTTTCGGATGCGACGTTAAACTGAATTCCTGACTCACTGTAGTCATTAAAGATCCTATGACACTCTTCGATAAGAGTAGGGGGTTCTCCGGTGTCATGGCTAAAGTCCCAACCTGGCTCTTTCGACCTGCCATCTAATCATCCCCTGCTCTAATTGGCTGTGCAATCCCTCCTCCCCTTCCCCACCTCAACCCCCAGGGCTCCCTTGAAAAAGAGATTTCAATCTCAACGGGACTTTCCTGGTTAAATAAAATAAATAAATAAAATATAAGGGAATCAAAACTATTTTTTTTTTTTCAGAATGACACATTACACAATAGAGGTTTCATTAAAGTGGGCCCTGTAAACTGCTCAACAAATAATCGTACGTCAAAATCCATCCTGACAATGACACGAGCTGAGCATAGTTCTCTCACCACCCACCTGTGTTCTGTAACTGTTCAGCTGCTCTCCACTCTGCATTATCACGGGCTGAGCCTTTCTGTGAAAGGCTGCTAAATATAAGCAGGAAGGCGAACAGCTGGAGAATCACTTGTCTAAAATGTGGAAGAGCCATGTCTTTAGAGGTGAGCAGTTCTTGCATTGCGCACTCCCAAATTTTAAAATACCTGAAAATCAGGACAATAATGTTCAGCATTCATATTACTGAGGAACACCAGGGTTGGGACTCCTCCCTTAGCATGTGGTAGAGAGCTTTTGTGTTTGTCTGAATAACTAATTGCTACTATTATGGTGTCACTCAGAAGATTTTCTCCCTGGATAGCAATAGGATCATATTATTAATTTGGCTCTGGCAAAACGCTGAATCTTTTAAAGTTGGAAATTTTATCAAACTTTCAGCAAAACTTTGTCCCCATCCAGAGTTAAAAAGACAAGGGCTGTTCTGAATCACCAAACACACTTTCATGAGAATCAGATAAATTCACCAAGTGAACTCAAAAAAAAAAAAAAGTTATGACGCATTGCTGAGCATCTTAAATCTCGATGTGAGCTTCTTCAACGTATTGAGAGAGCTCAATGGTGAGATTGAGAGAATACTTCAAGCGAAAAGAAAAAAAGAAGGAAAAAAGATTTTGCATTTTGAAGGCGGAGATGACAGCTTTGCTCGGCATTGGGGTGACATTTAAATTCTGTTTCACTTTGCAACACTGATGTCTTGGGGACACGTCTTCATTTCTCAGAGTACCAGAAGGAACATCTCCAACTATGACCAAGCAGCTCTATGCATGACTTTTTACAGTTCCTAAAGTATCGCATCTTTTATAAGTGTGTCAGTGTTCTGAAGGGAAAGAACGCTGTTTTGTCAAGGGTGGGCTTCAGAGTGACAAAACATTTCAATGCTATAAAAATTAATGTCCGTCAAGTAGGATGTCAACCACACTTCATGTTTTATGGCCTGTGTGTAATCTCATTGCACAATGGTGTGATAACACTCAGAGCCAGTGGAGTTAAAATATTCATGAAATATGTTCTACAGAGTGAATTTAAAAAATCTGTACCATAAGGACATTATGTGTGACTACACTGATGTATGCTTATCTGCAATCCAATGCTTCAGCTCTAAGCTCAGAATCTGATCTGAATAATGTTTTGGATTAGATACTGCATGAGTTGTACTAGTGTACTGTGTCATCTGGGATCATTACCATGACTGACACAAAGCTTAACTGAATGTAACATGCAAACATCCATCCATGTCATTTTGATCTTTTGCAATAGTCCTCGAAATGTCCCTGCTCACATTAGACCGTAAAGGTGTGTTTGTGTTTGTGTGTGTGTGTATGTGTGTATATATTTATGAGAGTGTGTCAGTGTGTGTCGTTGGACCATAGACTATCTCTAATGGGGTTCCCCAGAGCTCAGAACTGGGTCCTTAACTCTTTCCCTCCTCATTAGATCACAGGGCTCAGTCATCACTCTTTGCATCCTGTAACAAAGCCATACAGATGGCACACAACTTTACCTCTCTCCCCTTCCCATCAATCCAGGTGAGGCTTCAGATTTTCAAATCAAGCTGCTCTTTTTCTCCCAAAAGGCCATTTTATCTTCATCTACAACACTACTGTGACGCTGCCCAGACAACCAGGAACAACAGAATCACACATGACAGACAGCCATTAGTCAGAGCCCACATTACAGCTATAACGTGATCCTGCAGGCTCATACTTTACAACTTCTGCTTTCAAAACCAGAGAAATGACCCTACTTCTAGGCTTGGATTTTTGCAGTTTCATCAGGTTTTCAAGTTTCCATCTCCTATGCTCATGTCATCCATGAACTGCATTCCCTCCAATGCCTTTGCTGAACCCAAAACTCTGGTGTCAGCTAATGGATCACCCTCATATCTTCAGGCCATCATTCAGCCATACACCCAAACCACTGCTTCACACTTTGCTGCCCCCAGGCACCTGAGGGGAGTTTGGGACATCCTGGTTATCACTCTTAAACTCCACTCTTTCCTTGTGCATTTGCGCAGATTTGTGTATGTGAGACAAAACACTCTGCAATCCATAAGTATTTACATATGCCACAATGCCTGCAGTTTGGTCTTGTATTTTAGCATTTTGGAAAACAGCAAATATACAGTAAATGTAGAGTTATAGCTGTAATTTGGGGGTATTTCCCCATCATGGGAGCCATGTAGGAATTGAATCCATCTTTCACAGAATCACTGTCCTGATATTAACTCATTTTGTAAAAAAAAAAAAAAAAAAAAAACACAGACCGTAAGGTGCAGGTGTTGAACAGACAACATTACCCAAAAGGAACATCCACGAAAGGCCAAGTGTTTTACATGCAATTGTGAGGATTACGCCAGGAACCAGAAGCGAGAACCAGTGAATGCAAAATGGAGGCTTTATTTTGAAGGGGGAAACCCCCAACAGAGCAGGCAACGGTACAATGTCCACAATCCAAAAATCAGAATTCCAGAATCGAAAACAGGGCACCAATAACAAAAAATCGTAGTCAGACAAAAGAGGTTCGATACACTGAGAATGTGGCAAAGTACAGGAATAGGCAAAAATCGAAAAACGAGGACGGACAGAAGGGTAATCCTATGAAAACAAGGCGAGAGAAGCGTTTGACAAGGACTGGCTGTGAAAAGAACTTAAATATACAAACGGGTAGTCCATGCTATGATTAGGATCAGGTGAACTGGATCAGACTAATTTGAACATGAGGAAGTTTCTAACATCATGAAATTGGCAAAAGCCAAAACGCGGACAAGGAACACGAGACAACCTATGACAAAAATACAGCCCGGTTAGGGAGTTCTAATGTGCACAGATAATGAGAGGCATTTGGAGCAGGTGCGGAGGATCCGCTGAATTGCAGCAAAGACTGAGAAGGCAAGAGGCGGAGACTAGAATAGGGCGATGATGGAGAGCTTGTTAATCAATTAGAATCCTATTTCCCACGTTAGAATCACAATGTTGTCCTGGATATCTTTACAAAATAAACTGTTAGTATGGGTTTAGCAAAGTAAGGTGAAGGAACAAACGAGACTAGAAGGAATGGTGGAAACGGAAACATTAAACACACGAGGACAGCTGTAGTAACAAAATACCAGAGAAGGGAGACAAAGTGCAAAGAAGGGCATGGTGTTGAACCGGACTATATAAGAAATATGGGTAATGGCAAAAATGGCAAGACATGGCAGAAACAAAACATGGCATGGAACAAACTAAACAGAACATGGCAATACAGAACAGACATGGCAAACTGACAGAATCATAACAGCAATAAGTGTTCAAGGCTCAACACTGTATGATAGAATGGTCCATCAGTTCAGAAAAAACAAACAAACATATATCTCAATGTGCTGTTGCTGCCATGTGTCAAAAACGTCCCGAAATGCTGCTATTTTCTCTGGACTTTGGGTTTTCTGAAATGGACAGATGAACAGTGTAAGCACGCTGTTGTCACAGAAGTCAATTTTTCAACTTGTGTAGGGATAATGATGGACATTGTATTCTCCAGGCCAATGGAGAAAAGAACCATCCCAGCTGTTACCAACGTAAGGCTCAAAAGCCAGCATCTGTCATAAAATAGAGGTGTGTAAGAGCCAATGACATGGTGATCTGCACCAGCACACAGAACCTGAAGTACATACATACACTTTGGTGCAACACATGGCATTTTCTAGATGACCTCTAATGAGGAACATCCCTTATTTTTCAACAAGACGACAGAAAGACACATTTTGCACATGTCACATCAGACTGGCTTCCTAATCAGAGAATGTGAGTACTAGATTGGGCATCTGCAGTCCTGACCTGCCTTCTGATCAAAATATGTGGTGCTTAAAGATGCAAAAAATACTACAATGAAGACCTCAGGCCTCTGAGCTGCTGAAGAATTACATCAAGGAGCATGGTGAAATAAAAAAATAAAAAAACCTTAAAAACTGGAAGAAATGTGGTCCTCTGTTCCCCAAACAAATATGTTAAGGGAAAGATGATGTAATACATTGGTAAGCAAACTCCATTCCCACCTTTTCTGCAACTTGCTGCAGGCATAAAATTAAGAAATTGAGTTCGTTCAAAAAATTCTTTGTTTTATTTATTTAACACAGGTCAAGGAGATGATTTAAAATTCATTTTTTATTTATATTATCCATATTATTCCACCTTTTTTGGAAATGGGGTTGTACTTAAGCACTGCACTGAACATATATGGACACAAACATATGATTTTTTTCTGCAGGCATGCATTTTCTGTGTGAGCACATGTGAGCGTACACGTGTAGATTTCTCTTTAGTGGCTAAAGAATCTGCCGGAAGGTGTAATACACCAGCGTGCACACAGGGGAAGAGAGCTCTGGAAGCGACAGAGGCTGGTTCAGCCACATGAGATGAAAGAGGAAGCAGCAGGCATTCATATCCACTCTATACAGCCCAAAGGCCCCAATACAGCACCAAACATACAGGGCAGTTCATTACCCGTTTTTACCCTGGATAAAAGGGAACTTTACAAAGCAAACCCATGTGCTTTGATGCTCATATGTAATAGATAAAAGCTGAAGTGTTCAGATGTGCGGTAAAAAACAGCCCCTCAAAGGTCTAAAATTTAAATTTTTCCTTCTCAAGCTGGCCAACAGGAGGCGCTTGAGCAACGAACAACGCAATCATTTTTAATATCCATTCCCGGCAGTCCCTTCCCAATTTGCATACCCGCAGTGCTTTAGCCAATTGTGTGCTGTTCTGAAAAAAGCGGCCGACCACTGTCGGTTGGTAAGACCGGGGATTGCACCCGCGCCGTGGTAGTCACTACTGCTCCACAAATGCGGTGCCTTAACCGAGTGAGCTAACCTGGCAGCTAGAGATCTGTCAGTTCTTAATACTTTCTTAATAATCACAGGCTTATACTGTATACTGGTCTTGATTATTCAGTAAATAAATTGAATAATTATTAATCAAGCGATCTTGAACAGAAACAGCTTTCAGGGTCAGAGGTTCACAGCAAGTCAGCGTTACTGCCAGGGGGATATTGGGGTTTAGGAAGTTAAACATTTGCAGCAGTGAG
Organism: Gymnothorax javanicus; assembly: GCA_029692085.1. Classification (NCBI taxonomy): domain Eukaryota; kingdom Metazoa; phylum Chordata; class Actinopteri; order Anguilliformes; family Muraenidae; genus Gymnothorax; species Gymnothorax javanicus. The sequence goes on from CM056205.1 coordinate 13,122,526, forward strand.
TAACAACTGTCTGTAAAAAAGAAGAATTGCCTTCTCATAACCCTGAACCCTATTCTTAACCAATAATCTTGATCGCCTTTTCCTAAAGTGTTGTTAAATGTTTGTATGATAACACACAAATAAGAGTGCATAAGTTTTTGTAAGATATCATACCATCATACGGTGGTACGTTGCAAAATGACTAGTCCGCTTGGGGGCTACGCGCACTACAGCATACAATCTTCAGGGATTGGGCACACCACAATTCCATGCAGACTTGCTCATTAACCGGATAAATTTGCTCAGATATAGCATAAAATTTGGTGAAATGGAAAAATATGCCTTTTCAGTCCCACCCTGTGGCAATGCTCAGAGCACGTGCGCAGTTTCAGAATGATTAGCCAACCTGATGTGGAGAAAAATGAATTCAAAGAGGAAGACAGACTGAGTTTTCTGCATTTTATAGTTGGGTGTAGAAATGACAGTCCATCAATACAGTTTCAGTTTTAGTGCGTATGTTAATATGACACATACATAGTAAATAAGTTGGTCTGGAGTTACTTTAAGAGTATCTCGGCGCTTCAAGCCACCCATTGGTGAGAAAGCTAAAATCAGCAGGTCATCTACTTCTACAAGTGTTAAATATCTTTCATTGCACCCAAAAGCTGCCCATGCAATACAATTAATAAATTTTGTGATTATAATGCAAACTCAAAAAAAAAAAAAAAACCATTTCAGGGTTGTTATGAAGAAACACGAGAGGTTCTGGTTCCGTGGGAAAGCTGTAGAAAATAACGCAGCTTCGTCTGCTAACATGCGGGAAGCTGACCTCTCTCTGAATAGAAATACAAAGAATGCTAACATATCAAGTGTAAATGCTAACACTTATGTGTACATTCCATGTTATAATAACACATTGTAGACCAGCGCTATTTTGTGACATCTGCAGTTATTTTGAACTTGTTATGATCTGGTTTTCTGTTTAGTTAACATTTTCTGTCAGTTTTATTTCTCTGTTAGGTTCATTTGTATTTTGCTATTTTCATGACCATTGCCAGTTCTTTGCACCATTGTCTTCCCTTGTTATGTATTGCATCATCTGTGTATTTGTGCCAGTGCACTCCCCTGTCTGCGAGCTGTCACATTTCGGGCGATTTCTGAAGTTCTCTAGTGTCTCACGAACTTCCTTCACTTCTCATTTAACTTCCTTCCAACTTCTGACTAATTAAGACTAACACCTACTAACACTCTGTTTTGTCCAGTTAATTTACTAATCCTTACTAATACACTGACCTTGTAAATAACTAACTTATTCATGTGCACCATTTAGGTAGATTTGTTATTTTTCAAAGTACTAACGTTACTAACTGAATCTCTTTACTTTCCCTGCTGATCTGTAACTCCGCCCTCTCTTTGCTATCCCAGTCCTTGCCTTAATTACTGCAAACTCCTTGCAGCGGTCTCTTAATCTAATCTGCTTCTCTTGCGTTTCTCACTTAACCACTTTGTAACTGGAGCTGTTATGTTTTGATTGACTTGTGAATCCAGTCTGTCTTTGTCTTCCCCAATCGGTGATTAGCTCTTGTGTCTTCCCTCTAAGTTAATGTCTAGCTCATCCCACACACCTTTTACCCCACCTAGATTGTTACCTACTCTGTGTATATATAGTCCCACTCTGCAGTCTGCTCCTCATCAGAATGTTGATCTATTTTGTTCAGAGCCGAGCACCCAGTATGCCTGTTTGTTATTAGTGATTCTGTGACACCCTTCTGTTTGACTTCCATTCCTGCCTACCCCTTTGGATTTGTCTGCCCATCTGATTTTCCTGGTTTTGATCAATGCTTGTTTTTTGACTTTGAATTTTTGCCTGCTGTCTGGATTTGTTGCCCTGTAATCTCCCGGTTCTTACCCAGCCTGAATAAAGACAACGATTCTGCTTTTTTCCCTGGCTTGCAACTGGTCCTTTTTGCCTGAGCAGCGCAGAACTAGCTGAAAAATTTATTTTGGTAAAATTATACACAATCAGACACCCCTCAGCAAGTTATATCGTGGTTATAATAATATAAGCTTGATGCGTTAACAGTTTATACTTCCTCATACGAGTGCATTTATTATCCCTCAGCAGATTTTCCGAAAAGGAATAAGACATGGCTCTGGTAGTGAATAAACAGGTCAAAACAAACAACTTTTTTCTTCATATTATAACTGCCAAATGAGTAGTTCAGAACACCATGTGTGCCCTGGAACTGCAGAGGGACTAATTCAATTTACTCACGCAGTCAGACTATTTTTAACATAATGTGACAAATGGAGAGCATCTACATAATCTCAAACATGATAGACAGTAAAGACAGGGCAGCTGCAGTCTACTGAATCAGATCAGTGATCGTTATCATCGCTAAACCCTGTGCAAGTAATGGCTTATGTGATATGCGTAGACTGAAACCATTTTCAGGTTTTCATTTCATTCCTTTAGTATCTGTTCATTTTTCAATCATAGACTGGTTCTGCTTTCAGAAGGAAAAACAAGACTAAGTTTGTTTGGGGTTGGGTTCATTAAATTATATTCATTCTGTGAATTTTTTTTTTTCCACAGAATAATTTACCACAATTTCCTGAACCAGTCTTCACATGAAACATTTGCTGTTGAATGTGATGAATATAAATAAATAAATAAATAAATAAATCTCACTTACAAATTCATAAATGCTTCTGAGGTCAAAGTCATCAAAACTCACGCAGAAAAAACAACAAATTCAGTTCAGCTCTAAACATAGTGTCATTATGTGTAAGAGTCACAAATATGCTAAACAGGGATTTTTTGTAACCAGGGGGTCAAGAAATAAAAGTCATTTGCAAATTTGAGCATCTATAAATGTGAGATAAAGCCTTCGTCTCTCATACTATATGCGTCAAAAGGCAGCTATGGTTGAGAAATACGTTAGGTTTGACAGACAGAATGGTACGTATTTTCAAAATGATAATTTTCGAAATCAGTGTTGATGCCTGCCGTGTAAAATCATAAATCTTATTATAAATGTTTGTTGCTTCAATATAAATCTTTCAGTGCTACCTGAGCTGTAAATCTTGCCATGATAGTCAACTGTCAATCTTGCATCATGAGTTTGACAGACGTCCTAACGTACGCGAGGGGTAATTTGAAAACAGTTTCTCTGGCAATCAGGCATTGTTCTGAATATTGTTTCCAGCTTTTTCTAATACCTACTCATCTGTACTTTGCACTGCATCATTGTTTTTCTTTTCCCACCTGTTTCTTTTGGTGCATTTAGGTGTCCCAGATGGACATATTTGAGATGTTACAAAATCAGGCTTTTAAGAGGGGTACTTTTTCAACTTCAAGTTGGTATAAAACAAAAATGAGTGAAGTGACCCAGCTGATACTATCCATGCTGTCTCTTTATTTAATAACCAACATTTATGCACAAGAATATATGCAGTTTCTTGACAAATGATGGAGTAAACACAATTCTAGCAGTGCTTGTACAAAATCCCTGTTTAGCATATTTTGACTCATAAACATTGTATTTTACCCTAATATTTGGCCAAATTAAATTAACATTCTGTGAATGACAATTTTACATTTTGCCTGTATGAGATTATAAGATTGCAAATGAAAGGTAGTTGGAACCATTTCAAAAAGCAGAAATATTCAGAGCCTCTCTTACAAAATGCTCCTTGCAACTATTCGTCTTTCGCTGAGAAAAATCAGAATGGATTGCATCTATTTCACTTCAAAATGAAAGCCAATGCAGCCGAGCACAAATTGGAGCCCCACTTCTAATTGACTAAACTGCAGGAGGGAATGAATCTACATTGATAATTGAAGTCACTGCAGGGACTCTCCACAAGCTTGTGTCTCAAAATCAAACTCTGTTCATCGGGTGACAGTGGTTTGCTTTTAATGGTAAAATCAAAACTGTTTACATCCATACAGCATCCCTTAATGAAACCCTGTCAAAGGCCCTGTATGCTGCTTCATTAAAACAGACCACTATGAACGCAATTAAGGAGCTGATTGCATTTGAATGTCCAATTAACGTCAAGCTAATCCCTCAATAACCTCTTTTTTTCTTTATCTGTAATTAGGATGCGCTGGTCTATTCTTCTTCCGTCAGCAGAGCGGAACATTTGTATTAAAAGACAATCTGCCAGACTGAACCCTTCCAGAAAGCCCCACAGGCTCTGCAGCGAACAGGAATCCATCACCTGTAGGCTCTCTGATGTGGTGAAGCTCATTGCTCATGTAATTGCGGGCGATTTGTTTTCCTCGCCCAGTGATGCTCATGTTCCCTGGCGGACGATGTGATGTGAAGAGCCTGTGTGTGGGGAGGTTACCGGGCTGGTATTTGTTGCTGTTCTGGATTAAAGTCAGTTGTAATGATGCAGGGTGGAGGCCGAAATGAAGAGCCTGTGTTATGGGCTGAAATGAAGAGTGTGTGTTACCGGGCGAAATGAAGAGTGTGTGTTATGGGGCTGAAATGAAGAGTGTGTGTTACCGGGTGAAATGAAGAGTGTGTGTTACCGGGCTGAAATGAAGAGTGTGTGTTACCGGGCTGAAATGAAGAGTGTGTGTTACCGGGCTGAAATGAAGAGTGTGTGTTACCGGGCTGAAATGAAGAGTGTGTGTTACCGGGCTGAAATGAAGAGTGTGTGTTACCGGACTGAAATGAAGAGTGTGTGTTACCGGGCTGAAATGAAGAGTGTGTGTTACCGGGCTGAAATGAAGAGTGTGTGTTACCGGACTGAAATGAAGAGTGTGTGTTACCGGACTGAAATGAAGAGTGTGTGTTACCGGGTGAAATGAAGAGTGTGTGTTACCGGGCTGAAATGAAGAGTGTGTGTTACCGGGCTGAAATGAAGAGTGTGTGTTGTGTTACGGACTGAAATGAAGAGTGTGTGTTACCGGGTGAAATGAAGAGTGTGTGTTACCGGGCTGAAATGAAGAGTGTGTGTTACCGGACTGAAATGAAGAGTGTGTGTTACCGGGTGAAATGAAGAGTGTGTGTTACGGGCTGAAATGAAGAGTGTGTGTTACCGGACTGAAATGAAGAGTGTGTGTTATGGGGCTGAAATGAAGAGTGTGTGTTACCGGGCTGAAATGAAGAGTGTGGCGACTGAAATGAAGAGTGTGTGTTACGGGTTAGAGTGTGGGCTGAAATGAAGAGAAATGTGTGTTACCGACTGAAATGAAGGCGAAATGAAGAGTGTGTGTGTGAAATATGGGGCTGAAATGAAGAGTGTGTGTTACGGACGGGCGAAATGAAGAGTGAAATGTGTTACCGGGCTGAAATGAAGAGAAATGTGTGTTACGGGCTGAAATGAAGAAAGTGTGTGTTACCGGGCTGAAATGAAGAGTGTGTGTTTCGGACTGAAAATGAAGAGTGTGTGTTACGGGCTGAAATTAAGAGTGTGTGTTGTGTGTTAAGAGTGTGTGGGTGAAATGAAGAGTGTGTGTTACGGGATCTCCCTGTGCTTCTCTGCTCCTCCTCCCCCCGCGGCCGCCTCAGCAGATCAGGCCAAATCAAACACCTGCTCCCCCACTCCCAGCTCCAAGCTGCATTGTTGCTGTTGGCAACAAAAAAAATCTCATTGTCCTCCCTCACCTCAGTAACCTTTTCATTATGGTCTGTCATTTACAGTGCCGCATCATGAAGGGGGTGAACAAATCATGTACCTCTCCCTGCGAGGATTCACCTTCCAAACAGCATAATTCAGGTGCGGAGAGGACAGGGTTACAGTGCTGCTACTTTATGGGAGGATTGTGAAATGTGAACAGGATTGAGAGTGAGAACGTTAAAGTGAAAACACTGCAAGAAAACGCATGATGACAGAGCGTTATAATTTAAACTCTTCATCCGGGGAATTCTGAGGTCATGTACACATGCTGACTCATTGCATCTCTGGTGCCTGGGTCCTCGATCAACAGGATCATCACATGATCCATTTACTTCATCAAGAATTTCACAATGAACAAATGTACAGCCAACCCCTGTAATGCAAGACTCAAAAGTCTATGTGAGCACGGGTGTCTGTGTTTTATCCTTACACATGTTGGCTTATATTTACAGTTATTAATGTGCCTTGAACCAGTTTACTGCCCATTGATTTTAAAAAATCAGTATAAAAACAGCAGTCTGGCACTAGGTGTAGGCAAATAGTCCAAATGTACAGCCAACCCCTGTTTGATTATCCACCCAGGGGTCCATTCATTCCATACATTTGATCTTCTTGCAAAGAAAAACCTCATTTTCCAGCTATGTTTTCAAAAGGCACGCACAATTTCATGCTTTATTTTCAAACCAGCCCAATCAATGTTACAACTGCCATACCTATTTAATCGCATATATCACTGAAAACAAGGAGTATAGAGACACATTAATTGACATTACAGCTGTTTATTTGAAGTAATAATTAAAAGAATCCAGCGGAAGTAGTTGCCCTGATACAGAGATACAATGCTGAAGCACAAGGCAGTTGGTCACTTGGCGATCAGGCGCAATTAAGGCGCAAAAAAAGAGTCTGTTGTCCCAAAGGAGCTAATAACGGGTGTGGAAACATTGTTTTGAAAGTGCGCTGGCTGCTAATGAAAACATGTCAAAAAACATGCAGCATTTACATCAGCACCCTGCTGAGTCCATTACAAACACAAGAAGCTGAGATCCAGGGAGAGAGCTCAGCTCCACCTCCCTATAACATCTGAATACCCTACCCATGCAGGCAGAGGAAGCGCCAATAATATTTACACCAAAAAATATGTAGCCCAATCATATTGTGAATTATTTCAGATTCAAGAGCCACGCTATAGCCTATTATCTCTGAGGTACCTGTATTTGTGTGCAGGACTAGGAAAAGGGGTCACTTGGGTCATTTTATGAAAATTGAGATTTTCCAACAAAATCAAAGAGTGATCCAAGTTTTTCGTTTTGAGAAAAAAATTTGGTGAATTTGTGCACAGCAAAGTGTTGTAAATTGACAGTACAGTAGTGCTAGGATATCACTATCACTGGGATATCACTGAGATACCCCGTTAATCTCAGAATGGAAAAAAATCCCAAGTGACCCCTTTTCCTAGTCCTGCACACATCTACAGTATATTAAAGCAATCTGTTTTTTCTTAAGCTGTGGTGATGATTTGGTAAAGTTTCAAACATTTTACGTTTGTTAAATAAAAGTAAATGAGACGAACAGTGTCTTTTTTTCTTTGCTTTTGTCAAATATGGTATTAGTTTACTTAAAAAAAGTTTCATTTGCAAAACTTTGATATTCCCTGAAAGTTTTCTCAAGAGCCATTTTCATCTGGATTAATCAGCCAAGTCATCAAAAGAATAATTTGTTAGACATTTATCCAAAAAAGGGAATTAACCTCATAACTTATAGCTTTTGTTTTGCTTTGTCTAAAAAAAGTTTACCTCCTTTTATATGTATTTTTTCCTTAGATGAACCCAGTGTGAAATGTTTCTAGCACCAATTTTGCTCCTAAATCATTAAACCATCAACAAATTGTAAGGCAGTTATAAACCCTGCATGTCAGCAGCTCTGGCACTTCTTCAATATGTGTAAAGTGCTCTCTCTATCAACACAGCAGAGGAAAGATGACAAAAAACAACAACAAGAGGCTCATTCTGATGAATGGCAGCCATTATGCATTTCACTTTCAGTGTCTGATACAACTGTGAGCAAACAGGGAGTCAAAAAAATTCTAAATTCCTCTTAGTGCACTGACAAGCCTCAGCCAGTTACAACATAAAAAGTCTTTTCAAACCCTCAGACTACAAAGCAACGTAAACTTTTGGAGCAGTAATTTAAGAAAGAGTTTAGTTTTCAGGTGACTGCAAACATAAATGAGCGTGACAACTGAATTAGACAGATTGTGCGTGCCTCATGTTAACAACCAAACCCAAACAAATTGATTGCTCAGACTTTCTCTCTGAAAGAAATTAAAACAGCTAATGACTTTGCTACACTGCATTTTCAGTGAAATATGTTGTTTACTTGCTTAATTTGCACTGCAGTACAGTCACTTCTGAAGTAGCAATAAATTTGTGTCCGCACACGCGTGCACGCCCACACACACACACGCACGCAGGCACACACACACACACACACACACACACACAGTGTATATTCACATTCTAACACCTGCTGACAGACAAAAACAGGCTCTTCATCACAGCATATTACACCCCCATCCTCATTAGTTATCCAAAACAGCCAACTGCCTCATTAAAGATAATGCTATCAGGGAGCTTTCCCTTTTTAATAAAAATAACATAAGATTTACTTTAGAACATTACACTCTGTCAGAATTGAATTCCTTCGTTGAATTCCTTAGCGGGAGGGAAAAAAATATGATATTAAATTTCTTTTCTCATCTCAGTGGGAAACATAGACATCTTCTCCCAGGAATGGCTGTTAATCTCCCCCACTACATTTAGAATAACAGCACTAGCAATGTTCTGCCTGAGAATTGACACTGAACAACAGAGAAGATGAAAACGAGCTCATGTTTGGAGCCGTAAGAATGACTTCTTCCCACTGCCATTATGTTGGACCTTTTAGAAACCATGATTAATACTTCATTATAATTGCAGTGAGGCAATGAGATGCCCAAGGCACATACACTGATATACGTAGATCCATGTCTGCATTGGTGGCAAATAACACATTTCGGTCAGATGCAATGCATAATAATAAGAATAATAATAATAATAATAATCATCATCATCATCATCATCATCATCATCATAATAATCATAATAATAATATTGCGTTGGTTATAATTATAATTATTTCTGTCTGAACCATCATAACCATCACTACCATGCTTAAAGATTATTTACCACCTTTCTGCAGACGTAGACGCCTGCGGACATAGAGCAGCTCTTTTTATAGATGCAGTTGCACTACTCTCTCACGAGATGGCACCCCCGGATCAGTTATTGAATATTCACAAGCCAGCAGAGCTGGAACACAGTCTAGAATATTGACGAGTTCACTCCTATCCCTGTTTTTCAGGAGTTGCATGAATTAAACTCCTCAGCTAAGCCTGATGTGCAAACTGCTCAATATCCTTGCCCATAGTATCTATCCAGCAGTTCAAAAAAATGATCTCTTGCGACAGAAAAAATCGTTGTCCTCTGTAGCAACCACTTCAGTTATAGTGACTCAATGGTATTCCAAGTAGTTAAAAATCAGTTTCCTGAGGCGAAAATTAGCCATGATATTGACACTATGTCATTCTACTATCAATTTCAGTCATCACATATTAAAAACGCGCAATTTTTCTATCGTGGATTAACGCATAGATATGTCGGTTGAAGAATTTAGCTGTCTTTTAGAGCCTCATACAAGCTCTCACGGAAATCCAATCACTTTAATGGTGATTCAATGGTATCTACGTGAAAGCCCAGCTGTAGTTCACGCCCACATGAAATTCTCCTGGTAATTACCAGTTGGTTGACATGATTTTTATCCAATTGTAGACAGTATAAGCTTTCCTCAGGAAGTGAAAGACATTGATTGGACCTTAAAAAACATATTAAAATACTTGCGTAATAGGGTTACGTTGTATTCAATACACTTTATGCAGCTCAGACTGACGTGGTTGCATGGGAACAAAAAACCTACAGAACTGAGCTTGGAGAGATGAGCTTATTTGCAGGATGGAAATGTGATTCTGAGATGGAAAATAGCAGTTATTCTGAATGGAACAGACAGGAGGGCTGACAGCATTGATACTTTTGAGGAGCAGCTCAATAATTCTATTGAAAAGTGAGTAAAGCTGTCTTTGTATGGTGTAGCTCTATCTTACTTTTAGCCTGCTAGCTAACTAGCCAGCTATTTCTTATTTTTGGTTTACCACCGTGATCACAGAGCTAGTTTGTTACAAAAGAGTGGTCGATACTGCAGTGTGCTGGCAATTTTCTTAACTAGGTGATCAGTTTTAGAATGTATACCACATTCAATGAAACAGAATGCCTTGCATTTTCGCTCTTTTAAAGTGCGAACAGCTATTACTGTGACCTGAGTTATACTTGTTCCATAGTGGGTGTGAACCTTGTTACAAGCTTGCGTTTCGCTGGGATGATTGGAATTGTAAACAGCAAGCTTTCTGCCTGTGTGAACATTCTGATCGTAAAATATGCAGTTCCTCTAATGAGTATGTGTGCTTGGTGACACGGCTTTGTAGATAAATGGACGAGACTCTGAACTTTATCGTGGAGAAAAGGCATGTTTTTGGTTTGGAGAGGTCAGTGGTGACCACTGACGTCCAGCTGCGCTTATATTGATAAACTCATGCCAAATTAAACCAGAAAATCATCCATTCATATTGAACTTCATGAGTACAAAATTGATTTGCGTTAAAAATATGATTATTTTACGAATTGAAAGTGCGCCATTTTCAAGGCTCTGGGAGTTTGGGGAGCCACCTGGATAGCTATCTTATTTGGCTTATAAAAAGTGGATAATTTAATATTTCATGTTCAGATGAGGAGTACTTGTGGTCTAGGAGTTTATTATCCCATAAATGAATTGTTTTAACCCCCAGCCATTTTTCAATCCTCAGAATTATTTATTTATTTTTTTTACAGTTTGAATGTTGAATTCTCATAAAAATTTTTTATGTTTGCAGCCCATTTTCTCCACCAAAATCATGAAAATAAACTGAAATACGATGCAATTCTAAATGCTGTAAGTGTCTTTTCTGAGTTGAGCCACATTTGTCCTCTTTATGAAGCTTAATTCGTGAATAATAAAGCGTCAAATTGGGTAACCCATAAATAGGCAAATTTGGCTTCTGTGCAAAGAGGTTACTCAGAATAAATAGTTTAAGGAAAGGCATAATAATATAACAAATCATAATGCCTCTTTTAGCTTTTTTTGAATTCACTGTTTTTATTTATAAAGACCAAGCTCATACGATGAAATACAACATATCAGTAATCACCCCTGCCCACCCCAACCCAACCTCAGACACCATTCACCTGACCCATGACTCAAGACATAAATGAAACAAAAACAAAAAAAAACAACAAATAAAACCTACAATATTCAAAGCGTGTTACTTAGCCTAAGTTACAATGACTCCATGTACAAATGAAAGCAGACCAGAAAAATAAATAAATAAATAAAACAAAAAAAACATGTGAGACATTTCATTGCACATGCCTTGCAAGCAAGTCTGTAACCACCCCTGCACTCCTTTCCCACATTTGTATTGTTGAAAACTTTGCACCATGGATCCTTGCAGTAGATAGCTCCATCATTATAACATCTTGAAAGTATAACAACCATTTCTTAATAGGAAGTTTATGTGGGGGTAGCCATCTATGTACAATTAGTTTCTTCACTGCTGTTAGGCCTGCAAGCCACACTTTTCGTTGTTTCTCAGTACATTCAATCTGTGAGTCATCATTAAGCAACAATACGCTTGGTTGTAAAGGAATGTCTAGTTCTAATAATCCAGACAAAATAAAAGTTACCTCCCTCCAGAAAGATTGAACTTCCTCACAGTCCCAAACCATATGTTTAAACGTGCCTGGAATACCTTTATTGCATAAAATACAATCCAAGCTAGTTGTTTGCTTGGCATGAAACCTATCAATGGGTGTCCAGTATGCCCTATGACAGAACTTGAATTGAATCAATTGGTGATTTGGGTTTTTTGACGCACTGAAGACATTATCCCATATCCCCTCCCAGTCTAAAGAGTCATCTGCTAAATCTCGCTCCCATTTAGTCTCTATATGAATGCTAGAGTAGTTTGCCTCTGAAAGCCATTGATATGAAAAGGTGACAAAACCTCTATAGGGAGAGATCAGTAGCTTTTTAACAACTGGGTGGATTTGCACATTTGATTCCCATGGTACTCCATAGGCACGTAATGCTGACCGCAACTGAAGATAGAGAAAAAATGAGGATTTGGGAATATCAAAAAGTTGACACAGTTCCTGAAAACTCATAAGTCTATTTACGCCATATATATCTCCGTGTATGAATACCACTAGAGGCCCATGACTGAGATTGAAAAGGCCTTTTTCCAGATGTCAGACCATGATTATTCCAGAGAGGAGTGTGAGTGTGTGCTTTCATGTCACATTTAGCCTGTTTTTCTACTATTCTAAAATTTTTCTTCATATAATTTATTATAGGACCAAATTCAACAATATATTTCTTTTTAGACACAGTGGAGAATAACAAATCTTGAAGCCTTAAGGGATGAATGAGGACTTCCTCAGTCTCTCTCCAAGAGGTTAATGATGAGGAATTTAACCACGTTTTCAAAGGCCTTAATTGAAAGTCTTGATGGTACAGTTTGAAATTCGTAAGTGAGAGTCCCCCATGAGATTTAGAGCGTTGTAAAGTGGAGAAACGTATTTTAGGGTGCTTCCCATCCCATATAAACTTTCGGAGAAGCCTATCTACCCTCTTCCAATAGTCAGTTGGAGGCGGCATAGGGAGCATCATGCTAATAAAATTAATTCGAGTCAGGATATTCATCTTTATTACAGAGATTCTAGTTCACTCCAGTTGGCCAAGTCCCGCTGTACATTTTTGAATATTTTTTCATAACTACACTTTATCATTTCAGGGAATGATGTCTTAACATTTATGCCTAAATAAGTTAAATCTGATTTTACAGGAATCACTGAGGGTATCGCAACCTTTCTGGTCTTACTATTAAGCGGCAATAATGCAGACTTGCTCCAATTAATTTTATAGCCAGATATAGTTTCAAATTTATCAAACACTGTCAGTAAACCGCTGAGTGAATTCTGTATATCTGACACATATAAGATAAGATGTCATCAGCAAACAAAGATATCACATGCCTTGATTCCTTGATTTTGATAGGCGTAATGATTTGATGTTGTCTGAAATACTGTGCTAATGGTTCAATGGATAGAAGAAATAAGGCAGGAGACAGAGGAGAACCCTGACGAGTTCCTCTAAAAACAGAAAATGAATCAGAGTGCATGCCATTTGTGCATACCACTGCAGAGGGATTCCTATACAAAACTTTAATCATGTCAATAAATTTCCGCCCCAGGCCAAATTTATCCATAACCACCCACAAATATTCCCATTCAATCCTATCGAATGCTTTTTCAGCATCTAGTGATAGAGCTGCAGAAGAAGTGTCTGCCTCATGAGATTGATGAATTATATGAAGCAAATGGCGTACATTGTCCGCAGCTAATCGTCCCTTCATAAACCCTGCCTGATCTAAATGTATTAACTTTCCCATATAGTTATCCAGTCTTGAAGCCAGTACTTTGGAGTATGACTTAAGGTCAGAATTAATTAAGGAAATTGGCCTATAATTAGCACATTTATTATGATCTTCATCTTTTTTTGGTAGTAAAGATATCAGTGCCGTATTCATATGGTCATGAAAGTAACCCTGGTCCACTGCCGCATGTATAGCTTCCAACAACATTGGACCAAGACTATCCCAAAACTGTAGCAAAAATTCTGGAGGAATGCCGTCAGGTCCAGGTGTTTTGCCTCTGGTCAGACTTTTCAGAGCCATATGGAGCTCTTCTAGAGAAATGGGTTTGCCTAATTCCTCAGATTCTGTTTGTTCGAAACAAGGAATGTCTAGCTCATCCAAAAACCGGCTGCATCCCTCAATTTCAAAAGTTCCAGAAGAAAAATACAGGTCCTGATAAAAAGATTTAAATAAGTTATTTACTTCTTTTGGATCAAAAACTAGCCCCTTATCAGGTGACCTAATAGAATTTGTAGAGGAGTATTTTTCAAACTGTTTCAATTTAAGTGCAAGGAGTTCGCTAGGTCCACTACTGTGAAAATAGCATTTCTGTCTAACTCTATGTATAATGAATTCTGCCTTTCTTCTCAATAAATCATTCAGCTCCAATTTAGTTGCCATTAGACTGTGTTCTACCGACTGACTGTAGTTATTTTTTGAGTTGCTGTTCAAGCGACTGGCATTGTTGCTCTAACATGCTTATTTTCTGAGTTCTGACTTTATTTAAGCAGGATGAGAAGGAGAGAGAAAAATTCCTTATGAAGCCTTTTGTTGCCATCCAGACTAATACAGGATCACCAACAGAGCCTTTATTTATGGCTAGGAAGTCAATTAGTCCTGCTTTAAATTCAGTGAGAAATGTTTCGTTTTGTAGAAGAGTTGTGTTAAATCTCCACCTTGGTGACTTTCTAATTTTCATCCCCACATCTATTCCCACTTGAACAGATATTGTCATCAGTAGAATGGAACAGGAGTCCACTGCAGTGTTAAGAGAATGTGACAGGAAAATATGGCCAATTCTGGAAAAAGTTTTGTGGCTTCGAGGAGAAGAACGTGTAGTCCCTGACATCTGGGTGGCGTGATCGCCAAGCATCAAAAAGATTTAAATTGGTCAAAAAAGCCTTAAGGTCATTAGATGCCTGTTGTTGTGCAACAGATGCCATATGTGAGGACCTATCTACTTTAACATCAAGCACATCATTTATGTCGCCTGCAACAACCAGCTCATACTCTGAAAAAGCTAATAGTTTAGCTGATAGCCAAGGAAAAAAGAGGCATTATACACTGAAGGTGCATATACAGACACAAAGGCTATTTTCTTCCCTTGAATTGATGAGCAGATCAAGGATAATCGACCTGGGCCTAAGTCGTTTTGGCACGTCAATGTTTCCTCAATGACTAAGTCTAAATTCCGTCTAATCATAACCATTGAACCCTTCGTTTTAGACACATCACTCGAGGAAGCAGCGACTTTGTAAGTTTTATCTTGCATATGAGAAACATCCTCTTTTTTTAGGTGGGACTCCGTAATGCAAGCAATGTCAACACTATGTCGTCGTATGAAGTCCAGACATTTCACACGCTTTGTTTTTGTATTTAAACCCTTAACATTCCAACACATTATTGATAAGTTAACCATTATCGTCTGATATCAATCTTGAGTCTGTTGCAAGTATGATAGTATTTGAGTCATTTGAAAAAACATGAAGGATCCCGTGTCTGAGGTGAATTCCCTCCCGTACCCTGAACCCTCCCCCACCCCCCTCGAACTGTTTAACACAGACGCGTGTAAACCACATAGCTATGCAGTCTAAATTCTTCAACTCATCTTCCCCATAAACAGAAACATTAATCAGATTGGGCCCTCTAACAAAACCACTATACATGTACTATTAAAGAGAAAAGTTATCAAACTTGTCAAAGTGAATCAAAATGCAAAGAGGCGGCAGGAAAAAAATACTCATTCAGGGCAATATGCCCTCAGCTAATTTGTTAACGTGAACAGCAATTAGCCCACTGTTAGGTAACATTGGTTTATAAACTATACTGCTAATATGTTGCTACCTGACATGGTTAACGTGTGACAGTACAACATCCATGCATGTTGATATGCTTACGAATCCTTGTAGAAATGTCCATGTAGAATCGATTCCCGTGAGAACAAAAGTAACAATGTCCAAGTCCAAGTATTTGAATCAGACGTTGTCGCTGCTTTGGTTTGTGGCAGCTGGGGTGCCTTTATCCATGCTAGCACTCGCCTCCATGTTTTCTTCCTCCAGCACAGCAAATGGTAGCATCCTTCGTGGCGATTCGGTGGTGAAGTTTGCACGGTCGTCCCTTAGTTGATTCCTGAACTTCTCTGCCTCTACGGTCTCGAATGAAAGCTGCTGGCCTTGATAGGAAACCCTTAGGGTAGCAGGGTAGATCAGGAAAGTAGATAATCCTTTCGCCCACAGATCTTTCCGCACAGCTTTGAATGCTCTCCTCTTCTCACTGGTGTGCGTGCTGTATCGGCAAAAAACAGCAATTCCCTGCCTTCATTCTTGATAGGAGTGTTGTTCTTCCTAGCAGCCCTAGCCCCTTGCAGGATGGCTCGTTGATCTAGATAATTTAGGACTTTGAATATAAGGGTTTGAGGACGGTTAGACTTCCTGGACATGGAGTGGTAGATTCGGTGTGCTCTTTAAATCTGTATTAACTCTGTTCCAAGTGAGGGGATCCATTTAGGGAGCATTTTCTGGAGGAATTTGATAGCATCTCCTCCCTCTCTGTTTGCTGCTAAGTTCACTAGCCTAATGTTGTTCCGTCTGCCACAATCGTCCAACAATCAGTTTTTCTTGTAGCTTGTCCACATCCGACTTTACAACAACAAAATCTCGTTTCAGCCCCCTTGTTTCTGATTGAATACGGTCCACTTTGTCACCAAGGCCTTTCATTGCTGCCATATGTTCCACCAAGTCTTTTTGCAGGGCATTGACTGAATCTTTGACACTACCCAGCGCGGCATTTAACACCCTCTGCACCATAGCCTCGAGTTTACCTTGCTGTTGCTCAAGTGCTTGCAGGATAACATCGTTAGCATCTGTAGCAGGTTTCAAACGTTTTCCATTGGGAGAAACAGTCGGAGATGAAAACTGATTCTTGTTGTTCGACATCGTTTATTCTACCGTCGATAAATTTTAAATTTATAATATAAAGAGCCCGTAAAAATAACAAAATTTGGGGATTTGTGAAGAGCTTAGAGCTTTCTGACCATCACACTCGCTGGTCCCACATGACCCCTCTTTTAGCTTTTTTTAAACCTTGATGCTTTGCTCCATCACCAGCACATATTTATAGTTTATTTTTGCATTATATGAACAAGCACAATCAAATCCAGCAATCAAAGCCTCTCAGATGTCTATCAATTACAGCAAAACAAAGCCTTTGTTTTTATTGCACCTCCTGGAGTTCACCTGGGTCACCCACACAAGTAATCAAAGGTGAGACGGAGAGAGAGGGGGTGTGGGTGGAGGGGCAGGGGGGTGTCGGTTGAGGGGGAGGGGGGTGGCTGGGTCTGACTGCACTCTTGAATCCACAATACGGTGACTAAAAAAAATCGCAGCACCCAGAGTGCTTTGAAAGTCAGTGAAAGAAAAGCTGACCTCTCACAGGAGAAAGCTCTGAATTTTAAACTGTATACACACAAATTGGGCCTTAACCATTAGTTCAGTCAGGCACGGGAGTCAGGCAGGTCACAAGCCTGTTTTTGTCTAATTGTTCTGAACTTTAGCTCTTCCCACCTAATTGGCAAGCTTTTATAACCATGGCAGAGTGCAGTCATTTCTCTGGCTCTGTGCCCTCTACATCGCTTCTACTTGGGTTATTAAGACATCTGGTAATCATTTCCCTCCGCCTCCCCAGCCTCCTCCTTTATAATTTCCTCTGTTTATCATGAGCAGCATTTGTTTATATCACGTTCCATAACTTAAACGTTAATTAGACCAGAGCTGCCAACATTGGGTTTCATGAATCAGAGAGATTTTTGTGAGCGAAGCGTAGCTCCCAAGTTTGAGGGATGCTGTCCCTCAATGCTGGTCCATTACCACTTTGTCTCATTTTGTTCAGTGGGTTGGGGGGGGGGGATGGGAGAGAGAGAGGTGTTTAAGACAATGCATTTGCTTTTGTTGAGCGGGGGGGGGGCTTGCAGTTGATTTTGTTGAGGATTGGTCTTAGGAGCTCATATATTCATTCCGTATCGTTCAGCAGGTTTTTTTCAATTTGCGCGAAATCCGGGACATATTCTGAACTAGTCGGGATGATAGAAGCATTTTCCAGGAGTCTCCCACAGAATCCGGGAGAGTTGGCAGGTATGAATTAGACTCAAGAGAATCTCAGACTCTGCTGGGGGGTTTATGATCTCAGGGACTGATCTGTGATCTGTGTCATGCTTGCTCAGATTGTTCTACAACACCACTTGAGCAGGGACACTGCCTAACTCAAATGCAAGTCGTCCTGCAATGAATGGTTAAATCTGATGCAACTGTCCTAACTGAATGTCTCTTATATTCCTGTCACCCCTTAACCCTTAAATGCCCAACTATAGTAAAAGTTGAAAGAAAAATCTATGTATTCTGTTAATATGTCCTGGGGAGGGGCTAATAACAACCCAGTAGCAATTTCTAATTTTTTGTGACCTTTGACCTCATTTTAGTTTTGCGACATATATGTCACAATGGGCATTTTGGGGACCTTAGATAAAACAGTTGACATATAGCTGAAGTATTAGGCATAGCTTATTTTTCATTAGCTTACCTGTTTGTCTACTTTATCCAGTGATGAATGGGTGCTGATCTATCGAGTGGATTCCACCATGGGGGCGGTCATATTGGAAAGATTAGCTGGTGCAGCCAGTGTAGTGTCAGTGCCACTTTTATGCATCAGATGGCAGCACTGATGGTCTAAATATGTCACTATGGGCATTAGGTTGCAAAATTTATGTGGGGTCAGTGGTTTTGACAACCCCCAAAATCGTGTGACAAATTTGTCACAGGGGGCATTTAAGGGTTAATTACACCATACACGTGTTTGGTCCGTCTCTGCTCCACCACGTCACTGGAGCTAGTAGATCTCATTTTGGCCAATATGTGTGATTACACTGGCTCCACTCTGTTGCATTTGTCCCCTGTCGCAGCTCCAGCAAACTGGAGCCCCCGCCGCAGATACCCCAGGCTTCTATTTTTTTCTGGATGCTGGCGCACAACGCAACAATTCAGCACAGAGCAGATCAATCAGGACCCAAACACAACATTAAAACATCCAGTTAATCTTCAAAACAAAACACTCCGTGTTGACACCAGATTGTATTGTCAGCTCGGACAGCAACAGAAATAAGGAAATTTGTAAACTTTATTGACAGAGCACTCCAAACAAATGACAAACCCAACACAAACAGCAAATTAAGAGCATTAATTTACAAATAGGCTACTTATCCATGGTAGAGGCACAAAAATCTCAAAAAAGAGACAAATCTCGGCAAATCAACCGCTCTTCAACTCCTTCAGTCGAGAACAAATCCTTTTGTTTGTAGTTGCATTTAATGCCACAAATACTGTATTATCTCATGTGATTGGTGAGATCATGCAGCAATTACAGAATCATGTGCAGTCTCACTTCTCTAGCTATCTAGACCTGCTGCACTGTAAAAACACAGCTGGTGGGTACTGATGGGTGACAAAGCAGGGAGCAAACATGCAGCGGAGCTGAGATGGACTGAACACGCATATGGTGTAATCCCGGGGTCAGGACGGCATATATCAGCCAAGCCACATTCAACCCAATTAGACCCAAGCAGGAAAGTGCATCAGACAGTATTTTCTGTTATGATCCCTTGGCCTCTGGAAACTCAGCAAACCAAATGGTATCAAGAATATTGAAATGCATTTTGTTGCAGGCTTTTTGTATGGATGCAGATGTAACAGACTTAGAGTAGTTGATGTTATTTCTGCCACTTGCTTTTGGTTTTATTTCCTCGATCAGAAGCTTACACTCCGCCACAAAGCTGTTACCTGTATTCATACGCAATGTGGTTCACTGTAGTGGCATAAAAAATTTGCTGGTTTCCTTTGCTGGTATACTGAAGGCATCGTGGTTAACATAACTTCCAGTCAACAGCTTGATTACAATCGTGCCGGTAGTATAAATTAACAAAGGCCATTACTGGACAGGCTTTCGCCATTTTTGATCACGACTGAACTGGAGAAAAAGCTCACAGGTAGGACTTCAGCTCCAGCTTACGTTTGGGAGACCTAACAGTTAGTTAGCTTAGCTCCTTTCAGTTTCTGCTGCAGCAGGGATTAAACATTTCCCCAGGACCCATAACTGAGACCACCTGGGTTGAACCAACATTCTGCTGCAGCTGGAAAAAAGTGCTTTGAAGACAATTGAAAAAAAAAAAAATCATGTGCAAGAGCTGTTTAGTTGCTTGTTAAATGGTGTCGAAGAGACAGGAAATGGACTTTAACTGGTGGAAGTTTAGCTTGCTTGTTGGAGTTAACCACAACAGTCATTGATGCACTCTCTCTACAACACCAACAGAGTAGTAAATGGGCTGCATTTAAATAGGGTTTTTCTGGTCTCCAAATGAAAGTGCTTTGCAATGAATGCCTCACAGTCACCTATTCATATCAACTGATGACAGAGGCTGCCATGAAAGGCACCAACCTGCTCATCAGGAGCAGCTCGAGGTTCAGTGTCTCGCTCAAAGATACTTCAACACTGAAGGAGCCAGCGATAGAACCAGGAATCTTTTTATTTCTACACAACCGGCTGCACCTCCTGAGCCGTGTTGCCCCATAAAACACAGCAAAGCTCGCACCCTCAAAAGACATCAGTGCATCCCCAATATCTTCACGGTAATACTTCACTGCATGGGGGATCATCTTAAATTTTTATGATGAGAAAATTCCAGTCATATAAAATGTGAATTTAATCGAGGAAGTGATCCATTGCCGCATGTCTAACAGCTAAAGCTTCGTATGAAGAGTTTGTTTCCAAAAAGCTATATATTAACTTTACTCATTTTGAGTAAATCAGCTTTTTCTTTGTTGACGTATATTGCATTTTATAGAAAAACACAAACTTTGACCATGAAAAAATACACCTTATAGTATGAATTTCTAAAAACAAATTTTTGCACCATGTGTAAGAAGCACGGGGCCATCGCTCTATGGTATCATCTCCATTTTTGTAATTTAGGCACTTATTGCATTTTGGAAACAAACTCTTCGTAGGAACTAGAGGCCCACCACAGAATACGGTCTCAGGCACCAGGTAGAGCAGAACTGTGTAGCCTACAGCTGGGGCAGGACAGAGTTGCCTGCAGGTGAAGTAGGCCTATTACTGTTGTCCCTTTGAACTTGGAAGTTGGGATTTCCGAGTTCCAAGCTGGAAATTTCAACTGCAACGCCCCCTGAAGTCGAATTTCCCACGCGGAAAGTCGGAGGAACCTCACCGACCCTGAGTTCGAGTTCAAGATACGCTGGTCCCTGTAACAACAGAGTCAAAGCTGTTGTAATATATTGTGTATTAACTCTTCTGTCTTATTTGTGTCTCATTAAATCAGTCGTACACACAGTAATGTACAACTTCTTTCAAAAGACATGTTACTATGGTGTTTGTATGCGCAAAAGACCACATCGCATGTTAGATAACAATAGATAATGGTTATCCTGGTCAGAGACCCCACATCAGTTTTCTGACTTATGTACTGGAACATAGTCAACTCGGTTGTGACGTCATTATCACCTCCAACTCTCAACTTCCAAGGTAAATGGAAAGTTTTTTACTTTGGGTCAGCATCTGCTGTTTTTAAATGTGCCTATATAAATAAATCTGACTTGACTTGACTACCATAAGCAGTGCACAGTGCTCCCCACCTCTATATCGCAGTTTTCTTATAGGACAATCGCCTTCTTGGTGATTGAAAAGATTACGCTTCAAGTAAAATACAAGGAAATTGTTCTAAGCGCCTCCTTCCCCTGAGCCTTGACAAATAAGACCCCAAAGTCCAATTTGCTACAGAAAAGAAAAAGATGAAGGGCTTCTGACAGTGAAGCAGTTCCCAGTTCCCTTCATCAGGAGAGTGCCCGCACATCTGACTGCAACACAAATGAGCGCATGCAAGGACAGAGAAAAGCTTTTAATCTGACAAGCTCTGAGGTGCCGGATGTCAGGGTTGCAGCTACAGGGTTGCGCATCTGGCCTTTAAATTGGACGTGGTCACATATCGCAGGCCACATATTAACATCAGAAGTCAAACTGTTTCCTGCAATTCATCACCCTTAGAAGCTGAAACCACCAATTACGAAGTACTATGATCGACTTTCTGGATGCATTGCTGCATTTCATTATGAGTTTTATTATGTGTTATTACAAGCCATTTAATTACTACCCAAAAAAAGGCAATTTAGAGAGCAAGACTACAGGAAAAGACACCAACCCTGGGCAAAGGGCCTGCTGTACAGCTTATTACTTTATTAATGTGTAAGTGTTTGCTCCTCACATCAGTGATGTGCACAGAGGGCAGGAAGTTGAGGACTGGACTCAAGTGCAAGGATGGACATGGTTGTATTTATTAGGGGTGTGCTGACATTAACATTCAGCAGCACTAGATTCAAGAGTTATTTATATATATATATACACACACACACACACACACACACACAATACGCAGAGAACTAATAATACGTGCTTAATGCAGGAAAAGAAGTATATACAAGGGTAAAGCTATGACACCGGCATGAGGCTTATGTTGTTTACACGACTACACAATGACAGAGTGTGAGACTCAGTCTTAATACACACTGCTACCACCCAGTGGCAGTTAAACACAGCGGCATGCACTGATTGCAGGGCTGAAGAATGCAGTCCAGGTCTTAATAGACCGAAGGGCAGAGGGCTGGAGGGGTGGCCTCACAATATGCTGGAATTAAAACAGTCTTTGTTTGACTGATGGTCATGTGCGAAAGTAATTAGAGAAATCAGTTTGACAGTCAGTGTGAACCAACTGAATTAGCCATTTGTAACATGCAAATACCTTAAAAATAAGTTGAGCAATTTAAACAAAATATATAACAATTTATTATTATTATTATTTATAATTTTGCTTTTTCTTTGTTACTGAATGTCTGCCCCAGGACAGCGAAATCCATCTTTGTTTAGTGCGTGGATATGAACTGAGAGGGATGTCTCAAGTTAGAAAAAACAGAGCCATTAAGCTTGCTTCTTAACCTTCATTTTGAGGAAGGTACATGGGGGGAAAAAATTTATTCAAGCCTTATTCCCAGTGAAAATACATGGAGCATGTGCTCTAGAAGCACACAGCAAAGATTAACTGGCCTGATGGGCTGTAGCTCAACTCAAAGCTTCAGCCTCATCTTTGTTCATGTGCATTAAATTATGAATCATACTCGATAGTGCTGTGATTTCCTCTCACAAGCCTGATTACAGATCATTTTCTGAAGTCCTACGTGCCGCTGTGCGCTCCAAGTACCTCAGCTGTGACAATTACAGGAATCAAGAACAGAGCACTTCAGAAATAAGCGATGAAACTCCAGGTGTGAGTGCTACTCCAAAGAGACTGAACAAAGCCAGGAGTGATTACAAGGCAAAAGTGTTTTTAAAGTTAAGCTGTTGATTAGAATGCAGCGAAAATAGGGCATTAAGTTATAAGACAATCGGGACAAGACAGTTCCTTGTACAAGCTATGTAACACAAGTATTCTGGCATGGCTTTCAAAGCCACTATAACAAGGTTTTAGCGGCAACAAGAAAATAACAGAGATTTAAGCCCAATCAGTGCAGTACTCCATATCCTTCACAGGGAGTATCCTGTCATGAGCTTTGAGGCCTTATGCATTCATAATAATTAATTGGGACATGGCTGGAGACATGAGCAATAGAAATATTGAAATATAGAAAAATTAGAAATATCAAATTGATTATGTGGTCTTTTGTGGATATACAAAATACTTAACAGGGCAAAACGATTAAACTATTCCAAAAAAGAGAGAGATGTCACCAAAATACCACAGTATTCATTTCATTTCCAGCACAGTAAGAAAAACATCAACAGGTCGTTTGATTTTGGTGAGAATCCCATCACATTGCATTGACATCTATCACACTGTAACCAAATTAATTCACGTAACTAAATGTAGAGTAAAATCCACATTTAGTAAAGGGCCCATGCTGGAGCTCAGTGCACATGTGCTGACTGTAGGCGTATCCTGCACCCTACAGCATGACAGGGTTGAGCCTCAGGAGATACAGGGCAGTGAGAGACTCATCCCTCCTGAGACCTGTGCTATACTGTAGCTCCTGTACTTACTCAATAACACCATGTGCCAATAGGGCGTAATGCAGTCACAGAGACTGCTGTAGCACAGTGTGGGCAGTAGTGTGTATGTAAAACAGCCCCTGACCCTTGAGCCAGCACAATTAAGCAAAGGTGAGATCATTTACTAGCTCAAATTTCTATTTTTTTGAGGCACTGAGATCACTGAAAGTCATAATAATGGCCCTGTAATCCCAATGCACTGATCTGTCATTGTGAAGGAAAGTCCTGTCACATGCCGACGATCTCTAACACATCAGGATAAATCACAGGCACACATATGCACACATGCACATGAATGCACACATACAAACGCACACACACACAAGCGCGCGCACACACACACACACACACAGACTGACGGACACAAATAAAATTCTGTACAACTTTTTATTTTTTTCATTTTATTTTTTTGAGCTGGGGGGTGTGACAGAGGGTTTGTACTCCAGCCTGATTTCACCAGAAACATATAAATGAGGGCAGAAGCAGTAATTGGACCTGACCTGCCATTGGTGATTCCTCCACGGCTGATTAAGCAAACCGAGAGAGAGCGCAATCTTTCCTCCTGAATTCACAACACAATTAAAAACGGCTTCGAATTCCTGGGACAGGCCAGCCTGCTGGAGCGTGGCGAAAACACAACAGCAGATGACCCTGCAATGCGACGCCCGCTCTTCGCCATTTTCAAAGAGAACCGGAGGAGGGTCAGATCAGGATCAGATGAATTCATGCAGTGGAGCGGGATGGGCAATTTGTTTAGGCTGTAGTAGTTAATGTACCTGTTTGTCTTGGCGGCGGCACGTGGCTTGTTTCTAAATACCCGGCGCGCTATCTTCAAACCGTTTCCCTCTCAGACTCTCCCCGGCTCACCTAAGGAGACAACTGTGGGCCACTATAGAGCTGAGTGCTTTTGCACCGTTAGGGGTGGGAATTAAATTCCTTGTGCATTCAGGTCAGTGGGCGGAGAGGGGAGATTGAGGTCTGGGTTACCCGTCCTGCCAACCTAGCGGCCCTCCCCCAGGAGACTGAATGAAGGGAACAGACTTTTGTAAAGTCACAGTGAACAAGAGGAGTAGACCATTGATCCAGCTCAATGAGTCGTCAGCAAAACAGGCACTGAATGTGATATTTCATGAAAGTCACGCAAAATATGATTCCTCAATTCCAAAAAAGTTGGCACATTATGGAAAATATTTATGAAATCAAAAAGGTGTGAGTTAGTCGAAAATTCACCTGCCATTCACCCTCATCTATATTGAGAACACTCCAGCACCACAAATATGCTTAACTTGTGAATTCAAAAGTTTATTGGAAAATATAGGGCAGTGGCAGCCCCAGAAGCTCCCGCCGTTAAGATAAACATAATGTCGAAGTTTTTGTTGACTGGACGACGATTCTTTGCGACGGAGCCGATGCCATAGCTCATTTTCCATGATTTACACTGTCACTTTTTATTCGGGCGGTGTTTTAAATAATCATTTCATTTCAGGATTCTTTTGCATCCTAATTAGAGCCTGTAACTGAAATAGTTGATTAGATAAAGCAAAATTTCAAAGTTTTTGGTGATATTTTTAGGCCAGTGACCTTGAAAAAATAGGCTAAGGTCACCTTTAGGCACGTCATTTGTAGGCCTTTAAGAGATGCATCTCCAGTGAAAATTAGGAGCCTGTAACTGAAATAGTTGATGAGATAAAGCAAAATGTCGAAGTTTTGAAGACATGAAGACTGAACTTGTCTAAAGCAAGTGAGGCCGGCAGTTCTTTTTATGTTTGTCTGAGTTCTTTTGTGACCTCCTGGATGATTTGTTGATGCACTCTTAAAGGAATTTTGGTGAGTTGGCCACTACTGTGAAGGTTCTCATCTGTTCCAGGTTTTCCCCACCTGTAGATATTGGCTCTCACCATGGAGTTCCAGAGTCTTAGAAATGGTTTTGTAACCCTTTCTAGACGAATACATGTCAATGACTTTGTTTCTCATCTGCTCTTGAATTCCAATAGATTGTGTTATCATGTGCTACTTTTTGCTTCGCAAAACAGGTTCAATTTAATTGATGTTTCGATTCAACAGGGTTAGCAGTGTTCATGCTTGGGTGTGTCTAGTGAAATTGAACCCAATGATCAATACATTTTTTAAATTGACGGATTTATTAACTAAGAAGGCAATTACTTTTTCACATAGGGCCAAGTGGGGATGGAAAGCCTTTCTTTTTTTTTTAACAATAAATCAAATCATAATTTAATACTGCTTTTTGTGTTTTTACGCTTTACTTCCAGCACTGCATCAACTTTTTTTGGAATTGGGGTGGTATGCCAGTTTGGCCTTCATTCCACAGCAATCATTGACCATCTCATTGACCATTCAATGCCATTTTCAATTCATAAATTTGGTGAAAGTACAGTAGAATGGGTAAGGAGCAGATCGTGAGAGAGGTGGCAGATTGAAATTTTACGTGGGCCACCATTGGACTTGCATTTCTTCAACACATTCAGCCATCTAAATTAATTACACATAAAAAAATGCTGCAACAGGTTGCCATGGCAGCCACGCACATACAAATAAACATAATGGATAAACTTACCTTTGGGAAATCTATGATCTCTGAGTGCTATTCAGCAAACTAGCTATTCATATTTCAAATACAGTTGGCATGATTCTTATAGTGCACACAGATTGGCTCGCAGAATAAAGTTTTCCTTTATAATTACCATGGTCCTCAGATGACCAGAAAGCTATTTGTTAAAAAGAAAAATAGTTTTTATTGTTGATATGGGGACAGAGTTTCTCAATTTCCTCAAATGAAATGCAATGACTGGCAGTGAAATAGTTCTCTATAATAAGACCGAGTTCTGCATAAACAGGGCATGGCTTGACCCCTCCAATCATACTCAGTGCAAAAACAAATTATCCTTCACAGTAAAAACAGATTTTTCATGAGTGATCCGTTTTGATATGCAAAACGCATATGGTGTCCGGCAAGAAAAAAATACAGTACATCCTCTGACAAGGAATGCGAAAAAGCAGAATAACAAGATTTAAGGAAGAATTCTTAGGCACCCTGAAAATCAGAGGCTGACAAGAAAACATGGCAACAAGTATAGTATGTAGTTTGTACTGCAGTAATTGTAGCTGAAGCCTCTGTAGTGTTGTCTGAGTAGCATGGAGTAAGTAATGGAGCCATTATCTGATCAGTCATACAGTACCAGCCAAAAGTTTGGACATACCCACATTTTTCTTACAAGACATGTTAAATAAAGAAATAGGTAGCTGTAGTTTTGTGCAGCCTTCATGTGCAAGTAGAGGTATTCACCAGCAGAACAATGAGATAAATTGGATGTGGCATTTCATTTTTGTTATTCCATTCAAATTGACCACTTTCTCTTTGAACCTTACAATGTTCCAATGACTGAGTGACTATTTTGATCTAAAAATAATAAAATATCAGACAGTCAGGTCAGTGTCATTGTCCTAAGTACTCTTTAAGGAAGATCTCGGGATACCTGCGCCAACAGACCACAGTATAGTTATTGCGCATATATTCACCGTAGAGTTTTGGTTCTGTTTAGCTATGTTAGACTATCACTGGTAGTAATAGGTACAGTACAAAGAGAAGTAATGGTGTAGAATAAGACAGTAAGTCTTAGGGAAGGTAATTTGTGGCCGATCAGTCGGCTTGAAGCAGCGCAGTGGGAATTTCCCAAAACATCCAGCTGTTTACTACTGCTTCTGCGAGGGGTAAGATTGCAAGATCGCCTGCTGAGGTATGAATACGAAGAACACATAACTTATTAATCCTGCTCTTTGCTTACAGTACAGTTGCCGTTAAAACCGAAGAGACGGCATTAGTTAACGCCCGGTTACCTCGGACTTTTCGCCCTTCTAACCACGATCTAACGCGCGATAACGCAGTACTTCACACTGCTGACCAATGAGCCGTATCACAGGAGAATTTACCGCCAGGAATAACCACATGTGGCTCCGCGGAACTGAATGTAGTACTGCGTGTAAATTATAGAATAGAGGGCATTTTGACGGTTAGAATTACGTTTGTGTTTGCCGTTTTGTATTTTAACATCTTTTTATTTTCTCTTGCAGTGAAAGTGGAAGTGAGAGCTTATGCGCCCTCTGGAAAGCGTGTGGCTGATCATTTCCTCTGTTTAAAAAGCCTAGCATGAACAAGAAAAAAAAATATTATGATAAATTCGACAGTGTAATATAAGCAATTGTATTCTTGAAGGAAATTTTTTTTGGTATTTTAAATATATGTTTTTTTATTGCAGTAACTGTGATTCTGAGAGTTTGTGGGTAGACCTTCAGCGAAGTGTGCCGCAATTGATTTATTGGTTTTGAAAAGGCAACCGCAATATAAATAAACAAATTGTGATTATAGATGACGTGTTTAAATATAACTCTGATATAGCTTAGACAGTGTGAACTGTAATTAATCCAAACCAACTGCTAACTTGAAGAAAATAATATCCTGCAATCTCTACCTGGATAGATATATGTATATACAGGTTTTAAGTTCTTTGATATTTTTAACTTACCGATTTCGGAGCATTTTACTTTATACTGCATAAATACATTTTTATACATGTGCCTAATTATAAAGAGTATAGCCTGTAGCATGTATGACTTCTCACTCCAGGGAGCAGTTGAAGACACCAAAAGTCCGGTAGGAGTGAATAATCTGGGATTACGGATCAGCGGGTTTCGTTATTAACTGAGTTAAAAGGATTTACAGGACTCCATATGTAAGCCATGCAGCTTAATTGCAAAACAATAGGCTCTCCAACATCCAGTAATTGACACCTGTACTGGTCGTGACCTTGTGTTTTTTTAGTGCATTCAAGAGTTGTTATGGTCAAACTAAATTCATATTGTACACAATTCTTTTCTAGTTGCAAGCTTTGCGAACATTATATTTGAACATCTGAATGGTTATGACAAATCATTACAACAAATACAGACGATGCAAAACGTTTTGTCATGAAAAATTGGTTAAAAATTGCCCATTAGCATTTTAAAACGAAACAGTATATAAATCGAAAAACATTCAAGTTCTTTCTGTAAATGAATTTTACGGAGACGGGGTGCAAGTAATCTTCGATATAGGAATGGATGTAAACTACTAAATTACAGGTTTTAACAGGAAAAATACTATATTTCAGTACTTGAGTGTAAAATAATATACTAGACAAAGAAAGTTAGGGATCACTCTGATTTTTAATATTGAAATATGATATGGAACATAATTTGAACTATCAAATATTTCAAATTCGAAAATTGGGGTGATCCCTAATTTTCTTTGTCCAGTATAGAACATAAAAGCACACATTATCTCCGAACATAAAATATTGCAGAAATGATACCTGACAAACAAAATCCTCACCAAAAATAGCATGATATTCAATAATCCAATTGCGTATTATACTGCACTAAAGTTTCAAATAGTAGCACAGGTTGAGCAAACTGTATCGTCTAATATAAAAAGGTTTGCAGAAATGATTACCGGCAACATCACCCCCGCCAAAGCAAATCAATATTTTATGTAGGCTAACGTTACTCTTGCATTCATATATGGAAATAAATCGCCAAAAAGCTGTGCCATTATCTGCATGTACGGACTACTGTCAACAAGACCGCCCCAACCGCCCTCGTGGCTCAGTTATGATTAAACAAACACCCGGCTAACGGGCTATTGCCCAGCTACCGCGTGCGCGGTAGGCGGCGGGAGGTCTTCTTTGTCTTCCTGCGTGTCAAGACGCCTGTCCTACTGCACAGGTAACGACAAAATTTCCCGGTCCTACCGACAGCCTAACGCCCCCCTACTGCCGGATTAACAACCTTTTCTTTGGTTTTAACGGCGACTGTACTGTACTTCTGTTGCAGAGGACATCAATCATGAATACTGCTTTTCTGTAATTGGCAAGTTAACCTTGTGCCAAAAATAATTTCTCATCCTATGCAGAGCTGTAGGTGTTGCTGTTATGGGGATTAGAGCAATTTAGTTTCTACTGTGACAAATAATGGCGGGGATCTCACTGCAATTTGATTTCAGAAAGAAAACTCACGTCAGACTCCTCAATTTATCAAAAGCAGGCAGAGGCGGGGGCGATGTTTACCTGAAGATGGACGACAGGCCCAGAGGTCTTTAACAGTCTGAGACTGAACGAGTGATGGCTCCTTTGGGACAGTTTAACTGGCAGTGACAGATAGGGTTACACTAGTGCATTCACACATAGGCAGGGCCTCCTCTGTGCTCATAGACACCTTTGCTTCATCAAACACCACTGAACCAGAGTGCTGCAGCACACACAACATCAGCATGTGACGATCAGCACATATTGCACGTGTAAACGCAGAACTGAGGTGCACACAATTGAGTTATCCCAGCACTCATATAGATAACACAAATAGCGTGTGCATTTATTCACAAAGTGTATCGACCAGCACATATACACATTCACATTGTTTGCAGCAACACCAATACCAGATATGCAGACATTCATGCTTATATGGACACACCCACACCTTCTGAATACAAGTACAACCCCAATTCCGAAATAGTTGGGACGAAGTGTAAATTGTGAATAAAATCAAAATGCAATGACTTTCAGATCACGAGCCAATATGTTACAACAGAACATAGATAACATTTCAAATGTTGAAACTGAGACATTTTACATTTTTATCCGCAAAATGAGCTCATTTCAAATTTTCTGGCGGCAACAGCTCTCAAAAAAGTTGGGGCACAGGAAAAAAAGGGCTGAAACAGCAATTAATACATAAGAGAATCAGCTGAAAGAACATTTAGCAAGTAATTCAGTTAACTGGCATCAGGTGTGTAGCATGATTGGCTATAAAAGGGATGTCTTAGAGAGGCTGAGTCTCTCAGAAGTAAAGATGGCCAGAGGTTTCCAACCTGTTAAGGCTTGTGTAAAAAAATTGTGGAATACTTTAAAAACATTGTTCGTCAACGTCAAATTGCAAAGGCTTTGAAGGTCTCATCATCAACAGTGCATAACATCATCAAAAGATTCAGAGAAACTGGAAAAAAACTCTGTGCATGAGGGACAAGGCTGAAGACCTTTACTGGATGCCCATGATCTTCGGGCCCTCAGATGCCACTGCATCACTCACCAGCATGATTCTATCATTGACATTACTAAATGGGCCCAGGAATACTTCAAGAAACCACTGTCTGTAAACAAAGTCCGCCGTGCCATGCACAGATGCCACCTTGTTCAGCATGACCCAGAAGCGCCGCCATGTTCTGTTTACTAAGGCTCATTTAAAATGGACTGTAGCAAAGTGGCAAAGTGTCCTGTGGTCAGACGAGTCCAAATTTGACATTCTTGTTGGAAATCATGGGCGTCAGGTCCTCCGGGCTAAAGAGGAGAAAGACCACCCCTCCTGTTATCAGCGTTCAGTTCAAAAGCCAGCATCTCTGATGGTATGGGGGTGCATTAGTGCATATGGTGTGGGACACTTGCATGTTTTGAAAAGCACCATGAATGCTGAAAGGTATATAAAGGTTTTAGAGCAACACATGCTCCCCTCCAGACGACATCTATTCTAGGGAAGGCCTTTTGTATTTCAGCAGGACAATGCAAAACCACCTACTGCAGCAATTACAACAGCATGGCTTCGTAGTAGAAGAGTCCGTGTGCTGAACTGGCCTTCCTGCAGTCCTGATCTTTCACCGATTGAGAACATTTGGCACATAATTAATCGAAAAGCCTGTCAAAGGAGACCCAAAACTCTCCAGCAGCTGGAAGCCTGTATTAAACAAGAGTGGGATCAAATTCCAATGGCTAAACTCAAGAAACCTGTTTCCTCAATGCCCAGACGCCTCCACTCTGTGTTAAAAAGAAGAGGGGATGCTACACCATGGTAAAGAGGCCCCTGTTCCAAATTTTTTGAGACCTGTAGCAGCCATCAAATTTGAAATGAGCTCATTTTGTGCATAAAATTTTTAAGGGGTGATCTGGGGTTAAATGGGCAAAATTGGATTATTTTTCCAAAAATTTTTTTTGAATAAAAATATTCTATAATAACCCACCTTTAATAATCACTAATTGCTACAAGGATTAAAAACTGAATTACACTTTTCAATGCGGTCTCATGCATTTTCCATTGATTTCCTAAGGTATTACTTTTTCCACGTTTCTCATGTTTGTGGCAGCCATAACTTTTTTTATTTATCATTGAAAATCAATGGAATTTGGGCTGCAGGTACTTTACTTCATTAGAAATGCAATGACATAGGGAAATTTTGCCTATCTGTTACATACTTTGAATATTTTGAGTATTCGTATTCTGCACAAAATAATTTCAAAATTTGAGTAAAATGCCTCAAAATCACAGAACTGATAAATTGGGCAAAGAATGGCTATGTCATTGCATTTGGATAAGCAATGGCTTTTAAATGATGAAAGAAAAACTGAATTCTATCATAGAGTTAAAGAGGAATTGGTACCAGAAGTTTTCTGCATATTTAATGAGCTTGCTCGGTTACCATGGCAACCGCATAAACAGAAAAATGCCAACTTGTATCTTTTTTGGTGGCTATTACATATACCTCTTCAGATTAATTCTGAGTTGTTTCCTGGTGTCATTTTTCTTTTAACCCCAGATCACCCCTTAAATTTCTCAGTTTCAACATTTGCTGTGATATCTCTGTTCTATTGTGAATAAAATACTGGCTGGTGTGATTTGAAAGTCATTGCGTTTTGATTTTATTCACAATTTACACTTCGTCCCAACTATTTCGGAATTGGGGTTGTATATACCCTGGTTGAACAAATATACTTTCAGGATTAAAATTATTCGGAAGGCGGGAGAATGAATGGCAGATTAGCCTAATCCAGGTTTAACTGTGGGAGTACTGACTACGCCATAGGGGAAAGTAGGCTGAAGTTCTCAAGGCCACCTTCACCGATGCTGAGCTGTATGTTTAATTAGGCAGCATAACAGCTATCATGTACATCCACCGTTCCAACATTACCCATAATCGCTCGCGGCAGGAGCAGTTTCCGGTTCGCTGTGCACATCACTTTGCATAGCTGAATACTGGAAATCTTCGAGCTCATCCGGTAATTATCGTCCGTGATTAAACGTTGCTCCTTGCACTATGAAGTTACAAACAGAAAAAAATATGTGAGAAGACATTCTATAGCAACAACGTTTGAAAAAAATATCGACTTTGATGGAGTTTTCAAGGCAATATCGATGTGATTAAAACAGCGAAACACACACTGTGAACAAACAGAACTCAGGTTAACTGTGCTGATTAACCGGCTGAGACAACACTGGGTGTGCACTTTACAATGATTCAAGTGAGAAACGATTATCCTATCTTTCATTGTCTTGAATTTGAAAGTAATATCCATAATTACTCGCGGCAGGAGCAGTTCCCGGTTGAACGGCAAATTCGAGAACGATGGAGTCTGCGATAAGAGAGGGTAACCCCACTCGCAAATTCGCTATGGGCCGCAAGAGACATTACACACATAGTTTTTATCTTCTTCATCTGAAGTACATACATTAAAATGATTGAAGTAATTGCTTCAATTTTAAAATGATTAGCATTACTTTCGAGTTCAAGACAGTAAAAGATAGGATAATCGTTTCTCACTTGAATAACTATCAACCTCGAGTGCCAATAGCCTGATAGGCTGCCAATTTCAAGAAAATGCTATGTTAATAGTTAATTATTACATTTGTTGACAAACAGTAACAGAGCACATGTGCCTATCCTGACACATTATCATGACAACAGTGAAACAGATGAGTAAGCTCATGTATACAAAAAAAAAAAAAAACAGGTTGTTTGGTAATCAAAGTGATTGCTATCATTGTAAAGTGCACACCCAGTATCTTAGCTGGTTAATCAGCACAGTTAACATGAGTTCTGTTTGTTCACAGTGTGTGTTTTGCTGTTTTTATCACATCGATGTTGCCTTGAGAACTCCATCAAAGTCGATATTTTTTCACACATGTTGTTGAAATCGAATGTTTTCTCACATACTTTGTCAGTTTGAAACTTCATGATGCAAGGAGCAATGTTTAATCACGGACGATAATTACCGGATGAGCTCAAAGATTTCCAGAATTCAGCAATGCAAAGTGATGTGCACAGCCAACCGGAAACTGCTCCTTCCGCAAGCAATTATGGGTAATGTTGGAACAGTGGATTGTGATATTGCCTTCAGAAATATGAGCCTTGGTGAGCTCCCTCTGCTAATGGGGTTAAATTGCTAATTCACAGCGACGGGCTGGTGGCAAGTGTGGTCGCAGCCCGACTTCCCAAACTTCAAATGCCAGGCTATGGCTGATATTGTAATTAACAGCACATGATTGTGGACATGGTGTTCCCCTGTTTGAAATCTTGTCATTACCAGTCCTGAGGTAAATGACTTCCAGAGGAGGAATAATGTAGCACACTTGAGACAGAGTAATGAGAAAAGGGATTGGAGTTGACAATCACAGGCAAATATTACAAGGAGCATTACAAGCACATCAAACAGCTCTTAAAGAGATGCATCCTGATAGCACAGTCAGAAGTGTCAGGGTAGAATTCATTTATGTGCTGAATGGCTAATTTCAATATGAGGTTTTATGAGCTGTGAGATACGTGTGAAAACACAGCATGTGTCAGGCTTCCTACGCGTGAAACTGAGTCAGTGTGTGTGTCTGCATTTGAAGGGATTCGTTTTACTATGAGTGAGACTTTCGTACATGTGTATTACTTCGTGTATTTCCTCATTATATATGGCTTGGGTTAATGTTTGAGCCTTTTGAAAGACAATGTGGAAGTTTGAATCTTTTTTCTGCGTGCTTTGGCCATCTATACTGCATTCATTAATGAGCACACATACCTGTGCTCACGAGTGTGCACCTAATTTTGTGTAAATGAAAAATATGGACCAGCATGGCTGAATAAGAAAGTGCGTTTGTGTGTTTATATAGAGACTACATGTAATATATAATGGCAGCTGTGCACTCCCAGCTTAGACACTGTATGTATGTACTGTTACTAGTCCTTACTCTGCTCTAATACCGATCATAATCATTGTAATCATTCTTCATTATATGCGACCACTGACTTAAATCTCTTAACCTAAACAGTGGGTGCATTCAAATTCTGTGAAAAGCAAGCAGCCTTCCTCACAAATGAATATGAATCGGAAATAGTTTGGCTGTTAGCAATGACAAGGAGCACCGAATTATCTATTTTACAAAGGAATGGGGGTGATAAGCTCCTTTGTTACGTCCTTCTAGTAAGGAAACACAGGACCAACCTTGAATAAAAGGAAAGCATTGCAGCAGAAGCGACTGGATACGTCTTTTATGTCCTGAAGTTTTCCAATTAATTGGAAAGACTATCTTCGCCTTTGAGCTCAGGACGAATTTAAAGAATAAACATATTTCTCAAACATTGGCCAAGGTTCCTTTAAAATCTCCCTGCAACTTTCCCTTGACCAGTATGACATTTTATGTCAAGGTCAAAGAGAAGTGGAGAAGAAGAGAAAAGGTTGCTTGTTTGGGAGAATTCAGATGCACCCAGGGTCACACTGAACATTGCTCCACATCATATTTCATCACTCTCTCTCTCCCTCCCACTCATTTTTTCCTTTTATCAGCTCAGTCTGCATGTGAATGTCACACATCGCTCTCATGCCATCCCAGGAAATATATAACTTCCTGAACAGCAGGCACGGCAAAATGAGCCTCTTAGCACAGCCAATCAAAATCAACTCTGTCGGCTCCTGACAAAATCCCAACCCTGTCCCAGGAAACATGCAACTTCCTGAACAGCAGGCAGAGCATAATGAGCCGCTTGGCACAGCCAATCAAAATCAACCTCTTTCGGCTCCAAACAAAATCCCCACTTGTAGCTTCATCAGGTGCTCCTGCTGTCCCCAGTCCTCAGCTGCCCTGATCAGCAGAGCCGCTGAAAGTCTTAATGCAGGATCTGGGGCTTGATTTAACCAAACTGCGCACCAGGTGATGAGAAACCAATCCGGCCTTATAGGGTAGTTTTCCCCCATTTTCCTTTTCAGTGCAGGAGGCAGACTGATGTGCCTGGAAATCAACTAAAAAGACTCATGCCCGCTCCCCCACCACAGTCCCCTACTGCTCAGGTTTCTGACTCTGCCCTGTAGATCCTAAAATCCCCACCACTCTCTAAATGCCGTCACTCCTCCCCCTGTAAATAATCAGGAGGGTAATGTGTGAGGCAGTGCTGCTGGGAAACAGCATTGCAGTGGATCCTTTCAATAGGGGCTAAAATGTTACAGTCTGTCATTCAAGGAATTCCCAGTTTTCTGGCCAACTGCGAACAAAATGACTTTTCAGGATATGGATTGTGAAAACCGGGAAAAATGAAAAAATAAATTAAACAAGACCTACTGATGAGTTGATTTAAATATTGCTTGCTTGGGCATTGGAAATTGACACATTGCAAAGTGCTAACTTCAGAAGGAATTCCTGATTTACTCTGAACGATTTTTTTTCCACTTACAGCCTCAAACATGGCAGACATTAGGCTTTCAGAGTTATTTAGGACAGAGACTGTATGAGTTTGTGTCAGAAAATAACGATGCATGTGCGATAGTTTTTTATATCATAATTTTTCTTCAGATATTTCTGAAGAATACCCATGAAATATGTTGACCTTATCAGAAGCAAATTGCAGACAAACATTAGAGCAATACTGATTTTGTACTGATTATTTTTGGGAAAAAAAAAAATACATTGAAGATGGTGAACGGCAAAGCTTCAGTTGTGTGCATTTGAAAGCACCAACATAAATATTCCAAAAGAATCGCATCCCATTTTTTCTGTTAATATTCAATTCAGCATCAAAAAACTATATCCAGGCAAGAAAATGCAGCCCCCCGTACTCAATATTCCATAAATATATTCAAATTTCGGCTCTGAAGAGTATCATCAAGAGCCTTAAAGTCAGCTCAAATTAGAGCAGTAAAAAAAATGATCTCAAACAGCATTTCAGACAGTTGGTGGAATTGCAAAAACAGAAATTGCTGATGATCAAATGCACAGAAATGAGATGCTTACTAAAGAATCCATCGAACTTCACCTGTCTCCAAAAATCCCCCTTAGGGGGGAGGGTCTCGT
Organism: Gymnothorax javanicus; assembly: GCA_029692085.1. Classification (NCBI taxonomy): domain Eukaryota; kingdom Metazoa; phylum Chordata; class Actinopteri; order Anguilliformes; family Muraenidae; genus Gymnothorax; species Gymnothorax javanicus. Next base: position 13,159,316 of record CM056205.1, read on the forward strand.
GCGTCAGCCCATAGCCTATTAGATAACCTAAATGGGAACAGGTTTGGATATATAATGTGCCTTAAAGCGAGATGACAGCAGTGGCATAATCCCTCCAATTGCAACTCTGGTGTGGAAGAGGTTTTTTAAGTACGTTGTAGATTGTCTACTGCTCGTGCCATGCAGCAGATTTGAATATCTTGTTTTTTAGAACCTAAGATCAAAAATATTTTATTAGTTTGTAAGATTATGAATGTAAGTGATACACTTGAAAGGTAAAATTGTTTTCTGAATGTTACCATTTCAATTAAATTGCAGTATTGTTGCCAAAATGTAAATTGACAATTGGAGCAAGACATTCATTTGAATAAACTCAGTTTGACACGTGAGTGAAATTCAGAATTCTGGAGAGGGGGCTTTAGCATTTTGTGCACTGTACTATACTGCTGCCAGGGGTTTGTGGCCTGCCACTGCAGTTACCACCCTGTTCCACTATGGGACTGGCTCGTGTGCTGCACTACAAGGGTACTGTCTCAAGAGTACTCCCCGCCTCAGCAATGTCACCCATCTAGGTTACCATTTATGTGGCAATTTATGCAGGAATATTTTCAAAAGTGAGGTTTCACAAAATCTGAGAGAGAGACACAAATTTCCTATCCGCCTATGCGACACTGAACTTATCAGCCACAAGCTGTGAGTTACAAGCACAAATTTTGACCTTGTTTTCACACCAGCGCATAACTTTGTATAAATACCCCACATTTTATCATTTTTTCTCTTCATTTATTTTGAAAACATTTGTATTGTATATATGTACTCTACCAGTAATAGCCTGTTTTGTAATGTGTGTTCAATAAAAATGTAAAATGCTTCATGAGCCTACTTGTGTTTTGCAGTTAATTTTCAATCTGGCCAGTGCTTAGAGGTCCCAAGCAGGCTCTTGTGTGGCATTTCACATCATTGAGCTGATGCTTTCCAGAGCTCATAGTAACAACTCGCCATGTGTATGAGTGCATGCATGTGTGAGGTGTGTCAGTGTGTCAGTGCATGGACGTGCGTGCGTGTGTGTGTGTGTGTGTGTGTGTGTGGGTGTGAACAAGGTATGTCATTGTGTCCGTGCTTGTGCATGCGTGCATGTGTGTGTGTGTTTGTGTGTGTGTGTGTGTGCGTGGGCATTCGTGTGTGTGTTTGTGTGTGCGCGTGGGCGTTCGTGCATGTGTGAGTGTGCATGCACGCATCTCCAAGCCTTTCTGACCCTCCTGTTCCCTGTTGCGCTGTAGTCTGCAGGTCCTCCTTCTCTGTGCAGGTGGCTGATAAGATCCCGCTGCTGAGAGGAGAGAATGAGAAATGAAAAGCTCACCTCAGGAGGGGCGTAAAGTCTCCGCACAGGAAAAAATGATTTATGCCCGGGTTTGCTGCTGAGGAGACTCAGGGCCCTCTGGGAAAGTTTAGCGATAATGGCTTCCTGCAACCAGTGTTCGAGCACAGAAAAGAAGGGCCCAGGCGCTAGGCTAGGCTAGGAGCTGTGGAGCATTACACCCAATCTTGCCAAAGTCAGCGGAGCCACACAAGCATATCTGTTCAATTTGCCCCCAGTTGGATGGGTACTCGCAGACAGGAGCATTATGGGATTGCACTTGCCCACCTGAACCTCTTTCATACAGAATATAACATTGAAAGACATGGACATGATCATGTTTCTGTCCAACTAAAAATCCATTCCTTCCCCATCATACAATCCACTTAGTCACTGTACTGTAAGAAAAAAAAGACAGAAGCAAGGAAAGAAAGAAGTATTCAGCACAGTTTCGACTCTCTAATGAGGATTTAAAGAGGTGAAGGACAGTTGCAGATATCACAGTGGAACTGCGCTGCTGAAATAGATCAATGGTGCTAACATTAGAATATCTTTAGCATCAAGGCCATGGGATTGAGCAATATCCTCAGGTTGAATCAGGGGTTTAGTCTCAAGAATTTTGATAAGGTCATCAAGAAAATGATACTTCTCATTTCCCAAGCCTCTGCTTTGCGAGGCTTAATTGCGAGCTCTGATATACTGTTCTGTGGTGAATGCTTTTCTCCTCAACTGCTTTGCTGAAGAGTTTATAAACCTCCATGTTTTTAAGTGTTATAGCAAGTTATGTAATAATGATATATATGAGTCATTTCACCAGTGCTCCACATTCATCTACAATTCATGTTGGTTCTTGAAAAGCTAAGCCACGGTGCTAGCCATTATACATTCATAACAATTCCCATTTTAAACAGGGATTTCATTTCTTTGGTCTGCTGTGTCAGATTGGTTTTTCATCAAAGGTAAACCTCTCCAGAGTTCATCTGGAAGTGAACAGAGACCACCCGCTTGAGAGGGAATCAGCACGCTTGTTTTGGTTTGCACTCAGGTTCGATTTCCACATCCACACCAGCGCAAACAAACTGAGCTTTTGCGGGAAATTCTCTAGTAAGTTTATTTTAATCAAACCAAAAGCCCCTGGAGTGAAAATACCCCAAAGGGAAATATTAGAAAAACAGACAGCCGGTTCCTCTCGAGGAAAAAATAGTCTGAATTTTACAAACAAATGGGCATTATTGAGGAAATGTGGCGGAGGACCACTGCTTGTACGAAAATGAACCAGCAGAACACTGATTTCCAAGAAAAAAATCATTTTGTAATTGAAAAGCTCAGTAAAAGAGATCAAAAGACTCTCTTGATTGTCTACATGCATCAGCTAGCTCAAACTCACATGACCAGGGCACCTGCTTTAATGTGAAACCAGCCTGCTATGTTCCATCTCTTTTACATCTGGTCTTTAATTCCATCTATTTCATTACCTTCATCCCCTCCCATCTGTGACTTCCTGAAGCAGAAAACATGCTGGCCAACAGAAGAGCTGGATTTCATTTGCACTGCACATTTCAAACTGACAAGCACTCGGACACAGCCATGCATGAATGAATACCAGCCACAGACATGCCCATAGATACACACACCACCAGCACACATGGATGGATGTGCACACATTCAAGCACTCATGGTTTTGCTTACATCAAGTGCGCTTGATCTCATATGCACAAACCCAACATCAAAGCCAAGGGACCACTTAACTAGCGGAGCGTGTACAACACTACTTGATATATGCACTTTGTTTTGAAAATTCATCTGGACAGCCAATACATCTGACCCTCTCCAGGCTTCCATGGTTTCCTTATTAGTTTTAATTTGACAGAACATCCTATCATAAGAATAATGGGGAGAAAAAACTACAGCCAATTCATGTATTTCGATCCAATAAAAAGTAGTATACTGTATTACAACACTATTTTACAATTTATTCATGACTGAAACATTCAAAAAGACTGCATTGCTTACATTCAAGGAAATTCCTAGCTAACTCTGAACCTTTCTTTTCACCCACAGTCTCATCAACAGCATGTATTAGGCTTTCACAGTCAAGCAGAACACAAACTGTGTGAGGTTGTGTCATAAATGAACTTGACACGTGTTACATTATTATATCATCTTTCTTCAGATTTTTTGGAAAAAATACCCATGATTTATGGTGTCCTAATCAAAGGCAAATTGCAGACAGACCTAACGTCAGTAACACTAATTTTGGACTTATCATTTTCGGATAATGGTCTAATGTATTTTAAAAATGTGCAGGTGGCCGTAGCTGTTCTGTAACCAATCAAAGCTGGTCACTTGCTGGTCAAAGCTGGTTGGCCTGGTGTCAACAGGTGGACTAGAATAATTAAATCATAAAAACACAGCTCAAACTGTCTTGACTGACTAAGGCTGGTCCAAGCTGGAATTCTCAGCAGGATACATGAACGAGAACAACCGCCCCCAAGATACTCTCCTGTGGCAGCAGTGGTATATGTATATGAGCATTTATGAATTGCTTTGTTCCACACTAAACATAATTGTGGTTGTCATATTACATACATTCCTAAAGGAGACACAGCTCCTGTGTCTGCTTAATTGGTTCTGGCAGCCTTGCGGGTTGTTCCTGGTAATTAGTTGATTGGCTCATTATTCCCTTAGTGCGATCAGCTGCAGCTCCTAATTGAGCCATGTTCTTGGTTTTTGCCTTATTTAGGGCTGGATCATCATATTAGAAGAGGTTACGCTAACCTTACACTCAAAATTCTACTCTTCTGCTCTGATGTCTCTACCAGAGAGCTTAATTATGTGTGAGGGTGCGTTCAGGAACCAGAAGCGAGAACCAAAAGATCCAGCAAACTTGTTCTTTATTAATTCTGGGGTGGAAACCCCTGCAGGGCAGTAGGCAACGGTACAGAGTCCACAATCCAAAATCAGAATCCAGTAGTCGCAATCCAGTTCGTAAACAGGGCAGCAAACACAAAACTCAGGGTCGGGCAAAGCAGGTTCATTACAAGGGCACAGGTATATCAGAGACGAAGCCAAAATCAAAATCCAGTAGTCGTAATCCAGTTCATAAACAGGGCAGCAAATACAAAACTCAGGGTCGGGCAAAGCAGGTTCGTTACACGGGCACAAGAATATCAAAGACGAAGCCAAAATCAAAATCCGGGACGTTCCAGTCAGAAGTATAACACGAAGAGTACAAGGCATAAACAACACAGCACAAGGAAAACGTTCTGACAAGGGCTGGCTGTGAACTGACTGCTTAAATACACGTACGGGAAGTCACATGCTATAATAGGGAGCAGGTGAGCTGGATCAGACTAATTACAAAGGAATGAACAAGAGGAAGTTCCTAACCACATGAAATTGGTGAAAGCCAAAACGCAGACAGAGATTACACAGACAGCCTATGACAAACAAACCGCTCCGGTTAGGGAGTTCTAAAGTGCACAGAGTGAGAGGCAGAACAGTGTTTAACAAGGTGCTGAGAATCCGCTGAAGCACAGCAAAGTAAATTGAGTGAAGGCAAGGGGCGGAGACTAGAGCACAGCGAGTGCTGAGAGCTCGTTAGTCAATTAGTAATGTGCAGCTATACAATCCCTAGTGCTTGTTAGTAAGTTAGTACTATAAACAATGTTAGTTATTGTAAGTAATTTATCCAAAATAACAAACTGTTAGTATTTGTTAGTAAAGACAGAACAGCAAGGTGAAGGAAGCAAATGAGATTGGAAGGTATAATTGAAAACCCAGAAACCATGAAATCATCTGAAAACGTGGCACGCAATACTGGGGAATAAAACTGTCACATCACATATGACCAGACAGGGGAGACAATGTGCAATGCAGGGCATGAGAAATAAATAAACCAGAATAATAACTAAACTGTGAATATGAGTAGTGGCAGGCAAAAGACATGGCAAAGAAAGACAGGCAAAATACAAAACATGGCATGGACTAAATCAATAAACATGGCTTGGAAGCAGAGTCATAGCGAAAACATGGTCAGGCATAACAGAATCATAACATTATGTGCAATGTGTGTAACTTTTTATTTGATTTTAGAAACCTGAACAGAAAGTGGACGACAGGCCAATGCCATTCTTGTGAAAGTAAAATCTAAACGTATCATATTGTTATTTAAATCAGTTTTGTTTCCATGCATCAAATCAAAAGTGGGCTTTCTTGATTGTTGTATGCTGTGCTGTCTTGCCAGTCACTTAGTTGATAGACTACACCAAAACCGTGATCTTTTTAATTCATCACTGGTTGCAGCAATGTTGCATTTTATCCACTGAGGGTATTTTTGCTAATTTTCAATAAGTTTTTCGCTCTACCAGCCTTCCCTGGTTCACTGCTGTATTGAGATGATCTGCCCCATGACCCCCAGTTTGCCCGTACGCAGACAGAATACAAAGATTAATCAACTACTTTAAATGGCCTGAGTGAGAGGGGGTCAATCAGTGGGGTCAGTTTGGCAGGCATCCCCCAGCTCGGCCCCTCCGGACCCGTGGAATCAATACTGAATTAAAGCAGCAGAGACAGCGCAAACTTCCCTGTTGGGCACAAAGATGAAACTTCCAGAAGCACAGTTTGGCATAACAGAAATGTATTGCACTGAACCATGAGTAGAGAATGCTTTAAGTGCGGAGTGAACAAATAATAGGTCTGATATTTTTAGAGGTTTCTTGGAGACATTGAAAGACTTTCATGTCAGCCTTCTTTCTGTTTGAAAACCTTTTTAGTCCTCGAAGAAGGTAGAAAATAAATTCGATTTGATTCACTTACATAGTGCTTTTTAGAGAAGGGCAGTAATAAAGTCACTACAACGAGTACCAGAGGGGCACATACCAGGCCTAAAGAGAAGGGAAAGGTAAAGAATAAGTACTTCCCCTTTGAGGACACTGATTTCACTTCAAAGTGGACAGAGCAGGGATCCTCAAATCTGACTCTTCAATCCAAATCTGTGCCTGTTTTTTTGTTTTTTTTTTCCCTCCTGGGCAATTAACTAAACCATTAGCGCTGCCAATTGGCTGCACTGGCTTCCCACCTGACTCAAGGTAAAGGGAGACGTGAAGAGCACCACTCCTCAGCCTTTGAGGACCATGATTTGATGATCAGGGCGACAGAGTATCGACTCACATTTGGAGACTGACTGACTCACATTCGCCGCCCGAACCCCCGCAGCCGTCCTCATCGTCACAGTCCCCGCCTGTCTGAGCCCCCACTCCATGCTTCGATCCGGTCCAGCGTCTTGTACTGTGGGATCGACTTACCCTGCAGCAGCTGGGACAGACATACAGATAAACGACCAACACAGTGTTTTATGCTGCAGGATGAACAAATCCAGCTGGAGCACAGACAGATACAGACATTCAACACTGTGGTTCACATTGCAGGATTGACCTCCACTGCACAAACTGAAACATATGTAATATGTACGGACACACAAACACTTTCATCACAGAGCTAGACGCTTAGATTGACTTTCTCTGCAACAGTGAGACAAACAGAATTCATCTTAAAGCCCAAGAGAGCCGGAAGGACATCCACTGTACTGAGACAGACAGACGGACACACACAGATATAGCACCAATACCAGCTTTTCCTTCAAAGACTCTTGCTGATTTTAAGACTGAAAAAACTTCACAGTTCATCTGAACTCCTGAATTAAAATAGATCAGTACCATATTATAAATTTTGTGATTTTCATGTTAAATCTGAAATAAAATTTTATGACGCAGCGTACAGTATTTTTACCAGGCAAAATAAACACGCATGAAAAAAGTCTGGTTGGCAAGTTCAAATGAAAAAATGAAAATTGCGCAATTCACTCTATGAAATTCGAAATACCTCTCACGTGATAATCAAGGCACTAATGTTTAGGCAGCCTGCACACATCAAGGTTTGGCAATTCCCCAAGATTAGTATTTATTATTACTATTTTTTTTTACTTTATCTTTTTTTTGGGAGGGGGGGTCATGGCAGCTTCTAGCAACATGTCATGATACAAACTCTAATTTGCTCATTCACTATTACCCTGAATTGATAATTGTTTCCCGTTGCCTCCGGCGAAGGGGAGACATAGGAATGCACCCCGTCCCTGCGTGTGAGCGCGTGTCCATACGTCCGTCTGTCCAAAAAGTGGCGTTAACACGATAACTCAAAAAGAAAATGGATTACAGACCCCATGCTCTGCATATAAGAAGATTAGATCATGAACCAGTTTCTTATTTAATATCAGTGACCTTGACCTATTATTTGACCTTGCAATTAGCTGGTCAAATATTGTTACTTCACCTTTTTTTTCAAACTTGATTTACAAGATCAAAATTTTTCACTGTGGTGTTTTGCGGCATTCTCTCTAACCTGATGGTCACATTTTATGGATCCAGTTCCTTGCCATCTTTTACAAAATATCCACTTTCACATTGAACAGAATTGACCTCCTTTAAGGTCACAGGGCACGGCGACGGGAGACCGTGGGCCTCATGGCCAGCTTGTTTTTTTTGTTTCTTTGTTTGTTTTAACCCAATTTAAATTCAAGACTGATCAATCACCTTAAGAGATTAATACTAACCTCACAGGTAAAGCTCTTAAGTCTACTGTAATTGCCCAAGGTAATTAGCTTCTGCAGTGGTTCAATATTAGCAGATGAAGCAACATGGTTAATGGATTTATCGCAGAAATAATGAATGTGTGGTCACAGGACATGAGTTTAATGCTGGCTGGCTGAGGGAGGTCATTCTGCGTGGTGAGGGTTAAACACTGATGCCGTAATAAGGCTATTCTTGTATAATTCATAAACATTATAAAAGACAGCCAGAGCTCATCAGGGTGAGGAGATGTTTATTTCAGCCGGGTAATGCAATGTCCTCATTGGCAATCAAATGTGGTTCACAGCAGGCCTGGAAAGGATCGTGAATTTCACACTGTTTTGTTTTCTCCCAGTCAAATGAAATGTGCGACAATGAGCTTGTGCTAAATCTGGAAGGTACAGATTACAGCCTGTCATGTATAGCCTGCCAACAAAAACGATAAAGAGTTCATCTAATTTAGAAAGTGCCGTTTTCCATGTGACCCTGATTACTAGTTCTAAAATAAAGTCTGAGAAACGCACTGTGAAAATACAATCTTCTGATCGTGTTGAAGAATAAACAGCAGGAGTGAAAATATCCTGGCAGAGGAGAAGGTGCTTAATGTCTTTCTCAGGGTGACTTCTTTGCCACCCTGTCTATAGTAGTTGCAAAACAGGAAAACAGAAACATATGCGGCTCAGTTTTAATTGCAATTACTGCATGTCCCTTTTTTGCAGTGTCCCTAAAAGTATTTTTACTACTATAATACCAATAATGGTGATGATGATGATTATTATTATCAACAGCAGTATAAAAGTACAGTATATCAACCAATTCTCATGTAGAACAGATCATGCCACACATGGTACAAATAACTTACTTGGTACAGTCCATTGACCTCACGTAACTTGTCTTTACTCATAAGGGACTGCAAATAGAAATATTCTGCTCATCTCCCCACTCTGCCAGAAAACAAGCTTCAGTCCCCATTTAGACTGATACCCAAAGCACTCTTTGCCTAGTGCTTAATGTCCCTGACACCACCAGTGATAGTCTTTTCACTTCAGAGCAGTGACCTCACTGCCCTCTGAACCAGAGAAGAGTCTTTTCTGGCTGATTTTTCAGATGGCTGAGGACTGGACAGGATTCTCTTATTGACCTCTGCCAAGGAGGTGTATGTTTTCACCGGCGTGCGTTTGTCTGTTTGTTCGCAGGAAATCTCAAAAACGGCCACAAAGATTTTAACCAAACTCTTCAGGATGTTAGAGTAGCACAAGAGGAACAAGTGATTAGATTTTGGCATATCTACTGTTATGGCCCCAATTTGTTATAACGTCACAGACAGCAAGGGATGACAGACAAAATTTTTAAACTTCAACAGATTTAATTAAACAAACACTTAGAACTAATCTACACTTTACCCTACTGACCAAGATTGAAATAAAAAAAAAGATAGTTACAGTCCCTTGGTAATTGAGATGGGCTGCTATGTTGCGATGTCCTGGGACAGGAAAATGCTCCAACACAGGCAAAAATCCACAAAAAGCTTCACAGGTCTTGAAAAGAGTGACAGGTCTGGTCAAATGTATCCTTCCACAATTTCTCCTTGCAATTTCTCCAACTACTCTTCCACTCTCTCAATTTTTCTCCTTATATACTCTTGTCCAGCCCCCTCTGAGGTATGCCCAGGACATGCCCAACCTAGCTCCAGACTGCCTAACAAAAAAATGTCAATACTGCCATCTAGTGGCTTTTTACCACATTACACTACGCCAAAGGACAGCTGAGATATAGGCCAAAGTACAAATCCAAGTCTTTCCAATCGGCGTGCTTTTGGGTTTTGCTGCCACCTGGTGGTGGAATGCAACAATACCCTACATCAGCCAACAAAAATAACTAATGCACAGAATTGCCTTAGTGTGGCGGAGGTGCTGCGCTCTCTGAGTGCTTTCTAGCTTTGGGAGGTGTTTGACTAATTTCCTGTGCTGGTCAGCCTTGCGATTTCCCTCCCAGCACAGATATGAGGCTCATCAGACTCTGAGGGGACAAGAGCACAAGTTCTTATGTTTGTGAAACACAATTTACATTGTGCATTTAATTCCAAAACACAATCCGTAAATGTACCCCTGCCGCTTTCCATGTGAATTTTTGAATCCATTTCACATGACTGGCATGAGGAAGATTCAATATAAACTCTGGTCACAGATGGTTTTATCACTGTATGTATACACATGAATTTGTTTTGACACTAAGCATTTACAATGCATTAATCAGCCAAGAAATTATTACCTTCTGAGGAATTTCAGGGTTTCTGTACTAATGGGATTACAGGTTACATTTTGCAAAAAAAAAAAAAAAAAGGAACATATCCATCGATCTGAATAAATGTTTCTCCTCAGTGGGTTGGTCAATTGATCTGAAACTACATATGGGCATTGACCATTGCCAGTGGCATGGACTAGCAATGCCAATCTCCACATTTTCCCAAAATTGACGCTATTTTTGAGCAAATTTAATGGGACTATGAGCAAGTCAGCATGCAGTTGTGGCGCGCACAGCCCAGGGTGTGGACTAGTTTTGCCTTCAATGTCATGTTTATGGTTTTGTGTTCATGTTTATGTTCATGTTTGTTGTTTATGATTTTGTCTTTTATTTATTCTTTTTTGTTATTGTAATTCTCAGGTTTCAGTTCATGCCATTTTCAGTTCCATTGCACTTGTCTCCCCTGTCTCGTATCTAGTTGGTTCAGTCCGTCTCCCCGGTCTGTGTGCTCACATGCTTCGGGTGATTTCAATGGTTTCTGGTGTTTCATAATATTCCTTCAATTCTCGTTTACTTCCTTCGCCTTGCTGTTCTGATTACTAACAAGACTAACATTTGTATTTTGTATCATAGTCTACTAACCCAACTAATCCATGTATACTGGACAAAGAAAGTTAGGGATCACTCTGATTTTTAATATTGAAATATGATATGGAACATAATTTGAACTATCAAATATTTCAAATTCGAAAATTGGGGTGATCCCTAATTTTCTTTGTCCAGTATATATATTACTAACTCACTAACGAGCACTCTAGTTAAATCTGTAAAGTTGCACCGCTACTAATTAGTACTAATTCCCTCTCAGCAATCGCCCTGTTCTAGTCTCCGCCTCTTGCTCAGCTTTACCTATCTCCCTCTGCGTTTCTGCGAGATCTCTCGCACGTGCTTAATTGCTTTCCTGCGCTCATTGTCTGTGCCCTTAGAACTCCCTGACCCGAGCTGTTTTAATGTCATAGGCTGTTTGCGTGATTCCCGTCCGTGTCTTGGCTTTCGCCAATTGTTGTGGTTAGGATTTCCCTCATGTGTTCCTCCCATTGTAATTAGTCTGATCCAGCTCACCTGTTCCCTGCATAGCATGTGACTTCCCTTCCGTCTATTTAGAGTCCTCACTGCTGTTCTGACTTTGTCAGAATGTTGATCAATATTTCTTTGTGCAGAGCTTCTCTTATGCCATTGATTATTGTTTTGCTTCGACTGTTTAGTCCGACCAAGATTCTTGCCATTGCCATTTTTGTATTGTTTTTGTCTTTCTGGATTTCAACCTATTTTTGTACGACCACGATTTCTACGTTTGGATGCCCTGTGTATGACCCACTGCTTTGTTTATCGACTACGACTTTTTGCCTGCCGTCTATGTACCGTTGCTCCTCTGTTTTACTGGTTCTGACTAGCCTGTCTAGTCGACTCTGTTTTTGGATTTCATTTTGTGGCTTGGCAATTCTTGTGCTTTTTGGTACTGACCCGGAACTCATTAAAGGCATACGTTTTTTGGATTTCCCTCTCTTGCGTGTGGTTCCTGAACGCACCGTCACATTCAGTTCTGATTCCAAACTTTTACATTAAATTCATTGATCATACACAGAGCCCCAGAAAATAAGAAATGGTCATTTATAAAACATTGGGGAAATGACAAATAGGCTACATATGATCATTATATGTGACCCCTTGAACCAACGCTCAGCAGCCACATAGTCTTTACTGCAGGCTGAGTCCCAATTAACTGCATATTGTAAAACGATGGAGCATTTTTCTTTGGGTGAGAAACAATGATGTATTACAGCTTTAGACTTTGCCACAGAGTCTGGGAGTTAACATCAGCTCTCTGACAGGACCAAGCAAGCACATCCTTTTCTTTGCTGCCCTAGTATTCATACAAGATTATTGCACTTGCTTTTAGCCATTATGCTCTTATTGTTTTTAGCCATTCACTTTGTAAAAAATGACATACTGTAAATATTATTCTCTTTTATGTTTTGTATGAAATGTTTTATAATTGTATTACCTGTCTTTATGATTCTCTATATGTCATTGTTTTTGTTTCTGCCTCTTACGCTGCCTCTTGGCCAGGTCGTCATTGAAAATGAGAACCAGTTCTCAATTGACCTAGTACCTGCTTAAATAAAGGTTAAATAAGTAAAATAAATATTGTTTTTTGTATCATTGCCTGGTTGAAAGACAAACATCCCCCTGGTTTTCTTGGCAAAGGAGAGAAGACTCTTCATGCAGGACTTATTTCCATCATGCACCAATCTTTCGCCCATCATTACAAGCAATACTATGAGTCCTTGAGTGTGGATAAGAATCGCCAATACAATGCGACCACTCCCATACTTTACATTAGAGATAGCACAACTTGATGACCTCATTGAACCACAGGACCTTCTACAAAATCTCTGCAGTATTTTCAATCTTAGCCAACTTTTTGTAGGCCAAGAGCTGAGATTTATGCTCAACCATAGCTTCTCGCATGCAGTTCTCCCATTAATGCTCTGTTTTTTGGGGAAAACCTGCAGAGCCATGAGCATCAACTCCCATAACAACCACTGCTATACACTCAGAGTTGGCTGCTGGCAAGCTAGTATCATAAATGCCATTCTCTCACAGGTAATCTAATCTAAGCTAATCTAGGCTGTGCAGTGGAACTTTTCCACTTTTATCCAATAAATTACATTGATCTGCAACCTTAAATGCCAAGGATATCCAAATATTCTTATAGTTATATGCAGCATATTTTTCTAAAATCATATCCAAGTATTAATCAGAAAATTCTCGCTGGTCTTCATTTTGATTATGTTCCTGAAAGTATTGACAAGAACAACTATTCTCATAGTAGGTGAACCGCAATTTTCACATTTATTTGAAGGAAAAGAAAAAATAAAGAAACGATTAAGAAAATTAAAAGGGGACAAATTATTTAAAAAAAAAACTCATTTTATCAGTGACATGAATTCAATTGCCTAAAAACATGGAATTTTTTGTTCTTTCTGCTAAAAATATAATTGACCTCCATTTTGGGCATTCAAGAATATTATAACTTAAAAAAAAAACACAGCTGAGAACATCCCCTTTTAGGACAAATGACTAGCATTTAAGATAACTTCCATTTCCAAGAACATTCAAAGAAATAAAAGACAACATCTGCCCCTAAGACATCTGCATTTATATTCTCAGAATCACACTCTTTAACTCTTCTCTCCAAGCGTTCGCAGAATAATTTCTAACTTTTAGCGCCATTTCCTTTGCACCATCTGCGAAAAAGAGAAAAGTAGCTTGAAGAAAATAAAACTCAAAACAGGGGTAAACATTAGAAATCCCACTTTAGATTTGTGAGCGGCATGAATAGACTCTGTCGGGAATGGCTGGCACTGGATCCTTCCATGAAAGAATATTATCAACTGTAATGTGATTCAGTTCACTTGGCTGTGTTTCAACATTATGTTTTTACTGTCTCTGAATTGCCAGGACAATGTGTGTTTTTGTGAAATACATGTGATAACCGATTTCTTTGGGTTCCCTGGGTCAGCAGCAGTGTGTTCAGCTCATCTATAAACTGGTGATATGAATTTGATTTCTGGCCAGTGAAAGGGGATAAATTGAGTCACACGCCGGTCACAGTGACGATTGGAGGGAGGGTTGCACGGCCTGCATAGCTGGGTTCTGTTCCAGATGGTAATCAGTGTAATTTAGTTCTGTGACCTTTCGCAGTGAAATGGACGTGTAAAACTGCGCTGGTGTTGTGACCGGACTAGATACAAGCAATGCTGGGGTAGATCCATCAAACCTGTCTCTTGGCAATTGACTAACAAATCACGGCACAGCACACGCTGGGGATCTCAGGACCTCGTTAGCAGGGCTGGCTTTACCAGAAAGTGTAAACTGCTGTGTTTTAGTCACTATCGAACTGGTTCCGCCACTGATTTCAGTTTGAAAAGCAGATTGTGTTCAATCAGAGCAGTGCTAATTTAGGCAAAAAAATAATGAATAAATCCCTGAAAGAATCACAGAGTACATATGTGATCTGCAGTATCCACATAATGCAAATTATTCTGAAAAAGCTCTATTGTTTAAATAAAGGACATCATTTTTGAAGGCAGAATGTAAGTTAATGGAGGTAGGTGAGGCTCCATGTTGGGTAGTGTGCAGTGGCCACGCTCTGCATACACTCGCAAGACACCATATACAAGGAGAAATGAAAGGTAGACACGTCGGGATGGTTTACAGTATATTCACTAGAATGTTCCTTTTCATCCGTGCATAGTGGGGCAGGGGGCAGCCAACATCTCACATCCTCAATGGACATCTACAGCCATGACACCTGCTGTCCGGCACGTCACCCCCTACCTCCCCCAATACCCACCCCTCCCAGCATACGAAACAGCAGAGAAAGACAACATGACAAATGAAACCAGGAACATTTTGTTCCGAAACATTTTCCCACAAATCCTGCCAAAAACTCAATTCTTGAGCTTAAGTGCACTTATGTCCATATCATATTCCTTTGATAAATGTGAAAATAATGTCAGCCCATGATCTTATTCTCCAAGGGGAATGGAGTCTAAAGGCATTTAAAAGGAAACAAATGTTTGGCTCACTCAGGATATGCAGTCTGTACGCTCCGGTGCTTCCAAACCTATAATGGGTTCAAATATTTCAACATTCTGATGAGGTCACTCCTGTCTGAAGCCATTTACAAGACTGTATAGATGACTGTAAATGTCAGAATATCTGCAAAAACAGTAAATAACAAAATTATGAATGTATCCACCGAACCTTTTGTGAATTAGCCATGAGAAATTCCATTGGAGGGTAGAGGACACACAGGCACCACAGACACCCACTTTAGAGCATTTATTCACATCTTTTTTTATTTCTTTACATTATTCCAAATAATTCTTACCATTCTGTTATTACCACCCATCCAGTGGCCAAAAATGAACTGCAAAAACATTGTTGTGGTATAAAGTTATTTGTCCCATTTTTGCAAAGTTTGACTAGGATAAGGAAATTGGTAAAATCACATCACTATGAGGCACAAATTCCCAGTCTTAACAAAACAACATAAAAACCTGTCACAACAGGGTCCAGGCAGCACATGCTGCAGTGTAATGAGTTCATTTTGCTCTGTTGTGGAACAAGTTGCAGCTGTTATAAGTCTGTTTCTCAAGGAATACTGAAACTATTTTAATTTACTTAAATTAGAAACTCGGGAAGACTTATCCCTGTCAAGCCTACAACAACATCACCAAAAGTATGTTTTTCCTTGATTGGGCTGTTTGTCCACAAATTGAAGACCTGTGTGCAAGAAGTACTTAAGTCACATTTTGCAAAAAATGAGCTGACACCTGTATTAAAAGCCACAATGGCCAGAGCATCATCTGATACCAAAGATTTCTGCAAAGAAGCGCTCAAGTCTTGTGTATTGGTGCGTTTCCATTGTCCATTGTTATGATCTGCAATGTGTTTTGAAAACTTTGACCCCCAAAATCTCAAAAGTATTATTTTGTGACTTAGGTACTTCTTGCACACAGGTCTTCAATTTAGATTTGTGATGAGGGAGGGGGGATATGTCAAATATTTTGATCATAATACCTCCCCTCTTCCCTCAATTATCTTCCCTCAGTCTATTACTCATAATAAACCATTTTGTTGACTGAGAAATTGATTTAGTCAATCTTTTTTAAGCATGCAATTTAGAAACTGGCTGTGTGAGCAAACTGTTGTATTCTTAAATGACTGCAATTTTATTTCCCAAAACAGGATTCTAAAAGCTTCAATTGTGTCAGCTGAGGGGAATCTAAGACAGTTACACTGACAAACAAAGCCATCATAAGCCTGATAGAGCTAATAATGTCTTTATTTCATCAGAATAAAGCATAGTTGCAATATGCTATCAGGTAATACCATTAAGTCCAAATCCTTTGTTTGTAGAAGTCTGCAAATTCCTCTGTATCTAACATGATGATTCACTAAATGAAGTCCTAACAATATTATACTTTTTTCAGATAAACTTACTTAAAGAGCAAGCAGACGCAACTCTCAATCGTTTAGCGGAAAGCTGTTTGATTCAAACATGAACAGCAACCTGAGACTCGTCACAATATGAGCACTGTATGCAATGTGAGAACTCTGAGTTAAATTTGAGTTTAGCCTGCGAATGACATTTAAAGTTCTTGGGGGACTTTGGTTCAGCTCAGAGGTGTGGAATTCCTACAAAGCCCTACAGCTTTAGAAAATGTCAAAGAGCACAAATACAGTCAGAGACAGGCACACAACTGACCTTCTGCATGTCTCAGAAACTCTGTAGAATCAATACTCCAATCTGCCCACACGGCCAGCTAACTGACAGCATGTGGGTGAGGCTGGACAACATGTTACTGTTCACTCTGGTGTTCCATGGGTATCTAGTTATGATAAAGACCAACATTTGGACTTAGCCTCTGCTTATCAGCAGAGTTTTCCCCTAATTCCACATCTTGAGTTCAGCGCAGTAGCCATATTCCCACCCCTATGAAATCAACAACACGGCTGTAACAAAACTGAAATTAACGGCTAACAGTTCTGACTGACTGTGATGGTTGCTAACAAAGACAAGTCCACGCCATTCTAAAAAAAAAATTTCAGCATGTTTACAGTGAAAAACAAATTTCTTGTATTAAGTATTTTGTTTTAGGCCATCAGTGTATGAAATTCAGTTGTACTTTCTATCAATTTATTCTACAGCAAACCAATAAAACCAATATACAAACTTTCAAACTTATTTCACATCAAAAATAATTTTAGATATGCTTGTCCCCAGAATTCCTTTGGTGTAATTACAATAAACAGTACTGAAACATAGTAATGAGATTGAGTCAGTTTTAAAGGTACAGGCCTTTTGAATGAATTAAGTCAGGGGTGTCCAATCTTATCCGCAAAGGGCCGGTGTGGGTGCAGGTTTTATTCTATCCCAGTGCCATAACACCTGAATCATCTAATTAACTAATCATGGGGGTCAATCAAGACCTTGATAAGTAAAATCAGGCGTATTAGTGTTGGGCTGTTTGGGAAACCAGCACCCACACCGGCCCTTTGCGGATAAGATTGGACACCCCTGAATTAAGTGAAACCAGTTGATTGACACATTCTGTTAAACCTCATCAAAGTGGTTCAGCGCTGCATGTCATGTTGAATTTCTGCAAAATCGGGCACAAAAATATTCTCCAAACAAACATTCAACAGCAATAGTAACAGGCAATTTTGTTTTGTTTTGTTTTTTTGCTAAATGGCTTTTCTCACAAAAATGGTTTCTTTCCTGTCACCAGAAGTTTTATATGAACAGTGAACTTTCAAAGGAGCATATGCATCACAAGGAAGACAAATAAAATTAATTCCCCTGGTACTTAGCTCTGTATTCCGCTTGTGTAGCAGCCAGTGCCTCGCTTAACGGTCTGATTTAGCTCTGCCTCAGTGTATGTAGCAGGGCACAGATCCATCACCGGTGAGTGACCTTAATGTATTTCAAACAAGGCAGCCCCAACACTAGTGAAAGATCAGAGATGATTGTTTTTAAGCTGAAGGAACAAACGTTGACCTTAACTGTGTCAATCTAATTCCTAATCTTTTCTGTCAATGGATGGTGGGAGATAGCATTGTAGACCATAATGAAGAAAGCCTTTTGTATCACGGGAGATTGTATTGAGTAACCTGAAGCTTCAGGCTGAGCCCGATGTGCTCAAAAAGGTGATTTATTTCACACGCTGACAGGATTATTAGCTGTAGTTCTCTAAATGCAATAAAGCTTTGTCAACCTGACCATCATTACTGCTATTCTACAAGTTGTGCTGCACTGATTTAGGTGCCGTGGCAAGTCTTTAAAACAAAAGGTCTGCAGCTGATAACATCTCGCCAACACCACAAGCATCACTAACAAAGTGAAATTTCCAGGCAACACACACTTGAAATCTCCCTGAATGTGACCCCTCGGCAATATGTGAGATAGATGTATTTTAATATGACAAAATTTACAAGTTCCGCAAAACAACATCATATGGCAGTTATAAATGTGTAATAAACATGTAATAGAGCTGATAGCATTATAAACCCTCGTACACTGCGATAAAAACCTTACCAAGCATTTTAATCGTGTATTTAGACTTTTCTCCAAATTTTTTCTCAATGAAACAAAAATTCTGCCACGGAAGTGAAAGAATTTGGACACATTCTCAGATTAATCTATGGGACAAGAAAAATTTTCTCATCCAATGGACAAACCTAGAAATGAGCCAATCAAAAAAATGTAACATCAGAGGCAGAATTTTAGTTTTACTGAGAAAAAAGGTGGAGAAATTAGAGTTTAAACGGCCATTTCATATAAAAATCAAGATTCTCAAGTATTTCACTGCCAACATGGAGTGAACCTTCATCAAAATTAATTGGTGATATACAGTGCAGATGACTCATCATTTCCATTTCCCCTAAAATGGAATTGTTAGATGACCTGTAGGTTCTTTGTTAAGCATCGCTGTAGATGGAAAAAGTCACCGTGGATTCATACGTCTTTTACTGCATACGTATGGAAAAAACAACTACCATCAATATAAACTGGGTAGGGTTTCTTGTTTATGGGTCGTTTCTACTGTCAGATAGAAAACAAGCAATCTTTTTTTCCCCCACGAAGTGTGCATTTCAGTCTAAATGCAAGATTAAAATTCTTTGTTTTTTTTTTTTTTTTTTTGCAGTGCCTGATGCTGAGTAATGAAATATTTATATAACATTTACTGCAATTGAATGCATCTCATTTCACATTTACTGAAACAGAGTTTCTACATTTTATGAGCAATATTATGGAGGAATCTGCGAAAAGTTGCCAAACTGAGAAAGGTGCTGGAAATCCAGGATAGCAGAAAACAAGCTCAGGGAAAAACTAAGGCAAATCTCCAGAGCTGTATTCTAACATCTAGGGGAGAACCTTCCCAGAAAACTAGAGGCAGTTTCCACTCAGGAGACTAAAGACAGAGGCCATGATAACTTTATCAGCTTCACAAAATGCTTTCTTTCCTTTTTTGCAGGCAATACTCAAGACTCTCACAAGATAAGGTTTATGTGGCCTCAGGTAAGTAAGAACCGCAGTCAGGTTCTAACACTAAGCAGGGAAGAGTACTGTGTAGGTTAGCATTTTGCTAAGCACTACACCAGTGCAATTGCAAGAGCTCTGAAACACTCTTTAATTGTTAATACACAATAACTAAATAAGATAAAAACGAAATCCATGCACAAATTCAGTGCCCCCGTCATGTGCTCACAGTAGATAAGCCCCAGGAGAGAGGGTGAGCGTGTTGTGTTCTGCAGCAGGGACTGTAGGCAGACTGCGTCACAGTGTGTGGGAGGACTGGATTTAAACAGCTTCTTCTGAACATGTGCCTCCGTATCCGTCTCAGTCTTAATCCGAAACTCCGCGGGCCCCTAAGCGCCTGACGCATCCGTTAAGTTTACGTTTAACGGATGGATTCATCTATTGTGTTGCCTCAATCTACACAGTTCTGTAACTGCAGGGTGCTTCCGATATTTCAGTTTCTGGTGCTATATTACATATAACAAGCCAGGCAGTTTATCATCACAGTCTGGTTGGTTATGCCCCTTAAACACTTAAAAAAAGAAAAGCCCAAATGTTTTGAAATGTGGTAGAGAGAGTTTCAGCACTAAAGCGATTATCTGGTGAGTGTGAAAGAACTGAAGAGATGAAAGAAAAAGTGGAGTAATTGTGCAGTTCTTACTCAGAACAACATTGCATAGCCTGCCCCCAGGTCCAAAGAAAAATTTCCACAAATTTAAAGTAGAACCCGAAACGTGGTTGCAGCTGTGGAATCCAGTGAATGTCAGAAGGTTCATCATGAACCCTACAGGGACCCGCCCCATGTCAAGTTACGCATCATCGCTCAGACGCACTCCCAGCCCTGAGATGTGGCCTCAGCCGCTTCCACTAATGGTAAAACCGTATTCATTGATCCAGATGGTGGTGACGCATGGGGGGGTCATCCAACTTTAGCTCAGTCATTTTTGAGAGTTATCATACACTAAAAACAGCCCCCTTAGACCAACAATAACACTTTAACAGCCATCAGCCATCAAAATGCCTTCGAAACAAATTTTCTCGGACTTTGTGACAAACTTATTTTTACATTACATAGCAGCAGTGGATAGTGACCTTTGGAACAATTTTCCTTGTCTTTCCTGGATATATTTTCTCATTATGCAATTCGAGGGATCGGCAATGTTCAGACCTTGCCGAGGGTGGAGCTAGAACATTTGTGTTATGATTCACACTTCCAGTTTCAGCCATAAGCTGCAGCCATTCTGTGCTTTTTCCAAGGACATATTTTCTCCTGGTAATGCTGAGGGAGTTGGGTTTTGGGAGTTGATATTGTTTTATTTTTGTTAGGATCATAATTCTATTTACTTTTCTTAGATTTGTCATTTGTTATTTTGGGTAACCCACTCTGGAGATATCACTCTGTGAGAGATAAGAACTGCTGGCTTGCAAGATAATAAATACTTCGCTTTTCTTTTCAATACTGCGTGTTTTTGTGTTTCTTGGGATGGGAGAGGGGACTCCCACCCATACTTTTTTGTTTTCTTTCTTTCTTTCTTTCTTTATTTTTTTATATGCAGTCCAACCGTTCAACTACACTGTAAACCCTGACAAGTTTGGTGAACTCAAATGTTTTGTGGAAACCGATTACCTCAAAAAATTTGATTATGTCAACTTAATGATCTTGTGTTCACAGCACTTAAAAACATGTAAAACTTCTCCTTATTTTCTTTAAGTTCCTTCCGCATAATGCAATTAAGTTGGCCTACATAATTTTTTTTTTTTTTTTTTTTTTTTTTTAATTTGGCATCTCCAATCCCACCCGAATCTGGAATGCCCAATTGGTGAACTATGTACAAGGCTTGCTTGTATGCGACCCCTTGCTGCCAATTCAGGAGAGTGTAGACAGTTCACGGCTCTCCTCCGAAGCACGCGCCTGTCAACCACCGCTTCTTATACACTCATTGGTTGAATCTTCGCAAGTTCAGAACGAGGGCAGAGGATACCCAGACATGACCAGGCTTAGAATCTTCCTGATGAGCGCCCGTCTGGCCAACAGGAGGCGCTTGAGCAATGAACAAGGCAACTATTGTAATCCCTTCCGGCAGTCCCTTCCCAATTTGCAACCCTGTAGCGCTATAGCCAAGCCTGAAAAATTGCCAGCTGGTGCGCGCGGGCTCTGAACCCGCTGACTGCTGACCACTGCCAGCTGGTAGCGGTGAGCTATCCGAACCCGCCGACACAATTTTTTTTGATAGTCACTTCTGCAAAACATTCGAGTTCACACCACTATCAACGTTTACAGTGTACAGTAACAATATATTACTAAAATAGGAAAAAGAAATAGGAAACACGGTTCCTTAATTATAAAGTTAAAGAGCTGATATCAACAATAAACAGCACTAAGTTAAAGAGTTAGAATATCTACACGCGATACGTGGAGAATAAGTCTATACAAGACTAGAAATACAACACAGGCATGTGGTTTATGAGACTTTGCAAAGACTAAGTGCGAGGCTCGGTCTTAAATAGCACAATATGACCGAAATGAATAACAGGTGGATGCAATGATTGTGGAGCTGAAGAATGCGGACCGGGTCTTAAAAGACCGGTAAGTGCGAAGGCTGGAGGTGTGACCTTACATTGGTGAGCACTGGGAGGTTCTTTTATTAGCTGCAGCCTTGACTATAGCAAATGTAGTGTGATTGTGAGTTCATCTGACAAGGATAATATTTGGTTGTCATACCATGTTCATTTTGTATAATTCGACTTTTTATTTGAAGACATTATTTTTAAAATATGCATGAATTTGCCTCAAATGTGCATAGAAAACAATTCAGTTACAAAAGCACAACACAAGTGTGCCACACTGTTAAATTTCTATGTGCAGTTCTACTCAAATTCTACGTCCATTCATGACCGTAAAAGGCCGCTGGCAAAGCATGCACTTTCTCTGCAGAGGAAAGAAAAACAGACAGCAGTGGCCATCAAAACACAACTTTAGTTTCAGCCCGCTGTTATAGAGCAAAGAGGCAGGGGTGCCCTTACTCCTTTCAACTGTGTGTTCAATTCGAAGTCTCACTCCTCCATATCTAGCATGCTGGGGCAAAGACGCTCCCCAAGCCAGTAAACTCATCGCTCAATGATGGCACCTACTTTCCAAATCTGCTTTTACAAGGTAAAAAATGTCATTTTTTGGAAAACAAATCAACAAATAGGTAAATAAGCAAATATTCCAGCGGTGGCTGACTTTACCCTGAGTCTGAAAAGTAAAAACCTATTAAGAGTAGCAAAAAATAAAAAGAAATAAAATAAATAAAAATATGCTGCGCTCATATTATGACCTACCACGTGACACTGAGCATATATAACATGGTAAAATGGAGATGGCATTTGTTTTGCTTTTAATCAAGTCAAGACATTTAGCTATCACAGAATAAATGGGGGTGGGGGATTACCATTTCTAAGATTAAAAAGATCTGAATTGAAGCCAGAACATTCTGGATATTTAAAGGTCATGTGGTTCTATGCAGCATCTGCAGTCCATATTCATATAGTTTCACATTCATTTTACATTAACCTGCATTAGTGAAGTGGAAAAAACATGAGATTTTTTATTTTAAGCATCTTTGACTAACATCAGTACGTGACCTTTCAGGGAAATGTGCGTATTCAAGAAGGCTGCGCTTGGCAAGGCGCTGAAACACTCCTGGAATGAAGTCATCTAAATGCGTTTCAGCTCTGCACAGATCTGCTCAGCTCTGGTGCGATGCGCTCCAGCTTTCTATTTTTTTTTTTTTAATGTTTCCGGGTGTCAGAATGATCAACAACCCCATTAACAAAACATATGGGAGAAAAAAACAGCAGCTGGTGCTGACCGCTTTTATGGCGTGTGACACACAGGTAACCGTGCAGAGACCTCAGTTCCTGAATTGGGAACTGAGTAAATGCAGAATTAAGTTGATTTGTAAATTCTCTTTTGCCCACATTTAGTTGAAAACACCACAAAGAAAAAAGAATTTCACTATTAGTGGAATTGATACTTGTAAATATTAACAACGCTTGTACAGGGTATCTGCAGGTTTCAGCAAGTCAAATTTAAGACTTTTTAAGACCTTTTTAATGCCACCTTGAATGAAATTTAAGACCGAAAAAACTATAAATATAGGCAATGGTTGGGGGATCCTGCTGTATTACAACCCATGCATAGCGTGTCACTCAATGAGACTCATTCAAGTTTACTTTTTGTCCGTTTAGTGAACATAAAGTGATACTCGGTGCTCTCTGGTTCAATAGCTGTATGTACACGTGCAGTTATTTGGTCAGAAACATCCAACAAAAAAAGGACACATGAACACATACATGGCATGAGCCTCTGTTGTGTGGCCTTAATCTCCAGTTCTGCCTTTAAACACAAGGGTAATCAATAAAAAACCAAAAATAATAGTACATTTGGTCAAACAGTAGTGTGCTCTGTGGTTCATTGTACTGAGGAGGCCTGCATCATGGCATTGCCAAAAATCTGCCAAAATGCATATAAAGTTAACAATTAGTCATTGAAAAAATACACAGGGCTGGTGATAAGCGGTATCACATCGCAAAATGCGATCAGTTTTTTTTTAAATGCGCCAATCTGCGACGGGCTTTTGAAATCCCCATTGCATATTTTGCGATACAGTCTTCGGATAATGTGAGTAAAAGTTTTAGTCCAGTTTTGAACAAAAATGGGCTCCTACAGTCTCTTAAATATTGTTCCGATCGCCCTCCGCAGCTACACTATGGATAACCAAACGGTGCGACTCTGAAACCATGGTAGCGAGTTGAATGACCCCATTTTTCTACCTCTGAGCCAGTCCCGACCACAGAGCTAAAGAAAGCACTGGAGTGGGAAACGTCATTGGCTGAACGAACTGCAAAACCTGAGACGCGTCTGCCACCCTTTGTAAAGAATCGGCGGGGAATTGCTCAATCAAACACTGCACGTGTATGCGACTAGATAAAATGAAATTAAAAACACTGGACTGGTGACAAACATCAGGTGTCATCTAACACAGGTATTAAATATAAAAATAACAATGACAACAACGGTTTCCAGATGCTAAATGCATTTTAAAAAATGCGAATTATTGTGTGACATTAGGTCCACATACTGATAGCAGGTCCTGCCAAATCTATTCTCACTGCAGTTCATTTCGGACCGTGATTGAATTAATAATTTTGGAACCAATAAGCAGATTAAATAGTCCTGCCCGAACAAATTTAAGACCTTTGAGTTATGTATTTAAGACCAGCATATAACATTTTTAATGAATTTAAGACATTTCAAGGCCTTAATTTTAGATACATGAATTTAAGAAATTTTAAGGATGCACGGACACCCTGCTTGTAGTAGGTCTTAAACGATTGGGTGGGAATGGAATGACTGGGAAAGTCATGAAACCTTCAGAAAAACATCCATTTAGGACCTACCACAGATAAACTTCTGAATGAGTAGAAAGTGTTTCAGTTGCGATTGGAATCAAAATGAGCAGTCACGAAAGGCATAGCCAATCACCAGCAATATGGTTCTAGGTTCAGCACTTTGCCGAAAGCTGAATGAACCAATTGTTATGTAACAACGTTCCTGCACTATATTTAGAGTTTTCTACAGTGGAGTGAAATAATTATGACAATTCTGAGAAACTGAAGCGATTTCCATGCTTGAAAGAAGAGGCCAAATATGAACATTTAGCTTGTGACCTTTGAGCCCTCAGACAGCGGTGCCTTAAGAACAGACATGCCTCAGCAATGAACATGACCACATGGCTCCAGACCACTTTAGAAGACCTGTGTCAGTGAACTTAGTTTGTCATGGCATCATAAAATTCAAGCCAAGACTTCATGACACAGAAGAAGTCATACGTTAACACCAACATGAAGCACCACCATCATCTTTGGGCTCAAGCTCATGGGAGAGGGACTGATGGGGAAGAGGAGAGGAGTGCTGACAAGCCTTCATTTTGGATTGTTTTTGTAAACAATGGATGTCGAGTTCTAAAGGCCAAAGACGAGAAGGATCTTAACTGGTATCAGTGACATGTTCAAACGCCAGCATCTCTCATGGTCTGAGGCAGCATAAGTGCTCCTGGCATGGGCAATTTGGACATCTGCAAAATCACAAGTGACGTAGAAGAGTATATGCGTATTTTGAAACAACATTGTCGTCCAGATGTCACCTTTTTTTAGGGACACCTCTGCTTGTTCCAGCAGGACAACACCAAGCAACACTCTGCGTGTATAACAACAGCGTGGCTTTGTGGTCACTGAGTTCAGGTACCAGGCTGTTCTGCTTAGAGCCTGCACCTGTCCCCCAGTAAAAACGCATGGCAGATAATGAAGTGAAATACAGGAGAATGTAGACTCTGGATCGTTGACCAAATGAAGTCCTATAATCCAGCAGGAATAGGGACAAATTCCACTCTCGAAACTCCATCAATTAGTGTCCTCAGTTCTTAAATGACTACTGAGCGTCATCAAAAGAGGAGGTGATGTTCCTTATGCTTCCACATACTACGTTTGTCCAGTGCCTTACAGATGATATCAGGCATGCAGGAAATATCTCTGTTGCTCATGGAAATGGATAAATCTGCGTGATTAAAGCAAGACATTCTGGGCTCATCTCCAAATTCTATATGGAAGATTTATTTATTTATTTATTTTTTTTTTGCTTGGATAGATTTTTCCCAGTTCTCTCCACAATTTCCTCCTCTAAGTTCAGCACCAGCCGTCTTCAATGCTGGTAAATTGAAACATGGCTTTTTATCACATTTGTTGGGACGAGTTGTTTGTTTTGACCTCATGTTCTCCTTGTGTATTTTGGGTTTTCCGCAGAGTACTTCCACAGCCTAAGCACGTGCAGGTCAGGTGATCTGAATACTCTAAATTGCTAATAGTAACTGGGAGAGTAAATGGAGAATGTGCCACATGATGGGGCATCAATCTGTCTAGATTCTGCCCCAGACCAGTCATATACCAGACCAGTTCTCCCTGGGTTTTGAAAAATATTCTACACTTTTTTTCCTTGAAAAATGAAATCAAAGACGTATTCTTCACTTTATCTTACTCTCTATTTTTTCTTAGTCACTCATGGACTTTCTATAACTTTGAAAAGCCTTTAAAGCGAACAAAGTGCCCACAGCATGTACAAGGAAAAGGTCAAACCTCAAATATTTGTGCACTAGCAGCCTCCCAATTACTCATTCGATTTAATATATAATTTAGGTTCCACTCCACTCCAGCCTCTAATGATGGGGACCCTGTGCACCACAAAAGCTAAATTAAACATCTTTTGAGCTTTTAGCAAAGAATTTATTCAACAGTGGTAATAGAAATCCCTTTAAATCCTTTTTTTCTTGATTTTTTTTTCTGAACAGTTTTATCAATATAGCCATTTTGGGCATCCAAAATTAATAGGGGACACACTCTTTAAGGGTATGTACCGTGTATCTACAGGCAAGCTATTGCACTGGTCTTAACATATTTTTACATCAATGAGTTCAAACACAATTTACCCAGCCGTGAAAAAACTATTTGCAGTAAATATGTTGCTTTTACCTTTGTTGATGACGAGACTGGCATTGTATAGCACCATCTTGTGCCATTACAGATAACTTGGGAGTACCTCCATTCGCATTGCGCAGAAATCGCCAGTCATACCATGGTAGATAACATGGCAGCAAATGACATGATTGTACCCATTGATCAATTGATTAGTTTTCATCTTGAAGTGACAAGCGCCAACTGGAACCTTGTATTCAGAGAGGACATGGCTGGATGGATGTTCTCCAATGCAGTATTAGAAAACAGATGAATGGCACAGCAGTTCGATTACATGAATGTTAAGAAAAAAATCAGGAAGGCTTAAAAATCATCACCCCCTGTCATTGGGAGGATAGCTGAAACATACATTATCTAAATCGTAATGAAATAAGTTCCCTTGACTGCATTCCATGCAAACTCCCCAGACATCTACAATTAAATTTAGCAAAACAAGAGATATTAGCTTTTGAATAAGCAGAGAAACACAAATGAAATGTCCGCCCTCACCAAGCCTTTGTAGTTAATAACCCCGGAGATCCACCAGCTGTGTTTCCAATTTAACGCTGTTTACAGTTGATTATGAATAAATATAGAGGGCACCTGCTGGAATCTGCATCAGTATGCTAAGCTACATCAGTGGCTCAATCATCAAACCAGAGAGACAGATGGGCCACGTGTCCAACAACTAAAAAGAAAGAAAGAAGGGAGTTCATTAATTCAGAGCAGTTGTGTGACCAGCAATGTAACCAACTGACTTAGAGAAAAAACCCCACAGAGGATACACATGTACACATTTCCCTCCATCAGACTCCCCATCCTCCTCTTTCTCCAATCTTCACCTCGCTTGTAATAGTAGAGACTTGTGTTGATTCCTGTGGGAATTCGTACAGTCACATGCTGTATCGTCTGTGACGTTTCCCTCCCATCTGATACAGAACAGGTTGCATCCTTCCATTTGCTCTTTGATGTTCTACTTGACATCTGGCTTAATGAGACAGTTTTATACAGAAGCGCTATGGCAACCCACCACTTCACACGCTGCTGAAAAGCTTCAGGAGATTTGCAGGAGACATCAGGTTCTGAAAGATGGGAAGAAGAAAAAAAGGAACGTGGCGGAAAAGATACTGCTCTCGTCTCTGTGTCATTAATGCCTCCACACCTATAAAAGCAGTTTCATGAGCTTAAATAATGTTAGCATTTAACTGAAGTCAGTATGAAGCCTCCAGCTACTGAAAAATCCACTTACAACATTCCAGTCCTTTGGTATTAAAGGATTACTGTGCATGAGGATTCATAAAGTACTGCCCCGCATTTTGAAGAGAACTGCTGGAACCACTATCAGACTTAATCGCTTGGGTACTGTGAGATGTTGATCCGAAACTAAGTTCAAATCAAGGTTTCAGACAACTGACAAATCTCATCATTATTCCTTATCAACACATCAATATTTCAGAGTTCAACCCTTACTATGTTCTTCTTATGAAGAGTCAAATTGAAAAAAAAAAAATCTATTTTGGAGTTGCAAGCACCCGCAAACTTAAATTTTTTGTTTATTTGTCACGTGTATGTGTGTGTTTGTTTTTGTATGCGCGCGTGTATGTGTGTGTGTGTGTGTGTGTGTTGGGGGGGGTATGCAGGAGGAAATGTATAATAAAACCTGGAATGCACATTGCTTCCTGAGGATACAGATTGGAACTCCGTACACCTTCATACACACAAACAGTGTATTGAAACAGTAAATTGTTGTACTGGTATATCAGGTTCAAGTCAATACACAATGAGATAATGCAGGATTATTATGCAAATGCATTATCGAGGACTGAAAATGAAATACATAATGACATTCAATATCAATTATGCTTAAAAAAAAAAAAGTCCCCAGGATTGGGACTGTGTTCCAGTAAAACCCTTCAGTTCTACTTTCAAGCAGCCCTGTGTCTGTGAGTGGGATTCACCACCTGCCTACTGCCCCTGGAATCATGAATGTGAAAATTAGTTTGGTGCACTTCAGTGACCCCACAAGTCCTCAAATCTGAGTCAAGTACAGCACCTTTGGGATGAAGTAGGATGGTAGATTCACAGCACAAATGTGCAGCTGAGAAAGAGAGATAGTGAGTAAAATACTCTGATGCATATACAGTACCTGAATATCTTTGCCCAATACAAGGTAAAATGATCCCCCAAGCTAATTCTAGCTACATGCGCATTTAAAGGGAGTAAATCGAGTTCTGCAACCACTGTGAAACACATAAACCTGATGGAGATAAAATAACCTCAGGCCTTCATAACACTTCAGGGTTTAGTGCATGACAACATTAATTTCGTATATATAAGATTTCAACCGATTTTGGACAATGAGGACACATTGAGCTAAATACATTGACACTGATGCCGATGAGTCACTGCATCTTTGATCCTCCTCCAATACTTCCGCCATCAGCATTTGAACACAACACATCGCCATGAGAGAATCTTGAATCATTTGTGAATCAGACAGCCCCAGATGCACGAGAATGAGTGATGGTAGGAGAAAAAAAGAAAGTGGTAAATAATTTATCTGTAAACAAAGGACTGATCGCCAGTGATTTCAATTAGACTGAGCGTGCAGGAAAGAGTAATGGATTGCTTTTCCATTTCGTTCAGGCGGGTGTGTTTGGGAGCCAGGGGTTTGGGGTTGCAGGGTGAACATGAAGAGCCGATGCGGAGACCTTTGCTATAGATTATGTGAATATAGATTTACTATTTCTAATCCCTCCTTCCCCTCCCCTCCTCGTTCGGGTGAGCATCTGATGAGCAGTCATGTATTGAGTGGGCTCCGAAGGGACATCATGTGACAGGAATTCCAGATGTGCCGCATCGGATAACTGCCAGGGGAGGGACACCTGTGTTGTGATAAGAATAATTGATTTGCCAGGGTTTTATGATTATTTCAGTTGTGTTGACATTTGCATGTAAAACGGGGCTTTTCTCCACTTAACCACATGCAGAGATTGTGGCTGGGACCTTCCTCATGAAAAAACAGACAGCGGCCTTCTTTAAAAACTCACCCCGACTCACTTATTCTCTACCCTCAATCCTTCTTGCCTCCTCTCATTTCTCTGTATTTCTTTTTTTCCTTTTTTTTCACCATACATTAATCAAAACATGTTAGCCAGGTCTTGTTTTTATTAAAGTTAGTCTGTATCATTGTATTCAGTTGTGATCACCCACATCTGTTACTCATTCATATCATTTTGCCAATATAATAGGGAGTTCCGCACTCATTCAGTGCAAAGTCTAGTAAGCTTCACAAGCCTGTTGTTCAGCTATAGTCTTGATTAGACTTATATCCCGCGCACTCGCGTGTAATATATTTAACCTAACAGCTTCTTTGTAACTAGGAGCCTTGCTTCTTGTTTCTTTATTTTTGTAATACTAAAGCACTGTTACTATTGTCACAGTACAGCGTATCACTAGTTTAATTCACCCAGGAACCTCATTTCCTCGTTCCTTTGTACTTTACCTTTGCTGCCTTCCTGCATTGTGGTGAAGGCATAATAAATCCTGATTCATCCTCGCATCTGAGTCCAGTTCCACACTTCCTGTTTTCTGTGCACACTCAAATGGTGCACAGAGAAAACCCTTACATCAACATACTTTGTAAAGACATAGGATCCATCAGTAAACCAATATAAACTCATTCGACACTAAAAGCAGCCTGCCTATGACCTCTACAATAATATGAACATCATTAACCATATGTGTATGAACAGCTGCACTCAGGGAAAGTGCTCTACAGAGACTTTTGAATACATCTGTGTGATGCATACTCAAACCCTCCCCTTCAACACACACACACACACACACACACACACACACACACACACAAACCATTTTGAAATGCTACGCATTGCCGGCTTTTTTTTTTTATAGCTAATTTACACAGTGACAATATGGTTAGATGTGTTGACTGCTCAACAACAGTGACTTAATGGCAGGGAAACGCGATTTTGTATTATTCATGAAGCTACAATGACTAATGATTATCATATCTGCCATAAAAGCTTGTAATTTTGAGACACAGCCTGTGACGTGATGTCATGTGATGTGATGTGATGCCATCATGTAATGAATCCAATGGCTCAGTGATTCAGTGAGGATGGGAAATGGTAAAGAGTAGGATAATCACATTTCGCTGCAAAAATGTAACTGCTGATCTGCACAAAGAGGAAAATACAAAACACCCTTACAAGTATATCAACATCAAAGATGACAGCGGGTGCAATTTACCCAGCCAGTTAACAGAAAAAAAAATCTATGACAGACTTATCACGTAGAACAAGAATCACCAACCATAACTCGGATTCACCAACAACAACAACAACAACAACAACAACAAAAACTCTTCATTAACACACCCAAAATTGAGGGAATTTTCTTAAAGTCAATGTCACATACAGACAATAGAAAAGTTACCCAAATCCTGCTAATGAATATAACTGCAAACTAAAATTCCAGATTAGACAGCATTAACTTGGCAGTGAGCCAGCTGGATACTAACTTGGGTGTTTCTGAAAAGCCTCAGTTACAGCAAAGACTGTAAAAAAAGACTTGTTGTACGTCTGCACAATCAGAACATTACGGACAGATTATGGATCTTTCTCTCTCTCTCATACCCCTGTGGAAGATGAAGCACCCTGGTGAGCATTACCCACAGAGTTCTACTGTACTGGGGAGAAGGTTAAATACTGCAGCTCTCTGTGCCATTTTAATTTCAACACTGAGACATACGTAAATTTGGCACTTCCTTATTTCACTCATCTTTATTTAACCTTGAATAAGCTCACAAGCAGCATCTCAACAGCCAGCAGAAATCAATGAGAGTGAGTGAGAGAGAGAGAGAGAGAGAGAGAGAGAGAGAAGTTAATGAAAAAGAGGGCAAAAGAGAATAAAAACAAGAGTTACGGAAAAACAACAGCAAGAAGGATATAGAGAAACATAAAGAGAGTAAGAGAAAGAAAATGCAAGACAGGCATTACCATTTTCCCAGGAATGGAAGATAATTAGACTAATTACTCTTGTCTACTCTTGTGTGCCTTCAGTCATTGATTAAATCCTGTGATAATACGCAAGCGATGGCAGAACAGGAGCCATTGGGAGCCAATCAGAGTCTGTCTGTCCATCCACAGAAAGGCAGAGGCAGCTGTGATATTCACTGTCTCGGCAGCACACCTTTGCACATTTTCAGTTTTTCTTTTTAGTTAGTTGCCATCTGGATCTGCATACTTCCATGGTCTGCCTACCCTCTCTCCCTTTCAACACATATGAGATGGCTGCAAAAATTCACACTGCATTTTGGCAGTAATGAAAGTATCTAAATAAGTATATGGGGCTACACAGTTTCACTATACACGACGTCATGCAGTATAGAATGGGGTAACATACAAGACAGAAGAG
The DNA here is from genome assembly GCA_029692085.1 of Gymnothorax javanicus. Taxonomy (NCBI): domain Eukaryota; kingdom Metazoa; phylum Chordata; class Actinopteri; order Anguilliformes; family Muraenidae; genus Gymnothorax; species Gymnothorax javanicus. The sequence goes on from CM056205.1 coordinate 13,191,666, forward strand.
TTATTAGCATGAGACAGGGAGGGAGGGAGGCATTGTGGATGTGTGTGCCTGTATGAAAGAGAGACATGTTTGAGTGAATGGAGAGAGGGAGAGAAAATACCCCCAACAGAGGGATTTATTTTTCTCGTGCTGGAGTTTGCATATTCAAACAGAGGCCTGAGGTAAGCTCTTTCAGCCTCTGACTATAACACGAAGGGACTCATCCCTGGGTAATGTAAGAAGAAGTGCGGCAGACAAGCTCCTCTGGAAAACAGACAACTCTTCTGCCTTCAGCTCCTCATTAAATGCACCGACAGAACAGAAAAGCTCCTGACTACACAAACATGCCATTAAATCAGTGCAAACATACTGCAAAGACTAATGATAGATTCAGACCACGGAGCCCATCTGCAAATCCCCAAGCTTCATAATACATTTAACATGTTTTAATGTCTTCAAACATGTCATATGAGCAAAGGCATCATTAACACTTCATAGGGATAATTTCAATTTAATATTTTTTTGACGTTAGCCTTCATGCAGTGATAATTCAGCTGCAATTGTCAAAATACCATTGCCACATTACTAATATGATACATGTGCATCAAAATAATGAGCTGTCATAAATTATTTAATTTTTCTTTATTGTTCTCACACAGACGTGGGCTGTTTGACTACAGATACTGTCCAGCTTGTAAGAAGCAAAGATACACATAAAGCTTATGGATCATTCATTGGTTTGGAAGAACACGTGCCAGGATTCATGTCTTGTGGCTAGTGCCCGGAATCTATTTATGAAAACACAACCACCTGGGACGCTTATACAACCATGCTGTGTGTGTGTGTGTGTGTGTGTGTGTGTATCATTGGACCCATGCAAGCCCACGTGCGTATTCATGCATATATATGTGTGCGGACATGTGTGCGTGTGTGTGTGTGTGTGTGTGTGTGTGTGTGTGTGAGAAAGAACATGGAGAAATCTTAATTAATCGATCATATTTCCAGGGCAAACATGTTATTAAACTGCTGGTATTCCAGATAGTTTAACTTATAATGAAACCATCCATCTCAGCAGTAGGAGTGAGCAGAGATGCAGTGTGAGTGTGGGAGGGGTCAGGACGCAGGGGCGCACTAATGACTCCCACTGCTGACTCCTCCCCCCCAGCCTGCGCTCACAGTGATTAATTCCCCATCAGGACAGTAATAACCCCGCCAGCTGTGCTCTTTTCCCACCGTTTTTCACCCTTTACTCAACAAACAAGGGAGGTGTTAGCCCTGCCGCGAGGCGTCTGCTGCAGCGCACACCTGACCTGCAATCTTCCAGCTCAGCAGGGTGAGGAAGAGAACTCGCAAAAAATAACCAAACACACGAGTCACTGGAGTGTATAACTTAGCATACATCAGTGAAAGACTGTGACAAAAAGAAAAGTTATTCATAACAGAAGGAGAAGTATACAATATCATCCTGTCACTGTCGACAGTAGTTTTACACTGTGACTAAGAATGAATGTTTGCTCTTTTTTTTTTTCTTGATGTATTCAATGTCTCAGGTCAGAAAAAATCATGTCTTTTAGATCATGTTTTTTTTTTTTTTAAACCTTGTTTGATTATCTTATCTTCTCGGCTCATTGTCTTGATTCTTGCATCTTCACCTGAAGCAGTTTCCTTGCAGCCGATAAACAGGCCACCCTTAGTGCAGTAAACACTGTGCCCACCTGAGTTAACTGTGATCAGCATGGAGTCTTCACTACAGGAGCCTGGAACAGGGACAACAGCGCATCTCCCACAGTCAGTAACGTTTTCAGACAGAATACAGCAGAATAAAATGGCTGTACTGCAGGTGAACCTGATTTCCTCCGCTTGGCTTGTACAATCCCCCGTCACCCGGGCAAAACGGCCCACGTGGCGTTTTAACATGATAATTACACTAATTAGCGAGGTGGCTGCAGTGCTGGTTAAGTGATTGCTCTCTCGGTTGGTTAGATTGCCTGGAGGCGGAGTGAGGTCAGAAGGTGGGCAGGCAGGTGGAAGAGTTTAGCAGCGTAGAACAAACATATGCAGCCAACACATTCAGCCACTCAAGACGTCCCACTTTAGGCTTGCGCATATTTTTGAACAGCTACATAATTTTTCAGACGTGGGTTCTCAGAATAATTTTCCAATGTATTGTTTTTGCCCAAGAATTTTTTTCCCTGCCAATACAAGGTCTAAGAAAATGGCCGAGCATTTCACGCTTTGGTTTACAAATTAGGAGACACTGCTCAATCTCAACTGGATATTTTGAAGCTCTGATTGTATGGGCGGTAAAAATAAAAGGAAGTTGCTGATGAAAACCAAAAATGTAAGAATTCCAGGCACTCAGAGAATAATTAGATCAAAAAGAAGCAAAAAAGGATAAAAAGCTTTTATTATTTCATGGCAAAACAGTTAAAAAAGCCGACATGTTTCGACCTATGCGGTCTTCATCAGGGTGTAAAAAGTGCCATAGGCCAAGACAGACATATATAGACATAACAACCAATAAGGAAGGTGAGACATGTCACCTGATGACCTAAATAGGTACAAAGGGATGTCTACGGTTTAAGAAAATAATTGGACAATAATTGCACAAAAACAAACAAGTAGATACAAAAAGAAATTGTATATGTATACACATGTAGATATGTAGATATGGAAAAACAAGATGTGCAAACATAAGTAACGAGAGATATCAATATAGAAAAAGAATTATAAAAAAGACAGAAATCAATATCCTCATTTAACCCTGGATAATTAAGGGTATCAAATGTATGTATCCAGAAGGATTTAGTTTGGAGGATATTGTCACAATGATTGCAGTTATAACATTTAAAATTTCCAATAGGTTTACTCAGCCAATTGGAAGTACTTTCAGCAGGGAGGTAACTGCGCATAAGTTTGTCCCATAAGGTGGGTGCACGTTTAAAGGAAAACATTGGGGGTTCTGGGAAAACATTACGGAGGGCAAGGTCACTTTCAATTATAGGCCAATTAGATTTGATTATATTACGCATAGGCACAGCCCGAGTACTATACTGCATCACGAAATAAGGCCGAGTATGGGGGCGCTTCTGACGCTTACGTTTATGAAGGAGGTGTAAAATCGAGGGCATTGAGCATATTAGAGCGTCTATCAGAGGCAGAAATAGATTTAAAAGGCTTTGTCAACGGGAAGCCTTCTGGATTCATACATTTGATGCCCTTAATTATCCAGGGTTAAATGAGGATATTGATTTTCTGTCTTTTTTATAATTCTCTTTCTATATTGATATCTCTCGTTACTTATGTTTGCACATCTTGTTTTTCCATATCTTTTTATGTTCATATGTGTATACATATACATTTCCTTTTTGTATCTACTTGTTTGTTTTTGTGCATTTATTGTCCAATTATTTTCTTAAACCGTATACATCCCTTTGTACCTATTTAGGTCATCAGGTGACATGTCTCACCTTCCCTATTGGTTGTTATGTCTATATACGTCTGTCTTGGCCTATTCTGATGAAGACCCAGATAGGTAAAAAACATGTCGGCTTTTTTAGCTGTTTAGCCATGAAATAATAAAGGCTTTTATCCTTTTTTGCTTCTTTTTGATCTAATTATTCTAATTATTATTCTGCCTGGAATTCTAACATTTTTGGTTTACTCTCCCATCCCACGCTTCCAAGAGCACCAGCTTTACATTTTCTTGGTAACTTTTTTATCCCATGAGCGCCGAATATTTTCTCTTATACGAAGTTGCTGATGAGTTGCCATGTTTAAACCACAAAGGTAACGCTGAGTGTAAGCAGGCTAGTATGAAATTTAAGTGGAAAATGGCCCGAAGTAACCTCTATTAGTTCCAATGCTGCTACTTGTTAGCCATTTGTTTTTTAATGCATGTAGCAGCTTTGAAATCAGTTAAAACATTAAGGAAGGAAATTCAGCTTGTTGAAGAAAACGCAAATGCAAGTGAGCATACATTCACCACAGATCTTATATACGCAGAAGAAAAAAAAATGAAAACCCTCAGCAAAAAGCTCATTGGAAATCTGGCAAGAGAACGCAGAGCAGAAGAAACTGCCGGGTTGACTTAAAGAGACATTATCACTTTGGCAATATTGAACAAGTATTCAGATCGGGTAATGTGATTCACTCACAGACAATCCAAGCAATACCAATAATCAGAGTATACAAATAGGCTCTTCATCACATCTGTATCACTCTGCTTTCCAAATGTAGTTCAGTGAAAAACTTCCTAAGAACAGTCATCTGGCACATAGAACAGCTATAAGCATTTGCAGAAAGATGCAACTAGGATGTTCGAGCTGGGTTTGTCAGTGTTCTTTTATCAAATCGATACCAATACTGAACATCTGGTCACTACATCCCTAATTATTAGGCTATGTCAAGTTAATTTGCTACCAGAAAATTACTGTAATGGGGGACCGCTCACAGGAATGCAGCTAACACAACCAAGTTAAAGCAATACAGGCACAAAATCGTCACGTTATCTACAGAAAAAAGGGGAGCTTATATTTTTTCCCTTCATGATAATTTACTCTTGCCTCTATAATTCCAGTTCTTACCGCATACATTTTTCATTTCCGTGCTCCTCCTGCCTAATCTGGCAAAGGCATCACCAATTGTGAGACTGCACAGCTCATGCTGTTAATGCCAACAGCAAACAAATAAATAAATAAAATAAGATATTGGTCATTTTATGTTAAAAAAAAAATTAGCATTGTTTAATTATGATGGGAGATTTAATCTGAGCAATCAACTGCAGCTGACATCACAATCGGCCTGTGGAGCAGATCAGCTCTCTACACAGCGTCTAAAAGCCAAAGGCTCATGCAGGATGAGCCACATTAACATCAACACAAGTACATTGTAATTTAGGTTTGAGCTACAGCTAAATTAATTCATTTTTACTGAAAATGACAGACAGTACTTTACAATTTATTCAAATCAAAGTTTGTGCCTTTCATTTTGGTTTAATGAATTTTATTTCTTTATTTTACCAGCCCTTCAAATCCCCTGTGCTTCCAGCCCATGCACACTTTACAATGTGCCCTCGCAGGAGCACAGAAATGCAGGGCTCCGGTGCAGTAAGACAGCACAAGTGAGCACCATGTTTCTTACAAGGTGTCTGTTGATTAAAAACACCAAACACAGCACAAAACATCCCCAATTTTGGAAAGAAAAATCCCCAGCACAATCTCTCCCCAGAGAGATGGTCACAATTTGCTGTTGTGGACGACATTCTGCCATTTTCTCTCAGTATGCAAATTCCATCCCTCCAGCTGTCTATCTCTATACTGGGAGCCGCTTGGTTATAAATGAAAGCGAAATGAATACGCCAATTTCGATGACACAAAACAGTGAACAAAGTGATGGAGAAATTGTGCAAGTCGCTTGTGCTCTCTGTGTGACTGATTCTTCGTGGCTGAAATAAGAGACGTAAGAAGGCAGCCGGACTGCAGCAGACTGCTCAGCATCACACAGAGCTCACTCACACAGCACCGGCAGGGCAAACAAACAAACTCAGCCATTATGCACAAAACATCATCTCATGAGAAGTGCAAGCAAGATGGGCTGGAACCACATGAGACCATAATTTCTTGGGGATTGTTTGGGGGGGGCAGTGTCACTGTACATACTATGTGTCTCACAACCTGGAACAATATGAGTTACACGCCGAGTTCATCAAGGCAGCTCTGAGCCAAAATGGAGAGCAGAACTCAGTTTGCCATCATGGCTGAAGACTCATTCTCACACTCATGCCTTACAGTGCAGTAAGCTCAGTTAGGGTGCAATGAGCATCCGTCCGACCTACAGATATCCAGAGACAGTTTAGTGTGCTTATATTTAAGGAGTTAGAAGTTTCTGATGATCTGCCAGCTTTATAATGGTCGGTGTGGGAGCAGTCCTGGTTTGTGCTGCAAAGCAAAAAAATATGCTTCAATTTTCTATCTCAGGGCGTTAAGTATATGAACACCAGTTTAGAAATATAACCACAAATTCTGCATGAACCAAAAAAATTAAAAATAAAACAAAAAATCTCCAGGAGAAAAACAACAGTCTTTTTGCAAGAATAATTGGGTAATATTCACACCAACATCTTTGTGATGCATAAAGTCTGTTTTAGGGTTGGAAATTTTTTTAAGTTTACGGTTTTGATTCAGACCAGTAAAGCCACAAATGCATCCTAGTAATGCAGGAGTGCACTAGAATCCTCAACAGCAACTAAAAATCTGTCATTCTACACAAAAGCTGGGCTAATCAAAAGTACAAACCCCAATACTATGTGCAATAAAAATGAAATTACATCAAAAACCACTGAAAGTGAGCTCTCTCCAAGTTCCTTATTCAGTTTCTCCAGAGAACGCAGAGCCACAAAGAGCACAGAGAGCTAAATGCTCTGCTCAGTACTAATCGTTTGAGGACGTGGGAGGTGAGGAGGAGTAAGAGGAGGAGGATGTGGGAGAGAACGAGAGAGATAATGATGAGGAGAGTGAGAACAAGGAGAGAGAGAAGAGCCAGCAGTGCTTCTGTCAAGTAAAAACTGCCATTATAAACACAAAGGGGAGGCATATCGTCTCCACATAGACCAGAGAGTTGAATGCAAATACAAATAGAGAGCAGAAAGACAGCACAGCGGTACGAGCGAAAGATAGGAGGGAGTCTTCAGTCAGCGGGGGAAGACGAGTATGGATTCTGCTGTACTGACTGCAGAGGACGGCTCATTCAACTCACAGGAGGACAGGAGAGGCAGGAGGTGTGACCTCGAAGTTTGGGTTCATAGAAAGGAGTGGAGACCACTGATCTATATAGAATAACTGGATAGCTGATGACGTCATAACTTTGAAGTAACCGTGCCGCCATATTGGTATGCCCAACTATAATCTCTCAGAACATTACTCACATTGAACACGTTGCAGCCAACAATATAATTAATTGAGAAGATATCTTTTCACAGACACGGAAGAGGCGATATTTTATGTTTCCTCCTCAGATCCACCTGACTGTACAAAAAATGCCTCAAGGACCGCAGATTTAACTACAGTAGGCAGCAGTTATGCGTGCCTTTAACATTTTCAATGGACAACATCAGCACACAATACGAACGACTAATTAGTGAGTTCTGAGGATCATTGGAAATCTATTTGGATTTTTCTAATAGTGGGGCAGTGGTGAGTTCGTTGTTGAGGAAGACAAGATGTTGAAATTTCTATTTGGGCTTTTTGAAAAAATTAGCCATAAGCTACATCTTGTCGCCGTTGTTTTATTTTAGAAACACTGGCTGTGAGATACAAACAAGATAAATTGAAGTCGGATGTCTTGTATTGAGTTTTTTCTCTTTGATGTTTCCACTTAACTGCCATGAAGAAGACAAGATGTTGATTTTGTAAACTTATCAAAGTAAGCTAAATCAGCGTTCACATGAGAAGTGAAGTGAGTTGTCCGTCATGGAGATGTATGTAAAACTGTCTTTATAAAACTTATTTGAAAAAATGATAACCTGGCAAAATTAAACTTGTCAGTCAATGGTAATTGAGTGTCAGCATCTTTTAGTGCTGGCTTAAATTGTCTTTATAATTTGACCAGAAACACCGGTTTTGTGAGATGGCAGTCTGGTCTAATATGATAACTAGACAACGTCACACAGCAGTAACTGGATTCCTAACGGATGTGACATTGATTGAGTTTTCAGCTCAGTAATCTAGATGCTTTTGGCTAGCATGTTGGATAATTGCTGCCATGAAGAAGTATTCTAATAATTTTCCTACAATCTGCCGTTAAGGTAAAACCAGTGGGTTTAATAAGCAATAAAGAAAATGAATGTAAATCCGTCTTTATCAAAGTGCATTGTCTTAAATATAAAAAAATGCTTCACATGATCAACACTTCTCTGCCACAGGTTACTATATAATGGTTGCTTACTAGTAATATGAGTTGTCCTCCTAATGCAGTTCATGGAGATCAGTGGTGGAGACAGATAGTGTCAAAAAACTGTCTGCCATATAATAAGCATTTCATTATAGTTTTTCATTGATGCCTCTCATTATTTTGAGATTTGTTTAAAAGTCTAATGTTACATCCTCGCTGATAACCTGGCAAAATTAAACTTGTGAACAAACAGAAACACATTGCTGGCTTTTAGCCTTAAAATTCAACGCTGAGAGAGACAAGATTTTGAGAAATCAGACAAGTCACAAAATTACTGGAAAACACAGGCTTTTATTAAACTTCAGTAAAGAGAAAAAGAAAAACAACACATTCAGTTTAAGCCCCAGATTCAAAGGACTTGTTCTGATCTGATTAAAACAACAGATCATGGTAAATACATCTAATCACTGTTTTGTGTAAAGACTGAGAAGACAAGGCCTTTTTTGAACATCTGTATGCATAGCATCATTTAACTATCCAGGCTGGAATCCATTAGTACTTATACCACAGTAAATGAGCAGCATATTTTGTTCCTATGGAAATATAGATATGTCAGTGAAATAAAAAAAAATATTTTAAGCCACGTGGGGAAAACCGACTGAACTCCCCACTTGTTTTCATATCTTGGGTGAATAGATTGCGCATGCAATGAACTAGACATTTCATGCCATTGAACAAGAAAGAAACTTCAATATCATCTGTATGCATAGCATCATTTGCAGATAACAATGGCTCAGCATGCAATAAAAAAATATTTTCCACTGACTTTTTTTTTTTTTGCTTTTCTTCTCTCCAACAGGCCATCTCACTTCGAACAGTGCAAGAATAGGCTGGATGCCAATTCTTGTACAAAAAGACAAAAGTTGCCAAGAACAGGTACAGGTGCCAAAGTATGTGTGCGTGTGAGTGCGTGGGTGTGAGTAAGTGAGTGAGTGAGTGGGTGAGTGAGTGAGAGATGGATGAAGAGTGAAAGATAGAGAGGCAGTAAGAAAGAGAGAGAACAATTTGTATAGTAATGAACAGCGAATGCAAATTGCTATCTAATATCCTCTTCTCCGAATAGCCTCAGTCAGATGAAGGGGCACTCATCTTTAAAGCAGGGTGTGTTACTGTCTTTCCAGGGAGTTGAAAAGCCCACAAAACCCTAAATGCATCTCTGGCAGAGGCAGGTCATATAAATGTTTCCAGCTCTATTACTGCTGCTCTGTTATTACACACATGAACATTTGTGTAGCTGCTGACAGGCAGCACAGCTGGGACAGAAACAAGCAAAGGTCTAGCATTTTTTTTTCCACAAAAACTATGTGGAAAATGAAAATGAGCATCAGTTGAGTACGTGATCCGTGCTTCCTTCAGGCACTGGCAATCATGCACTCAATGAGTTCTGTGCTTCAAAGTATGTCTTAACCCGTTAGGGAACGCGTTTTATTTTTTCTTTGCATTCTAGCTTATTTTATGTTCAGAAACAAACAGCAGTTACTATCAACTTGTTAGCTTTACAACAGCAAGAGCTGAGGCAGCAAATTGTGTCATTTCTTACAAAAGTGTTATGTATCTAGGGGAATATCAAAATTATATAATGAGCTGGAATGAATGAAAACTACTATAGTTAGGTAATAAATTTTTATATTTTATATTTTTCTCAGTTCCTTCCACATTCTCTCTCTCTGAGCCCATGCCACTTTTCTGCTTTTCAAAATGTACTATAATAATATATATATATATTTTTTTTTTCTCACCAAAAAAATTGACACTAAAGGGTGCCAAAGTACATTTTTGGACCATTTCTATGTGTGCAGCCATGTTAAAGCATTAATGTCATTTAGGTGAACATTAACCGGAACACTACTAAATTAACATGTCGCCTTTGAGACATTTCTTTGCCTAGTAATCTAACCGGTGATTAGTTATACTAGTGATCTGCTGAAAACATAACACGGGTTCCTTGCAATGCTGAGTGCAACGGCTGCCACATATTTGGCATGGAGTATTTCAATGTGCTCAATAGCCTTAATAGAATATCCACCTCCTGCATGATATAGCAGTGCGGCCCAATCAACTTTCACGCATGCAGGCGCTCACAGCCAAGATGGCAGCGCACAGAAACTTGCTTGCTATGGCCTTTCTGATCCTCCAAAGTCTGTGGAGAAACGTGCCTGAAATTAATAGTTGGTCAGTTTCAAAACTCCAGGTCATACTCTCTCCAACAGAGTATGGATTAAACATTTGTTGTCTTTTCCAAATGAGTCTCTTGGAATTACACTTGTCAGATCTGGCTCAGTGCAGCATATCAGTATTTGGAGATACTATACCTCTGGAAGTGATATCCCCATGTACTTCACCAATCTTGCAAGCTAAGTCACTCTGTGGTGTGTAGCTTGTAGCACTGCCTTTTTGCGGTTGAATGTTTATTTACCCATAAGGTCAAGGGGCAAATCCACTCTGAAAAGGTGGATTTTAAGTTTAACATGTTGCATAATGATAAAATAGCTGACATGCAGATAGCACACGAATGATGATTCTGGATTACCCCTTCAGTTTCTTCCTTTTTACCGAAGCATAACAGCCACCTGTTTATTGGGTCCAGAAATACCATTCTTACAGCCCGGCTCTCAAAGGTCATTTTCCTTCCTCCTTATTGCTTTCCTCCAGGCCTCGGACTCAGCGACTGAAACTGAATTTTTTTATTTTTTGTCTGCAGCAAGACAAATCGACTCTGAGGAAATGAAAGAGCATTTTTCTGATGCCCACCTTTAGCTTCCTCTCTGATGGCTTGATAGTGAGTCGACTCTTTTTTTCACTTCTTGAGTCTTTCACTGCTCAGAAAAAGAGAGGCCATAACTCAGTTTATGTGAGGATAACAGAGGATTAAAATGGATGTTTTTGTGTTTAACGTGCCATGCCCAATGCGCTGGTCCCTGTAAGTCAGAGTACTCGTATCCATTGCCGCGGTAACGTATTCTGAACAGGGGGTGGTTAAGAAACGGGTGTGTGAGTGGGTGTGGATGTGGGTGTTACTGGCAGGAATGATGTTATCAGTGCGCACATAAACACTTAACTATCAATCCATAAAATATGGTCCAACGGCGGGCACGACTTTACTATGGAGTGCTTGTACGCTGTCTGTGGTGCTTAACGCCTTGACAACAGTAAACAAGATATCGCAACAGTGCACCGAAAGCTGATTGTTTTATATTTTCAATCCCTCTCTGTAAAGACTTAAAGGCCTTAGGACACATTTTTTTATCCTCCTATTGTTTAAATGAACATACGCTGGAGTCCTTCTCCTGGAAAGAATTCCATACCTAACCTCCACTTTTTTTCAGCTTTATATTTGCCAGAACGATTTTGAAAGGGGCGCATGCCAATATTTTTTGGGGGATTTTATTTGTGAGAGGGGGTGTAGAATTTAATTTTAATAATATCGCGAATGCATATGCTGCACATGCCCTCGCAACCCGGTGTGTCATCAGTAACATGGCTGACACTGTTATATGCCATTACCACATTTATCAGCACTAGAAATAAAATTTTCTTGACTGGATGCACGCTTGATGTTTTTGCGCACCCGAATGTTTCTCTGGGTACTCAAACATCAAGGTAAGCCAAAAAAGCGCTGATTTTATTTGATATTGGTGGAGGTTGAAAACGGAATTCTTTCCTTTCCCCTTACACAGGAAATGCGTAAGTCATCTCACAATCAGCAGCCCAGTTAAAAAATGTATTTGAAGTCGAATTTCGTTTTGCGCTCAACTGTTTCTTTCTTCTGGGACTTCGAATTGTCTTGGTGCAGATGGAGTACAGCCTCATCATCGAATCTCCGAAGCATCACTCCCGTACACTGATGCTGCTCACTAACAGTGTGTCTTTCACATTTCACTTGTCCAGCATTTCCAACCCACTCAAAACGTCTAACTAATAAAGGCTGAACTACAAATACCATGTATCTTTGTGCAGTGCTGTCATGCAAGTTCGGCGCATGCATAAAATAATTTTTACTTGATATTTTGTAACTTATCTTAAATGTTGCTGAAAGTTTACGACATCAAGTATGCATGTCTGCAATTGGTTTAAGAACTAAGAGTGTGCATGCAATGGTAAATAAATGATTAGCAGTTTGCAGATTTTTGCGCTGAATTTATACTGTGCTGAAAGTGCGCACATGGACGTTGTCAATGCTACTTAGCTAACACATAATACATGCAGCAGCAAAACACAGTATCATGAGTCGATGTGAGATATTCAAAGTAATGGAAATATACAACTTAGTTTAGGTGCATCTTGAACATTTTAATACGCAAAAGCAAAGCTAGGGTTGGTTACATGCACCATGATAGGATGTCACCTTCAATAGTTACCGAATACACACCTGCTATCCAATGTTACTTAACCAACAACAGCCTTTGCCAGTTTACTATTTATTCTGTAGCATTACATAAAGGCTAGGTGTAGCAATCAAGTTGCGACATAACAAAGCCATTAATCAAATACGAAGAATGAAAGCATTCGTATTGTTACATCTGCTCACTTTACCGACTTGGCAATCACCATTGAAAGCACGGAATTACCGAAGACTCCAATGCGCTACACTTAGGTACTCATATCCACAAGTGTACTATGAGAATGCGCTTAGAGAAAAGGTCCCCTTGGTGTTCACCCTGAATAGAAATAAATTTTTGGGTGCTGCTGTGCCAACAGGGGGTGCTGCAGCACCTTCAGCACCCCTACTTCCCGCGGTTATGCCCGAATCTGTGGGTCATCATTAATTTCACAGTTTTTGTGATATTCAGTTACTTGCGATGGAGAACTGTCATATGTGAAAACTTCAAACACACTGAAAATATGGATGCACTTTGACCATATTTTGTTCATCGTGAATGCCCCCCCCCAGTTCAGCTAAGAGGACACAGTTGTACAAGATACTTTTTTAATGCCATTAAGAGAGATTCAAGTCTTTTTCAAATCTCACTGAGATTTTAGTAATAAGGGCTTCTGGTGGATATGAATGGGTTGCCTGATGTAAAAGGAAAATTATTATTTCAAAATCACATGTTCAAAATACCATAAAATTACACCTGTTTGCACATATCCTTCTTAGCACATACACAGCTGTGTTATATTCTGGCTAGATAAACAGGAAAAAAGCAGTGAAAAATCAACCTGGACAAGAGCATCTGCTAGATATGCAATTGATTCAACTGAAGAAGTAAACACTTCATTAGTCATCAAAAAAATGAATACTTATCTATGTGTGAAAATAGTGGTAACATCTGGAGGCGTAAATGTTATGCTCTTTGTCTGTAGCCAGATTACTGGCATCAGTTGGATCTGTGCCACCTTGACACTTTATTTGCAGTGCCAGGATGGCTGGTCAGAGTCACAAAACCACAGTATTGGAAAGTGGTTAACATTCATCTCAAGTTCCCCTGGGTCCACCTGTCCTTAAGGATAGAAACTGCCACTGCAGTGCTGCTCAGAAATTCTTGCCATCTGGGTTAGCAGACCTGGTGCACATTTTTCTAACAGAATCTATCATGCTGTTTCCTTTTGGCTCAACCCTAGAAAATTCCTTTAAAATTCCATCAACTTTGCAGTTGCTCAGTGCCCAGAAGCTTGGACAAGGTGAATGACTCTTGAGTATTGTAAAATAAATCAGCCAAAGGTGTTCCAGCAATTTCCTTTTTACCCCGTAGAAAAAGAGATCAAAGTGTGTTTCTGCCAGATGACATTTGTGATAAAATAACCATATGGTGAGCATTCAGAAAAGCTTTCCGGAGCCACTGTCCTGTATGGCAGCTACCATACACGCAGATTAAGAGGAGAACTTTGGGGTGCTTTTTACAGATTCTAAAATCTGTAAGTGATTACTTTTTTTTTTTTTTTAAGTGCCGTTTGTTCAATAAATGACATATTGTCGCTACAAGTGGGTATGAATTTAGTCAATGAAGGCAAGCATGTTGATATTTGTGTGCCGGTATGGGAGCAAATTAGACATGAATGTAGTTTTCCAAGAAGTGAAGTCTCCTTTCTGGTCCATATTTACCATGGCCGGTCTGTTTTAAAAACTGTTTCTTTTGGATCAATTTTTACTGCAAATTGTCCTGGGGTGGGTCATGAATGTGTGAAGGGGTCCAGCATGCATTTAATTGAGCTTTAGTGTTAGTTCAGTCAGGCACGGGCTGGTCACAAGCCTGTTTCTGTCCAATTGTTCTTAACTTTAGCTCCCCATTGGAAAGCTTTTATAACCAAGGCAGTGTTCATTCATTTCTCTAGCTCTGTGCCCTCTACACCGCTCCTACTTGGGTTTCCCAAGAAATCTGCTTCTCATCTCCTCCCACCTCTCAGCCTCCTCCTTTGTTCATCTTATCATGTTCAGTAACTTAACACTAGCGCCGAGGAATTCTAAACCCCCCTAGAACCGTGGCTGCCGCTTTTTTCACGGCAGTGCAAATGTGAGGCCATTTCATAATATTGTGGGATTATAAAGAGGGAATCAACAATATATTGTTATTGAACAAATGAAATAAAAATTGCCAATAAATACATGTGAATTTATTACGTACAATAATCAATTATGCTGACAAATACGTTATATGAGAAAACAGCAACTTGAGTCAACATTTGCCTAATTGCGTTGCCCTACTGCAACCAGAACGAATCCGACAAGGGGTGCACTTGACAGCTGTGTAAGCCTATAGACTACCTTTAGTAGGCTAATAGTACACAACAATAAAAGTACAATGTAGCCCAGATCAGGCTGTGTTTCTAAAGCCGCGTTCATACCGGACGCGAAACAAATTTTCTGCAAGAGAGATCACATTCAAAGTCAATGCAAAGACACGAATACTTGCGAAATGTGTGTATTCGCATCTTTGCATTGACTTTGAATGTAATCTTCTGTGTGAAAAATTCGTTTTGCGTCTGGTGTGAAAGCAGCTGAAGGAAATCTCTGTCATATTATGTTATGTTATGTTATAGGACAGATACCCACATAGCCTACACATGCACTCACGTGCGCACATGCACACGCATTTCTCTCTCTCTCTCTCTCTCTCGTACGTTGCAGACAGGGGTATTTGCGGTCAAAGCCACTGCCGCAAAAAAAGCGGCTACGGTGCTCAAAGTAATTTAATATCAATACTCCCTTATGTTTTATACGAGAAGTTCAAAACTTTGATATAACATAGAAAACACATATTTAGAAAAGTCATGGACGGATGGACTCATATCTTTTACTTACATGAAATACCATGCATTACTAACATCAGTGCCACATAAAAAGCGGCCGCGGTTCTAGTGTTAAATGGTAACGGGATTGAAAAGAATCTCAGGCCAAGAATCTGCCAAGGGGTTCGTGATCTCAGGGAATATCTGTGTCATGCTTACTGAGACTGTTTTAGAGCATCACTCGAGTAGAGCCACCGCAAAACTCAAATGCTGGTCATCCTGTAATAAAAGGTCTAATCTGACGCAAGAGTTGTGGCTGAAATAAAAATGTGTTGTTGCACGTTGTTAAACGTAAAAAAAAAAAAAAGCCATGGCCGTAAAGTTTCAGGTCAAAAATATTTAAAATGTGTTTTTTTTTTGAAGTAGAAACTTTTGAAAGTGGATCAGTTTGACCCAAAACAGAAATAGAGGTTAATGCACACTGACCTCTCTGACTCCAGCAATGTACGGTACAGCTAGTGCCATATGTTACACATGCAAACACACACGCGCTTCTGTATATATTCGTTCTCATATATGTACACACACTCACACACACACACTGTATGCACTTTCACAAAAGCAGAAAAAGGAAACTTCACATTTGGTCACACGTTTCTCATCTTATTCAGTACACAGGCTTCGTAATCCCATGTTGACATTGATCTGACAGGTGACCTTTTCACAGGTGATATTAAAATCATTACAGGGTTGATTTGAAATGGCTCAACATTCAAACTGCTCACTCTATATTGATTTTTACACTCTGATTATTACCCATAGCCAGTGGCATTTTGTTTGCGATGCATGTCTACTTCCCTATTTTGTTCATGCAAATCAACCTCAGATCCGCACAGGCATCATCAGAATCCCAGCCGTAATTACGGTGTAATGAGGACTGTTCAATATGTACTCATTTCGACAGGCTTATCAATTTCGAATGAAATATAAAGCAGCCAGCGGCTTAATGTCTGATAATAAAATGCTTCCTGTGCTTTTATGTTGTTTGTCGGTTAACAAATGTTTATTGTTTTTTAATGTTGCAGTGGAGCTGATAGGAAATATCCATGGTGTTTATTTTACGGTAGAGTTACATTTTCTTCCGGAAACAAATGTTGATGGTTTATTCAACACTTCATGTATGCTTGAGTTATTAAGCTTAAATTAAGATTGCATATGCATGCTATAAATACTACAGTTAATTTAGTCATTGGATGCAATACATTTGATTGGCTTCTTAGCGCACACATTCAGTGCACAACCCATTATGCACGTCTGATTCTGACAGAGGATGTGTGCCCTCTGTACATGACTCATGGTGGGCGGTACTGCATCACCTGCCATGAATAATAATACCTCAGCATGTATATAAGCATTTGCACAAACAATATTAATTCATCCTGTCTTTCAAGAAAAATCAGGTCTTTCATTTTCCCTGTGCTATCTGAAAAGATGAGAAACTTGAAACTGCAGGGCATGGTTTCCTTGCTGTGTCTTGATCAATCAAATGACTGGATGAAAAGTTAGCGTATGAAAATTAACCCTTTTTATTCAGAACTGACTGATTTCAAGAACTAACTTCTTTCTTGCCAATTTGATTTAGTTCAGGTATAAAGGACTCAAAATTATTTTACTTCACATCAGACGCATGTTCCTGGGACAGCCTGCTAATTCTGCGCAATAAAGAAGAGCTGAAGAAATAGGAATAAATTGAGTGTTAAGAGTGGGAGGTGGCTTTGAAGAAGCAGAGAAACATGATTGGTTGAGCCGAAAGCAGTGCATGAAACTTTGATCAAAGATGGTCCAAAGAATGACCGTATAAAGGCAGTGAGAGAAGCACCTAATAACAGAGAAGGACTACATGGTTAATGTTGAGTGGCTACAAGACTTCTTAGTTAATGTGGGGTTGCTACAGGACTACATGGTTAATGTCCTGCAGGAACAGGAATACTTAGTCATGGAGAAATAGGAGCAGGACCTTTCTTTTTTGTGGGAACGAGAGAGCTGGACATGGTTTCAGTGGGGGGAGGAAGAGAACTACAATGTTTGAAAGCTGAGAAACAGGATTACATTGTAAAAGGGAGGTAATAGTTATGGTTTCAGAAGATTATGGCCTCTTAAGAACAGTGTGGAACATGATAATAACCTCTTCCATCCTGGACTTGCTTTCGAAGGCATTATTGCCGGGCTCTCACCTCGCTTTACTCCTCCAAACCCATTCCCATTTACATTTCCTAATTGGCAACTAACTGTTATAAAAAGGAAGACGGAGTTGATGGGCGTGTTCTGAGCTATACTGTAAGCAATGCTTGCTTCCCTGTCACGGCTGAAGTGATTCCAGATGGCCCCTAGTTTCATTATTGAGACATTTAATTGCAGTTGTTGTTGCTAAAAATGTTGCAACCAGATTTTAAGTTTATGGGGGTAATTACTTTGATTATGTACATGGGTGAGGGTGATATACTGTAGGAGTGGGATCAGTTAATTCCTTAATTGAATTAAATGATCGTTTAAAGACTGTATTTTTGGTTTCTTCATTTACTCCTTGTCTAATACTACATTGCATTTGAAAATCTGAAACCATGTAAAACGAGAGGAATTCCAGTGGTGGGGAGGATATTTTGGTTTGTTGCATAAGATCTGCTCGCTTGTATTCCAGACATGTTTGCAGTGCCCTTCTTCTGCAGCAATGACCGCTGTTTTACTCACTGCCTGCGTATCCAATGGCTGTTGACATGGCGCACTGTTACCAGGTTTCAGGTCATTTGTAATCATCCTTTTGAATTAGGCATGCCCTGTATCGTATGAAGGAATTGTCATTATGGTTGTGTAATTATATAGAGAATACAGTTTAAATATCAATGAACCAGACGATGTTGATTCTGTACATACATGGTAGTGCCGCTGAATTTATTTCCCAGCCACTGCAGCTAATCGTTTGTCATATATTCTACTTAAGGGATGCAAATCCATCAGTGTGTAGTTTTGATATCCATAGTTTTATTTTCAGTATGTTTCAAAATTATTGAACAGCGTGTCTCACACAGGCAAAATACAGTTTGCCGCATATAACAGCTGCTATATGCAAACATGAGGAGCACAGCAATCATGTTCTGTGTTCCTCTGCTGGTGGTGCGGGGAGCATAAATAAGTCCTCTTGGCTTTACCTGTGTTATACAGGGAGAAGCGATACAGACGGCAGCTCTTTATTACCTGCTACCATGATTAATCATGTTTGTATTTTGCGTGCACATCAAACTGCTGCAAAGGTGCTCACTCTCAGGGCTGCTCAGTACGGGGCACTGGTGCCTCCTCCCTTACTGAGAGACCAGCAGGGGTGTAGGATGGAGGAGCTGTGTGTTGATGCTGGCGAGTGAGCGGTGTGCTACTTATGATCAGCTCAACATCACAACTCTCCCAACACACTGAAGCTGTGCTCCCTCTGTGAGGTCAGTTCTGAGGCTGTGCTGTGGGTAAGTATTTTCATTTTCTCAGAGTAAATAAATTTTCTCACTGGTCTCATCAGAAGTTTTCGACATGTGTGATGTATCTTGTGAGGTATTTAATCAAATAAAAACTGTGTTTGAGCAAATGGGGACCGAGAGAAAGTACCTCATACCCAAGGTTGAGAATGAAGAATTGAATGCTAAGAGAGAGTGTGTTTGAATGGCTAAACAGTTGGAATGTCTCATGTTTTCTTTCAGCAGGGACGTTTAGTCAGTCAAACAAAATGCTTACAGCAGATGCTATTACAGAAAATGTATTACTTTACGTTTCAGTTCTACGCTTATTCAATAGGCAGTATATTGAGAGCTGGTTGCTTTTTGCTCTGCAATTTCTTTTGAGGACTTGCTACATTTTTATTTTGTTTAGTGTAGTAAATACATGCTTTTTTATTCATTTTGGGAAATATTTCTTTCAAAAGTGAATGACTGATTTTTACTTCACCGAATGCACAGTTTTTAAAACAGGTTTAAGGGACAGAAATGGCATTGTAAATGGCATGGTACAAGCATTTTTGGCCCTAATAACTGCAATTTATCAACAAGACTGCAAAAATTAACTGGACCACTGGACCAAAGTGAAAAGTTTTTACAACTAGACAAGTTCTCACCTGAAATTTGGAACAAAACAAACACGCATGTGTGCGCATGCACACGTACACGCACACACGCACACACTATGCCCCCCATAACACACACACACATAAAAAACATACAGCCTATTGAACGGCCCATTTTTTCAGCTGGCGTATGCATTTTGAATTGGACTATGTCAAAATTGAGCACATTGCCTTTGCATAGCCTTTTGAAGGGTTTTCAGTATAGGCTATACCTCTATTGGTATTTATATCATTTGACGATGGAAACACATATGATAGGTACAGGCTAGTGGCACTATATTATAAGGATCGGCCATTGAGATGAAATAATAGACAGCCAATCATATACTCTCCCCTTCTTCCCTAAACTAAGCCTTATAGAGACCAGGTTTGAGGAAAAACTCCTTAAAGATGGTCTACAGTTCATCCTATGCAATTTTGAAAGGATCCCTGCCATCTAGTTTGAACTGATGGTTTAAACTGACGGTGTACTTAAACTTGCACGTTCCATGGACTCTGCAATCAAGTTGAGCAAATCACGTGACCTGCGTTGGTTCAGCGCGGGGTTATTCCTAAACTGACAATAAGTAACATACCACTGCAATAGCCCCATTATGTTTTCCCTTCAGTCCCCCAGAACTTGCCTGTGTACTAATGTGATCATATTTGTTTCACTGTTATAGCTGCCTGCGCCGATTCCATTCCCTGCGATGAATCATATCTGTCTCACTCATGTAATGCTTTATTCAGCCGTTCTATTTTCATATGCATTTCAAGATTTTTTCTTCATGCCTGTTACTAATGGTACAAATAGTACAGTAGTTTATTGAGGACCTATTGACATCACTCTGGAGTGATACAATGGATCAGTTTTATCTTCAGTTACGCTGTGCGATTGGCAGGGACTGAAGCAACCCCAGGAAATCAGATTGATCTTCCTTTAGTCAGGTCTCTGTATGAATCAGTGTTGTGTTATTAGCTAATACCTCATGTTGACCTGGAGTTCAGCTCCCACTGGAGGATTTTTTTTTAAAATGAAGTTCTGTTCCTCAAATTATTTAATATCCTTGTAATTATGATTAATGCCTTAATACACTCACTGTGGGAACTTATGATCTTTTTTTAATACAGAGTATTTCTGCAAATCTGTCAATTAGGTTTTGACTGTCTGTTATTAGTCAGATTTTAGTTAAATTGGCACCAGAAGCGGCCATTGTGAAAACTTTAAGCGAATCTAAGACAGAGATTGCACTGTGACAGGAGATATATAACAGCTTTTATTCTCCCCCTGAATGCCTCCAGAAAAGGTTATACATTTTTGAAAAACTGTTTCACCTGAATGTGCATGTAAGTGCAGGTGTGTGTGTATGTGTGTGTGTGTGTGTGTGTGTGTCTGTGTCTGTGTGCTTTGTGCTTGTGTGTGTGCGCATTTATGCTCACAAATTAAGATTTTTCTGTTATGGACTAAGCTAATTATTGAAGATTAATTTCAGGCGCATTGCGCTCTGTTGAAAGTGATGTGTCAACTGTTGTATGTGCGGCTGCACACAACTAAACTGTTGATCACGTGGGATGCAGGTGTTTTTATGAGAAATGTGTTACAGTAATAATGTGATGTGATATTAGTATGGTTTACCCAATGTCAGCAACTTTACCCTTTTACCTTTGAAGAGACTTACTTGATTATTAATGACAATTGTCTTGTGCATGGAACTGCTGTGGTTTTCTTGAATCACATTTTCACAAAAAGACCACAGAATATCTCAAAAAATATTTAGGAAGGTGTTTGCTTATTTTTTTAGACTGTTTTGGATACTGATTTCTCATATTGTATATTGTCATCTGTTTACTTATTTTCATTTATATGTTCTAATATTACATTAAATAAATACTTGAATAGTGCTTGGTTTCTGATTTATCTTCATTTTGTTAAGTGTATAATTATCACTGCACACTACTGTATATATTCTGTATATAGTACGAAGTGAATTGGCAACGCTCAATATCAACACTACAGCCTATCAGTCACCATTTGTGCACTATATTATAACCCCCGGCCTGCCCCCATAATCTTCCCTCAGCAGCAGATCAGTTTAATCTCACTCAACAGAAACTTTCACTTTACCCGTAAGACATTTTGTTCCTGTGACACAATGAGTAATGACTAAAATAACAGAGCAGGGTGCAACTTTATTCTGCGCTTTTGTTCCCTCGGGCAATTTCAGAATGAATGAAGCCACCGGGGCCATACGCATGTTCCAGAGAGGGGAGGTGAAGATGATATGCTTAGGTGATGTTCAGTGTATATACATGACATGAAAAAACCAATTTATTGTGTTAGTCCGACTGAAACCAGACTTATAAAATGCATGTAAACATGTTAGTCCGACTTGAATCATACTAAATCAATTTCTCAAAGGTGGACTAACACACCCAGAAAATGCGGCTAAGATTCAAATTACTCCTCCCTGCGTACGCTTGAATCGATCTGAACTGGACTATGTGCTGTGCGCATGCTCTGCAGTTCTACATGCGGGGCTTTGACCCAGAAGTCGAACAACATAGATGAAAGAAGAAGCCAGTGATAACACAAACGGAGGCACTGACGCTAACTAATGACCTGCGTGTCATCTGAAAATTTTCCTTCCACTTGCCATTGGAAAACTCTTTCAAAATGACTCACTCCCACCAGTCTTGGCTCCTGACCCACATCCAACATGCACGGGAAGCCCGGGGTAGTACAGAGGGCACAAAGTGGAGCATAGCTGAGGTCACATTGTTGGAACACTCTAAGAAATTACGGCGTTTGCTGCCTGCCTTTGGCTAGCACCATAACCACCAGGGATAGAATTCATCTCAATTGTACGAAAAGCATAGCGTACAGCACGTACAAAATGTAGAGAGCCGTAAAGTTGTCCATGTTTTTGCCACTGGCCAGCTGACTTGTTTGTCGATTGTTTGGTCTGTGACATAATAGATCAACTGATAAAAGGTCCAACACAAACAAGCTTTAAGGGCAAATATCGCCACCTATCGTAGCGGAGACAGACGTGCTTCGGTCAATAAATCGATTCCCTTTCGTCAATGTATACAGGGACAAGGACACTAGTCCGATTAAATGGCCAAATAGAGCTATAACCATAGCTCGATTTAACTGTGCATGTAAATGTACTGACTGAAAGGGTGTCTCAGAACGGACCAGCTGTGCATTTTTGACAATACTGATTGATTCAGCTGAAAAAAAAAAAACACAAAGATAATAGCATAATTTACTCAACTAAATTTTTTATCAATAATTTTACTGGTCAGCCATGGAAGGGAGTTCTAATGCATCCCCAGGTACTGCACAGCTGTGGAGATTGAGGATTCTGTGATTCATCGCTCTGCTGAGTAGATTTCTGGATTCTGCATTCTTTTCACTGGGTTTGTTGGGACTGTATCCAGGCAACACATCACACATGGACAGTAAGACTCTATTTAGCCTGTTGCAGGTATAGTAACTCACACAGGTGCTACATTACCAGCAGAAATCACAGGAGAACAATTAGAGGGGGAGAGAAGCCCCAGAGGACCATTGTTCCCAGTGGGGGCCACAGTGAGTGATGTCACAGGGGCATCTATCATTAGCTGATGATAAATGATCCACTGATATTCCAGGAGCTGTGAGCACCTTAGCACTGCTTTTACTGGCTGAGTTACCAGGTGGAGGTGTGTACACCTGAATCAGTATGAGTGCAGCATTTTAGTTTCCTGCTCTTGATTAAGTCTGAGATGCAATTTTGGAAGGGGGATGATTTCGAAACTTGCACACCGGGGAGGGGTAAATCAGTAAATAATCTGCATAAATTGATAAAATTAAAAATAAAAATAAACAAGCTTTCATTTGCATATTGATGTGCACTAATCATTGATTTATATTAAGCCAATTTTATCTTAACATTTACTTCATGTAAATAAGCTCAATTTGATGCGCAAATGATATTTTCTTCGATTTTGAAAAAAATGGAAGCTTATCAAGATTAGATGCTTATTTTACTATTTCAGTACAGTAGTACATTTCATTAGCATCAAATAATGCTTGTGTCATGTGATACAGTATTAACCTCTGTTTACTGAATTGAACTGCTAAAACTATTGACTGAGATTCCTGAAAAATTTTATAAAGATTTCTCTTTATCTCTTCATATGTGCCACTCCTTGCAGTGGTAATACTATATATACAGAGGCGTAAACTGATCGATTGTTTTAATAAAGCCAGCAGAAGCCTTTCATCAGAAAAGTTATGAATTAAAAAAAAAAGAGATCTACATCTAGACTTCATATTTATTTGCTCAAAAATGCTTGAAATATCAATATACAGTGAAAATAAAGGTACAAGTGCGCTTGACTCTCCTCATGTTTTGTATCATAACTTGATCAGTATTGATCTGGATCTGACTTATTTGTTTTTGTTCTGGACAGTGTGGTGCCTCAGACTTCCGTCCAATCAGTGCTCTCCTGTGGAAGAGCAGGGAAAACCTCCTGTGTGACATAAGCAGTGATGGAGATGCCAAATTAATGCCAGATCCATCATAAACAGTATAATACTTGATTATGGTAAGATACTATATCTATTTCAGTTCCATTATTGGCAGTCAAATACAACTGTATTAATTATTAATAATTTAATAATTGTTAATACAATGAGTATGTAGTGTACTCATTTTATAATTGAGAGTAAATAGGAGCAACTTGTCTGGTTAAAAAAAAAAAAAGTCTGTAGTCGATTCATTCCTCGAAATTCTGTTTTCCGCCAGGGCACGGTTTTCTGGAATAATTGGATTATGGTGGAGATGTGTGATCATTTATGCAGACTCGATTTTATCAAAGCACTCACTTGAGGCCAACAGACAGAGTGTAGAGAGAGAGCCTGTTATCAACAGAGCTTAATGCAGCTCCCTGTAAACGGCGTCTATAAGCTGTTCTCTGAGCCTCAGTGCTGTGTTATGGAGTCATACAGTGGGGACCATCACACAGCAGAGCTCAATACTGGCCTCCTTCCACACAACCTCACCTGCCAGACTCATAAGCCGAAGGTGTTATGCGCCTGAATGTGCCTTCATGTTGATGTGATGCAAGCCAAACTTTCTGGAAAGTGCTTCAGTCAGTTACTTTTTCTTTCTACCCTCCCCCTTCACTTTTACTCTCAGTCTCTGGTACCTGTTCAATTTTATCTGAACTCATTGCAGTAATCTCTGCTGTCAATTCAGGACAGTGCAGGCAAGAACTTTATCACATTGCTGTTCACACTCTGGACTAGATTAGATGTGAGTGGGAGGGATAAACTGATCCCAGTCCAGCCGGTCACCTGATCAGCCTGTGGGGACCTGAGAGGCACAGTAAGGTGCTGTTTCCCCAGACGACTGGAGCCTCCCATCCCTGTGTGATGTAAGACCTGACTGTGCTGCACCTCGGGGGAATGGCAGCTACAGTTGGCACCAGTGTGGTCCCGGCGTGACGCCAGATTCATTAGGACAGGGACTTAACGGTACGAGACACCCATTAACCCTTCAGATTAACCTGACACACCTCCTGTTCTCAGTTAAAGGTCGTGATTAGAGCCACTACAATAGGCCTGCCTGCTATCCTGTGTTTGAAGGCTTGATTTGGCCAATCACCTTGGAGAAATGTAATGCAATTATCTTTCCTGTAAAAGCACTGACCTTACGGAGACTTTGAGGAATATAATCATCCTCAGTAAGGCTCAGTGATGTTGTGACCTCATCACCAAGAAGTTATTCTCAGAGTAAGATGGAAGGTCTTGTGACAGTGCTTGTCAAACAGTGTCACCCACCGAGCGGGAATGATCATTTAAGATTTTTTAGTTTTGTGACAAACAGGTAATTTAATGTTTTTGTACTTGGCAATGCACAATGCCTTCTCCCCAGAGGTCTTGGGAAAGAAATGCATGAATTGTAACGGTTCCACACTTCTCAATCTTCTAAATTACCTCCCACTCATTCATTTAATGGACCACTTCCCGGTTCAACAAAGTAATGGCATATATTTTGTACATATTTCAGCATAAGCAGTCCTGTTGTGTGACTGCCCCAATTTCACTGAAAAATTTTGTTGAAATACAACAGTAGACATGTTCATTGATCTCACCAAAGCCACAGATACAAAGAATTCCACATTTTTGTTGCTTAATTCAATTCTATTTGCCATTGTATCACAGTAGTTCACTTCTGGTTTTGTATGTAGGGCAAATTTTGCCGTCAGTGAAGCGCTCTGGTCCACAATGCGCTTTTATTGAAGTTGCTGTTGTGAAAGATTTTTTTTTTTTTTTCATTGTCATACAAATCCCATTTAAGAAATGGTGCCAGTCTCTCACTGGTGGTCTCTGAAAGTTTAAGTGGTTTGTCCTGGTAGTGACCTTTTGCTATGAAAACAGAAAATCTTACTGTGCCTGCCAGGCTAACAGGCAATTTTCTTAAACTGCTTCTTCATTAGGACTAGATTGAAATTGCCTCTATGAATATGGTTCATAGAGGCAGTTTGCAGTTTAAATGA
Source organism: Gymnothorax javanicus (assembly GCA_029692085.1). NCBI lineage: Eukaryota > Metazoa > Chordata > Actinopteri > Anguilliformes > Muraenidae > Gymnothorax > Gymnothorax javanicus. Next base: position 13,217,455 of record CM056205.1, read on the forward strand.
TCAAGGTGTTTTATATCTGTAGAAACAACATTGAGGCCTGCTAATAAATCATTATACATGATCCATTACTTTTTTTCACCATTAGGAAATTGCTATCACTCTCCGCATGTAGATCAGGGTAAAGTGTACAGTATGTGACTGAATCATATGCAAATCGGCCTGGTCTTCAGATGTGAAGCAGTTCGTGTTTGTGAGCTTATTTAAGCTGTCAGGGAACCATGATGGATCAATGATCCTGGTCTTGCAGTCAATGACAACAAGAAGCTTTAACCTGTCTTTACTTTTAACAGCATGACATCTGTCCTGGAGTGTATCAGGAGGTAGAGAACTCTACTCACACCTCCCACTTTTTATTTAGTTTAAACCCAATGTGGAGTTAGTGCTCGAGCCTCTGGTGTCCCTGTGTTACCTGCCTGTGTTCATGATGAGAACCTTAAACAACCGAGCCACTGAACAGGGCCCAGCCTGCACTCGCGCTGGGAGCTCTGACTGAGCCATTAGACTCATGTTGGTCTTCTGTCGGCAGTTATAGCATTCGCCACCCCGCACCGCTTGTGTGTGTGTGTGTATGTGTGTATGTGTGTGGAGAACCACCCGCAGCTGCAGAGGAAGCTGTTAGCCACGCGACAGCACCTCCTCTGAGACAGCGTACAGCTCCAGCTCTTTGATTCGCCCAAGCTGGCCTCTTTCCTCATCCTCTACTTTGTCTCGTTCTTGGATTTTTTTCAGCTGCTAAATATTTAATCAAGGCAGAAATGTACTGCAGGAGTAGATTAAATGACTATTTTACATTTGCATATTCATGATATTACTGCATGAATTATACAGGGCCCATAGTGACTGAGACGGGATACTTTTAAATAGGCTTTAAAATGTCCTAAATAAAATTAGCCCTTCCTCTCCCCAAAGCCTTATTAGCCCTGCCAGGATAATCATGTAATTTGAGCAGCTGATGTGAATTAGTGCTTTTCTCTTTTCTGCTGGGTTTTAACTACCATCATGCTCTCAGTTAAATAGATTATTTTCAACAGTGGCCATTTCAGCTTTACGCTGATGTCTATAACTGGATCATATCTCTTGGCAGTGTCTTTGGGGTGAATCCTGTATGGGCCTGAACTCTATATTTCACATTACTGTGAACACTATCATTTTCTTTCTGCTCCTTTTTTGGTACACACGGGCACAATTTTTAAAGTAACTTTTGAGCAACTTCTCTCTGAATCACACTCAACAGTAGCCCAGAGTAGCTCACATTCTGTAATTGCTCTTGAAAAAGTACCTTTACACCACAAAGCCCTCTCAGAGGCATTAGAGTCGCAGCATTAAAGATCTGTGCTGTGGTTCTGCACTATTCTCAGAGGTTCTACCACTGCCAGATTCATTCAAGGATCATCACCCAACCTGACAGGAGGCTTGATTTAAACAATAAAATTCCCATGGTGCTTCCCTATTGGAACAGTCCAAAAAAACAAAAAATAAATACAAAAAGTTGCTCCTGCTGCTGCAGCTGCGTTTGCTACTGTTGTTGTTCTTCTTCTTCTCTGCCTATTCAATCTCACATTCATATTCTTTGTATTCTGCATATATTTTGTTCACATTCTTTGTTCATATTGTTTCTTTAGTTGGTTTTTTTAATCTTTATGTTCATATTCTCTATCTTCACCCACTTCATTCTGTGAAATATTATGACATTCATTGCAAATAGTTGTGCATAAACCAGCCTAAACCACTGTTTATGCTTATGGAAGGGTACAGTAGTGATACTGTTTCAATGGCTTTTTGTTTCACAATTTTAATGTAAAGGAGTCATATGGTATCATATAGATATGGAGTTAATAAAAGCTGAACTACTGCTAAAGTGGGCTTTCATTTACACTGAGATTTTCAGTTTACACTGAATATTTCACTGTGTATCTATGCAAAAGTTTAGTTCTTAGCAAACATATTTCCCAGGAAAACACTGAGGAGCAGAGATGTAAAATGACTTAATATGTTACAGACTGTTTTCACATTGACTGTTAAATATCATGAGTATTTGATTTAGTGGCATGATAAAGAGCAGGGCATGGATGTTTCACCTAAGATCATAAAAAGGTATGCTTCATAATAGCTTTTACTCCTGTTTTATGAGTATATATTCAGTGAGTCTCTTTATATGCCATTGCACTGCCTTCCACAAGAGACCAATTTGAAATGTCTCCTTTTTTTACATCTTCAAGTCACTTCCCTGATATGAAATTATTTCAGGCCCAGAGATTTGTATATTTCTTTGAACTTGATCGGTAATTTCTGCGTACATCAGGGGGGAAAAAAAACCTTATGTACTCAGTGACAAGAGCAAGATGATGATGTAGCACATTACATTCCACACACTACCTTGGCACTGTCAGTCTGATTCTATTCTATTCAGTTAATTAAATTTGCTGCCATTAAAAACCACAGAACCACTTACTTGACTATGTTGAATTGAACTGTGTTAACTCCACAGTATTTTATTGAATTATTTCTTGTCAATGAATTCCCTCAAAATGATGCTAATTTGGGTGCATCGGCGCATAGAACTTCTACTGGTAATCCTGCTAGCTTTTGTGAACTTTAAATAATCTGTTTATTGCCTGAAAAACAGCTGTCGATGCCACCTTGCATTTACCACTATTCTGCCTTGCTGTGCATGTGTGATAAATCTCTACATACCTCATTTTTAGCAGTATTCTACCCTGCTGTACATGTGTGATATGTTGGCACATATACCTCACATTCAGTGGCAGCTGGTGAACTGGCGATACGCGAGGCTCCAAACAATCTCTTAAAATGAATGATTGATCACAGCCTGTTTTCAATCATTCATTTAAATTACCATTACAGAAACTCCAAAAACTCTCAACATTATCAGGTTTGGCAAGTTTTCATTTATAACGCATACCTGTCAACTCTCACGCATTCGGCGTGAGACTGGAAGGGTTGAAAGCAATGGAATTGCATAAAGACATTTCAAATTATCTTATTTCATTTAAACGATCCTGAAACACATGCATTGCTTCCAATCCCTGAATAAAGAAAAGCGTGAGAAGTCCGGAGTCGTAATCAGTATGCGTTATAAATGAAAACTGGCCGCATCTGATAATGTTCAGAGTTATCGGAGTTTCTGTAATGGTAATTTAAATGAATGATTGAAAACAGGTTGTGATCAATCATTCATTTTAAGGGATTGTTTTGAGCCTCCCCTATCGCCAGTTCACTAGCCGCCTCTGCTCACATTCACCAATTGTCTGCCATACTGTACATGTGTGATATGCTGCTACATACCTCACATTTACCGCTACTTTGCCCCGCTATTCATATGTGATATGCTGGCACATATCTTATCTTTTCCATTTTTCTGTCATGCTGCCCAAAAGTCCAATAACCTCGCTTTTACAATGGTATGGAGCTCTGTCCGTGCCCTTAGCAAAGGTAACTTGCACTTCTGTGAAGGTACCATTTATGCTGGAAAGTGCAGAGATTTTGGGGCAACACATGCTGCCTTCAAGACATTATCTTTTCTGGAGACGACCATGCATATTTCAACAAGACAACACAAAACCGCATTCTGCACAGATTACAAAGGTAGGCTGCATATCAAGGGGTTGCAGGTGCTGGACTGGCCTGCCTGTGGTCCTGACTGTTTCAAAAGAAACTGTTTGGCACATTTTGAGAGACAAAATGTTGGACACCATAAGACTTGTATACAGAAAGAATTGGAAAAAATTAAGCCTGAAACATTCGATCACAAGATTATTTCAGTCCCGAAACATCAATTAAGTGTTGTGAAAAGAACTGACAACAAAGTGGTAAATATTTTACTGTCTACTATCCCACATTTTTTATGGAATTTGGAATATTGTTTGATTTGAAAAATAAGTAATATTCATGGTGAGACATCAAATAATATGCTGTTGTATTGTTTTCAATGTTCAGTGGCTGGCCCCAAAAAAAAAAAAGTTGCTGTTTGGATTTAATGAGTAAATGCTTAAGAGCCTATGATTGAAACATTATTGTGGTGATAAATATGTTTCAGATGGCAGTAATCCTTTTAATCTTGACTGATGCTGTGTATAGCTTCTCATTTCTTACACAATCATGTCAGATATATTCTATTGTTGTGGAAAATTTGTTACTGTGTTTCAAGAGAGGTCAGTTACTGGCTTGCATCAAGCAATGAAAACAACAATAAAAAAATAGCTAAAATCACAAATTGGGTTAAGAAATGTCCTACACATTATTAAAACCTGAAAGGATATACATGTATTTGAACTATCGACTTCGCAGTGGAAATGGTTCAGAAAGAAATCATGAATGATCGTGATCAGAGATCACTGAAATGTATGGTGAAGTCTCGCTGTAATAAATCAACTGTAGAACCCATGGCTATATTGAATTATGAAAGTAAGAGCATTTCCACATGCTCAATGTGAAAAAAAAAAACCTGCATTATTGAGACTAAACAGCTGCTTGGCCACAAGAAAGCTACTTTCCAGTGAGGCTAATCAAGATAAAAATAACTTCATTTTTCTAGGGAGCCTAAATATTGGACTGTGGGGCAATAGAATAAGGTCATGTGGTCCCATGAATCCAGATTTTCCCTGTTCCAGAGTGATGGGTTTGTCAGGGTGAAACAGGAAGCTCATGAATGGGCCACCATCCAGTCCTCATCTGAACCAATTTGTAGTTTTTGGGATGTGCTGGAGAAGGCATTATGAGTGGTTTGACTCTCCCATCATCAGTACAGTATCTATGAGTGCAGCTCTTGTCGAAAACAAATGGTGTAAAATTGCAAAAGCTTGTCAAAACAATATGGCACAACCAAAGCGTGTGGTCCAATGGGTCAAAACTAAAGGCGGTGCAACAAAATAGTAGTGTGCAGCCAGGAATTGTTATACAGGTCAAAGACGATTTACAAATAATTGCTTTCAATAATAATAAAAGTTGCGATTTAACAAAAGCTTCAGCTAAATGATAGACACAGGATTTTTCGGTGCCCTGAAAATAGATTTCTCTGAGCCGCAGGGAATTTTTTTTTTTTTGTGGGCCCTCTCCTGTTGTGGACCCCCATTGGATGGGTCTGTAAGAGTGCCAATCCCTCTCACCCCACTTGCGGTGGCCCAAGGAGGTACTATAATAAAGATAAGGTATTTCATCTGTCATGGAAATTCACCCCTCTCTGGGCTGGTAGGAGTCTATTTTACATGCATGCACAAAGGGATCAATATTCTCAGAAGAGAGAAACGTCCCGGGAGAGAAGCAATTTAAGGTCTCTATGCCATACTTCTGGGTGAGAACTTCAGTAAACACCAGCTGTTTTTGAGTATGCCTCTAAAATTAAGTTGACTTGACTTCTGCTTTCATGACAAAAAAAAATGAAATCCTCAATCTGACATTTTTTAGGGAATGAGTGTCACATTTGAGAAAGACAGCGGATTTAGTGCAGGTGTATGAACCACATTGAGTTTGCTTAATCATACACAACACTATTTTATAATTTTTCACTCTGTCAAGGATAATCATAATATATTTTATCAACAGCCTTTTTATTTGTTTCTCACACAGAGACCATTGAACCATGAGATTTTCATCCACTGCCAAAATAGAGACAGGAAGTTCAGGGTGCATTATTATGTAGGCTATTTCTGAGCGAGCGAATAAGAAAACGTGAGTCACTGTATTGATGAATTAATTTGTTTCAAAATTATGAATTGAAACGAGAATTTCAGTCAGGGAAAGCTGGCTCTGTGAATACAAGCGGTGACGCAATTTCTGGAGCTCCATTCCATGTTTTGCCGCGCGCTCTGACTCAGTGCCTTGGTAATGTGCAGCGCTGAATATCTCTCACCGGGATTTCAGATTGCCCCGCACCGATATAGCTACTCATACAGTGTCTGCGTTTGTCTGAGAGAAGTTGACTGAACAGAACCTGAGCGGTAGTTTCAGACTGCATTTGTGTTATTGAATTTCGGCTCAGGATTATTAATATCCCGGGTGGGTTTTTGGGTCCGCAGCGTTTGTGGGGATGTATACTGCGTGTCCTGATTCATAAAGATGGTCCAAGCTGCGGTGGATGAAAGTGTAAAGGACAGAGCTCCCTGTTGGTAGTACGTCGGGGATTGCACTTGCTGTCTTGGTGGCTCAAATCGGAGAGCATCTCCCGTGGAAAAAATAGACTACGGATTAATCACTCGGGCATCATGTTGGGAATACAAGCGGTGCTTTCCATTTTCTCAGTTCTGTTTCTTACAGTTGGTGCTCAGTTTAAAGCGCGAACCTGCAGTGAGGTCAGACAAGAATACACTGCTAAAGGCTTCGGTGTAGTTAATGTTCCTCTCCAGGAAATATCAGGTAAGGATTAAATATCAAATTGCGACATGAATGACATTGCTTTTTGCTGAAGATTGTTTTGTTTCTCATTTATTGTTCTTTTCACTTTCCCAGCGTCCAACATTCCTAGATGTTTAATTTACTGGTCCATGCACTGGCATGAACACCTAATTGCCGCGATCACCGCCGTGAGCAAATAATTCATTTGATCTGTAACTCGAATGCTGGACTGGATGTGACTCGGCCATAGGCGATAGAGAGGACATTTCAGCAAGTGACAATCTTTTCCTTCTTTTCCCGCAGTGTTTGTTCTGTGCGGCCATAAAAAATGAAATGCAACATGTGGCAAATTATAAACCTTGGGTCGAGTAATTGGGTATTCCTCCCTTTTACATTTTAACAATAAAATACAGCATCGACTGAAGCTCAATACTCGCCCTGCCAGCCACTGCAGCAACTATGGACCAGTTTTACTTGGTGACAATTACTTTCACCACGACTAACTATTGCTTGGGAACGGATTTATAGAATCAGCCTTTCAATCCTGCTTTCCCAACTATGGCAATGCAACCCAAGATATTTGACCTGCAGGCTACTTCTCGTGTAATTTTCGGTTACAACAAACTGTCTAAAGCCTGCGGAAAGTTAAGAATGTTTGACTTAACTATGCGTGAGCGCTATCGTGAGCGAAACAAACCTAGTCGGGAAGAGGCGTATATCGCGGTTCCACTGGATCAGGTGTGGAGGGGGTGTCATCTAGAGTAGTATCACAGTCCTTCAGTGAAGTGAGCAATTTAAGTGACTGCATTTTATGTGATGTCTTGTTACACTATTACAGTGGAGAAAGAAACTACTGAAATGTGTTGCAGAGGCTATTGTGCCAGCTTGTCTTAAGGCGATCATGGTTGTGAATGTAGCCTGTTAGGAATATTATTGGCAATGTTATTTACAGAACTGGCATCTTGGGACATATATGATATGAAACGCGTGTTGACATCGGTCTGCTGAAATAGCATTGGACCAATTTCCGCTTAACCGCTTAGTGCATTCCCCACATCTATTTGGGTATAAAGCGTGAACCGCTGCTTCGCATTCTGTAATTTAGCTGACGCTCTCAGATTTGCCCATTGGGTGACTTGGGCAAATGGACTTATACCAAGTTGGAAATCTATTTTCAAGGAATCATTTGAGATCATTTAGTTTGGTTGACACTTTTTGATCGCTTATTTGAAGGTAGCTTAACCTGATCACCTGCAAAAAAAGTAGACTAGTAATTTCCGAAAGGCTAGAGTATTTAATTTCTGTCGCAACCTTATTATATTGATTTTCCTTTGGCCAGGACTGTAATAAAAAAAAATCACATAAAATGGCTTATAACAGCGGCTATGGGGAATTTTGGGATTTTTTCTTATAATCAGTCGATCTGTGGGGTATGCGTTTTCGTTTTGTGCTCAGAAATGTGGGCTAGATTTTTCAAAACTGATTGTCAATGATAATGGGATATTTATGATATTCATTACCTGTTTCCTGCGATGAAGATGTGCCTTTGCTTGGCAAGCGTTGTAATTCATTAGTCACGTGTTGAGTCGCTGCTCAGGGCTGCGTTTCCCAAAATCACAGATGCTACGTAGTTGGGCTCATTGACTGAATGGACGAACTATGTAAGTTGCTAACTTAGTTAGCAATTACGCTTTTGGGAAACGCACCCCAGGATGAATAACTCCTCTGTCCATAAGATGTGGAACCCTTATTTCGTTCATGGATCCAAATATTAATGCGAACACATTTCTCATTTCTAATAGGTGCTTAATTAAATCCGCAGCGATTTACTTCTGAATAAAGAAATACAAATACGCCAATTTTCTCTAAAAGAAAAAAATATTTTGAACATGACAATAGAGCTTTTTTATGTTGTAAAAATAGTTTTGATTCTGTAAAAAAAAGTATTGCACAATCTGTTACTGGCCGCCCGGTGGGGGGCTCTGTTTCTTTAGTGCGGAGGATTGCGACAGTGCTTGTATCCGCAGGTCATGAACTACCTCGGATTGAAGCTGTCCTCTTGTATGCACCACTGTATGCTCTATATGAGGGGTTTATTGCTGCATATGCACCAGTCATGTGTATGTCTTCCCGGCAAAAACTGGTCATTTGGTTGAGTTCCAAAGGTTTGGGGAAAGACATTAAAGGGATTGTACTCTATGGAATGCCAATTATTAGTATTTGACAGATATTATCTAAAGAGTGCGTGAACAGTGTGTGTAAATATCAGCAAATTCAGAGCTGCTGTTTAGTTCCTTGCTAATCAAGAGACTGTGTCAAACGATGCTGAAAGTTGTCATTTTTAGGAATGCAATTTTCACCAAAGAGATTTTTATTATTGGCATTTCAGCTGATTATAGTAGTCATGATGCCACGTGATGGCTTCATGAACATCATTCATTTTCAGTCAATGAGATTCTGCCACTGAGCCCTTGAGATCAATGCAAATATTACTTTTCCTGTTAATTGTGAATGCTGCTGGTTTCTGGAACAACCTATCATCTCATTTGGGGGCCTCTCATAAACAAACCAACCGATTAACAAATGTGTCAAGTTATTGTTCTTTTTTGAGATGGCCTTTCACAAGGGTCGGGTTGAATGTTAATTTGGGTGAGGACTGCCATCTCGAAAATGTAGCCCTCATGAACGCCCCAATGTACAAAAACTCCATTACAAAGGAACAACATCTTTAACATTGCTTGACTTTGAGTGCTTTATGTAGTTGGATTTTAACATTATTGAATTGCTTTGTACTTGTATTTTCTGTATTCAGCTGAGAAGTGTTGAGTATTATTGAGCTTTAGTAAAGCAATATGTTTTTGTGCCTGATGTCTGTATAATGAGTGAATGAGCTTTGGTGCAAAGATCCTTTAGATTACATCCACAGTTGGACCCTGTACACAGTTTCTGCAGATTGAGAATTGGCTGTGGTTAAAAGGTGAAATATTTAACAAGTTCACTATTTATGGGCCCAGCGATTACTTTATGAAATTTCCCAGGATACGGCCTCTCCATTTGCCTGTAATCACACCAACGTAATTAAAGGATGAAGAAAGAAGGTTCTCTAAATGTCAGTCATGTGAGAGCACTTAGATCTGCATCACTGTATGCAGACCCAGTTTGTCTTTATTGAAGGTAATGAAAAGCATCCATGTATGTTCCATATTCCTCACTCAAAGTGCTCTGAAACCAGAACTTTTCTCTTTATCCTGTGTCTGACTGTCTGTCTAACTTTGCAGTACGTGTCCGTTTTTGTTGGTGTGCTTGTATGCAAGATTGTCGTGGGCTGAATGAGAGGTTTCTGGGAATCTAGATGTGTGCACAGTTCATTTTTTTGTGTTAGAGATATTGGCATGAGTGAAATGTTACTTAGTACTTTGCCAATCCTGTAACATTAAGTGCAATTTGGAAATTGCGTGCATCCACTGAAAAAAAAACAGCCACATGCTAGTTTTAGTCATTAAACTGATGCGTTTGTAATCTGTGAGTGTTGTGTCAGTGGGAGCGCACTCAGTTAATGGGATGAATCCTAGTCAGTGTCTCTCTGAGTAGTTTGTATCTCCTTGTGCTCAAGCGGGTTTGCTCCTGGAAGTGTGGTTGTGTAGCCCCCCCTCCCAAAGAAATGCAGGTCAGGCTACTTGTGGGTTGGAGGGGGACGATTAACAATTTTACCACAAATGAGCATTTGTGCTTGGTTAGTAAGTCTTCATGCTGTTCTAAAGTAGGTATATTGTTGTTTATATTCCATGTTTTTGATTCGAATCCCCTTTGCTTGCTCGTGTGATATCCCACTTTTCTATGGAGTCATACTAATACTGGGCAAAATTGGTGTATTTTGTATCAGAGCTCCAAAACTAAGTAAGATAGAGTTACAATTTAAATGGCTTTGTGTAGGTCCTCCCTAGTACTTCAAAAAACAAAATAGCCAATTTGTAACAGTTTTTTGCCGTTTTCACCCAAAATAAATCAAATGAACAAAATTGGCTATTTTGGTTTTTGAAGTACTAGGGAAGACCTACACCATTTAAATTGTAACTCTATCTTACTTAGTTTTGGAGCTCTGACACAAAATACACCAATTTTGTTACTCAGTTACCGCATGACCTGGCCCTACTGTATATGAATGATTGATTGCTGATGGGTGGAACTTTTTCATGATATTGTTACTCATTCTGGCATGTCGATTTTTAGCTGTCACTGTACTTCTCATATTATCTGTGTAGACAAAACAGTCTTTTAATTGTAACACAACTTGAGGATAAGGGCTCAATTCATCTTAGCAACTGCAGCATGTTATACTTGTGATCTTATGAACTGCCAGTTTACTCATGGTGCACCACCTACACAAATGTAACTGTTGCTCCTTGGCTCCTGTGATTCTGTAGTGCATTCAGATGGTCGTTCTCTCCAAAAGCCTGGCCCGGTCCAAGCCATTAAAAATCTCTACAGGCTGTAAAATATTACAAACCAGATTGTCGCACTGATTCCATGCTAGATTCCTAAAAACAACTTCACTATTGGAAACCCCCATTTGTAATCCTTACTTAATGAAGTGTTTCAGGTTTAAATAGTGGAATCATGCATTTTATTTATGACTCCTTCTGCAAAATGAATGGCATAATGGGTGATTTCCTACTCGTGTTCAAAGAGCTCTCTACAGTTTTATTGTTCTTACTTTTATGAAATCTGCATACACATAGTAGATGGATACAAACCTTCGTGATCCAATGGCTGAGGCTGATGGAGCTTTTGAAAGTCACTGGCCACTTCACTTCCCTTGTTCCACTCCGGGTGGGAAGAGTAAACTTTTAGCTACAGAGAGCGTTCACGGCAGTCCATTTGAATGAGGCAAGCAGCAAAGGTGCCTTTAAGTGTCAGAGGTAGTTAGGCTGTACAGTGCACTTCAGTGGATGGGCACTCTCTCTATTTGGCTATTTAAAGCAGGGCGGGGGAGATGTGGAGAGGCTTGAGGGATGGTTTGTATGCAGAGGTGCCCAATGTGCTTTGTGTCCAGCTGAGAGTATGATTAATAGAGCTGAGCTGCGGTGTCATGACTCATCGAATGTGGGGTTTGTGTTTTGGCTCATGCAGCACTTCAGTGTATTAACATGACACACCACATGCCAGAGGCCTGTCCTGTCACTGTGTGCCGTAATTTGTGGGATTTTGGCTGTGGCATGTTCTGTATTCTGCTCTGAATTCATTTATGACCCTTATGAATTCCAACATGCAGTGTTTTGACATGTTTTACTACATTTGAATGTGTTACACTGAAAAAAAAAGAAGTAAAAAAGAACAGCTGCTAAGCATTTTTGAGTTTGTTCAACTTCAAGTCCTTGTAGTTGCACAAGCCGATTTTTTTTTTGAAAGAACTTCAAACAGAGTTGAACAAACTGAAGAATGCTTTGCTGCTGGTTGTCTTACTTTTTCATTTTTTGTCAACTTGTAATATTTTACAGTGCAGGTTGTTATTTTAAAGCCAGGCTTGTAAACATTGATCTCTAAAATCAGTTCCCACCTTGGCTTCTGTGACCTCTGACACAAGGTTGAAGCCTGCATTACTCAGGTATTGTCTTATGCAACTCTATTCATGTGGGTTCATTCAGTACACAGCATTTTTTTAAGTTGGTAAATAAATGCGATTTATAATATTAATACACAAGCGAGTCGCATCTTGCATTGAGTTTACATTGCACATTGTCAAAAACGTAGTGAAAGCAATCAGTTAATATCTCATCAAAAGTATTCTGTCAGTCTGTAAATTGGATCAGTGTTGATTCAATATTAAAAGTATTTCTGTGCTGTGTTGCCAATTTCCATGCATTACCTTAAAATAGAGTGTGTGGCTGAACACTAAGTTTCAAAGTCTATTTTTCTGAATAATCTCATTTCAATCCAAGACTGTGGGCTGCATTAAAGCAGTACCCTGATGCCTTTATGAAAAGAGCCATCCATCAGCATCAGGAATGTTAACAGTACATATCAAAGCACCTCTTGCACAGATGTGGGGACATGCAGGATGAAAAACTGCATTTATTAGATTGATTTTTTTTTTTTTTTGAATTATTAGTGCAGTGCCCGTAGGAAGTATGTTTTCCTATAGAAAAGTGGGAGCTTAAGTAGCTTTTTCATGGATAGCCAAATGAGGCTGTGTTAGCTTCTGAGACCAGTGTTTATTTGTCAGAAGAAGATAGGGACAAAATAAACAGCAAATGCAGTATTTCGAACGGTATGTAGCAATAAGTTAGAAATGGTAGCAAGTGAAATCACAGGGCAGAGAATGGACAGTGGTCTCAAAATTAATGCGATAAAGCAACGAATAGCCTATCCACAAGCGCATGCTAGAAAAAACTCCGGGAGTATCAATCAAGACTGCACATATGCAGTTCTCTGAATCGTAAAGAAGATGTGGGCATGAAAATAAAATATTGAAAACATGCTTTGGTATGGGAACTTTAGGCAATGTTTTAGTCAATCAGACCATGTTCTAGCCATGTCAGCAAGCACGATGAGCAGATGAGAACAGCCTGGTGAAACTAAAGAAATAGCCTACTTACAGATGAGAATCCCATAAGCCTATGCAAATCTTCCAGTGAGCAAGAGCGGTATAGCAATAGCATATGGGATTCTTTTAACTTTTTTTCCTGAGGCGTGGCTATAGCTGAGAGCGAGAACTTTTTTTCCTGAGGCGTGGCTATAGCTGAGAGCGAGAACTTTTTTTTCCTGAGGCGTGGCTATAGCTGAGAGTGAGAGCGTGACAGGCGAGATAGGTGACACAGGCATATGGGATTGTAACTTTTTGAAAATTAATTGAAAAAGCTACAAAATGAAGGATGCACACCCTCGTGCCATGCGCGAGCCGTATCCGAAAGCTTAGGCCGATCCGACTAACAGTCAGAGAGATAAGCGAGCCACAGACAGACACACAGACACACAGACAGACGCTTCTTGCTTTATAGATATATAATCATGGGCTGCCAGTATTCAGACATGGTGGCTCAGAAGTCTTTTGATGTTCCTCGAAAGGTTTTCGGTTCAGTTCTTAGATTGGGTTATGCTGGTTCAGAGAGGCCAAATACTTTCTCCTATTCCATTGCAAAATTGGAGCTTATACCTTACAGGGTAATATACCAGCTCCATTCGCTAGTCTGCTCCTGTGTCCAGTCAAGCGTTCGGTCTGCATCAGTTTTGTTCTCAGCTCTCATTGTTTTCATGCAGCCTCAGCTGGCCTCCTCCATTACGCTGCCGAGTGACTGTTGATTTCGAATATGTATCGGAGTTTCTCAGAACCTGCTTACGGCCTGAGTCTTTGTTTCTGATCGGAGATGAAACCTTCATCCAGTCTAAAAGTTATGCTAAGAATGTTCGGTAGAATTGTGAAAATTAACTCTTAGAAGTAGAGAATTAGAACAATCTCTCCAAACATGGTGGCTTGTTTCTGCTGGTATTTACAGTGAGGATTAGGGAGGTCTAATTGCACTCAGGCATGACTTTGCACTTGTGGGACTGAAGAGGCTGATGGTGCTGTGGTTTTTTCTGTAGCTCTTCCACTGTACCCAGGCCTTCAAACCAGCCCTGTAACAGACCCGTACCCTACTGAGAACTGCTAAGTGCAATTAAGGGCTTGTCAGATTCCATCTTCTCCCAAGGTGCATGTGTTTGAGTGCTTGCTGTAGAGCATGAATGCATTACCCCACAAATGAATGCAAAAATAGCAAAAGTAGTAATTTTCAGTGCCAGCTATGAGCTGCGCCTAGAGTCTCTCACAAAAAGATTGGCAGCAAGATAAGTGCTTCAACCCACACAACTGCATCTTAGACTATCTTTGAGGTGAACTGAAAAAACTGCACTTGAAAATCCTAATTTCTGATTTTCCTCTAATGGTTTGTGTGGATCCTGACCCTTAAGGGATTCATTTAGAAAGAAGGAGTATCTGCGCACCTTGTATAGTTCTTTGCAGGTGCTGCCATCCGGAGAAGAGGAAATATCAAATGAAATAAAGGAAATGGCGCAGCACTGCTAACTTTACAGAAACACACCAACTTTATTAAGAACTGACGTACGGTGCATTCAGCAAACCAAGATGAAGAAACTTAACTAATAAAAAAACACATCCGCTTGTCAGCATGGAGTAAATATGTTGAATGACGAATGTACTGTTCTCGAAAGCCATTTGCTGTGGAAGTGTTGGATGCTAAATTTCAAATAAAGACAACAATTTCTGTTGTAAAGGGTGAGGAGTAGGGAACACGCCTGAGAGAGAAACAGCCAGACCTCATTAAATAGGAAGTGAAAACCCCTAGAAGGCGTTGCGTTTATCAAAGTCCCTAAGGTCAGGGCCAGCAGCCGCTGACCAGGAGCGTGGGGGGAGAGGTGTTGGGGCTCAGTTCCCAGGGCGGAGGTTTTGCCGGGGGTATTCTGGGGTGAAGGTGGTGGTTATGGTGGGACGGTTCTTGTCGTGGTCCGAGAGAGGTTCGCAGCCGAGAAGGCTCCTCTCAACCTGATTCTGAAAACGGAAATGCAAGGAGTGAGTTGTATACCCCACTGTGGAGTCCATACACTGACTGATTAATGGTGGAGATGGCTGGTCTTATATCCAGCCACTGATGAGCACATTCAGGTGCATCAGTTTATGAGTTATCAACTGTGACTGGTCAGGTGGGCCCTTGTACCACTTGTCTGCTATGTGCTTGGGGTTTATTGTTTTGGAGTGGGCCAGCCATGGTGCTGGAGTGGTAGTGATTTAGGTAAAGCTGAAACTGCGGGCCTCAATATCACAAGGGTTTGTTTTCATGGATCAGATACTTCTCCTTGGGAATGAACATTGTGCACAGTCCTTTTATTTGGGAATTGTTATGGTTGGACATGGGCTTAAACAAACTGGTGCAAAGTATGTGACTAATTTATAGCCTTTGCAAATCAGGCAGACCACAATCCTTACAAATTTTACACCACCTTCTTCTGTAAGAAACCTTTTTTTTTGGCTAATTGGTTCTCTTGTGGAAAGAAGTTCATGGAAAGAAACTAATGGTTGATAATGATAAATGGAGGGAAAAAAATAAGAGGTGATTTACTGCAGAAAAAGTAAACTTCACTGTCTTAACCTTCTGTGTTGAAGTTGGTGTTTCCTAATTGCACATATTTTTCATGCTACTGTAATGAGAGCTCAGACAGAGGGGCAACAAAATCATGAATAAACCAACAGAAAGCACAAACAGAAACTTGCATCCATAAGTGAGTTGAGGAAGGAATGAGTCCCCTGGTATGTCTTCTTTTAGAGCAGTTTTTTAAAGGATAATTAAGCACTTGATAATATGACTGTTGTCTAAATTGGTTTGTAGATTCATCACCTCCACAACAGTCGATGACAATGATATTTCAACATTTTCTTGCTTCCATGGTAATGTTGAAATAACTATCCCTGCTAGGTGCATTGTTTTAATGGTTGACAGGTTGTTAGTAATTGTCTGAAATATCTTAGTATTTTGAAATCAAGTTGTTGACCTTTCATTTTGAAACTTTATTGCTACAGCTTAATCTCTCTATGATACCTAGCATGCTGCTGGTGTTAATCCCTTAATGTTGTATACATCTCTGCTATCTGATTTTAATTTTGTTTGCTCCACTTAATTTAAGCTTGTAAATTTTCTCTCTTGAGCAGGTGGACATTTTATTGGGAGGTCATTTGGTTTGGGTTCATGTGTAGCCTACTTCATATATGGTGTAATTTCTGGAGAAGTTTGAATTGTTAGGTTGATTAACAGGTTGCTGATTGGAATACAGAGGCATCATTCTTTCCCTAGAGAGCACAAACTTGTTTTTCTCCTGGATTAGGAAACTGTTGCTGTGTGAGGGAGCATCCTGACAGGTGGAGTGCACCCTGGGTAAATTTTGTGCCGGTGGGCCTGACAGGAGAGAGGCAGTGAGTGTGGAGCTGAGAGAGCAGGTGTTGTCCTGACTGACGGAGCGAGACTCTGGCCTCGTGTGCTCTCCTTCTCGCTGTCTGCCTCAGTCTAGACTGTCAGCCCACACTGCCCCCCCCCCCCCCCCAAAGGAAAAGAGAAGGGGGGGGGGGGGGGGGGACTGTTCCAGAGGAAGGGGGAGGTCTGTGGTCTGTGGAGGCTCGCCGGCTCCTGCTGCCCCTGGTGTGACAGGCCTGCTGTTAAAGCTGCTCTCATGCAGTTTATTAATCTGGATTGGGCCTCGTCCTCGCCCTGCCGAGAGGCACTAGATAGCTGAAAGGGAAATTGGGGAAGAACCCAGAAAATTTGATGTCCTGTTTAAAGTTGCATAATGTTGGGAGCTCTGATGCGCGCTTATGATGTGCTTTATTTATCCAGTGCTCTATTGTAATGCATTTATTTGATTGAGACTCATAAACCTTTTTTTTTTTTTTTTACAGCGGAAGCTCGTGGTGAAAAGGTTTCTCATTCGATGTGATTGATTGGGTGGCAGGAGGGGTTGGACTACAAAAACTGAGCGCAAGGAGTTGCTTACCTGTCTGCTGTAAAGCCTGCAATATGGCTGACTGAATGAACTGGCCAATTAGGGAATTCTTTTCCAGTGGGTTGAATCCTCTTGCTCTTTAATGACTACTGTGAGTTTTGTACCTACTTTCGACAACTCGCCTGACAGGTTGCATCTCCAACAGTACAGGGTGTGCTCCACTTCAGGATTTTGTTTTTCTACTTGGTCCATAAGGGAAGACCACCATATATTCACTATACTGAGGTGTTTGACTCGTGTTGGACTGCTAGGAATTCTCTGACCTGAGTCTGTTCTGTGGAGCAGTTTGCAGTGAATTTTTAGCTGAAATGTTTCTCCGAAACCTCCTATAAGCCTGTACACCCTTAATGAATATTTACGTAGCTTAAACCATGTTTTACTTAATGAATCGTGTGACAGAAAAACACACAAAAATGTTTATTTTGTGAGTAATTGTTTGAAAAATCTGTTACCTGCCAGACAGTTATAATGTGTGTAGAGTGTAATGATTTGTAAATAGCTGTAGATGTCTGGCTCAGGTCAGATGAGGAGGCCCAGCTGCCACCATATGATACCTTTGCCCTGCAGACACTGCTCTCCTTCAGGATCAGAGTTTAATTTGGAGACAGAGCTGTACTCCAATGACTAGGAGTTTGTTTCAGGGCTAGTTTTCATTTACAGTAGTAACCTTGCTGCAGACACCATAGCCCAGTGGTGCTGGCAGGAGGCTCTGGCATAAACTGCTGTAAATCAGGGGCAGTCACATACCTCACAGGTCCATGGGGTGCAGTGTGAGTCCCACCGTGACCCAGAGGGATCCCTCATACATTACACATCTCTGCTGTACACCTCAGAAGTGAAGAGCTCAGACAACAGCTTCTGGTCTCCTCAGCCACACTGCATCCACAAACACTCGGTCAGACAGCTGGGTGGAACAAGAGCCTTTCTTACTGTAAAATACAGTTATTCAGCTGAAACTTTTATTACAAGAGACTTGCACTTGATGAGACTGAATGTGGGCTCTTCCCTTCCTCCTCCTGGAGAAATCTCTGGTTATTAAGAGTCTTGCTTAAGGGCCCAACAGCAGCTCTGATCTCATTGTGGCCACGTTTGGCCTTGAGGCTCTGACCCTCTCCCGGTCCCAGTCTAACACCCTAATATTCAGGCTATTGGCTGCTTAATTTTATTCAAATTTATATATCTTTTCCAGGGGAGAACAAGGCATGAGGTTTGGGGTACAGAAGTGAGAGTAGGTAGGGTTGGGCAGGTGTTGGAGTTGGACTTTATTGAGCTGATGGGATTAGTGGTGGCAATTGACCTGTCAGAGAAAAGTGACTTCTGGGTTATCATAGTTGCATATTCGTTAAATATGCGTGAAATGTTATCCTGTGGGGAGACGCCCAGGAACTGACCATCTCCAGCAGGGGGCTCCTCACACACCTCCTGTGTCTCCTGTCTATTGTGTACATCTACAGACCACCGATACCAAACCGCCAGGCCCTTTCTGTAGAAAGGCCTCTGGGCTGTAGGTCCGATCCCTCTATTCTGCCTGCACTAGAGTCCTCTACCACCAGCTCCTCCAGGGTTAGCTAAACACTGTTTCATCTCATGTTATCATCACAGGGAATTCAAAATTTAAAAACCCCAGCTTATTTTCAGTCATCAAGGACCAGCTTTGATAAGAAAGTATAATTTCTTTGCAATTACATGCTTCTCATCTTCAGAGTATGGCTCGACATTTTGGGCTGAATTCAGTTAATTGCTTAATTTTATGAATGTATTGCACCTTTGTTTAATTATATGCATATAATTATATCCATGGATGTTTAATGAGTCTAACGTTCATTTTATGTTCATTTTACAAGTAGGCAAACCTGCCCTGCTGTAGAACTGTGTTCCCTTGTTTTTTGCTTCCTTGTGGCTGCGGTGTGTTTTCCAACAGTGCTTTGTGATTATTATTGTGATTGGAAGACATTGTTCCACTTTCATCTGAACAGGACTCCCTGAGTGAGCAGTTCGGTCCTGAATATTAATGTCGGTGTGCTTGCTTGTGAATGTGTTTATGCATAAGAGAGACTTTGTTAGACAGAGACTAAGTGCACAGGAGTGGAGGTGTGGTTCTCTTTCGCCTGACAAACATGATGGTGTTTGGTTTTGTGCTGATGACCTGGTTAATACACTTGTGGTGGGTAAGGTGATGAATGCAATAAAACTGCTGGGAATAGTTCCTAAGAGCTTTTGTTTATGGTGTGCAGATAAAGAGAGCTGCATAATTGGGTCTTGTTGAGAGCATGACTGAAGGGACCAGAGACACAACTGTGGAGGAAATTATATTTCACTGTAGAGGGAGCAGGTGTAGGTTTGTGACAGGACTGAGGGGTGGGGGGTTCAGACAGTGTGTAATGTTGAAGGCTGACCCCCGAGAGCCCTTCATTTTCCACACTCTGCATCATCAAACTCATCTCTTATTTATACCATGGGCCACCTCCACTCTGAACACTCACACCTCTGCGTAACAGTCAGCTATCCCTCAAGCATCCTTGCTTTGCGTGTGTGTGTGTGTGTGTGTGTAAAAATGTGCGTTTCTTTGTGCGTATGCTTTTGTTTGTTTGTATGCTTGTGTGTTTATGTGCAATGCATATTCATTCAGAAAGGTTGTGCATAGAGAGTCAAAAAAAAAAAAAAAATCCAGCAGAACCATTAGCCCATTATAGCATTTTAAAATCTATTGAACGGTGGTGATGCACTACAGTACGCCAACCTGTGATTGTGATTGCAACATTTGCAGAACAGAATTTATAATATCTGCAACAGCTAGTTAGCCACTAGACCTACTGTAGCTGGTCACCAATGAAAACAGGAAAAAAAATTGTTCCCTGGGAGTTACTTTTGCGTTGAGGAGAAAAGCTAGCTTTGAGTCAGGTCTGAGCTTAGGGGCTCTCGATTGTGTAAACGTTTGACCAATGTTGAGCCTGGGCTCATATCTGTCTTTGGCCTTTTTTGCCGAAGAATGTGGTTTCTTCGGTGGAGGTGTAAGACCCACGCAGCTCGGCCAAGGGAGGAAGAGCCCGGGTTGAAGGTTTATGCGTGTGGATTCCTAGTATTAGCACGCGCGACGTCCTGGCTGGTGCGAATCACAATAAAATGGATATATTTTCTCCGTTCGAAGGACGGGGCACAAAAGCACAACGGTTACAATTAATCTGACTCCATAATAAATTTAGAATACCAAATTTAGTTATACCCTCGTTAAATATCTGACTCCAAATTAGAACTAGAATTTATAGTTTAGGGACACATGCGTGAATCTCGGGGCAGCTACGTCGCCAGACTCATCCGTGAAAACCAGTTACTCAACCGACGCCCCCGGGTAATAGCGCAGTTGCCGGATCTTAGTTCGGTGAGAGCTCTGAGGATGGAAGAAATTACCATGATAGTAGCAACTTTGGCATAAACATATCATGAACCCAGATTTATGTGCACCACAGGGCCCCTTAAGGGGATCGACCAGGCACCGGCTTATAAGCCCAAGGGTGCCCTTAAGGCCAAATCCCCAGGACCGATACTACATAAACCCTTTATATAAGTAGACCGTAACTTGCAATACAACTTAAAACCCATCACTACCTTTAAAACATCAGCTAGCTAGTCTGGAATGTAAGGACTCGCCCCTAAGTACCGGGGTCGTAACGCGTGGCTAGAAAGAATAAAAAGGATTAAGAGTCACGGAGACCACGCAAGCTTAAAGGAATGACAATAATTTATTCACCAGGTAGGCAAAAGCTTAAATCAAACAAATCAACATTAAGCCAATTACAAGTTACACATAATTTAGAAGAGGAGAATAAAGTCATACCTGGAGGAAAAGGATACACGCACTAATGTGCGCGGGAAGTTCGAAATACGATGTTACATCATTGAAAAGGCTTCTCACGCACTTACGTACGCGGGGACAGATCGGATATGATCTTCCCTGACTCTATAGATTGGCTACATACGGCATAGGGAATGGCTACTCACGCACTTACGTACGCGGGGACAGATCGGATACGATCTTCCCAGAATGGATTGTTTCTCTTTGCTTTAAGCCAAATCACGCCTTTGATCCAGGCGGCATGGCCATAAACACCTGGAAGGGGGGTCGAATCCGGTTTTTGGGTTTCCACCATTGGGAGGATGTAATAAAACACTTCAGCAGAGAGAGGAGAATAGGGTGATTACCAGAGAGGATTCTGACCAAATTCTCAGGAGTTTCCAAAAGAGAATGAACCATAATTTCAATGGGAATGAAACATACTCCATTCAACTCCTTAGATTCCCCCGAGAATAACAAGACCAAACATGATATGAGTATGTACTAATATGATGCAGTTGTCATGAAAAAGTCTTAAGATGAATTAATATATAGTTTAATTGGGTTATAAGTATATAAGTGATTTCTTAGAACATGATTTAACATATAAGCACATTATGCACTTCCCAGTGGTTTAGATTATTTGAAACAGATTAATATAACTGGACTTTAACTTAAGACTTAGGCCAGTAATATGACTCGCACAGGGGCATTGTGTCAGCCAGAGCCCTGCAACACCCCCCCGTGGTGAGACCATTGCCACCTCCTGGAAGTCCACAAAAGTTTTACTGCTATTTGGCATGGCTCTGGACTGAGCTTATCAGCCATTTGTCGCATACAGTCGCTGGGCTCCCCCACGCATCAGCGTTTGCAGATCTTACAGAGGTGCCTCTCAGAACCCAACCCAAAGGCACAGATGAATTTTACTGGTTTAGAAATGGAACAATCTTTTGTAAAATGAAATATGCAATGTCTACAGAGGAAATAATGGAAGGTCATGTTCAGCTGAACACTTTGAACTGAGTTCTGCCCTCTCTCTTTTACAGAGCTGTGTGGGAGGTCAGTCTCTCAGTCTCTTTATAGACACAAGGAGGGGCATCAATTCACTGGGAGGGACTCGCATGCATGTTATGCTCATGGGCCGGCCTGGCTACCTAAACAAAGAACACGGACGCTCAGATAAGCACCCAGGAGGAGTTCATTTCTGCTCGGGGCGCCATTACTCTGCTATATCTTAGCCTAGAAAATAGTTGTTTGCTGCTATATTAATGTTCAAAATCTCATATATAGAACCTTTTAAAGTTAGTCAAAATATTGTACCAATTGCAGCAGTCAGTTTATTTTCTCATGGGGTTTTTAACAAATGCAGCAGGATTTAATGTTCCTCCCTTGACTGTAAATCCAGCAGCATTTCACACATTTTTACTGTAAGGATATTGAAAATGGCAGGATGGCACCATTATACCAGCACAGTGATATTTTTACTGTAAAGATATTGAAAATGCCAGGATGGCACCATTATACCAGCACAGTAATTTGAATATTTAGTTGTTTTGTCACCACTGTTAATCTTTACTTTAATTGACATACTGTATCTCACTGGGGGTTTTACTCCAGATTTTTTCTCTCTAACTGTGACATGTGTGAGATTTCTTTCTCTTTGGTTTTATTTCCTGTCACTGCCGGATTTCTTTTCTGAAACCCCTCTGTCGCAGAAATAAGAGTGTAACTCTCATTGCTTCAGATGGGAAATTCACACCCCATTTCATCCTTACGCCTGTGGGTATGTGGAAAGAGAGGTATATCAATTCCTAAATGAGAGTAATACTGCTTTCCTTTTATATCATTATTTTACTCACATTTCGTATTATGCAGATGAAATGTGATTGAAATTTAAATATTTGCACTGAAATGGAAAATTATCCCCGACTGAAACTGAACCGAAAAGCATAGAAAATTTTATATCCCATAAAACACTATTTGTTCTGAACATGAATGCCAACAGCAATACAAAGTCCAATAGTCCATAATGTATAACATTATTAAAACTAAAACAATAGCTCCATTTTAATAAGAAGTTACTGCTTATGAATACAGAATAAAGCCTTTTGTCAGTGTTGTGTCAGTTGTATTAGTCCCTGATCCTGGAGATCTACCATCCAGTTTTTGGCTAAACTTCGTGTACTAGTACAAAGCTTAACAAGATGTCTTCATTTTGAAAGGTAGGGTAGCTTTACGAGAGTTAGAGTGAAAATATACAGGATCGTTCATCTCCAGTAACGGGGTAGGTTATACAGATTGCATCCTGTCGAGCTACATTAAATCTCTTTTCCCTTTAATATTATGTGCTGTTGTGAAGGGGATGTATTATTTTTGGATCTGCTGTACAGGCAGTGGAGATCTGGTGTTTGTAGCTGCGCTGGGTTTGACTGGAGTCAGTGAAGCGGAAGAGGAGTTGCTGGCAGGGAGCAGATTGCAGATGTTCTCACCTGCCAGATTTGAGTCTATGTGCTGCTCTTAAGTGAACAATGACAGGCTTATCCAGGTCACCCACAGAACTCCTCTTACTGTTATCTTACTGTTAGCATTACTGAAGTCACTGGAACAAAGACTTTCTCTCTGTCTGTCTGAAGTCTTCAAAGACTCAGTGAATGTCTTACTTAGTGCTGAAGCTTCCTACACATTGCATGGGGCATTGTATTGACTTACTTTTTGTACTGTGGCACTTGTTCAAGAGCTCATTGGGTTTTTTTTTCTTCCTGATGGTCGTAGTTGTCCATTTATATTTTCATGCTTCTTTCATGCTTCCTTTTCATTCTGCAGATGCAGCGCTTGTAATATTTTTCTTGTTCAGAAGGTAAACTGTAAATGCTATGGGGCTTTGTGTGTTATGAGGGCTTTGTTATGATACAGGGATAGCTCTTGTCTGTCGTGACTGTATCACGCTTATGGTGTTTTCTGCACGATAGGTGTAAGTGCTGAGATGCCATCAGTTATTTATGATGTTTTTGTGGTTTGTCATACACAATGGGTATACACTGATGTGCCAAAACATTATGAGCACCTGCCTGTCATGTTGTTGATCCTTTGTGTGCCGCCAAAGTGGCTCCATAAAATCAATGTCCCCATGAATACCCCGACTCAGGGTTTCCCAGCAGAAAATTTGCCAAAGCATCCCGCTCCCTCCTGCAACTTGTCTATTACTCACAGTGCATCCTGGTACTATCCCCTCCCCAGGTAAATGGCACGCACAAACCTGGCCAATGTGGATGATGTAAAAGAAAACATGACTCATCAGACAACTTGACTTTATCCTCTTACTCTAAGGTCCTGTTCTGGGGCGCATTTCCCAAAAGCGTAGTTGCTAACTAAGTTAGCAACTTACATAGTTCGTCCATTCACAGTTAATGGGCCCAACTATGTAAGTTAGCATCTGTGATTTCGGGAAATGCACCCCTGACTCTTGGTCCCCATTCTGACACATGCTTTTGATGGTGGGCAGATGGATAGAATGGGCTTTCTGACCTGGAGTCTGAAGCTACAAAGTTCTATATGCAGCAGGATGTGATTCACTGTGTCTTGTGACACATACTTCCTGTTACCATCTCTGAAATTGTCTGTAACTTGAACTGCATTTGCCCCTCTGCCGGTTTGGACCTCATTAGACGGCCTTCATTGCTCTGGTGTATTGATGAGTCATATGCACTCGCTTGTTGGTCAATAGTTTGTTTCTTCTTTGACCGCTGTTGGTAGGTACTCACTACTGCTGACTAGGAGCACCCCACAAGCCTTCTTGCCTCAGAGATGTGATTCTGCCCTCATCAAAGTCATTCAGATCCCAATTTTCACGCATCCAACAAGAAGTCTACAAGAACAGCTTGTCTACCATCTAATACTTGTTTGCTGACGTTGACATTTGTTAGTGTTGCAATATAATCAAAGTTATTGTCTTTGTTCGTGGTTATTCATAATGTTTTGGCTCATTGGTGTAGTAAGGGGCTCCCCAAGTCACAGTCATTCAGGGCAGAGACCTGCGGGTTTTTTTTTAGCCTCCCTTTACCTGAGAGTAAGGTAGAGTTGGACTGTAGAGACAGTCTGGCCAATAATTGCTGACAACGATTGCTGACTTCGTTGAATAAAACGAGTGAAAACCGGGGCTAAGTTTGGACTCGAGGGCCAGATTTGGGCAGCCCTGATGTAGTATATACTGTATGTAGTTCTCATGGTGTTCACTGTTGGCATTGCTGATAATGTTAATAAAGTAGCAAAATTCTCTTGCATTTTAACAATTTCTCCTTTTATGTAGGGCATACCACGATATATTGATGTGACTTATTCACTACAACCAGCATTAAAATTGATCCAGGACTGATTAATTCATTACTGATGCCCCCTATTTTTTTTTTTTTTTTTTTTGTTTAAATCTGCTCACAATTTTTCCTATGTGTATTTTCGTCCAAGTGTGAAAAGCATGCACTTTCTTGTATATGCATCCCAGTATTTCTATGTGTTTGCCATGAAATGACCATAAAGCGATGAGCACATTACACATAAAGCATACTATGAAACAAACACTCTTTTCTGTGCTTTAAACAAGCCAGTGTCACACCTGGCGGTGGGAGTAAACACAACTGAAGCAGAGAAGATGTGCTCACTGCGCTGTGAAGAGCAGTAACTGTAAATACTCTGGTCTGAACAGCCTTCATGCTGTGTTTAATATCCTGTGCACATTTTCATGGATAATCGACGTTTTGCACTGTGGTCTCTTGGTCATGGAGGTGTTTTTACCAGCCGTGATAGTCGGAGGGGGGAAGGGGGGGAGAGCTTCAGTGGCAGGATACAATTATTCCTCTAGGAGTGGGGTGGACTTTGGGTGGCCGGGGTCCCATGAGGTCTGCTGTGTGGGCTTCACCCATTGACTCACCAAACACCCACACGGTGTTAGTCCTTGTCATAAGGAGAGTGGCTCACTTCCCACATTTAACGCTCAAGCTCTCTTTTGTTCTAATTTGGGCCTTTAGACAGTAATAGTGTTAGATCCATGTAGGCGTTTGTATGCTTTAGCTGTAGTGTTCACTGTGCAGGTGGGGTGGTGCAGCAATAATTCGGGCTCAAATTGACAAATGAAAGCCGCATAAGAAAATTCAGCAGTCTCCTTAGAGATAAGAGTTGTGCTCGATCAATGGGAGGCTTAAGGGCAACAAAAAGGGCTAAGTCCACTACTTCTGGCAAAGAAATCTACAAAATTTCATTTTTTTGTCTATTATCATCTTTCATGTTTGGCTGGTATGTCGCAAATCTGCATTACTGTTTGTTTTGTGGGGAGATGGCAATGGGCTTCAGGGTGCTCAGCATCAGTGGGCGTTCTGTCACTGTTAGCATATGTTGCCTTACAATTTTCTATGGAGGTCTTTTCTATATGACGGATTTATGTACAGAATTCGTAAGAATTAATCTGCGATATGAAGGTATGTGAGTCCTGACTCTGTCGTGCGCCACCTGCTTCCAGCCCTCTTTTTGAGGATTAAATCAGCCTTTCTTTGCTTATGTCAAAACAAATGTCAGTGCTGGAAGTTATTAAAAAAAAAAAAGTTTTGGAAGCCTTCATCAGCTTTTGGGACGTGCAGCATATGGAGGAGTTTGGGGTTGGGGAATTTGTGTCCTGCCTGTTTTCTGAAATTATGGGTCTGCAGTAGCGCCTTTTGGCCATCAAGGCGCTCCTCTCCAGGAGTTTGCAGGAAAGCCAAGTGGATTTTAGCACAAATGGGCTGTGACAGTACTCCTGTCTTTCATCTTTGTCATGGTCAACATTGCTGCTTTTCTAGCTTGCGTTCAGTGTATGACCATGTGATATTCAGTCGTACGCTTGTCTCAAGTATGGCTGTTGATGTGGTTGACACAATTGGCGCAGTCTCTTGGACTGTATCTGACATCTTTAACTATCCAATACTGTATATAGTTCAGTAATTGATGTGTCTGCTATATTCTTGAAATTTTTGAATTCTTAACAGTTAAATTTATCTACTGTAATTCACGGTAAAATTTTCAAAATCCACAGTAAAATTCAGTGAACAAATGATTGTCATTACATAGGACTGACGTTCACCATAATGTAATGCTATCGACTCTGACTATGAAGAAGATCCACAAAGATAATGTTCATACAAAGGCTCGTGCCAGTTGCTTTCACCGATGACAAAATGGCATGCTAGAAAATAGAATTAGTGGTTGGTAGACTGCCAGTTTGAATAATTATTTCCAAATACACTCAGCTATTCTCACCATTGCTTTGCAATATGCAGCATACAGGCTGTTGATGCTGTCTAGCTGTGTGGAGTTTTGAGCTTTAAACGGTGCACTCTGTTGAGTAAACTTTAATATTTAACTGTGCAGAAATATACTTTGATTGTTTAGCTGTTTAGCGGATGTTATACTTGGTAGAACCTTTGCCTGTCTTTAACTGCTGAGTCCTTGTTTTACATTATTGAATCTGAAGTGATGTGCTTCACTGCATCCTCCTGAATCATTTTGACTCTTCCAAAAAGTTAGGGCTGTACTGAATTTTAATTAAGCAAGCTTTTGGAGGCTTTCCAAAGAAGTTCACTGCTATAATGACCCTTTGTGATTGAAAATGCATGGACATATACAGTGTCTAAAGAACCAGCTGAATGCTGTGACTGAAAGCCTCTGGGATATTCAGAATGCTTTTGCCCTGAAAAACTTTAAATTCAAGAGAATGGTTTCTGAGCAGCTGTCATTTTTTCATGTCTGAAAAAGGTAATGCAGCTGTGTTAGACATAATATAGAAGAGATATGGGCAAATCTTTATTAAAATTCATGCACTCCATCACTTAAAATGGTCACTGAAGTTCAGTATAATTAGCAATATAAATGTAGACTGTGATCTCCTTTTTAACTGTAAGGAGGCTTTTTGTGGAAGTTGCAATACTGCCGCTGGGCTTGGAAAAATAATCGTCCCAAAAAAAAAACAAAAAAAACACGGAGATCTGAAAAAATTATGCTTAACTCAAGAAAACGACAATAATTACTGTAGTAGAACATGACCTCTGTTTTTTTAACTGAGCAGGTTTCGCACATTAAACAAATGGCAAACTTTTGATAAAGAATTTTAATGTGTATGTTTCACAAATATTGATTGATGGGTGCTAATTAGAAAGGCAATATGGAGCTCATCCCCATTTTCCAGGCTGCTATTGAGTAAAAGTGTGTTTTGTGTTGAACCCCCTTATATGATGTAATGAAGGTAAATACTGGGGTTCTCCTGTCCCTCCAGATACAGACGGATCTCTGCCTGTGGCCTCAGTTCTCCTCTCTGCCTCTCCGCTCCGCTGTCCAAGGTGCTGAATTTTTCAGCAAGTTTATTCTGAAATTCTCCAAAAGGCCCAAAGCCAGACAATATATATTTACTATTGTCCCCCCCCACAATCTTGCCAAACAGGGGCTCATTCTGCTGTTTTAGAGCAGTGGGGAAACTGCTCTTAAGGTTTTTTTGCTATTTGTTGTTTGTGATTTTAGGTCTACAGGTGATGCACTGTGCAGCAAATCGATTGGGCGGAAATGGAGGGATTTGCTGTAGGTTTACACAGTGTTGTTTTTCTGTTCCTAAGAGCTGGTTCACATGACTTTTGAGAGATGCACACGCATTCCTGCTTGGGCATACACATCCACTTGTGTATGCAGCGTGTGTGTTTGAGCCTGTTTGTGTGAGCCTGTGTGTGTGTGTGTGTGTGTGTGTACGAGCATGTGTGTGTGGGACTGTTTGTGTGCACATGCCCTGTATACTCTCCTGTGGTCAGTATTGCTCTGTGTGGAAGTGGCTCTGGAGAGGCTGCTTATTGGAAGGGTGTATCTGATGGCAGGTCGATGTTTGGAAGGGCAGTTAGATCCATCTGCCCTTCTGTCTGAGCGGCTGTATCGAGTGCAGCTTTTGTGTAGCGTGAAAACATCTCTCTCCTGCACAAACCAGACTTGATTACTCATGGAATGAACAAATAGGTTCTGATCTGACACACTATTGCGCTCGAGGCAGAGCGCAACACCCCCCCACCCCCACCCCTCTGCATTATGAAGATGCCACAGATTCACATGACTTTACCCCAGAGCAGAGGAAAGAGAAGGGCTATGTGGGTTTGACTGTACCGGAAGACGACAAACTGAGATATTATACAGTCCAGAGGTGCATGTGTGCGCATTTTTATTATCCCCTCACCGACGAAGTAGTTGGAGGAGGATATAGTAACACCGTCGTCCGTCCGTCCTTCCGTCCGTCCGTAACAAAGCTGGTTTCCGTTCAATAACTTTAGTAATGTTTGACGGATTTCAATGAAATTTTATGTGAAGGAACTTTATATCAAAATACAGAGTAAGTTCAATTTCAGAGCGTGTAGGTGAAAGGTCAATGGTCATAGCTCATTAAATATGCAAAAATGGTTTCCGTTCGAAAAATTGAGTAATGTTTGACGGATTTTTATGAAATTTGATATGAAGATACATGGTATCAAAATACAGCCCAAGATTGATTTCGGAGTATGTAGGTTGAAGGTCATAAGTCATTAAATATGCAAAAATGGTTTCCGTTCGATAACTTGAGTAATGCGTGACGGATTTTTATGAAATTTGATGTGAAGGTACTTCATATCAAAATACAGGCTAAGTTCGATTTTGGAGTATGTAGGTCAAAGGTCATAGCTCATTAAATATGTGAAAATGGTTTCCGTTTGATAACTTGAGTAATGTTTGGCAGAATTTAATGAAATTTGATATGAAGGTACATGGCATGAAAATACAGCCTAAGTTCAATTTCGGAGCATGTAGGTCAAAGGTCATAGTTAATGAAATATGCAGAAATGGTTTCCGTATGATAACTTGAGTAATGTTTGATGGATTTTTATGAAATTTGATATGAGGGTACGTGGTATCAAAATACAGCCCAAGGTCGATTTCGGAGTATGTAGGTCAAAGGTCATAGCTCATTAAATATGCAAAAATGGTTTCCAGAAGATTTAACAGTATAACATGATGGCTGTCCCATTTGACCTTATCATTTTGTTGTCATGAATGCTGCTTCTTAATCACATCCAAGATTTCTTTCATGCCATTACGCTGTTTCAAATATTATACAGTACTAACCTTTGAAAGTGCAAGGATACGTTCATATTATGTTTTCACTTTTCGCTCTTCTTTCATTTTGTCACTTTCTCATATATGCTTTAATCTTCTTCGGTAAATCCCTGATTTTATTCACATTCTTTTATTAAATATTCATACCAATTAACATAAAGTTTATTTTCAGATCTTCTCATGGGCCATTCCATAAAGTAGTAAACTTTCTGTACATCCAATCCCCGGGTATTAATGGAGTACTGACGTAATTCTGATAGGCCACGGAGTCAAGCTTGCCACGTAGAGGAGTTGCTTCTCCCGCCGGAGGATCACCTGAGCGCACATGACAGTCATCTGACCCTGCTGTCATTCTATTGTTCGTTCGATAATATGCGGGCTTATTTAAGCTCGACATCTGAGAAGCAGTTCCTCAGCGTACACGCTCGGCAAGCTCGCAGAACTTGAATCGCGCACATACAATCATTGCTTTTCTATTTCCGTCATTCTGAACTGGCATGAGAGGAACCACGGTATTTGTCATCAGTTTGCTTACCCTTCTCTACATCTTGGCAAATATGTCAGCATCAGAAGAAGACCTCTGGACTCCTGTCAACCCTCCATCAGCGATCCAGCACCAAGCTGATCCAGAAGCAGATGGAGCAAGCATCATATCCTCAGGCACTAGGCGAAGTTCCCGACTCTCCGCCAAGTCCATAAACAAAGCGGACTGGCCAGTCCCTAAAATCCTTGAAGCACTGTTCGCCCGCGGTATCGTGGCTCCTACTGGCATCGACCATGATCAGCTTTTCCGCTTTTTTGTTCAAAGCTTTCCCAGCGGTCTTCCAGCCAACTCCGAAGTTCCCAACCCGGACCCATCTCCAGCCTCGAGGAAGGCCACCGCCAAATGGAAACACTGCTCGCAATCTTCGCAGTCTGAAAAATCAAAAAAACCAAGGTCCCAGCCGCCCGCAGTTTCCCCCCGAAGAGAAGTGGATCCCGTTATGACCGCGCTCGCTAATATCCAGACCTCCATCCTCGATTTGGACACCCGCATCCAGTCTCTTGAAGCCCGGTCCAGGACCCCATCTCCAGTCGTCCTGCCCGGACCCTCTTCCGCATTCTCTCAACCTCCTGCGCTGACGCTCGAAGCCGAAGCCACAGCGGCGCTTCCCGATGACGTCACCGTCCCCAGGAGAACCTTGGGAACCGCAGTTCCAGCCTCGACTTCCTCCGGAGTTCCTTTCTTTTCCCCGGCTGCCGCTATTTCTCCCCAGCTGCGAGCGCAAATAATCGCAGGTAATGACATCAACTTGGTCAAAATTTTACTGAACTCAGAGTGTTACGAAAAACGTCTTGTTGATTACGGTGAAGTGTCCATCCTCCTCAAAGACAAAGATCCACGGCTATCAAAAACTTTAACTATGGCAGAATTTAATGTAGCCTTCGGAATTTATAGAGACACGATCTGCGAAGTTTACCCAGAACGCAGAATTGAACTGGACACTTATTTAGCTATAATTTCCAACCTTGCTGTAACTTATGGTGGTTCTTTATTCTATGAGTATCATAAGTCATTCTCCGCTAAAGCTGCTGCCTTCATCCAAAAGTACAACCAAAGACTGGATTGGTCCATGGTTGATCTGGCTTTAATTAGCAGACATTTTACTGGACACCGCGCCCTGTCCTGCTCCGTGTGCGGTTCATTCTCGCATTCTACTAGTTTCTGTCCCAAAACCGTCAACTCAGCCAATTCAGAAAATCGCCAGACCAAGGTGAAACCCGCCATTTCCTCGCCCGTATGCATTAATTTCAATGAAAATGTTTGTTCATTTTATAACTGCAGATATGTTCATGCTTGCAGCTATTGTGGGGACGTGCATCCAAGGTCTGTGTGTCCCAGACGAACGCGCATTCTGGACAAGAAAAAGAAATAAAACCCTCCACTCCGATCAATGTTCAGGAGATGGGCAAAGCACTGAAACGGCACCCTAATCGTTATTTTGTTAATTATCTCATCACTGGTTTAATTCATGGTTTCTTTGCAGGTTTATCCC
This sequence comes from Gymnothorax javanicus, assembly GCA_029692085.1. Taxonomy (NCBI): domain Eukaryota; kingdom Metazoa; phylum Chordata; class Actinopteri; order Anguilliformes; family Muraenidae; genus Gymnothorax; species Gymnothorax javanicus. Next base: position 13,249,360 of record CM056205.1, read on the forward strand.
TTTTTCCCAAAAGTTCTTTCATTTGCAATAATCTCCAATCTGCACTAAGAGAACCAGAGGTGGTCGATAATCTTTTATCAAAAGAAGTCCATCAAGGTTACATGATTGGTCCGTATGACAGCTCGCCATTTCCAATTTTTCGCATTAACCCGATCGGGGTCGCCACCAGGAAGTACTCGGGAAAAAAACGTTTAATAATCGACTTATCCGCTCCTCATAATCATAGTTCAGTTCCAAGCATCAACAGTCTAATCCCCTTGCAGTTCTTCTCGTTATTTTATGCTACTATCGACAATGCGATAAAATTTATCAAGCAAGCCGGGAGAGGTGCCTGGTTAAGCAAAGCCGACATCACCGATGCATTTAAAGTAATGCCTCTCCATCCTTCTCAGTGGCATCTCTTCGGAGTGAAATGGCGCAATAAAATGTTTTTTTCTACCAAGCTCACCTTCGGTTGCCGTTGTAGTCCAAAAATTTTCGATACCCTATCCGAGGCGCTTTGTTGGATCCTGTTGAATAATTGCAGACTGCCGTTCGTCCTTCATTTGCTAGACGACTTCCTCGTAATTGATTTTCCGGGTTCACAGCCATCACGCGGTATCGATATTCTCAAAGCAACTTTTCTCCAATTGGGTGTTCCCCTTTCAGAGAAAAAAACTCAAGGACCCCTTCAAGCTATCGAATTTTTAGGAATAAAATTAGATAGTAACCTCATGCAAGCCTCTCTACCTCAAGAGAAGCTCGCTCGCATTTGTGAGTCAATCCAAACTCTCCTCAGTTTAGAGTCCATGACTAAAAGAGACGTATTTTCTCTTTTAGGTCATTTCAATTTCGCCATGCGTATTATCCCCCACGGCCGCTCCTTTATTTCCAGGCTTTTAGATGTCTCCAAATCTGTTCCAAATCTGCACGACAAAGTAATACTAGATGCTGGTTGCAAATCTGAGCTTCATTTTTGGCTTCAGTTATGCAATAATTGGAATGGCATTTCTTTTTTTTACAATGACGTTATCGAATCTTCAGTAGAATTGAACTTCTTTACTGATGCAGCTCCTTCCGTAGGTTTTGGGGGTTATTTCGATGGGGAATGGTTTGCTGAAAAATGGCCATCAGAATTGTCTTCTCTGCCATCAGATACTTTTTCCATAGCTATGCTCGAACTGTATCCAATCGTAGTCGCAAGCCTCATTTGGGGAAAACATTGGCACAAGAAACGAGTATTGGTATTCTGCGACAACGAAACTACCGTCTACATAATAAATAAAGGTCGTTCTTCAGTCCCCTTTATAAATAAGTTTATTAGACGTTTAACATGGACTTGTGTTTTAGGCAATTTCATTTTAAATGCCACTCACATTCCTGGTCTTGATAACAAAATAGCTGACGCACTTTCCCGATTCAAATTTCAGGAATTCAAACGCCTATGTCCAGCTGCCAATCCTTCTCCTCAGAAATGTCTAGCCTTCCACCAAACCATCCTAGATTAAATACTTCTCTCCAAGCATATTTATCATCTGCTTCTACAATCATGAGGTCCGGTCTTGCGGCATCAACTTTAAAAACGTATGACTCAGCATGGAAGTACTATGTCTCCTTCTGTCAATCCTATTCCGTACCAGTCCTACCCATCAATATTCAAATGGTATGTGCCTTTATAGTCCACTGTTTTGTCTCCCAGAAAATTCAGCCTTCCTCCATCCAGGGCCTTGTCTCAGGTATCCAGTTCCATTGCAGATGCTTAAATCCTTCAGTTCCCAGCATACTCAGAAACCCCTCGGTGCGCCTTCTTTTTAATGGCCTAAAAAAAGAGAGACCACCAAGTAAAGATAGGCGATTACCATTTACCTTACCCCTAGTTCACAAATTGGTGTCGCGGTTAAGGAATGGGTGTTTCGGGGATTTCACAGATTTACTTCTAGAGTCAATCTTCCTCACTGTATTCTATGGGTTTTTAAGGTGTGGAGAGTTCACCACTTGTTCAGGCACTTTTGATCCAAAACATGATCTAACTATCTCTGATATAACCATCAGTTCCGATCACTTCTCTCTTCACCTTAAGCACTCTAAATCTGACACAGACAGAAAGGGAATTAACATCGTAGTTCCAGCACTAACACCACTTTCTGTCCCCTGTCCTCCATGATGCGGTACTTGGCATGGCGCAAGCGAGCAAGATCGGAGGATCCTTTATTCATCACGGAGGCCGGGAAACCTATCACCCAGTCCTGGTTCGCCTCTCAACTGCGGCTCGTTTGTCAGCTCTGCGGCCTGTCCCCCCTACTCTACACTCCTCATTCCTTTCGAATTGGAGCAGCGACAACCGCCGCCTCCGTGGTCTCTGTGACAACACTGAAGGCCATGGGTCGTTGGTCTTCCTCTGCATATGAGCGGTACCTTCGCCCAGGGATCGAGAACATCATAGAAGCTCAAAAACTAATGAGTAAGGTTGTGTGAATTGTTCGATTGTGATTGTTCACGTGTTCGCTTTCAATCCCACCAAACTAAATCAGTTCACGCGTCGTTCAGATAAATAACAATCACTTAGGAAAGGCTCGCACCCTTTCTCTTCAGAGCACTATTTCACCCACCACCACATACCAAAAAAAAAAAAAAAAAAAAAAAAAAAAAGCCCTGCGTTCTATTCCATCTTATACTACACTCACCAAGATATATTCCGTCCTATTCACATCTCCATCATTCTCCTCATACACATCGAACGCTGGGCTTTCCTATTCACATCACATAGAATATTTCTCTTGTATTTGGCTTCAAGAGAAATTGTGCCAGCCGCCGGGCTGTCACAACACATAATACACCCACATAGGATATTTCTCTTGTATTTGGCTTCAAGAGAAATTGTGCCAGCCACCGGGCTGTCACGACACATAATACACCCCACATAGGATAATTCTCTTGTATCTGGGCTTCAAGAGAATTCGTGCCGGCCGCCGGGCTGTCACTACACATAATTCGATCCACATAGGATATTTCTCTTGTATTTGGCTTCAAGGGAAATCGTGCCGGCCGCTGGGCTGTCACTACACATAATTCGATCCACATAGGATATTTCTCTTGTATTTGGCTTCAAGAGAAATGGTGCCAGCCGCTGGGCTGTCACTACACATAACTCACCTCACATAGGATATTTCTCTTGTGTTTGGCTTCAAGAGAAATTGTGCCAGCCGCCGGGCTGTCATGACACATAATACTCTCACATAGAATAATTCTCTTGCATTTGGCGTCAAGAGAATTTGTGCCAGCCGCTGGGCTGTCACTACACTTAATACACTCCACATAGAATATTTCTCTCGTGTTTGGCTTCGAGAGAAATTGTGCCAGCCGCCGGGCTGCCACGACACATGTTACTATCCACATAGAATATTTCTCTTGTATTTGGCTTCAAGAGAAATTGTGCCGGCCGCCGGGCTGTCACGACACATAGTACATTTCTCTTAGAATATTTCTCTTGTGTTTGGCTTCAAGAGAAATTGTGCCAGCCGCCGGGCTGTCACGACACATAATACACCCCACATAGGATATTTCTCTTGTATCTGGCTTCAAGAGAAATTGTGCCAGCCGTTGGGTTGGCATGACACATAATGCACTTCTTCCAAAATATTTCTCTCGGATTTGGTTTTGGCAATTCCATATCGCTCTCCATGTTGATTATCCTTTGCATCGGCTTCTAAGGAATTCCAGCCGTCGGGCTGCTACCAAATGGATGAAAAGCTCCTCGATTTGCTAAACTTATCTTATGCTGGCATGGTTCTGTTGGGGGGTTAAATTACTGCTCCCTGCCTTCGGTTCCATACTGGACAGGCAGGGAACTTTCTGAACAGAGCCATGTCGCCAAACCTAATGTATGCTTGTATGTTTGTATGCTTTCAATAAATGTTCTTTTGACAAAGTGGTCTATCAGAAATGGAGTACTGACGTAATTCTGATAGGCCACGGAGTCAAGCTTGCCACGTAGAGGAGTTGCTTCTCCCACCGGAGGATCACCTGAGTGCACATGACAGTCATCTGACCCTGCTGTCATTCTATTGTTCGTTCGATAATATGCGGGCTTATTTAAGCTCGACATCTGAGAAGCAGCTCCTCAGCGTACACGCTCGGCAACCCTCCTCCTCCCCAGCTCCTCCTGCATCATATCGGCATTTCCTAAATCTTGTTCTTTTTGACTAAATTTACATTTATACAATGTACCTTTCTTTTGAGGTCATTGTTGCTTAGGCTCTGTTCCACGGGGGGTTAAATTGCTGCTCCCTGCCTTCGGTTCCATACTGGACGGGCAGGGAACTTTCTGAACAGAGCCATGTCGCCAAACCTAATGTATGCTTGTATGTTTGTATGCTTTCAATAAATGTTCTTTTGACAAAGTGGTCTATCAGAAATAACTTCCTTGCCTAGTAATATAGTATAGTCTAATGAAAGTGCCTTCTTCTGACGTATATACACATGTACATGTACAACATTTGTACCCAGCGAGGGGATGCTATGCTTTGCGTTGCCCTTGTTATATTTCACAGCACATTTATTTGACTTTATAGAACGTTTTGGTTTCTTTTTATTTTCAATCCTTCTAATTCACTTGGTGAGCTTCGGATGCTTGGATGCTGAAGGATTTGCTGATGGAGCTGCTGTGGTGTATCGATCTCCAGTGAGCGTCGATGATTTCTGACACGAACTTTCTTACTGAGCTCTGTAATCTTCCTGCTAATTCATCACTGCTTTTCTGAGTTTCGCCCTTCTCTTAGCCTGTGTAGAAGAGCATCACATATCACGTGCATAAATGTATCCACAGTGGTTTGCTGGCTTTTCCCCATGTTAATGAAGGAATAGTTTCGGGTTCGCAGACTTGGCTGAGACAGTCTCTTGTTAAAGTTTGGCAGGAAAGGCAGGGGGACCCAGCAGATGGCAGCACACAGGTGTTTTGGGCCCCATTAGCCGGCTGTGCTAATGAACACTGCTGAGAGCTGGCCTGGCTCAGCTGGCATAGATCTCAGCGCCAACGGTGCCCGCTGTACCCCACTCCGCCTCCAACGCTGGCACCTTCAGAGTTACTCATGTGACATCTGTGGTCATGTGATCTTATGATTACCCACTAGGGTTTTACTGTGAGGATAACTCATGGCAGCCATCACTAGTGCAGCGTATCTGCCTCTCTCTGTCTGCGGGCGGCAATTTTGCAGCAGACCATAGACCACAATGCAGTTGCTGTGAATTTTAAGGTGTGCTAATTGGATTAGAATGACACCATACAGCACTTACACAATCATCCATGCTATCACAAGCATCTACATGAGCATTTGAGTTTTCCTTCATGGTTTATAAAGCTCATGAGCAAATTCTACAAGTATATGGAATGTCCTTCTTAACGGGGAGGTCTGGGGGATCCTGCCTAGATTGACCGATCAACACATACTCTGACTGAAATTATATACATTATGTATAAAAAACATCCTGTGTGGGACCTAATCTTTCTGCACTATGCTGAGGAAATGGTCCTGTCATGGTGAACATCACAGCAGTACTTACTGATTGCTAGACAGGTTCTGAGGCTGTAGGATTAGAAGTATCTGAACACATTATGTACATTTTTCACACATGGTAAAATTGCAGACACACCCTTGATATTTTTAATCTCTCTGGCATCATCAGCAAGCTGATTCAGGGCATATTTACAGCATCTCTGGCTGTATTTCAGCACCACATATCTCTGTCTCTCAGGCTTTAGTGCTTACTGAGTAATCCAGCATCTATATTTCCCAGTGTTCCCCTTAGAGAATTTACCAGGAAAAGGGCTGCTTTTCCAATGGTCTCTTTCCTGGAAGTTATTTTTCAGCTTTCATCAGTATGAGCCCATGTTGATCAGTCTCAGCCTGTGTAAAGGTGATGGTCTGAGGGTGAGGGTAGAAGGCATTAGCCTCAGGAGCGGATGGTGTCCTATTTTGATAACCTCTCTGAGGACAGCCTCTGAGTGTATTGCCGTAAATCTCCCAAATTAAAGTTTGCTGCTGTTTTTACTGTGATACAGAGAATCTCTTCTCTTTCTCTGCAGCCTTTAGCACATTGTAGTGATGTTGTGTGCAGTGAATGAGTGAAATATTAAAAACATGTCTGAAAATGGCATTAACATGAGGTATATAAACCACAAATACAAAAGAATCCATACCGGTGGATTGTGTTTGATTTGAATTGTAATTAAAAGCATTTGTCTGCTTAAAAGTGGTGAAACCAGCACCACTCTTGTTTTCCAATGCATTTGGAGGATACTCACATAATTTCACTGTTGATGCTTGAATTGCAGGTGCAACAGCCACAAAATGGCAAAATTACATCAGGTGTGCAGAGGAACCGTGTTAAAACACTAAAAAAGAGACAGAGGGACACTTGGTATAATAGAACTACAGCTTTAAAAAACTGCCAGGGAATTAATTCTGTCCAGATCTGAACCAGTCTCAACCAAAACAGTCTGTTGCAGCACCTCAAAGCTGGGCTTCATGGCAGGGCCACCATTAAGAAGGCTTGTCTATCTAAAGCTAATGCTCTAAAAGTTAAAAAAAAAACATGATGTCAAGAATACCAGACTCTTCCCTCCTGATGTCCCCATATATCAACATGATGATGCCCCAATGAAACATTACAGAATGGTTCTAGGAACACAAGAATGAAGTCAAATGCTGTCGAAGACCTGCTCAGTCACCAGATCTGACATTTGAAGGAAGTTCAGGTGCATGGGTGCCAACTAGATGCCATCTTCATTGAGGCTGAAGGGCCTGGACAGTGTCGTCATTGAATAATCGACTAATATCCTATCATAAACAGTTCAGAAATTGTATGACAGCAGGCCTAGAAGTATTGAAATAGTTTTGAAGGCATCAGGTGTGACTGCTTTTGATGAGGCAGTAAATAGGCTACGGTTTTTTAGTGCTTACTGGAAAGCTCTTTATACTGCCATTGAATCGTTTAAATTTTGTATATTTGTGCTATTAGAGATATTTGAACATAACCAATATTTATGCTGGTAATGGGGAAGGGCATGAACGAAATGTCCCCATTTTGGCCCAGAAGAAGCAATGTGCTGGCATCACAGTTACTGTGGTATTGTGGAATGTTGAATACTTTATTAGAAGGACATGCCCTTATTTAGCATCATTACTCACATTTTACATCACCTTTCATGTAAATGGATGGAGGTAGGCAAGTAATAGGCAACACAATACATTGTGTATGGAAATAAGACTACCAAAAACAGTGGACTGAAAATGACTTATCCCCAGTGTAACACAAAGGGTCATTGTTGTACTTATTCATAGACTGAAAAACCTCGGGAGAAAAAATTAAAATTATCACTTGATTTTTTTTGCAGTAGTGTCAGTAAATGCTGGGGCGTCTCTTTGAAAGTTGTTTGCAGGGGCCCTCTGTCTTCTCCAAACCAAAAGGAAAACACGTTTTATAGCGTAATTTTTAGCCCCATTAATGTGAATTGCCTTTACAGATCACATTCCAGTGAAATTCAATGTTTGCCTCAGGTCCTATTCTTCATTGTGCTGCTTTCAAATCCCATGGTCACTGATGTAGCCAGCTCAGTTACTGAGAATGCCTTTCTGTAGTGAGCAGAAATGGTTTGCTGTCAATACATTATCAGATGATTGCCAAGTAAAATATTTGTGCTGGCCACCCAACTTCTGGTATGTGGTAGTAAATGTGGCACCCAATGGAAAATAATAAAAGTAATTAAAAAAAAAAAAAAAATTTCTTTGCATGGATGATTTCATAAAAGGCTGGTTGAACTCCGATGTTGGCAACAATCTGAACACCTATTTCATTCACACTCTATGCAAGTTGCATGTTTCAGTCACTAAGAATTAGTACTGGATTTGTACTATAAAGGTTATATCATAAATAATGTGAAATAATGTAATGTGCTCTATATAATCAGCACTCATTTTCTGTCCTTATTGTCCCAGCTTTAAAGTGCACACTTGGATGGTGCTAAATTTGTGCCTGGATGCTTCATTTGTACCTTATTATAAAGTAAAATTACACTTGCATCCATGGCTCATCTCAGCTGGAAATGCTGGCAGACTTTAAGGAAGTGAACATGGCTGAGGGATCTGATAACTGAGCAAATAAAGCGAGTTCACATGAGGACCTGTAACCTTATTTGTGCCTTTTACTGCCTTCTTAATTCCAGGGGATTAGCCAGTGGCCCAAAAACAGAGTGTGTGGAAGCAGGATATTAGTGGGTGATAGTGCATCTTTAGCGAACCCGCTGGGGTTGGATAATGCCGACGCTCAAATGTTCCCAGTATAATCCCTCTGAACTTCTGTCCTGCCCCTGACTGATCCAGGACCTGTGGCTACTGTTCATATTCTCCTCAAAGATAGGAACACTTTATTTCAGCAATTTCCCTTCCCCTCCTCATTACTAAACTGAAGCTGTTCAACTAAGAACAGTTCCTGTCTGTTCGAAAATTGGGGTCTATTTATATTTTAAATGTCACTATAGGTTGAAGCCATCAAATCGCAAAGCATCTTCATTTCTAGTTTGAATATTGGTTGTTAGACTCTATTTTTGCACCTTTCCTGGTTGTTAATTTATTCACAAATGCCACTCGATGGGTTCTTGCTGAAAAGCCGGAAATGACACGAGGTAATTTTGGATTGTACTTTGCAAATGAGGACAGCTATGAAATAGTGTCTGATCCTATTTTACATGGCAGACTGGACATGGCGTGGAAGAAAAAAAAAATCAAATAATCTGTCTTAATTACACTTTATTGTTTTATGCAGTGTTTTGTAATGATCTAATGAATAAGAATACAGTTTGCAAGTCAATTTTAGGATTAAAATTGGCTGATTTTTTTTTATTACAATGAAATTCTCATTACCAACGATGGACTCTAATTTTCTGCCTTGGCTTCATCATGAGCCTAGATTTTCTCTCAGACGTGGTGAGAAATCCTGCTGCTCTCAAAGAATAATTTAAAAATACCACTGCTACTTTTGTCCTCATATATCTCCTCTCTGTTTAATATTGGCTTTGTGTTGTGTTTGAGTCCTTCAGAAATCTTTGGGTTCTTTTGGGAATGCTTGTGCAAGTTATGCTGTTTGCAAATGGCAAAAGAATCAAACCGGACTCTGTTTTTTTTTTTTGTTTTTTTTTTTTTTAACTTGGGCTTGAAAAACATTGGTGTTTTAATTTTAAGGATAAAAACTCCCAAGTTCTTCTTTTGTAAGGCTAATTTCATTGCCAAAATAGACCCATATAATGCAAAGTTTATTCTCACTTTGACTTTAATCAATCAGCCATTTGCTGCCATGCTACAGGGATAAATGGGTTACTTGGAGTTTCCAACAGCCAGGATTAATAAGGCTCGACTCTCAACAGTTACAACAATTTGGTTTTGCACTGCTACCATTATATCTCTAGCACCTTGTCAGTAAACACCTGGTCCTTAATTGCCTGTCTCATTTCCAGTATTGCAGTCACATCCCATGTCAGTCCTAGTTTGTAAGTTATGACACACTCCATATAAATATATGTATGTAATTGTGTATACATTTGAAATTCTGTTTTGATTTTGTCAGATAGTTGCTCATAAATTGAAGCAAGTTATTCAGTATACTTACTGATGAATGTTTTATACATAGTAACTGGATGGGTGATTTTATGTTGCCCTTTAAGATGATTTTTCTGTTATTGACTATGATAATATGCACAATAACTTTCCACTATCGTTCCAAATATTTCAAATATACCAAATTTGATACGGATCATGTAAGCTGCTCATACAGTTGGGTTATTTTGAATTGGACCTCCATCAGAATGTAGCATTTTCTTGTTAAGATATGGGATACACTGATTTTATTCAGGTTTAGGTGACATGTTTCCTGTGCATTTGAAATGTGCCTCTAAATTTGGATTATTTTACGGTCAGCAAAGCCCATATTGCTGTTCAGAAGGAGAATCATGCCTCCTTTTAAACATTATTAAAGGCTTGGATATCAACAGGTTTTGGGGTGTCTGCAAATATGGCAATGCAGACCTTTTTAAGAAGGTGGTCGAACAAATGAAAGAGAGAGGCTGTGCTTGCATGGTCAAACAAGTCCGCCAGCAGTGGAACATTTTAGGGGGAGAATTAAGCATTTATTAATCAGAGTATACTTAGCTGCTTTTAAACGGAAGCATTAGTATTCATTTTCATTTGCCATGTAAAAAGCTTTGTAGAAATATTGTCATTTTCAGAATAAGGGCAAAAACCAGACTGTTTTGTGTATGTAAATGTAGTCAATGATTACTGTCTTTTGATCCATTGAAATGTAATGTGAATAATAGTTCTAAATAAAAAAGAGCCATCCAGTTATAGTGTTGGCTGCTCAAAAGTATCATTATGTTTTTCCTGTTGAGTTACGATATTTCTCATACAGTGATCACACCCTATTAAACTGTTCACTCATAACATAACTTTCCAGCTGTGCGCTGAAGGGGCGACTGCACTTCCTGCAGTTGTACCCTTCATCAAGCAGTGTTTGTGCTTGTGTATAAAATCACCCTGAAAAAGATTTTCAGATCTGGGATGAAGAATTATTTGAAATGAAACGTATTCACCCTTGAGGTGGTAGTACATTTCTGAATAATTAGTGTCAGTATTAGGAGGTAATTACTTTCTCCAGTGTTCAGAATAAAATCTGTTGCTTTCAGTTTTCACGAGCATCACTTTTTTGGTGATGGCTGATTGGATGTTACTCTGCAGGGCTACCATCAGCTGCTGGTAGCAAAACTCTCAAGCTGCTCTGTCGATGTGTGGCTGTTACCCTTCATTCAAAAGCTTACCTGCCCCTCCTCCCTCTACTAAGACAAAACTCAGCCATTTCTTTACAGCTTAAGACTTAATCTTTCATGAAAAAGCTGTGGAAACGTATGTGAACATAACCCTGACCCCACATTGGGGTCATTAGCCCTGCATCTTTCCTGAATGACTCTAAATTCAGCTGCAGGGACGTCTCAGCCTCTGTGTCCCAATGAGGTCCTTTTCTCAGATCTCATAAAGCGGTTACCTGATGTGTTCTTCACTGATCTGAGGTCAGATGGTGTCCCCTCCTCCCTGTGTGGGTCCTGCTGGCCACACCCCCTGATCCCGGGTCAGACAGCAGGAGTATCCGGGCGCTGGAGCGGGAGACACTGCTGTGGCAGAGATGAACACATGGGCAGTGTAGGTGGGTTAGACAGGGCTGACGGTTTCCCTGGAGACGGTGAGTCACTGCAGCCTGTGACTCAAACAACAGGTGGAGCAGCTGACTGTTTTCTCTCCACCGGTGCTCTCTGTGCCGTCCTGTGGGTCACAGGGGAAAGTGTGAATCAAACTGAACCATTTGAGCCGTCTGCATACCTTTACAGCTAATTCACCTTTAAACAAATCGGGGGAAAAAACCTGAAATAAATTTGAATGAAGAATATTTTTTGAAGATCATCAACTCTTCAGAACTTCATGTCAGAGAGGTCTGATTCTCTCTTTGAGGCACCACTATATTTTTTATAGTTATTATTTTATAAAAGATCCACATATTGGTGGAGTATTACAATATATTTTATTTCCAGAGGAGTGATGGCAGTTTTGCACCAGTGAATAGTGGATTTCTCTCCCTGGCAGCAATTTCTTTCTCTCTACGGCTGAGAGAATATTGTAGTATTGGTTTTTCGGCTGTGCTTGTTTGGATCAGTCACAGTTTACTGAGATGGGATGGGTCTGTAGCTCTCTCCATCCCACCCTGTCAGCTGTACAGATGTGCTGTCCTGTCTCTTGCTCCCCCATACAGTGCTGTGTGAAGAACTGACCTTTTACTGAGAGGAACCATTTCTGCAGTTTTGTCTACTACTTGTTGCCCTGAATTTGCCTCAGTGTTCTTACGCGGCAGGAAAAGACAAATTACATTAATAAATGACATTTCCCCTTCTAGGCTTGGTTGGTTATTAATAATCTCATTACATTCATCATAATGACATAACAGAATTGGTCTTCATGTCGCTTAATACTTCATAATATTTCTCTGCCTATTAACATTTTTCCAAATCAAAGTTTTGTTGTGTGTTCTTCCAGGAGCTGCCAGGTTGTTTCCTATTGCTGGGCTCACTAGTTTTTTCTGGCTTTGCAACAGTGTTTTAGGCATTTGATACTTTTACTCACATTAATTTATGATGCATATTGAGTTATTCTGAATTTCAGCATCATTATGGGCAGCTTTGTTTGCATTAACACTTATTTGCTCATCATATGGAGAGACAGCATGTTGGACCAATCAGCTTTCCTGCTCTCCTCTGAAACTTTAAAGGCCTCAACTGCTACAGTGCTACTGTGAGACATGAACTGTCGGAGGTGGGAACACTGTTGTAAATGACACACCGTTGACCCATAAATGATTGCGATTACACTGATCTAATTGTCACATCTTGAGTACTTGTTAAAAATTGGTTCGGAAAAAGCACGTGTGCAGGGCTGGCACTTTTGTTATGGGTTAATAAGGGTGGGGTATTTCTTTGGGAATGGTGTGTGACCATCCAGCATAGAACTGTGGAAAATGTCCTGTCTTCCTGACAGGATCCTGGATATTTTGAAGGGACAAATCCGTTTCTCTCCAATTTTAAGGATTTTTGCTAGCTTGCCTCTCTATTAGGGGTAGTGGTTATTGGATAATGTTAATATTGTCCCTGCTTCTTATAATAATGATAATACTATTTGTATGTTAATATGTTCTTTGGCAGTGATTATGAGTGCAATCTGAAATAGCTGTGGAATATATACATATATATTTTTTTAAATGAAGACCTTGACTTGCGCAGCTGAACTGTGGAGTTGTGGGCTGCATGATCTAGATTTGTTTGATCAGCCTAGTACATTTGTTGAGCCAGCGCTGAAACTCCAGGGTATGTTATCATTACCTGAGTATGCTATATGTTAGCCATTCTCTCAGAGACTGCTCCATAAATACTGACAGCCACACAATAGTGTTGTTCTATTGAAAGCAATATATTCAAACTCCATAAGATTCTCACACAGCACAGTAATATTTTTGGGGAGCTGTTGAGGCATTTTAACAGAGGTTGATTATGAGCCTCTCATAAGGTAAAAGCAACAATAGTTTTCTGAGGTTTGCAGAGTCATAAAGACACACAAGCACTCATGACAGGGGTATAAATTGTACAAACATTCAGATTTCTCTCAGCAATGGGATCCACTGTCAGCAGTACATGCATATTCCAGCAGCTGTTTTGCGGTCCGTCATGTTCAAAGGATATTACGGAAAGCACATTTATTGGGTCACTGGAATTACAGCACCATCTGGAACCTTATAGAAGGAGACGTTCATTCTTTACTTCTCTATGATGAATCCAGAGTCGGCCTAACGCTTGGTATTCCTGGTATAAATAAGGACCAGCTCTCTCTCCTTTGCTTTAGAGCTAAACTCTGGCTGAGGAAATTCTCTGCGGCTCAGGAACCATAATGGCCAAGATAAATAAATAAATAAATAAAATTAAATTTAAACAGAAACTTAAGTGACTTTCAGTCAGTTTTTGGGTTGTAAGCTGCCTTTATGACATTTTCACGCACCAGGCAGCTTGTGTTTCTATGACCTTATACGTGTAGGTTAATATTTTAATTATAGCCCAAATGTACACATTACTCTTTTAAACAAGTCACCACATGATAGGTTTTCAACAGCTTTGATTTTGATATATTTCATCATTGAGCATCAGTAGCTGCATTTAGCACTCTAAGGGTTAATGTTAGTAAATGTGCAAACGAATGAGTCACGTATGCATGTTTTATGGCTGTGTGTTTAGAGCAGTGTACATGAGTGAGTGAGTGAGTGAGTGAGTGAGAGAGTGTGAGAGTATTTGTGACCATATGTGTTTGTTAATGACTGTGTATGTCTTTAGCACAGTTTAGCCTGGCAGTGACAGCTTCAGTCATGAACAGTCTGGCTGTGTGAACATAACTGTGAAAGAGCTCTGGTCTCAATGCATCCAAAGCGACTGCCCAATTATTTACTTATTCCTTAAACTGCCACTGTTTACATTCATATCCTCCATTTTCCATCCATCCAATGCAGTCTCTGTGCACCTCATTCTAGTCTCTCTGTGCAGAGAATGTGTGGGCAGTTTTGGGTGGGTGGGTGGGGGGTGCATTTGGTGACTTTGTCTCCCAGACAGAGACCTTCTGCATATCTTTTTTTTTTTTTTGGGGGGGTAAACAAGGGTCAGTTAACTGGTGTAATTATTATTTGTCTGGTCCTCACCCTGAAGGCTGGGGATCTCATGTTTTAATCAGAATGATTGACAGCTGGGTGGGCTGGGAGATCCCTGCTAACAGACAGTCCTCCTCTCTGCTGCGAGGGCTTTTTCTCTCCTCCCTCCCACAGCACTGCAGCATTCATCTCAGTCATGAGTCCTGCTGATGCCTGTCAGTGAAATCAGCTGGGCCACTACACTGTGTAATGTTAATGTGTGTAGCCCTGTTTTACACAGGGATTATAACAATTTTCAAATATGTTTCTGCTGCACTCATCAGTACAAGATCGTGCAGTGAGCCTAAATTCTGCTGACCCTGCTTAGGTAGTCAATGCCAATATGTCATCATCTAGTACCAATACCGTGATACCTTCTAGCACTAATATTGGTGCCTTGCACTAGTGTGCAGTGACAAATGCTAGTATACCTGGTATCGCAAGTGCTGCTACTTTCATAATTAATGCTATTGCTGCCACTATAACATTACCTTATTACTGCAACTGCTAGTGCTGCCAGTTTATCACCAAAAAGGCTAAAAGCAAGTACTGTATGATTGTTCTGGTTTTTGTTGTTGTTTCTTGAAGGGTTGCACTTTTTGCTGTTGTTTTCTCACTCTAGATCTGAACAAGTGTGTTTCAGCCAGAGAAATACAGCTCATGCTGAGGATGTTTAAATGCGCAGTGCATTTCCTGAGGAACATATTTAATGTCTTAATTACGGCCTTAACCCAATTAAAATCAAAACGAACTGAATAAATGTCGATTCCAGATGGTATGCGGGGTAGGCAGTCATAGCAGCTTCCTGTCAGCACAGTAAAACAACATAAGTGCATGTTCACTCAAGGCTGAATGTGCTTATTTGAAATTTACAACTCCAGGCATCTACCATCAAAAGATTTGAGTTTGTTTTTTTTTATGCTTTGTTTTTCAAAAAAAAAAAAAAACCTGCTGTACTGACAATTTTTTTGTTTACCTTCGTAAACAAAATTTATTGCCACAGGCAAGAACAAAAGTTTCTGTTATCTAATGGTTTGGGAGAGCAGTCAGACTATTAATTTGTGTTATTGTAGCTGAAATGGAAGCAAAAAAGCCTGCGAAATATAATTCAGACAAACGACACACTTTCTTTATCCACTTCGCCTTGCTTTTATATTGATTTTACCCATCACTGTACACTGGTGAGCCTCATTATTGGTGGATATTGTGATGCACCCAGACTCCTTCCATGAGAATCAAAGCTCTGCCTCTAAGCAGAAAATAGTTTGTCACTTTAGCACCTTGCTGTGAATGTGCTCCTCATTTCATTTTTAGTTTGTTGCTTTTTATTACTGATTTGTTGGACAACAGCACGGCTTGGCAAGAAAGACACACTAATACACTTGCACTCATGCACGCCCACATGCGTGCAATTTTGCAGTGTTAGCCATTTGATTTGGGTATTTGCGTTGATGCACAGCTGAGTTTTTTCATTACTGTTTCTTTGCCACGATTTGTAGTATCTCCTTTCAGAGCGCTTGCTCATTCTGGGGTCTTCCTCAGTGCAGCCTTTGTGATTCCTGCTGAATTTGTGTGGCTCCCATTACTGTGCAGCCAAGTCAGCTGAACAAAAAGCAGAAGTAAACTAAAGCTCTAAAGCTCTCCTATGGGAAAACCAAGTCATGTAAGGGCATTATTCAGCATCTTCAAAAAATTCCCGTCCTTATGGAGGCTCCCATCTTGGGCCCAGTTATTGTAAATGTGGGCATAATTCAGACATAAATTCAGTATAACCAGCAGTGCAAATTGCTAACCTTTTCACTAGCTTTTTATTTCTTGGTTTGATTTGATAAAGCAGTAACGATAAATGGATATTTGCTGTGCTGTACAGACAGCTTGATCTAGCTGCCCAGAGACACCTGCTGTCTTTAAGGTGAGAATGTGATCTCACAGATAATTACATTCTTCACCACAGTTACAATCGTATTGTATCTAATTCCGGTTACCTGAGCAGCCTGTATATCTCTGAAGCATGACTGATTGACTTGGTGGAAGGAAAGAAAGAATTAGACATGGCTCATTACACTTTGATTAAGAAACTGTAATGAAGAAGCCAATAAAATGCTGTCATAAATTCTGCTTTATCATTCACTAGCAATTATCTTGCTTTATGTAATCTTGTGGGCCTGTAGCTGTTCAGTTTACGTTATTATATGAGGTTTGTATTACTGCTGCTCTCGATAATGCATAAACAGAGCAGGTGGTTGAAAGTAGTGGAGCCCCCAGCCAGACTGGAAAAACAAATGAACATTAGCATGTTGCTCTTCAGCTAGCCTCCTCTACGCTTTCTTTGTGGTGTTTATGGAGGTGTGTACGAAGTGTTTTTGGTAGTATCAATGTTTTGACAAATTCATTTAGAGATGGGAACTGAAGTGGTGTAAGGCTAACTTAATTTCAACTCTAAAATGTATTGTTGTGATTTGATTACGTGATATAGATTCACTTTCCAGCAACTTCTTTGTAAGGCTCAGCTTTGACAAATGCATGTTAGTCCTAATCATTGATTTATTTTCATCTCTGTAATCAGATGTCTCCGTTCCACTACCACTCCCTCCGGCTATTTCAAATTTCCGTCCAGTCTTCAAATTCTTCTCCGCTTTCAGCCGTCTCCATCTTTCAAAGGGATGTCCTATACAGATCCTTGTTTTGTTTCTGACTTTGTCACGACGTATTTCGGAATCATAACGAGGCCTTTTAGGTTTAGTAACGTCAGACATTTGTGCTCCGAAACGCTGGTAGCTGCAGCTCAGTGGTAACTGGCATCCTGGATGCGGAAATGCTACTGACTTCGTGATTGGGAGATAGGTGGAGGGCGGCGCAACAGACCAAAACACAAAATGACAACATCAACATTAGTTGTGGGCTGCAACTTCACTTTTGTAATGAGAATATTCTGGCTGGACTACTGTTGTCGGTGATATAAGTATTTGAAATTAACATTATTCCTTAATGTCTGGTGATATATCAGGGCCATTTCATGATTAATCAACATACATTTCTTACATACTGCTCCTTTAAGAATACAGTATTTTTGTTTTGTTTTTTGTGTTTGGATCTGCTTTGCCCATGTTTTTCGCTGTGGTCCATTAGTCCTGCCACTGAAACGGCAGTGAATTTAACTGATTTGAATTGCCAAACAGAAGCGTTGCAGGTGTAGAGACTGCAGAAGCTGTTGGAGATGGTGAGCTGGACTCCTGCTGTTTGGGGGGTTTGTGTTTAGTCCCCTGTTTCCCCCTGACCTCTCAGGTTAGACTTCTGAAGGACAAACCTGTTCTGCAGGACGACTCCCATGGGCAGTGCGCGTTGGGGGGAGTAGGGAGGGTGAGGTGACTGTTATAGCAGTATTATTCCTCTCTTGAGGGGGAAAAACACGCAGGGTTATGTGGGTGGGGGGGGGGGGGTGATGTTATTTTGGAATTTTCTTCCTTCCTTCCGCTCACACGCTGGTCAGCGGACGCAGATCTGTGGGGAAATTTCAGCTTGTGTGGTTCGCAGAGATGAATGGTGCCTTTGGGATGAGTGAGATGGTGAAACCTCAGTATGCTCTTCCCTCATTTCCTCTCCGACTGGTTTTAGTATGTCATGCTGCATGTGTATTAATGACTTATGAACCACAATACCCATACAGGGAGAATACATTTTGAAATATAGATGTATTGCAGGTTATAGTCAATTAATGCTCTCTGCATTATGTGCTCTCAACAAAATAATTGCAGCTGGATGGAAACTGTGTACAGATGTACATATTGCCACAATACCTGTCATAAATACTTTAATGTGGTCAGAGCAGTCATTGTTCATGTCAACACGGATGGGTTGACTGATATGTAATCATTACTGTGGGTGAATTGGTTGTAATTACAGTTGCTAATCTCCATATCGAAGAGATTGATCTGTATATCGCTGGGGGTGGGGAGGGGGTGTTGGGGTAGAGTATGAGAAATTGATGGAGGTCATTAGGTATGATATCTATACTTTTTATACTTTTTGCCCTCTACTATTTTCTGTGCGAGAGAGTTCAGCATTTTGTCATGTTTACTGCACACTGGTATGCCATTGTACAGAACAAAAAAGGCACTGTGCAGCGCCAATGACAAACTAAGAGATTTAGACAGAAGAACCTCTTTTGTGAATATCAAAGGTGCAAATGTTGATGCCGTTCACTCGACACAGTTATCATGAAAGAGCAAGGGCAGAGATCAGTAAGACTTGTACAGCATGCAGAAACCTTCTTTCAGTCTTTGTTTTTTTTGGAGCTGGCCTCATTTCTCTTGCTGCAATTGATCTTCCTCTCCGCTATGTGAGGAACACGAGAGAGTGCAACGTCAAAACCCTTCCGGCACCATACCATTGGCAGGTGTCAGTGAACAGTGGGTGTTTTTGCCTGGTTTCCCATTGTTACTCAAACTTGACACATTTCTCTGAAATTAAGATGTCCCTGCTTCCAGGCTGTATGTCTGCAGAGGGCCGATGCTGATGTGTTCATGCACTGAAGGAAATTTCCATCACACAGCAGCAGAAGCACAGCAGTAGAGTGTGTGGGTGGGATGACATGGGAGAGCCCCCCATGCCAGTTTCCCTGGGAACATCATTCTGTTTACCCACAAATCCAATTGTGCTGCTCAATCATGTGACATCCCACTGTCCATCACACACATGCAAACACATTGGGTCAGTTACTTACCGAGTCAATGTAATTCCATGACATAATTTTAGATTTTACATGGTAAACTCTTAAAAAAAAAAAAAAAACACCTTTTTTCACAGTAGTTCCTGAAATGTCTCATTTCTAAAAACCGAATGCATGGATAATCTGCTTAGTGGTGGTAAATGCTGACAAAATCAATTTCCTTTCTTTCTTGCCAATTATACATTTTTGGCTGGTGTTGCTGAAAGGACTTGATTGGAGTCATTTGTCACATTTTTTGTTGCTCACAAATTAAAATGCTCTGTTTTACATTTAAAAAATGAATTTTGGATGTTGTTGAACTTCTGCGTATAATTCAAAATTGATTTTTGTTTGGCTTTATAATCTATACAGCATGCAATACCACATCCCTTGCTTTTTTAGCTGTTATTTTTTACCATTTAAACTGTTGTAATAGTCAATGCTTGACTTTGTCTGCATGGTTTCTTCCTCTGCAAAAAACTTTGAACTCTAGAGATTGCTTAAAGGCTCATCTGCTCTGCAAATGTGACAAACATATAACATGGTTCTTTAAAATGTTGTTATGTGCTGGATGTTGTGAAGAGGTCTGATGCTTCACACAGCCTGCAGACCAGTACAGGCCTGACTGGAGCCTGGAAGACAGCAAGTGGGGGAACCTTAGAAAATAGACCACCTGCGTCATTAAGCTGGATTTAAGTCAAAAAAAAAAAAAAGAAATATTCAATAAGGACCTTTTTAAAATGATGGTCCTGCATCTGCAGAGTAATAATATGACAGAATGTGTAAGTGATTAATTTATTAGCATGAATTTATTGTGTAAGCACAAATGATGCATTTCTCATGACTGAGGGGAAAATGGCCACCTCATATAAAATACTGAGCTGCTTACAGCTTGTGCTTGTGTGCTATGGCTGCCAGACATACAGTGCCAGTGAGCTGCGAGCTTTAAGCAAGGCTGTGCCTGGCTTTATCCACCTACAGAGGAGAAGGTCAGAGTCTGCATACAGAATTATCCTGCGCCTTCTCGGCACTGACGGGTTATCTAAGGTCTCAGAACTGCAATCAGCATTCAACTTTCTCATCGGCGTGCGATTCGGTGTTTCGTAGATAAGCACAGACCTGCATGCTCCCCAGTTTAACAAAATGAAAATCTATTAAGCTAAATTTGTTTTACGGCGCTGACCTAAAGCTGTTGTCCCATGATATTGATCTGTAATTAATTGCTTCCTCTGACCTGTGATATTTATTAAATGTAAATTCAATCTTTGATGATTGTTGAAATTTAATCAATTATCAGTCATCAAAAAAGTTTTGCTTTCTCGGAAAATGTCCAGTCTTGTCTGAAAATGTACTCCTCGGTTGGTATGACAATACTGCGAAACGGTCCATTTCCCTCGAATGCCTTGCCAGTTCACTCTGTAAATTTTTCATCACAGTCTTTTTATTTCATAATTGTCATTCCAAAAGCATAGGATGTTCTGGCTTTGTGAGAGCTTGTCTTCTGAATAACAAACAGTGTTTTGGTTGATTGTTTGTTCTGAACTGAGTCCCATGGGGCTGTGAAGTTACTGAAATGAACCTGATCACACTGGACCTGTCAGACCAGCACCTGTTATTGGCTGAGGAGTAAAGGACTGAGCTCCTGATTGGCTTTTATCTCACAAGGACCTGGCGAGTCAAAGCACTCTGAGCAATCATTGTTTGGAATGACCAATGATGTTGTGTTACCATGAGTGCTGCTAAACAGGAATCGGATTTTTCTGTTCTGTTCTGAATTCATTCATTTGTTAATTTGTTTTGGGGCTGTTTTATTTGTGTCAGCGAGTTGTAACATTTGGCAGCGCAGTCCCTCCTTGAACAGTGCCCAAAGGGTGTGATGTGTTGACTTGAAACATGCAAATATTACATTATTTTTACATTTGTACTCATGATGGCTGAAAAACAGAGTTAAAAAAATACTTGCACAACTAATAGGCTGTCACTGCAATTTGTAAGCTCAACTGCATTTTATTTATAATTTGCTGAAAAATATAAATGAACAAATTGATTTGTTTGCTGGATTGCCATGGCAACTAGGAAAATAAGTACCATGACAGGAAAATAATAGATATGGTTTTGAAAAATGTGCAGTTGCAGATGAATGAGATCTTGTGGGCCGTGGAGGAGAACTACTCCATGACCTGCACTGAGGCTCCTGCCTCTTTACACAAGCTCCCTATGTTGCCTCCATATTTGAAATATCTCTGCAAAAAACAATACGGCCTGCTCTGAAATATTTTACAATGAATTTGTTTAATGCTGCAGGACATCATACAAGAGAACTATAGAGGATTAAGTCACAGAGTCATGGCAGAAAAAAAAAAAAAAATCAGCAAGATTGTGAATTATGACTGGTAATGAGAATGACACGCCATTGCATGTTCATGCTTGCCTTGTAACTTTAGTGGCTTGCAACTGCATAAACAAATAATTTTAAATTTGTGAGTGTTTAAGCCTCTATTAACCACCGTAGCATATCTGCTACATAAAGTGAAAGGGTGAACAGCCTGGACACCCTGCTGGTTTTGTTTCTTATTGCCAAATAAACATTTGAGAATAACTTGAATGGTCCGTCACTTTGATTTTTCCATTCGCATTATTACCCAATGTAGCAGATCTGCTACATTTTTGAAAGGTGGGCCAAAGGGTCGAATTTTTTTTTTAAACTATTTTTCCAAATATTGGCCCATAATCAACATATTTGCCTAGGGAAATGATTTTTACGCAGTTGGAAAGGTACTTGGTTAACAGAGGGTTAAACAACCTGGGCTTCACAATATGTAAAATGCTAATAATAACGGAATCAATTGATTTGGACATTCTCTTTAACCTTCATTTAGTTGAAAACCACTTAGGGCTGGGCGATATCTCGGTATTTTAATCTTTATTGATATATTTCTAAACAAGATATAACACGGGACAATAAGGCTTTTATGAATATGGTTCATTTTGCGTTAAAATGACAATACATGGGCCACAAGTTCACACCTATTTCTCCTCTCCCTCTCCGTGTCCCTGTCTCACACACAACATTTCTGCTCTGCCTCCCTCGCTCTGTGACCACAAGCCCTCCCCCCTACCCCTCCCCCTCCACTCTCACCTACACTCAGCGACAACATGGAGACCGAGTGCGCTGCAGAGGAGGGGTTGATCAGTAAATATATATATATATATATATATATAGTTTGTTTGCAAACGAGCTACCGTTAATTAACTACTCGGTTTTCTGTGGATTTAAAATCCGTAAACGTTCGTTCAAACGTGAATGAGAGACAGAGTCATGGAATTAGTGCAATTCTCAGATATCACAAATGGGAATCTGCAACCACTAAGGTGCAAACGGAAATTAAATTTGTTTGGTAGTAAACAAAGCTGTTGAGAACCGCGCACCTCCCCCTAGCAAGTGTCTATTCAGCAACCGGCGTGCGCCCTAGCCTGAGCTTGAGAAGCATATGCTCAAGAGTTTATAGTCGAAAAGATCAAGCGCAAATAGCCAGCGGTCTTA
Organism: Gymnothorax javanicus; assembly: GCA_029692085.1. NCBI lineage: Eukaryota > Metazoa > Chordata > Actinopteri > Anguilliformes > Muraenidae > Gymnothorax > Gymnothorax javanicus. Next base: position 13,271,904 of record CM056205.1, read on the forward strand.
CTGCTTAAAGCTCACGCAGTGACTTCGCCACTCATTCGCGTTTGAACGAACTTTTGTGGATTTTAAATCCACAGAAAACCGAGTAGTTGACTACCGGTGGCTCGTTTGCAAACGAACTGTATTCACAAATATTCATTCAATATCTCTCCATAACCAAATGGAGCTAGTTGGCTAAATAACAACGTTCACCTAGAAATGAGAGTAACAAGCCTACCGATATGTGTGCAGGACTAGGAAAAGTGGTCACTTGGGTCATTTTATGAAAATTGAGCTTTTCCAACAAAATCAAAGAGTGATCCAAGTTTTTCATTTTGAGAAAAATTAGAGAAAAAATTGAGTGAATTTGATCACAGCAAAATGTTGTAAATTGACAGTACAGTAGTGCTGGGATATCACTATCACTGGGATATCACTGAGATACCCCGTTAATCTCAGAATGGAAAAAAAATCCCAAGTGGCCCCTTTTCCTAGTCCTGCAAACATATAACCGAGTCTGAAAATGATACAACTGCGCATGCGTACTGGAAGTCAAGGTCAAATAGCCTTAGAACTGGAGACCCGGTTCACAGCCAAAAAAATATTGATATATATCGAGTATCACCATTCAGCTAAAAAATATCGAGATATGACTTTTAGTTCATATCGCCCAGCCCTAAAACCACTAAAAACATATTTTAAGTTTTACATTATCAAATGCATTGTGAAGTAGGTTTAATACCTTGTTATCAAAATGAAAGGGGGTTTGTCAAAGATTTTTCGAGGGGATAGCTTTGATGCAGACATTCTGAATGTCCACTTTATACTGTCCATCTTTCTGTCTCTCTCTGTGCTCCATACAAATGAAGATATTTTCTTAATCTTTAATTGACCTCCACAAGTTGGAAGAAGTATGTGTGGCACCCATTACCAGACCTTAACCAGCAATGCCCTGGTGCCACTTCCTCATTACGTTCCTTTTGATCACACGACCCCTGTATGCCAGTGGAACCAATCAGCATTGAGATGTGTGTCCAACAGCTCATGGTGGGCTTGGCTGGATAAGGCCCTGAATTCCAGCTTAACTCCTCTCTCTTCTGTTCCACAGGTGAGCACCTGCGTATCTGTGCCCAGGACTACACCTGCTGCACCTCAGAGATGGAGGACAAACTTCATCAGCAGAGCAAGCTGGAGCTGGAGAAACTGCTGGAGGAGAGCAGTCACACCATGCGCTCCACCTTCACATCCCGCCACAAAAACTTTGATGGTGAGTCCTGCGCTGTTTGTGCTGTTTCCACTGTTTAATGAAGACAGCAGGATGTGTATGTCCTCAGTTATGTAGACTAACAAGGGATAATTGTAAAAATAATCCACACATTCGACGAAATAACTGCATCACGCCTGGGATGCAAGAATACAGTGCAGCTGCAAAACAGGAAATTGCTGAAATTGAGACTGACTGTGGAGGGTGTATCAACATAGAGAGTCTGATTGCTCATGTTGTAGGCTGGTTGATTATTTTGGCATGCTGAATTGGACACAAAGTCCATTTATCCTTTCAGAAAATGGTCTGTGTCCTGACATCTTGAACAAACAAGTTAGTTCTGCTAGCATCAGGCATTTTTTTTTTTTTTTGAAAATGCAAAGTGCCTATTTCTATTGTAATTATTGATACGTCAAAAGAATTGATCCACACAAAAATATGGTTGCACAATAAAATATTGGAGTTGGTGTTATACCATATCAGCAACTCATTGCTGCCTCTGGAGGATGAAAAACATGATTGCTAAATGAGTGCCTGTGACACTAAGATGAAAAGTGAAAGTTGAACCAAGATGTCAATATCAATGACATATCTTGGATATGCTATAGAGCAAATTATTATGTTGGCAAGAAGAGACATTTATGAATATAAATGTATCTGCCATACTTTGTGTCTGGCTTGTTTAGCTAATGTACGATTTTACAGTACTGACAGTGCCAAAAACCTGACTCAATCAGCTAATAAACATTTGGATACCTGAATTGTTTTAATTACACTGCTTTTATGATGGTAATGTAAATGATTCATCTTGGGGGTTTTGGGCCAGAAGTAAGCAGTTAGTGTCTTGATTAAATTGACATTTTTCCTGAGCAGGTTCAGTTGATAATGTGTTGTGCAGCTGTGGGTGGTCTGACTTTGAGCGGGCAAGTGAACACCATAGAGTCATCATTGGAAAGGGCTGCCCAGTGTTGAGAACGTTCACTCCTCATCTTACTGTGACAGCTTCCTCCTGCTGTCATAACTGCCTGTGAATTTCATAGAAATCGCATGACTTCGAGTGAGCGATTTTTCCCCATAGATGTAAACAAATCATCAACTCTCCCCAAATCACAATATAGTACATCTGAAATGAAAAATTTTTCCAATACTAGGTGGATTAGTTTAACTGGTACGTACATGGAAGGTTTGTTGCTGAAGCCTAAGTTTAAGCCTCAATAAGACCTGCACATTGAAGAGCAAAGGCCCTTAACCCCACCCTGTTAATCAACAGTAAGGTGCTTTGCATTGAAGCTTCAGATAAATTACTGTGATTTAACCACAAGCTCAAATCATTCCTTGGCTTTTTAAAGTAAATCAGACTCAATCTGCGCATAGACTTTACCTATGTCAGGACATCCACTTTAAAGGTTTGAGTGCGTTGGCAGTGGAAGCCTTTTGTGGACGACTGACTTCACTAGTAATGCATCAACTTCTGAACTTCAATGAGAGAAATATATTTGTACAATCCAAATGTGCTGTACAATTTTGATGCTACAGCTGTAATCCCAGGAAAATGGTTGTTTTTATTTCTGTTTATAAGTGTTCTGACAGCGTATGCTTGATAAATTGAACAACTTTTTTACATTTGAAATATATTTTATGGAGATTGAGTTCACAAATGGATTTCACAGCTTGCTGAAATAAAGTTTTGGTGGAGATGGAGAGTACATCTGGCAGGGGCGTTTCTACATCGCTAAGCTTGGTTATGCAGACTGTTGCTTAAATCGGATGAAACTTTGGTCCCTGAATTGTAGTTAGTGACAGAAGACAAATAACATTTCACAAGCATTTTATCATCTGAAAATGTGCAGAGTTAGGTTTCTTGGGATGTTTTTTTTTTTTTCGTAAGTTCTCAGAGATTCATTCCTCAGTTGCTTTGATTGCTACCTCTAGCATGCTGATTTTGGTGCATTTTAACCTGATATTTGTGATCCTGTACCTTGAAAGGTTAGTATTGACTGTGCATAGTTGATAGCACAAAGATGGAAAAAAACAGCTTCTGACTTTGAAAATGCTTTTATCTAGGCTGTGTCAGACTCAAGCAGTCTTAACATATCCCTGTTTATCTGAGCTGTGAAGCTGTGGCATGACATTGCTGTCAGTTCTGCCGCTGATGTTTGGAGCAGGTGTTTGCAAAGCAGACTGAACACTGGCCTCCAGTAGAAAAGCTGTAACTGAGAGTGTAAAAGGCCAGTTTGATGAATCATTGCTTGTTTAATGAAATGTCACATCCTGTCTGTGCACTCACAGTTGCGGTTGTCTACATTTAGCTAATTACAGCCACTTTCTGTCTAATTTCATGCTGCTCTGTGGATGATAATGTTGGTTGGTGCAATTCCTCCACAATGGATATAGCCAAAATGTTGAATAGAGTATATATATGGTATGAACCCTTTATAGGGCAGTAAAAAATACCCTAAGAAGCACAGTATAAAAAAGTACTGCGCATTGGGCGTATGTCCATAAATAGTCTAACCATCACTTGCTCTTGGTTTAGGTGAAAAGGGCGTATGATCAAATATGGCCTCACTACCAAATTTTTTGTTTTTCAAGCAAAATCTCACTAATTTCTGGAAATCCTACACAAAGAACACCTATCTCAACTTTTAGCAAACCTTTTCAACTTCTTAATGCGTGAGTTTTCATCAGTTTTCTTACGTGAGTAATGATGTTAGGTCCTTGTGAGTGGGACTGGGTAAGGGCACACAACCGCACTGTGAGAGGTCTGGAGAAGAAGAAAAGTTTGAGATGCTCTAGGCCACTGCTGATTGGTGGAGCACCCTGATGTCACTGCCTGTGATATTGCCTGATTTTCTCTCATTGGCTGGGAGAAATCGCCGCTGGTCTACTGGCTCACGGAGAGGCATGGGGGCGCCACTTTGGATGCTGACTGAAGTTACCAAATATGGTTCCTCGCCCGATAAAGGGTTAATAACAATTTGGTTAATGTTCAGCTATTATGAATCAATTTTATCGTATTAATATGTGCAAAAATTGTTCAGGTGCTCAAGTGTGAGCTGATTGATTAACTCTCGATTGATAGGTTGAGTGTTAATGGGATATCCATGATAAAATCCATGCACCACACTTTTGAGTTTGCTGTAAATTTGTTTCCAGATAGTGCTATATTTAATTAATTATTTAATTATTTTATTTTATTTTTCAAAAATCTTATTTGTTTAAGGATTGGAGCATTCTGCGATTAAGTCCTGGAATAGATTAATATCATTAAACTTTTTTTTTTCCAAGAAGAAGTTAGTCGCTTTTACCAGTTCTTCTTTTTCTGTTCATTCAGTCTTTAAATTCTCTGGCTTTATTGAAATTATTATGAAAGACCATAATTAATCATGATATTCCAGCTAACTGCAGAGGGATCCCCTCTTTGAGGTCGAAGGCTTATTATCCATCACTGCTTTTAATACCTTGGAATTAGTGTGAGATTATCGGCCACCTTTCTTAGAGGTGACACTACCCTGGTGCCTACAAAGGACAGTCTAATAAATTATCCAAGGAGGATTTTTGGTGGTGGAGGGGCTTTGGGTGAGTAGAAAACTTGCATACAGAAGTTTTAGGCTGGTCTTTGTTTTTGGCGTAGATCATGTTATGGGATGGACAGTGATGGGCTGTTCATCACTCAGCTTAGCTATCAGCTGATGCAGCTGGTGCGGCTACAAGAACTGTTCAATGCTGCATTGGGTTTGAAGTGCATACCAGATAATACTACCATAAGCATGATGTTTTGGATCTTATAAATTTACCTGTCATTGATGTAACCCCTGAAAAATATGTAATACAGTGTGCACAGTAATGTTCAGTGATGATGGTACACTTAACAATATGAAAAAAGATCAGAAACCAAATACTATTCAAGTATTTATTCATGTAATATTGGATCATATCGATGAAAATAAAAAATTGGATAACAATATATGTATAATAAAAACAAAAATAATTATGTATTTTCTAGAGAAAAAGTCAATATCTTGCGTAGCCTTCATTTGCTTTGATTACAGCATCTTTCAGGTATAGTTGTCACATATTTTTATTTCCTCACTCACTAAAGGTTTCCATATGGTTTGAAGTTCATTTCAAAGACATCCTTTTGATTTTACAACAGATTTGCAGGTTTGGACTTTGAGCAGGCCAAGTTAAAACTTTTATATCACCAGATGTTTCTTCCTGACAGAGATAATTATTGCACAAGTGAAAAGTGTGTTTAGGATCATTATCTTGTTGAAAATAAAATCCCCAACCCCGACCAATCAGTCTCTTTCCAGATGACAATGCGTGGCTCACATGGACGCTGTGATACTTCTTTTGATCCATGATTCCGTCGATTTTTATGAGATCACCAGCTCCTTTCGAGCAGACTGAACCACAAACCTTAATATGGTAACACTTTACAGTAAGGGTACAATAATTAACCTTAATTAACATGAGTTCATCAACTATCAGTTAATTATCAGGTAACTAATGTGTTATATAGCTAAATAAGCATTATGCAACCATAGTTGACCATTTATTAATTTTCAGTTTCCATTGTTGTGAAGTTGAAAACATCCCTTATGCAGCACTTCTAACTGAATACCTAAGTTGATGTGAACATCATTTGTAAATGATTACCAGATGCAGAAGTTAAATGTTAAATAGCTGTAAATGCTTATTACTACATTAAGTAATGTTAATTAATGTACCCTTATTTTAAAGTGTTACCCTTAATATTACCATCTCCATGTTTTACTTAAGGGGTTAAACAGTCATTTTTGACACGTTCTCCAACTTTACGGTGCACATAAGTTCTGCATTATAAAAAAAATGGATGTTTTCAGTGTTTTTGTTCATTACTGATATTTTTACCTCAATATACTTGTGGGAATGATTTTTTTTGTCCTCATGGCTTACAATAGTATTTTAAAATACATTTTCACTAAAGAAATTGGAGAGAAGTAATAATATATTAGGACCCCTTGTAGACAAAAGTGGCGGTGTATAATCGTCACTGCACACTACTGTATAAAAACAAATGGTCTAGCGGGAGGATGACAATTTTGTGTTCATTGTGCTTCCTTCATGCTTAGTCATCCCTCCTGAGCTACACTCAAGTTAGGTGTGATATTGATCCGAAATGGGAGCCAGATCAAGACATTCCTGCAGCTAGTCAGGACGGGTGGTTTTTCAACTTCAGTCCACTATGAGCATGGAATGATTCCAGGAAGAGATGATTCCAGATGGCAGCTCTCGTACTTACAGTAAGTAATTAAAGTAAAAAAATGTGGGAGTAGGATCTTTCACAAATATATTATCCCTCCATTACAGGAGTGGGATTGGACTCATCACCATTTAGGAAACTGTGGACAACATAAGTTCGTCTAGAGACACCTGTAATGAGGAACTGCCAGCTAGACATTAGCACCATGTAGTTTAATATGCTCTAGTTTTCATCCTGGCTGTAGAATAATGGTTAGAAAAGAGGAGAACCTATAATTTATTTTTGGTTTACTCCAATTTTGTACAAGACAACTGTCAAAAGGTGAGAGAAGTTGGGGAAATGTTCTCTACTGCCAGTTTATTATTACCACAGTTGTAAAAAGCAGGTCCTGATAATCTTGCCCAACTCGAAATGTAATTTGAGCTTTATAATTATGGACCTTGTGTCAGGATTACAGGCTGTTCTTTTCAGAGTTAACTTTGGGCAATAATTTTCTCACATAAAAAAAAAAAGAATAACAGTCAGGCTTCATGTGTAATTTCCTTTCTCAAAAAGAATGTATGATTTGTTCAGATGTTCGATTTATCAGTTTTTATAATTTGTTTTGTGAGTACTTTGCTAAGAATAGGTTAGGCTTATGGGAATGTAAGTCTATTAAACAATTCTGGAAGGTTCTTTTGCATAAACTTTGTGTTTTAATTTAATTTGAGGGGTGTTTTGATATCTTAAGGACTGATACAGGCTTTTATCATTATATTGGATATGCCCTGGATATTAAGGAATAAGATGGAGAGAAGATATACTTTATTTAACCTCGTGGGGTATTTAATCCGCTGCATTTTACCCATCCTATAGTTTGGAGCAGTGGGCAGCCACAGAGCTGCTCCTGGGGACCAACTGCAGTTCTAAAGCCAGTTCCAGGGTCAGGGGTACTGGTAGGAGTGTTCCGATAATGCTTTTCTGAATGGTGTTTTTGTGTAATAATTGGCACATTTTTGTTGGAAGTTATTTTTTAACAACCCTAGAGATTGACTTCAGCTCAGTTTACTTTTATGAGGTTTCAATATTCCTGCATCTCAGAGGGAACTTGCTTAATGTCTTGAGAAATTTTCAGGTGTTGTGGTTGCCTTGATGCATGACTGTTGTCAGGTAGAATCTGGCCTGGGGCATTTCTGTGGTGTAACTTGTGGTGTGATGATGTTACGAGGTTGATTTCACAGATCAGCCTTAGTCTAAGAGTCTTTCCTTAGCTTAAGCCCCTTCATGAACATCTATGGTACTGATCTGTGGCAGGGTGGGGTGGGTGCGGGGATGGTGCTACCTGTCTCCTAAAGATTAGATATCACTCCAGTCGGCACAACAGATCTCCGGACTCAGCGGATCTCGCCCAAGCGAGCAGTAAATATTGATCTTCCTCGTGAGTCCTTGGCTTGGTGAAGGCTCTCTTCATTTTAAGTATGGCTCGTATTTCCTGAGCATGCATGTGCAATGTAGTTTTTAATGTAAGCACCTTCATTTAATTAAAAAAAGATATTGTTAGGCTGGATTACTCGCAGTGCTTCTCTCCAGTTCTGCTTCCAAGGAGGAATAAAACTGAGTCTTATTTTGTACTATTGGCTGTAGTTGTGTACTTTGTTTGGTAAATTTTATCTTCTTTGGCAGAATTTATTATATATCTTTTTAGCTGGTGTCTGCCTAGTAATATGAGGTGCAGTGTTTCTGTGTGGCGGAATTAAACTTTCAACCTCCAGTCCCAACCCATTCAGCCGCTCTGCATTGTTCTTATTTAAGGTTTGGCTGAGCCTGAATTGTGTACTGAGAACCAGGCTTTATAATATTGGATTTCAGAGGGTAATGTGTTATCGACCCGTCTGAATATCAAGGTTATCCCAGAGTGGCTATGGGATCAAGCACTGAAGATAACAGGGGTGCTTTTATTTTTCATAAATGAGTCCATTCTGGCCAGGCTGGCAGCAGTAATCCCAGTGCCCATTTCTTTGACTTCACACCTTCTGAAGCCCACATCCATGCGCAACGTTTTTCATCGCAGCAGGGTCTACTTGCAACGATCTTGCACAGTACAGTTGGTGCTCTGTGCTCTATAAGCATCACTTTATATCAGGGTCATTGCTTTGTAATATCTCTGCTGGGAGAGCTCCTCACAGGCCCGTTGGCTCTCTGGCTTTCTGGTTGTACGAGCCCAGCTGGTTCCTCTTGGCATGCGGTGTGTCACGCCATCAGGAGGTGGGTTCTATCCCTCATCAGTTCTGCGTGCTGCGGTTTCTGTTCCTCTTTATTTATAGCAGCCCATTTAGAAATCCTTAGCTGGTACATTTGATTACGGGCTTCTCTGAGGTCTGTGTTTTGATGCATTATACTGCTGTTGCTGCCATGTGGGACTGGCTGAGTCATTTCAGCTGTAGGATTATTACAGGCAGGACGACATCATCGAAGTGAAGCCTGCATTGGAGAAACAGCTCTTAAAGTGTTGCGACTCTAACTACCAGTTAATTCACACAAGATGTAATTGAACTCTGGTAGAACTCCAGTGAAGTTCCTATTAGGGGAAATGTTGCTTGCAAGACTCTCAGGACTACAAGACTCTGAGAATGTTGTTGAGAATACTTGATTAAAAAAAAAACATAAATAAATTATCACGTTCCCCAAAATTTGCGCATGGGGCAAACCATGTTTTAGTTTAGTGAGGAGAATCAACAGCGAGTGTTTGAAACTTTTGCTACCTTTGAAATGGGTCATGATTACCATGTTTATGAGAAAAGTCTATTTGACCCCCCCCCCTTGAGGTATGCACGACTTTGATACTGTAAATTTTCTGAAAGCTCTGGGTTTTTCAGTTACGACATGTTTGCTGATGTTTTCTGAAATGGTGGAGGCCATGGACATTTTTTAGCGGATGGTAAGGTATTATATCATATTTAGTTTTTCTTCATTCTTGTTATATGTCTGAGGAAAATCTTGATACTCCCAACTGACTCCTTTGTTATTATGCCTTTACATTTCCTGCCTTACCTCAGCTGATTGCTAGCTTGCTGAATTGTTAGCCTTGGTGGCTGCTAGAGAGCGGCAGCAACCTTAATATTAGACTTAACTAATGTGCTTTTCAGTAATAAGCTAGTAATGACTGAGAGAACATTGAGGGGTCTTTTGGCCATTGCCTAGCATGACTCATGACTTAACCACTTGAATATCAAGCAGATTGTGTTCACGAATTCCCATGTTGTACCGACAAGCTCGCGAGTTCCAGTTGATGGTAGAAACTATTGTTTATAGTCTCACCAACTAGAATTAGTGGTTAAAGGGAAAAAGAAAGTGGTGTGCTCAAAGGTGTTCTTAGGAAAACTACTTCATGGCTAAATGTAGTTTGTCGTTCTTGTAGGACGCAACATCTCAAAAAGCATTTTATGAGTTAACCAAGACATAAAATTGAATCTAACTGACCAACCTTCAAACTGCTACAAAATATACTTGCCAGCTTTTGCTTTGTGTATTTGCAATGAGTTATTATACTCTTACGTATATTATGTTTTTTGGCAGTTGTGTCGGTAAATGTGCCTGTATGTGGTTGTTCTTGGACATGCATGGACATCAGAATGTAGCGAGTGCTTAAGGGCTTAATCACTTGTGGCCAGGCTTGCATAAATGCATGTGTGAGGGCATGCATTTTAATCTGCTATGGACATGGGCACTTTATATTCTCTAATTGTGCTGATACAGTGCTCTGGATGGATAACTTTGTTAGCATATTAGCACAGCCCATTTCCCTTGAAATAATTGGTTTCTTGTGGATCTCGCAAATTTGGGAACCTGCTGCGCCAACCTTCCCTGAGACAACTTCAACCAACTGGCGATCCTCCACATCAGGCAACCACAAGTTTGGGGAAGAATGACTCCCTTAAAAACTCAGGGAGAGTTTTCAGACAGATTATGGCCCTCTCCCCCACCAGGGTTCTTCTTGGATTTGGGCCTCTTAATTTTTTTTAATAGAAATGTGAATCTGCCCAGAAACCTGCTTTAGTACCTCTCTACAGAGGGTTGCCATCTCAGCTGTGATTAAGCAATGCTGACAGTCTCCACAAACTCTTATGGGGGGAGGAATGCTATCGGATGCAAGCGGCTGCATTTCCCCGTATGAGACGAATAAATGCTCGGCGCTGGGCCCCTGTGGATGAAGGATAATTGAATGATCAGCAGCTGCTGATGCAGTACGTGTGCGGAATGTAAATCATGCTACGGATCCATTACTGGGGTCCTGGGAAGATGCAAGGCATCCTGTCCCCATACACTTCCCATTTTTGCTTAAAGATGGGGTCTCAAACTCCCCCCTGGCTGAAGTTGCTGACTGGCTACAGTGAACACATCAGGGCTTAGCAGGCATACAGAGTGGAAGGAAGCAGCAGAAAACTGCAGCACACTGCAGCACTGGAGTTAAACCTGCAGCACACTGCAGCACTGGAGTTAAACTTGCTGTAGAGTTTAACCTGGAGCACACTGCTGCGCTGGAATTAAACCTGTACTCGAGTTTAACCTGCAGCACACTGCAGCACTGGAGTTAAACCTGTAGTACACTGCAACACTGGAGTTAAACGTGCATTTCAATTAAACCTGCAGTGCCCTGCACTTGAGTTAAACTTTCAACTGACTGCTGCACTGGAGTTAAACCTGCAACACACAAGCACTGGAGCTAAGCTCTCTAGAGGCAGTAACTGGAGAAGGAAACTGCATATGCTGAAAGGGAATTTTCTACTAGTTGGGTGAGCTGAAACAGACTGCAGATTGATTGTGTATCCACTCAATGGCATCGTAATCCCCTTTAAGATCTGAATTGGGTGAAATGAGGTGATATTAATGAGCTTTTGTGACCTTAGTAGTGCTTACAAGTGTCATCACTCCATTAATTCAAATAAATATTATCATTAATTAAGAATACATTGTTCAGCAATAAAGTAGCATCTGCTTGTTTGTGGGTTAGCTAGAGTATTGGGGGAACAGTGCAGACTGTGGTTAGATTAAACTCACCCATGGATTACCATATGCTCTCTCAGAGCTACATCACTGTGTTTTGCTACACCCCTTCCTCAGCAGTTATCTTTCTATCTTCATCTGTTCTTTTATGGCCCTCGACTGAGGCACTGAACTCGGGGTTAAGCCCCATTCTCCTGAGCCCAAAGATTACCCCGTGAGGGAGTTGGAGAGGGAATTGGGGATGTGAGCATCCTGACCCATCCTCTCACAGAACATTCCCCTCAGAGAGATGCACGGAGCAGGAATGTTAATCTCACTGGGAACTGCTTACAATAACAGCTATGGGGTCACTGGAAACTGGAGTCTGCACACAGAGTCATTACAACATGTGACTTATTCAATTCTACCAATGCATTTCCCTCTGAAACAAAGTATAGAGCTGAATGAAGCACAGTCTGTGCAGTCTGCATTTGGACAGTTGCTGTGTGCAGAGTGAAAATGAAAAATGGCTGTAATTCCTTAGATAACCCAAATGGGATACAAATCTACCGGAAATTAAAGCTGACACTTCACACTGAGGCTAGTGTATAGTTTTATTTGAATTTGCTGGAGTACAGAGCCGAAACAACAACAACAACAACAACAACAAAAGCAACGCTTTTCAAAGACTGTAGGCACTGTGTATTTTTAAAAGCTCATAATTCCTTGTTCCTTTCCAGTCATTCTGGGTTTTAAAGGGGATTCCATCTTCTAACAGGATGTGATGCGATTCAGAGCCAAGCCCAAGGCAGTACTACATTCCTGCATTAATGACATCACAGCGTTGAGTTTTTATGGGAATTATGATTAATTTATCTCAGGTCTGTGCCTCCGTCGTAACTGAAGCAGGTTGAAGATGAGCGTGACCACGAGGTCAACCCACCACAGCTCTGGGTTTAAATCAGGTGATTGTGCTGGCTGCTCCATGTGCTATAATTTGCTCTCCAGGGGTCCCGGCAGAAGTTGGATTTATGTTTTGGGTTATTGTCACACTAAGTTATAAAGAGCATTTTTATATACAATATATCACGTACCGGCACCAAAAAATACCGGTTCTCGATACCGATCCCTACTCCCATCTCAGCCGTCTTGGATGTAAATAAACTCTATTGGAGTCAAATTAACACAAAGATTTTAACTGTGAGGGTTTACTTTGACAGAATCACGGCTTGGGCATGTATACTGGTAACATCAAAAAGTCCCATTGAAAAGTTCTTTTGCAACTGGAGACAAATAGCCTTTCACTGTGGGAGTGTCGGTGGGTTTGTGAAATTCTGGATAGAAGTTAATTCACCAGCTGTCGTTTGATGATGAGGCTGGTAGGAAGTCAGTGGGGGGAGGCAGCATTGTTCACACAGATCCAGGGGTTTCTCTCGCCCCATTGGAAGAGGTCAGTGATGTCATCGCAAAATGGTTCTCTACAGTTAACGTGGGATTAGCTTGCATCTTGCCCTACGCCGCCTTTGTGTTCGACAATAAGTTCTCCAAATATAATGCCCCTGGCTAAATCCAGGGAAAATATCCAGGGTTTGTGGGCATCTGTATAATTAGATTTTAGGGTTGTAATTGTAGATTAATTGAAGACATGGGTGCAAGAAGTACTTTAGTCGCAAAATAACACTTTTGAGATATTAAGGGTCAAAGTTTTGAAAACATGCTGCAGATACTTTTTTTTAAAAGATAACATTCAATGGCGCCTGCTGCTAGTCCCAGGGGTTATACAAAGTAGACAGACACGTTTTTGTGGAAAAATAATGCTTTATTACAAAAAAAACAAGAAAATCAGTTTGGACTCTGATACTTCTTACCATAAAATGCCTGGACTTTGGTACTTATTGCCATAAAATGCATGGACTTCGGTACTTTTACAACACAAATGCTGTTTCAATCATTTTCTGATTGCCAAATAGTCATTTTTGCTACGCTTGTCACATGACACATACTAGCAGCTGATTGGACAGTCATGGACTTAGGCACTTGTTCCTGATGACGTCAAGGACTTGAGTACTTCTGCAAAGACTTGAGTATTTCTTGCACAAAAATTCAGTGGATTCAGGGAAGGCCGTATATCAGTATTGAGGACTTGAGTACTTATATTTGGAATTTTTTGGCTTTAAATGATGCGCATGAAACTCTACTTTATGGTAGTAGTGTCAGCTCATTTTTTGGAAAATGTGACTTAAGTACTTCTTGCACCCAGGTCTTCAATTGTAGATTAATTCTGAATCTCACACAGACTGCCAGACCCACTTAGGCAGATGTAAGGGGTGTAACCACATGAAAGCGCCTTCAGCAAACATGATTCCAATCCATTTTGATCATCCCCTGCTGTTTGATTGGTGTGTGTGGACTCAGCTGAAGCTATCTTTCTGTGACATTTAAAATTACCCTGCACCATGGTTGGCTGTTCTTTTCTTGGAGAGCATTGAGCTCTCCTGCTGTAACAAGTAAGCAGTAATCTGAACTTCACCGCACAGTATCGCCATTTCAAAAATATGAAGATTTCCACACAGCACAAAATGGGTGAATTGTCCAAAAAGTTCCAGTTGTTATAATTTGCATTCAAGTAATGATTTATCTGACTTAGTTTTTTGAAGGATATATTATGTGTATTAATTGCAATATACAGGATAGATGAACTTACTTAGTTATCAATATGTTTGTTGTCTCGACTCATTATGAAAGCTAGAAGCAACTTAATATCGATTTGAGTTCAATTTAATATTTTGTTCTGTCTGGTGACCCACAGTGAAAATCGGTCGTAAATGAGTTACGAGTGAATTTTATCTGGCTCAGACAGAGGGATTTGTTGTCTCACAGTGAGTAATTCAATAGGAAGGCTTCCCGGAAGTTTGAGTAGAAACTAAAACCCTTAGACAATACTGTTCTGTATTCTTTCCACCTGACAGAAATGACCGGCCCAAACAAGCTACAAGCCCTCTTTATATCCTGCAATTTAATCATATTTACTGTTTACTACTACACAGCAGCATTATCCCTTCAGCATACATACCTTTTGAATTACAGGTACTGAACTTCAGCTCATATATTCAGATGGAAGAGGAATGTACTTCTGAGTGTTAAGTTTTTCTGCTCTATTTTTTGCGCATCATCAGCAGTGTGATGATGCTCCCTAGTTTGGTGCTTTCCTCTGTGGCGGCTGGATGGACTGGGTTTATAACAGCCGCTGCTGCTCAGCAAGGCGATGCAGTGAGATGATTGTGTATTAGCGCCAAACCGGTGGATCAGCAGGAGTCTTGCTGCAACTGCTCACACATCTCGGCTCAGGCATTCACTTGGAAAAACTGCTGCCTGTGATCAGTGCACAGCTGGATAAACGACTCCCGCAACAGTCATTTGTGATGGCTCCACTCATCATTGAGAATGTCGTAACCTGTATGGCCAAGCCATATTTCGGATGTTAAAATGACAAAAGGGCCTAAGTACAAGGTCTTTTCAAAGCTCTAGCTGCTGTTTTTGGTGTTTTAAGTCTGGTAGAAAGGTTATGAAATTCTCCAGATCCCTCAGAAGCCACCTTGTGAATGGCCAGGATAACAGTGTTTTTCACCTTGAACAGCACTTGCATAGTGCTGTTAATCTTTGGTGCACAAGCTGTGGTTGGACCACCACATGCTAGTCATACTGATGATCTTTGCCCAGTGATTGTGACTCAGTATCCCATACGGCACTGGGTGAGAGATGATGATGATTTTGGGGGCCACACATTTGGGAGAAGGAGGCACTGCTAAAGAGGGACTACATAAGTTTAATTTGTTTGATGAATAAATAGAGCCCCAAATAATACTACTTCTGGGAGTCTGGTGTAATTCTGAGCAGCTACTCTATCATAGACTTCAAGCCTTTTTCAGGATACTGCATTTTTGCCGCCACACTAGTGTATCCAAGCTGAAGTGAAGCCGTCACTGGAGCATGCGAGGCTAAAAGCAAACAATAGTTTTCATCACTGTTGTCTGAGCTCCTCTTGGAGAGGAGAGCCGTTTGTCCCACAAGCGAGGCCTCGCCTCTCGTACATGGATTACAGCTGCAGCTGCATGCTTTCATCAGCGTCAGGCTGGAGGTTCAGGCCAGGGATCTGCGCGATCACTTTCCGCCAGCTGGAGGATTTTCAGGGAGCAAAGCCCTGGTCTCCCGGGGTATGCTGAAATCCTGTTTATCTTGTTGCATTTTTAGAGATCCCTCCAGGTCTGTGATTGCTTTTGCTAAGAAGTAATAATAGTGCTTATAAATACCCCCCACATGGGCATTTAATTCCTCAGGAGCCTGTTCAGGCTTGGAAGCAGAGGCATATTTTAGAGAGGACTTTATTCCTCGCACAAACTTATATATGTATGTAAATCATAGCATTGTATAACCATCTAGTATCCCCACCCTTCAAGTACTCAAGCAGGTATTTAGCTGAAGGTTTTTTTCTAAATGACTTAGATGAGCAGACTAAGCAGTGGCCAGTCCTCCTGGCAGTTAGGGGAGTTCCAGCAAGCTGCAAGGACTTAACTATGGTGGCTACATCAGGACCTAACTCCAGTGGCTACATCAGGACCTAACTATGGTGGCTACATCAGGACCTAACTATGGTGGCTACAGCAGGACCTAACTATGGTGGCTACAGCAGGACCTAACTATGGTGGCTACATCAGGACCTAACTGTGGTGGCTACATCAGGACCTAACTGTGGTGGCTACAGCAGGACCTAACTGTGGTGGCTACAGCAGGACCTAACTATGGTGGCTACAGCAGGACCTAACTATGGTGGCTACATCAGGACCTAACTATGGTGGCTACAGCAGGACCTAACGGTGGTGGCTACATTAGGACCTAACTATGGTGGCTACGTCAGGACCTAACTCTGGTGGCTACATCAGGACCTAACTATGGTGGCTACATCAGGACCTAACTATGGTGGCTACATCAGGACCTAACTATGGTGGCTACATCAGGACCTAACTATGGTGGCTACATCAGGACCTGACTATGGTGACTACATCAGGACCTGACTATGGTGACTACATCAGGACCTAACTATGGTGGTACATCAGGACCTACTATGGTGGCTACATCAGGACCTAACTATGGTGGCTACATCAGGACCTGACTATGGTGACTACATCAGGGCTGGAACCACTAACCGTCTGAGTCCTGCTCAGACTCCTAAGGCGTCGAGCTCCAGGCTGCCTGCACACACAGGACTACTCATGTAAAAGTACTGATTCTGTCGTGAATGCACACAACTCCATTTTCTATCTGCAAGGGCGGAATATTGTCAGTATTCCTGTATGCTCTAAATTGAGGCATTTCTTCTGCTTTTTGCACTGCAGTCGATGTGACCAATTGCCCTGTTTATCTGCTTTATACAGTGGGCCTGGAGCCTTGGCTTTGACTCCGCTAAGAAGTGCCTTTGATTTTTGATTTGTTCCCTTCAACCCCTTTCTCATGTGTATCCGCAACATTTTTCAGTTTTTCATCAGCACTGATATGCTTCTGAAACTGTGCAAAGAGCTTCCAACTTTGCAATATTTTTACAAAACTCTGCAGAATTGTTCAGCTAAAACTTGTGTGTCCTGGCAGGCAGACTTCTAAAAGCAGCGATGATAAATGAGACAAACTCAATACTGCTTTTACAGTAACAGCAAATTACTCAGGGTTGACTTGAGTGGATATTTTTCTCTCAAGGCAGTATCAGATTGCCCAGTACTGGGGACTCTTAAAAGCAGTTATGGATTTGACTTTGATGCTGGTTTTCATGTCAAAATGCAATTACATTGCATACAGCGCTGTTAGCAGTTTACTTTGCGAAATGGAGCATCTTCATGTGTCCTTTGAAAATCTGATGTTATTTAGGTGTCATGTTGGGATCCGAGAGAAACATGAGGTATGGAATGGCTGTGCAGTCTGGATAGAGCCATTACCAGTGGTAAGAAACCTCTGAGATGGAACAGTAATTGAGGCGGCCTCAGAGCTTGTAAACTTGCTAACAAGTTTTATGTTTTTCCTTTCTGTCGCTGTACTGCGATTTCTCAAGGATCAAGGATCAAGGATATCTTTATTATCCCCAAAGGGCAACTTTTTCCACAACCAACAGCAAGAACAACAACAACAACAAATAAATAAATAAACATAAGCACAGAATACAAATGATAAATAACAAATAACAGGAAAGCTCACATTGCCTTGTTTAGAAGGCAAATAGCAGCAGGGATGAAAGAGTTCTTGAGCCTATTAGTCCTGCATTTTGGCACAATATATCTGCGGCCTGAGGGAAGCAACCTAAACTCTTTAAAAAGCGGATGGCAGGGGTCAGTTAGGACAGCACGGGCTTTCTTCAGGGACCTTATATTATAGAGTTCATTCAAGCTATTTAAGGTCACACCTGCAATCTTGCTGCAGACTTTAACTATCCCATGCAGTCGATTTTTGTTTTTGATGGTGAGTGACCCATACCAGCAAATAAAAGAAAATGTGAGCACAGATTCAATAAAACAAGAATAAAACATTTTTATAAAAGTGTTATCCACATTAAAATTACGGAGCTTGCGATAAAAATACATCGCTGATGTGCTTTCTTACACACAGCATTGACCTGTGGCTCAAAGGTCAACTTGCTATCAATTATGGTGCCAAGATATTTATACTGATTGACGACCTCAACTCTCTGTTCAGCCTTTTCAGGAGCAGCCACATTGGCTGATTGAAATCATCTTTGTAACAAGCAAAGCTCAAGTGCATTGTTACATTTCCTGGGTATGTTATTGGATTTTAAAGGATGGGAGATGAAGACTGTTGCTTTCTCCCTCTGCAGTTGAGGCTTTTTAGTTTTGTGTGTTTTTCCTCAGTAAGTTGAAATGAAAGAAAATAAAGGAAGGAAAAACTGCATGTCTTTTATTCAGTTTTATTGATGAAACAGGATGATTTTGCTCCCCGTGCAAAGATGCAGTTCTGCAAAATGTTTTGAAGGAAAAAAGGCACTATGTAAAATGATACATCATAAATGATATTTGCCATGTATTGGGCTCTTCAATGGATATCTGCCTAGTTCCATCCAGCTGAAATAATCATTCCCATATCATATAATGTGCAGCCAGTCATTTTCACTCCAAAGTCATTGTATTTTATTGCCGGTGAATTTCAGTAAAAATTGTGTTCCTCATAGGAATTTATGCTCTTGGTCCTAGCTGTGAAGCATATGGATTTATGGGTGAATAAAACAATACAATTGTTTATCAAATTTTCTCCACCTTGGTATTTCATTACTCTTATCTACAGCCCACCTATTCATTTCCTACAGCTGTTCATTCACTCGATGCTGTTGCTCTTGTATGTTGCTGGCTGCTCTTGTTCCTTTTATACATCCTGCTGAAAGAGAATTTGGGGTCACTGTGTTCAGGTAATGAACATCCTGTCGCCATCATCAGGGTTCCCCCGGGGTTCTGAAAAATATTCTTCACTTTCTCCCTCGAGAAATAAAGTAAAAAAAAATATTCTTCACTTTATCATAGTCATCATTTTTTATTAGTCACTCATGGACTTTATAAAACTTTGAAAAGCCTTCAAAGTGGACAAAGTGCATGCAGCATGAACACGGTCAAACCTCAAACATTTGCGTTATAACAGGTCTCTCCATTATACTTTTGATTGTATATGTAATTTTGGGTCCATTCAAGTACAACCTCTAATAATGGGGACCCTGTGGACCATAAAAGCTGAATTAAAACCTCTTGAGCATTTAGCATGGAATTTATTCAAAATACTGAAAATAGAAATCCCTTTAAACCCTTAATTTCTTTATTGTTTTCCTTAACATTTTTATTAATGCAGCCATTTTTGCCATCCCAAAATTAAAAGGACACACCCTTTAAGGGCAATAGAGAGGCCTGACAAAAATGCCAAATTGGACTTGGGGTGAGCTCAAAATTTTGTGCTGTTGGAATCAGAATTAGTGGAATTGTCAAAGGTTTATTTAAAATGTTTATCTTTAAAGATTTCTATTAACTGATTCCAAATTGGACTTCAGGTGAGTTCAATGTTTTGTGCACAATTCATTGGAATCCTTCATGTAAATCTCAAATGTTTAGGGTTTCAAATGTTAAACATCTCAGATAATCACTAATTCTGATGCCAGCAACAAACAAGTCTCAGTACTGGCACCCTCATCCTCTTCTCTCTAGGGAGTGCTTTCTGGTTACTCTACTGTCCGAAACCACCATGTGATGCTAAGCTGGTCAACCCAATACCCCCCCCATAACGTTAGCTCAGAAATCGCCAGTTGTACTGCGGTAGAAAAAATGGCAACAAATGACATGATTGTACGCATCAAGCGAAGACTAATTAAACTAATGTATGCCATGTAAAGATGCGCTCATATCTGCTCATATCAATCACGTTTCCGTAACTAGGGACTCATATAGAAATTTACATACCTTGTTTTCTTAGTTTATTATGAGGGGATGATTGCGCTTCAGCTTCCATTGTTTTACAAGTAAAAATAACATCCGCGGATATTCACTCCCTCACTTTTCGGCTTTTCAACCCCACGGAGACCTGTCAGCCAATAAGACAGCATTTGGATGTATTTTCCCGTTAAACCCCTCTCTGATTGGTCTTTCTTGGCTCTGTTCATTGAAGATAAAACAATACGAAAGTGCTGTCCTGTTTTATGGACATGCAGTAACGTAGTAAACTGCCCAAAGTGAAGAACTATTTATTTATTTTATTTATTTATGCATTTATATAAACTATATGAGGCTAAAGAAAACATCTTTGGGGCTAGAGCCTCGAATGCTCTGGGTAGATGAAGCCACGATGTGCCACTGAATTTTTATTCGTCATTAAACAAATTCATTCGCCACTGTGACGACTGCTCATAACCGATGAATTATTTTCGTCAATGACGAAAATGACGAGCGGCAGCGGGAACCCTGCATCATCTGCAAGACATCAGACGCATTCACTGGAGGATTTTCTTGTTCTCTGTCTACGCCCCACCCTGCTAGAACGCCCCTCATGCCCACACTCTTTGACCTTGGATCTCGCCACGTCTTTAGCTTGTATTCGACCACCCGGCTGACATCAGCCCTCATTCAGTCACGGTGTCTGAAGCTCTATTCCAATTGGGCAGAATGAGGAATGAATGTGGGTGACACGCAATACATGTGCTGTGTGTTTGAGTGGCGAGGTGTAGTCCGCTGTGGAGGTCAGGCCCCTTTGCCATGATATCAGAGAGCATTTTTGGATTCCTGCTGTGGAAGTTATGATTTATTGTCTAGATGTGCTCTCAAACAGCAAGAATGGGTGAGCATTCCATTCTGGGAAAAGGAGAGGCTGGTTTGTGTAGTGACTTCCCCGACGGATGCGGTTGGGTGGCGGGATAATGGACGAGAAGAGTCTCAAAATACAGACTGTGCTGCCCACACACAGCTGGACTCTGCCTCGCAGTGGTCTCAGGATCATTGTCCAGTTCTACACATTTTTCTTTCTAACCACCAAACTTCTACTTTCCCTTTAGATTTTGCTGCAGTTTATGTTTGGGAATGAAGCCGCTTTGCCTGAAGTGATGAAATTAACTCCAGACCGTGGCAAATGACTAATAGTTTTATCCAGCAGTGTATTCTTAGAGGGAAAAATGATGTCCAGCAAGTAATCAGAATCGCAATTGGGACTGAAATGCTCTGAAAGGTTTTTCTTATTTCTAATGGTTTTGATTTTTTTTTTTCTCTGAAAATTATGGGTGTAATGGGAGTTTAATGAGAAAAGGATTGGACATGTGCTTCAGATTAGCAGTGGTCTTGTAAAGATGTGATTCTGCATTTTTATGCGGAAAAATTGCTTCGTGGAACTATTCAATGAATTGTAAGAATGAACCTGTTTGGAGAATAATAATGGCAAAGACCCTGACTTGAACCATCACTTAGTAAAAACTCCTTTTTCTCTCACTAGCTGACTCATCCTCACCATAACGACACCAGGGCAGCTGTTTCTCACTTCCTTTTTAGTCCTATAGAGTCATGAGTGCATATGGCGCGTATGACGCGCCTCTGCTCTCTGCACGCTCAGGTGCTGGTGGTGTTAGCATTTACATGTGTGGCAGTTTTCCTTGCCCCCACACTAAACCTACTCTCATCATCTATCTTATTTCTTTTTGAACATGCTGGTGGGATGTTTCTTTAAAGCTTGTATTCAATGCTGTGTTTGCCTTGTGAATTGTCCCCCTGTTTTGGCCTATGCAGTGTGAAGCCCAGGAAGGCATTCAGGATGATTATATCCAGCATTGTTATCAATCTGACGGATGTGAAAAAAACAGGGTGCGGTTTCTGTTTAATTTTGGCCTCATCTCATCTTGACCTTTTCTGTGTATTTGTTCCAAACCAGCAAATTTGGTAGGAGCAAGCAGGCAAAATCTGGGCAACCCAGAGTACTATCATACTTTCTAACATAATGCCACAGCTACCCTGCCCCACCTTACCAAAAAAAAAAAAAAAACAAACAAACCAAGTCATCTCCCTGCCATGCACTGAGTGAACCACCAAACCCCAGCTCCTAGCTGGCCATTACACAAACACTGAACTTTAGGGTTCAAACTTTGCCTGCTTGGCTGCTAAAAACAACAGACTGACTTCTGACTACTCCAACTCTCACCAACTTCCTTTTCCATGGCAACAGCTGCAACTATCATCAATTTATTAAATACAGTATGCAGTGTCTGGTAAAGAACACTGTGTCAGTTGTTGCTGTTATTACCTTGTTTGTGTTCATGCTGCCTGGCTTTTTAGGGGAAAAGTCTTTTTTTGCTACACACTGGTGGTCTGTAGTCTGCAACAGCATCTGCACGAAGAACATGAATCTGAAGGGAGTGTTTCCCCATTATTGTCCTAAAGGTGTATTTGTGAACTGGGCTTTTAAAACACTGTGTATACCCTGAAATTGATTTCCACAACTTCTCAATGCTCTGGCTAAATGGTGATGTCTGTAGCACTGCTGCAGTATACAGAGGCCCGTTCCTAAAATGCAAATAAAATCCCTCAAATGGAAAAATAATGTGGTTCTGCTGCACACCTACTCTGCATAACTGCAAAATCTTGTCAATTAATTCTTCTGATGAAAGTCGTAAGTTTAAAGCCTTTATTTATGGGTTTAGTTTCTCCGTTCCTTCCGAGATTGCTCTCGTCTACGATTTTCCACGTCCCTGGTGTGCGTTAAATGTGTATTAACATTCAACAGGTGTTTCTTTTGCAGTGCAGTTTAAACAGTTTGAATGGGGCTTTGTTACATTCAATTATGGCTCTCCTGTCCCCTCTTCACCCCCTGTGTGCGCGTCATTTTCTATGGTGCTACAAATGTGGAGAAAGTGTGCATCAACACAAGTTCCTTCCATTATGGCTGGCACACAAAGTCGTGAGGATGGTGGCTAATGTCCTTAGCTCCAGGCGGGATTTCAATGCACTTCTATCAGCATTTCTTTCACTGGGTTTAGGTTGGGGAGTTACCTTCTCTCCCTCCTCTGCTCTGCAGTGTTGAGCTGAACTGACTGAAGGGCAGCCAATTTAAACTTTATTAGAGCCGATAAGATGAGTTTATAGTGGAGTAACGCTTTCTGGCTAATTGAAGCGGATAGATGAGCAAGATGGCCACCTGCTGTTTCCTCACTTATGAGAAATATGCAAAGGTGCTCGCTGGAGCAGAAGACACGAGCATGGCCGCTTTTTCGTTTCAATGGCTGGAGACTGGAGATCTGCTGCACATCGAGGAGACTGTAACTGGCTCTAGGGTCTCTGGCTTAATGAAGAGAACCAGGCTTTTCAGAGTTATAGTTCTAGGATTCATTTGCAAGGGATTGACTATGAAGTGCTTGCTGTGAAGAGATTAAAACTTTTATTTGCTTGTAATACCAGTGGAGAGAATAGACATCCTATGTGTCCGGCGTTTTCCATGTGATTTAAAGCTGTGAGTCTCGCACAAGGCTTCCCCAGGGCCAACTTCATGATGGTTTGTTCTAACCACAATTGCAATCTCATAATTTCGACTAGGTGCTTTAATTTTTATTGTACAATTCATGTATATTAGGATTATTAACCCTTTTAAGCCCCACTATATCAGAGATAGCTTTGTGTACCCTGAAGAGATCTATATTAAAATTTCACTGTATTGCCAATGTTTTATTGCTTAAAAAGAAGGGAAAATGGCATTTATAGCATTAGTTGTGCGTGTGTGTGTGTGTGTGTGTGTGTGTGTGCTCACATTGATTTGAAAAACCACACTTATGGCAGCAGACACCATGTATCTGAGGCACTGCCAGGTTGTTTGTGAAATTCACTGAAAAGAGCCATTACCCTTGGTGACCAGGTTACAGTGGGGATGGAGCACTTTAGCTGAAATGCAGTTTCTCTTGGCTCCAGGCTCGCCTGCCCTCTTCCCGGGGGCAGCATCGAAATGAGGTTAATAGTGACAGTCTGACGTCTCGTCCGATGACGGGCAGCAATATTAGTTTGATTCCAGACTCTTCAGCCTCTCCGGGTATCGATCCCTCCTCTCCCCGAGCGAGGGCTTTTCTTTAATTGAAGTAGATTTGCTGAGAGGATCGTTACAGAGCGGCTCTGAATCTGGGCTCAGAGGCAGATATTGGGAATGGATGTTATTAACACAAATCAATGCTTAATTGTGGCTTCCAAGACTCGGACAATAGAATGATAGCATTACGTCTGACATTAATGTACTACTTTCTCATGAAAAATCATCAGCTTTAATGTCCATTTAACTGCTGCTTCGGGTTAATTAAATGCTCACCTACAGAGAAGGGGAAAGGCCTCTCTGTGTGGACATCTGTCTCCTCATTACGGCAAACTCCTGGTGCTGCGTTGTGTGTGTGTGTGTGTGTGTGTGTCTGTGCCTCTGCCTGTGTCTGTGTTTCTTGCCAAAGAGCTAGTGAGAGAGAGAGAGAGAGAGAGAGAGAGAGAAGTGACTGCAAGAGGTGGAGTAAGAGGGACGGTGCGAGATGAACAGAGAGAGCTGCGCCAAGGTGAAAGCAGAGCAAATAATGCCTCTCAACAATGTCAGACTTGGTTGCTACTTCATCGTACTTCTTTATCTTTTTCATGCAATATTAGTGTATGCATGCCCTGTAAGGGAATGTGAGAGAGAAAGTGTACTACCAGCATCGATTGGAGCCTGTGATAGGGTCGTGCTGAGGTCAGTGAAGATCAGACACACACCAGGTATGAGGGGGGCAGGCTAAGGACAGGAGGTGTTGGATACGGACTGCTGTCTGCCTGAGGACAGGTTGAGCCGCAGTGGGGGTCATTCTGTATTCCGAAAGGCATCCCACAATACTGCTCCTTTGTGCTGCACAGTCCCAGTGCTCTGTCTTATTTCCTCACCCAGACTTTCACAGTTTCTTTTGCTCCACTTTCAATCCTGTGCCTGTCAGTACTCCAGAACCAAATACATGAAAATCAGAAGATATTTTTGCTTCAAAATGTTTGCAGGAATATTTGAATTATTGCTGCTTTAAGATATTGCACTTTTTTTCATCATATGATGTATTAATTTTTAATGGTACCTTAATCAGGCGTTCCCTGCGGCGTCTTTCTGCTCGGATAAATCCTGCTCTCTCCCCTATCTCTCTTTCGACACCCCTCATCTTGCTTAGCCTATGTGCTGCCATTCCTTCCCTCCTTTCTGTGTCTCTACTTTCTGTTTCCTGTTCCTGTGCCAACCCACAAGGGCCTGTACAGTTGTGTCTCTACGGAAAAATGTAAACTCTGCAAAGCATTGAAGGTTTGAATTTGACGCCTTCTGTGCTATACCCAGGGTACTACTGTCTATTTTTTAACCACCTCACCTTCTACTCGGCACGTTCATTTTGCCTAGTTGTAAAACTGCTCTTTGGGTGGTGTACTGCTGCGTGACAGACCAGAGTTGTCTGTCACACAGCTTGTGCTTGGCTTATTTCCGGAGAAATCTGAATTTTTTTTCATAAGATCTGTCTTGCAACATCGATCACTGAATGTGTCGGTAGCGCCGTTCAAAACCAGTGGGAATTCAAAAGCTGTCGCTAACACTGCAAACTGACTTCCCTATTGGCAGAGAAATGTGCGAATGAGTCTTACTGCCCACATTATTCAGGATGTTATGGTTGAGTTCATTAGTCTGTGTTTTTTACTGAAACCATTCAGACTGAACCTTCAGCAGCACATGCAAGTCAACTGGACTGCTTTTTACAAATTTTGGTAAATAAAAAGAAACAAAATGTATTCTCTGCTTGCAAAACCAGTTTTAGGTGAATGTCGGCATACATTAATTATGTATTCTGCGTATTCTTCCAAGATAACAAAACAATTGAAATTGATAAGTCTGATCTAAATACTAACTGAGTTACCTGTGTGCATTAGTGCTGCTCGCATTAGTACCCTGACTTTGTGTCAGAAAGACAGATGTAATTTTGTGTGTTTCAAATGCCGGGGGTGGGCAAGTGCAGTGATTCATTTAACAGGGAACAGAGTATTTTTATCTGTTAAAATTCAGAATCAAAATGCTGTAAAAGAGCTGTGCATACTCATCGCTTCAATTTAAGTGCAGCATCACTGCCACAGCTTCTGCTCATTCTTTTTATTCAAAAAGAGGCACACAACCCAGAATAATGCACTGCTTTGCAACAACTCAGCCATCAGCTATAGAGCCTGCCTTTAATCCCATAGGTTGGAAGTTTGAATCCCAGAGCTGGGTGTTGTTATTTGACTCTTCAACAAGATATTCCTCCTATAAGGAGAGCAGCTCCTGTAAGGGTTCTTAAAGACCCCATAATATGCAGTGCATTGGCTGCAGCTTTGGCATCAGCTGTATATTCCCGTGAGCATGTTCTGTGTCTGAGATTGAGAGAGCCCATGTCTGTCGGTGAAGAGGAGAAGAAATATAAAATTTAATCTTCATCAAATGAAGCTTCACCAAAGGCTAAGCAGGTCACAGAAATGCCATCAGAATGCCATTTGAGCAGGCCTTGCCCTTTGGAGCTCTTTCATCACATAAACCTGGGGCAGAGCACAGCAGCTCTGATGCTAGTGTGCAAGGCTCTCGCAGGGATGAAAAGGTCGCCTTTGATATCTGAAATGGCCACTGCTTGCCTTTGATATTGGGAATATGTGTGTGACTGAGAAATTCAGTTACACAGGTTTGTGGACTCTTTTACTTTCACTGACCGGTGTGCACATGCATACAAGTGCACACACGCTTGTGCGCATATCTGTGTGTGTCTTGCATGCATTAGGCAATGCAAACACAAACTGTATCTACAATATATTCATGAAGACAGTGTTTAATCAGTGATTTGCTGAAATAGAATATTCAAAACACTGAATAATCACTGAATAGTCATATTCAATAATTAATTCAATACAGTAGTATTTTGGCTAATATCTAGAACAGTACCTCAAAACTCAACTCTATCTGAATTAAGATATACCTATATTTAGCATTACTTGGTTTGTTTTTGGTTAACACTGCCTCATCTGGTCAAACAAAGCATATTTTCATTTCTTTTTTCTTTTATGAACTGCTCAGCTGTGATTTGATGCTTTTTTGCTTGTTTTTGTCTTTAATGGACAAAAAAGCAAGGCAATGTATTTATTTATTTATTTTGCCCCTACTTATTTACATGAGAAAAGTAGGTTTTGAATGTCATCTGCCGGCTAGTCTTTGTGTTGAGGGAAGATGTGAGTTTCTGTCATTGATAGACTAAAGGATGAGAGATTTCAGTTATGCTCACCTTCATCCTCCAAGCTGTTTTATTCTCATCCACTGTGTTTCTTTTCGGGTAGCTATATTCTTTGTGAACTCATGAATATAGATTTTGCCCCTCTGATCACAGGTTATGTTTGTATGTATTTATTTATTTGTTAATTCATCCATTCATTCATTCAAATGATAAATATCACTTTTTTTATTCCATTTTCAGGTAACATTTAGGGATCCTTTATTTCTGTTTTTTTTTTTTTTTTTTTTTTTTTGTTTTTTTGCTGCTGCTAGTATTTTGGACCAAAAAGGAAGCAATCACTGGTTTTATCCAAGTTGTGTTTTTCCTTTGGTGTGTTAAAATCTATTTTTAGGATTGATTATGAATGTATGAAATATCCTGGGGTGAATTCTGCCGAATAGAACATCATTCTAGTCGGTCAGAGTGGTAATTGAATGGAGCTGTTTTATTTGAAACTGAAAGCAGTTGACTCTAAAGGTTCATGATGAATATATTGACATAATTTGTCTACATTATTAGTGTGTGCTAGTCAACTCTGCCCTCAGTACAATTGCTTACTTTGATACTGGTTCTTCGCTCGATGAAACTCTATGGATGTACTTTCTGCTACTGTTTCTGTGACGGTACCTTTAAGCACTGCAATGTGACAGGTTAGACTTAAATGAAATTTCACATGCCCAGCTGTCTTGCATTACGAGAAAGTGTATTTCTCATTTTGCACCTCGAGGATTAATTAGTGTCTCACAGGCACACCTTGTTTTTCCCTATTCTGTTCACACTTATTTCATGAAATTTATTAAGTCATTTGTGCATCAACTATACTGTTTTCTTCACCTGAGATTGTAGTGCAAGTGTTTTTATTCTCGCGATTTATTGAAGGTTAAAAGATTGAAAGCTTTTAACAAACTGAATGTCAGCCTCACTGGGGCTGGGCAGATATACCGGCTCGGTGACACTGTAGCAGTGTGTCCTGGCAGAGTTGACACTCGTGGTTTTATGACATTAAATATCACAACATCCTTCAATCTGAGATCATTATGGCCAGTTCAGACCTAAGATTCAGACAAAACCATTTAAGAACATTGCAGATAGAAGTGGCAGCAGAGCAAACTACCCCGTCGGCAGCAACTCTGCTGGATAAGTTAAAAGAGGCTGGTTTCAGAATGTAAGGTATATCGTCTATCTCCTCGGCCAATCAGATTGTGGCTAAGTAAACCGGTTGAGTCAGCCATAAGCTGTCAGCAGGATGAAATGGCAGAATTTTTGACTGGGAAATATGGGATTGCCTTTTCATTTAGTCCAACAAACAGCTGTGTCTGCATGACTCAAGCCTCAGTGTCACTATTCTTATTCATGTTTTAAGACACTTCAATATATTGTCCTGAAAAGCCTTCAGTAAGAAACAGGGAAGTAAAGACAGTTGTTGCTATGGAAACCATACTCTGTCTCATCCGATTGCATTGAAGTAAATTGATGGGTTTTTGGCAGGTTGCAGCCCTTATGAAAATCTTTGGTTTAAACTGGCCTTTAGATGCTACTCTGTCATTTCTGACCTCTGACAGTTTTTTTTTTCAAAGATTATTTTTTGGGGTATTATCCTGTATTAGACAGTTGTATAGTAGAGAGTGACAGGAAAGCTGGGGAGAAGAATGGGGAAGACGTGGCAAATGACCCAAGCCGGAATCGAAGCGGGTCACCGCAGCAAGGACACAGTCTTTATGGTGCGTGCGCTTAGACCGATGAGCCACTGGGGCTCCCCTGACCTCTGTCAGTTTGGCACATTATGGCAGATTGATTGTGACAGTGCCAGCAGAAATCTGTCACTGCGCTCCTTGGCCTATCATGTTCCAGAATGACTCTGTGTGTATAAGTAGGGTCAGAGGAAGTTTGCATTCACTAGCATTACATGCCCTCTGCCTTGTAAAAGTAAATGGCTGACTGCAATGGCAGAGAAGTGCTGCCTGTGCTTAGTACGTAGTTTCCTTGACGCTCAGCCTAGTACAAATAGTTGTGATAATAAAAATAAAATTAATCATAACAATTAATAATTAAACTGTGGAGACTCAAGACAGAAGACATTTTGTTGTACATCCCCTTAATAGCCCGAAAACACTCAACTGTCGAAGGAAACGAGATGTATTTATTCGCGGACAGCCCCACTTGCTGCAGTTCAGTGCCTTGAAACTGTAGCGCAGCAACAGCGTTTGCGTTAAAAGGTAGTACGGTAGTATCAAAATGCAAACAAAGTCTTTGACATGAAAACTGCGCAGCTCCAGGTGTGTTAGTTGACACGCCACCTAATTAGCCGTTCAGTCCTTTGTAACGGAAACCCCTGTATTGCAACTACCAAACTGCGTTAAGGCCATAAATACACTATTTTTAGCTAACAAATTTGTGAATGATTTTACCCACGTCTGTCTGTCTGAAGGTGCAAAACTAGAGCCCACTGTGTTTTTAACAGGAAGTAAGATGAAAGGCTCCTATAGATCATGGAAACAAAGGGCAGATGTTACACAGAGATTTGGGTGATACACGCTGTCGCTTTAGAGGTTACGCTCACGGTTCAGCCTTGCAGTGTCGCATTATCTCCGTACAACCTTCTGACGCCTCTCATTTTACCAGCTGTGCATTTTTACGCTTAATGGAAGCACAGCTGTTCTGTCGTTGTTCTTTGATGCTTTAGATCTGTACTGTACCAGGGTGTAGAATCAGTTTATTCCATCTCTGTCTGCTTAGCTATATTCACACAGCTGCATAATGCAGCAATGATGAGTTGTGCTTTTTTCTGTCACAGAGAGGGAGAGATGTAAGAACTACCCAACACATCTTATTCCGTGTGGCATCTTAAACTTAAATCTGTCACCCTTCCTACTGCCTGCATGGTGTGCTCAGTGACTTAGAATGACTTGCAAAAGTGGGGCAGAATATGAAATGGGCTTTATTTTCACTGCATTCTTACGCTCACCGACCTTTTACGAATAGCCACTACAGGAATAGCTGAGATTTGTGGTCATTGTGTCATGGGAATTGTTGATTACGTTATGGAAGAGTATGTGCCGTAAAAGTATTCAGAACAAACTTTTCAGTTCGTGCAGGTGTTTAACTCTCCTCACTGGCACCACACCAGTGAGCAGTACCGGCAAACGAGACCTCTGTAAGTGAAATTGTGCTTACAGTACGTTGTGTTGTCAACTTAAATGATGAGCTGCATGTACTGCAGTGTCACTTACTGTACACCCATTTTAGGAGCATTTGCCCCATGATTTGAGTTTGACGTGAGTTAACTAATTGAATAATTTTGCATGTTTTACATCTTAACTGTAGAAACTGTGTGCTGCTTGCCGAAAATAATTGTGTGGAGTCTTGCCACTGGGCCTTTTTTCCAGTAGAATGAAGTCGACACAATAAATGAAAACCATGGCATATGAAATCCCTGCTATCTATATAAATCTGAATATTTTCTGATGTATAGAGCTGTGATAAAGGAGCAGTCGTAGCTGATGAAGATTGAAAGTCTTTTTTTTTTAAACTTGAGCCAGTTTTTTTTTCCACATTTTGTTTCCGGTGGTCCTTTGTCGTTTGGAATGACTCCTTTTCAGTCTATTTGTGTTACACTTTCTGGTTCTTCGGCCGTAGTTTCGGAGAAGCTCAAAGCAGGAGCGAATGCTGAGTTATCTGTGTTTTTCAGTCCAGGCTCTTTTCTTCCCGCAACAGGGTGAGTCAGAACAGAATTTCAAGAAATTTGCCAATGAAATTGCAGGATACCTCTCACTAACAAAATGAAATATTGTAGAATTGGAAAAAAAAAGCAGGGAGAGATAAAAGGAATAGAGCTTCAATTAGAATCTTCAGTTATTTTGATCAGAGAGAAAAATTAATTAATCCCGGGAGAGTAAATAGTTCAGTGAAAATACATTTTATTTAATTTTGAAAATACAGTCGGATGCACAATTATTTTACCAAATTAAGTCACAGTCATAATTACAGTTAGGGAATTGTGCATTGATGCCAGTGACACAGTAATGTTATAATATGTGTGGCTGTTGATTCCTAATCAGGAAGCGGGAAGTGTCCCTGTATTTAAGGTTACCCTATTATGTCTTCAAATGAACAGTCAGTTGGCTATTTTGAGCCATTTAAAATCTGTCCTTTGTGATATCATGAGGGGGAGAGACCACACAGCCTTGCAATGGAACTCATAAACTTTTTGGCTGAAATTGATCAATCTTACTTACGTCTGGGCGGACACTTCCCCATGCTCTGTCATGAAGTAACAGATTTTTGAAATGGCTTGTAATTTCAAATTGGCTGTGCACCGATTGGCATGACAGGGTACTTTTAAAGTTTAAAGAAACATCCTAGGGCTAATGAGGAATTCATGGTTCCTGACAAAATTTCCAAAAATATTTCATGTTAATCATTGAACTGCGGTCAAGCCCTGCATTTTTAAATCTTGGTACTTCTGTGGGCTGAGGAGTGTTCTCTACATTTATTAATGAGTTGTTGCATAATTAATACACAGGGGTGAAAATCAAACAAACTGATAGGTTAATTACTGGCAGCCCAAGGGGTCTTACAAGCAGATTTAAAATCCACTCTTTCAAAGGGCTTTCTGTTTTGTCGTGTTTACTGAATTAGCCTGCTACATATTTCTGTCCTGGTTTTTTTTCTCTCTAAACTACAACTGAGAGGTCCTTAATGAGGCTGTTTCTGAATGGCAAATGAGAAAAAATTATGTCCTTTCTAACCATCCGTTTGAAGAAACAGGCTAAAAGCTCAGTGAAAATAAGCATGGGGCCAAATCTTATACAGATAATACAAAACTTTCTGAACTCTGCATTACTTGCAGAGTGGTTTGGAATCATTGGTCTGCAGGACTACAAGAGTTACGAGCAGCTTATGGTCAGCATTAATGACCACGAAAAACAATAAATAAATTATGTTTCATTAAAAAAAGTGTATGCTTATTTATTTAATTCAGTATTTTCAATTCTCACAAGGTTTTTGTTTTTCATTTAGCCTCTTTTCAATGCATTTTTTCTCACTTTTGAATTCTCAATCACACTGTATATCTGCACTGCACTCATAAATAAACCCTGAACTGCCTAATGTAGATTGAGACTCTTAAAAGAACATGCATATCAAAGCACCTCTTATCTCATCATGTGACGGCTCTCATGGAGATGGAAGACACTTTGTGTGCATCTTAAAAGGGGCTGAACAGGCTTCTGTGAGCGACTAACCTATGCAGTTTGATTAAGATGTTACATGGATCCCTGCTGACTGAGCCCTGGGTGACACAACCAAGAGTTATGTATTGTGTGTCACCTCACAGGGCTACTGGTTGAGATTTGTTGGAATGAAAATGGTTGCCTTAACTGAATCAGGGATCCTACAGTATCCAACCCTAAGAAACAAACATTTTTATGTGTGTACTGGGAAGTGCCTCCATGTGTGCTCTTTTGGACTTGAGACAAGCTGGAGAGAAGGTCCGTAGCGGCACCACAAGTTGGGGGGGGACACAGCTACATTCCTTTATAACAACAATTAGTCCTGGCTAGTTCTCAATCATTTTCCTTTATTAACGCGTTCTCCAATTATAGTAATAATCAATTGGCAATTGAAGACAAGGCTTCTCTTCCCCATGCGATCTAACAGTGACAATATAATGAGCTAAAGTCAGAACAGAAAAATAATTTACTTATACCTAAATAGGCCTATGCTTTACGAAAGACAAACTGGAACTTCCGCACTACCTTTTTGGCACATCAGGCGATCTAACCTGTGCTTCATGATTGTTTCAATTGTTGAAATGAAATAAAAGACCATTTGAAACGTCTTTGTGCAATCTCATAGCTTCCAACCCCTGAGAACAGAAAAGCGTGAGAAGTCTGGAGTCATATTCGGTTTTCATGTTTCTAGTGGTGAAATCTACCGTGACATGCGTGAAATTGAAAAACTTTCATGCACAAGGACTTCAATTCCCCGTGAGAATCCCTTAAATAGACATTGATTGAAAAATGACTGATCCGCATTCCAATGAAATATCGCCTTCTACTCTCAGTACAGCGTGGGTTTATAAAAAAAAGTGGAACTCGGCAATTAAATACAATTTTGCTTTCCAAATTAAAATTTTCTATCTTTACTTTTGTTATAAAGTGTAAGATTGCTGACTGCGGCATAAGAACGTGATATGCTACTAAAAACTGTGAGACTCATGCTATTTGCATGACAGTTGACAGGTACGCAATTGTGAATAATGCTGATTTAAATGCATAATTTATGCGTCCAAATGAATGATTGCATCTTACCTAAACGGGGAGAACTAGCAACGCCTGACAGTGCGGAGTTTTTTTAGAAGTGAATGTATTTTTAATTTAGAAAATGATTGAGAACAAGTCAGGACTAATAATTGTTTTGAAGGGATGTAGCTGTGATCCCCCAAATTCCAGTTTTGGCGCCGCCACTGGAGAGGGTGTGCGTGGGTTACTGTGAATAACAGAGACTCACTTTTCACACCCACTATGTAAAGGGCCCTGTGTGATGTACCTGTTGGTCTGTGTTTTGTGAAAATCCATCATCTCTCTCTTTCTGACAGCTGTATTGGAGTGAAAGCACAGGTTCCTCGGTGTAATTGCTAGGATCTTTCACACACCGTTAAAATGGAAGGGATCTGATGGAGATGTGACATCACTCACAGGCCTGTGTTTAATTGAGCTGGTGAGGATGGAGGATCGGCTTAAATGCCTCTCGCTGCATTTGCTCACTGTGTTGAGTCTTTTACTGTGAATTATGTCACTTTTTTTTTCTGCCTTGTGAGGGGGCTTGAGCTCTGCTGTCATTAAACTTCAACACTTCTGTCACCTTAATTACCTCACAGGACATGCATCAGAATAATAAAGGCACTGTAGCAGTTTTCGAGGACAAGAAGGGTGTGTAAAAATGTTAATACAACTGTCTGTTACTTTTGAGAAATCAGACGCACGATAGTCTCTGTTGTGTTGATGTAGAAGTGAACATACCTTATAAAAATGCATGTCATAGACTTTAATTTGCTGTTTACCTAAGTTGAATGTCGACATATGCTGGGATGAATAAATTAAGGGCTGTGTGTTAATACTGCAGCCGTTTTCCTTTCGTTTTGTTTCATTTCTCCTGCCAACTTTGCTTGGCTTACCCTTATTAAAGTGAAAAATAATTTAATTTGATTTCTAGAACTTTAAATTTGTTAAAACTTGTTGAAATTCTTTGATATTCCCACATTTCATTTCACCAACCCTGAAAACATCTCTGAGTGTGGTGGATCGTTTTGGTGCATGTGTATGTGTGTATTGTGCACGTGTGTGTGAGTCACGTGTGTGTCTTTGTGTGCATATGTGTGTGGTGCCATCATTCAGTGTCCATGGATTCCATTGGTTATGTTTGTCTTGAGCAGCCACATTCGGGGTAAAATTACAGTCGACTGTCAGCCCATTCAATCACTCTGACCCCAACATACAGGGTGGATTTCCGTTACCCTGCACAGAGCCCAGGTCAAGGCCAGGTTTAGTATCTCCCAGAGAAATCGTCATACAAGAACAGAGGTAAAGGCTCGGTCAGTAAATCAGCTCTAGTGACAGATAAATCACAGTGTCAGTGGATTTTATCTTATGTTTGTTTCTTTGTAAATGAAAACATGGCTTCATGGTCTTTATTTACTGGCTTCATGTTTCCAGTGCATGAGCATATTGATCATCACTGTTCCAAAGTCATATACTGCCTGCACTGACCCTTAAAGCATTTGGTGGAAGAAAACAAAACTACACTTTGGCATCTCAATCATTCACACAGGCATACATGCAAAAAAAAAAAAAAAAAAGGGAAATGAAAATATATAAAAAATAATCAAAGGATATTATGAACTTTACTATAAAGTAATAATTTAGTTATTTAATAATAATTATTGTTTTTTTGATCTGATAAATCTCGCATGAGTTTGTGCTATCATAAGTGTAATTTTCTTTGTAAAAATAATTTTTGGATCTGCTGATGATTATGCCTATTTGAAACCATTTGTATGTGAATGTAGTTTTGTGCACATGCTGTGCTCAGATGTAAAAGTTAAATAACGGTTCTGAGTGAAGTCTTACTGAAGAGAAATAACACACTCATCACCCCACCGGAGTATATCCAATTTTATCATATACTTCCTTATAAATAGGGGAATCTGCACCTGTGATATGAGTATGAGGCACGTGTAATGGCCGGGAGAATCAGGAGGCCAATTGCAGCGACCAGAGTGAAAGTGCAACACGGACACAGTACAAACACTGAGAACAATACAGAACAAATGAAAGTACTCGCGCCTCCAAAGGACGTATAATAGTCCGAACCACGGAAGCAAAGCGAGATAGAAAAAAGGAGAAGAAACTCCAATAATAAGAAGATAGAAAGTCATACCAAACCTGACAAAAGATGTCTTCGGCTATAGTGCGTAGCTACAAACAGACACTCTAGCCAAGGAGTGGCGAACCTCCGGCTTATATAGAGTCTGGGGAAGCGCCGCCCCGGTTCAATCAGCCAGCTGGGTAAAAACTTTGATTGAACAGGATCGATCTCGGCCCGGGACGAGAGCCACAAAGAAAAGTCCAAAACACATGCACAAACATCCAGAACCATGACAGCACGAGGCTGTATCAGCCCGCCGGGCTAAATCCCGTGTCAGTGGCAGCAAGCATTGCCATAGCAACAGTCATAAGCGTCGTTGGCAACGCATCGCTGCAGACGCTGATTAGATGCTGTCATGGCGGAGAGACTCGTGATTTCCTTTGCGGCCAAAATTTCTGAACTGGACTATGTCATAAAAAAGAAACTTGATACAGAATTATTTGTTAACAGTGTGCGTAATGTCGCGTTTTGCAGCAAAATTCATGCGAAGGGCTATGGTAAAACGTTTCATGCGTAGTTATCGCAGAAACGCAAATTTATTACCTTAATGGAGAAAATCGCGTTTGCATGCTAGCTAGCTCATTAGCCATTCCATTGACTTGAATACATGGCTGACTAAAAGCAAATGCTAGCGCTATTGGCCTGTAATGATGAAAATAATCACCTGAAATAAATGCTTTGGATAAAATGCATCATTAATTATGGTCAAAATGAGCATATGATAAATAGACCGTCATTTGTGCATTTTCATATCACACCGTGTATCAACCCTCGACCTGTATCAGCCCTCGAGCTAAAGCTCTCGGGTTGATACTGGGGGTCTCGGGTTGATACAGCGTGTGATATGAAATTGCCCATGTGATATTCTCTACATGCAACAGTTAGTTCCGACAAAGTAATTTGATTGGACGAGGGGCATTCCATGAGTGCTGATGATAGAGCACAACATCACTGGGACATATAACAGCAAAATCACTCTGCTCACAGGTGTTTTAATGACCGGTAATCACGCTAACTACCAACCACAAACATAGCGCTACATTGTTAGCAACGGTCAAGTCCCGGTCAATTTGTGGGACTAGTTGCGCTGGTGAAGCCACATAACTTATTAAATAAAGAAATCATAATCTGTTGTCGCTTATTGTCATCAACAAATAAGTGGTGTTTGTAGAGCTGTCATATAAAAGCAGTATCCCTCTCAAGGTCGTGATGTGGTTGCTGAATATCAACACGGCTATGATGCGGTCGTAGGCACAAGGCCACAGGTGGAATGCCAAAGATATCACGGCCGCGACGATATTCAGCAACAACTTCACGACCTCGAGTGTGATGTTGCTTAACCCTTTGAGCGCTGCATAAATTTTCAAGGAATTAAAAATGTAATTATCCTGAGCTGTTGAAAACCTATCATGTGTCAACTTGTTTAAACGAGCTCCCCTGCGGGAGCTCTTTTAAACAAGTTGACACATGATAGGTTTTCAACAGCATCTGGTTTTGATATCTTGCATCATTGGGCAACTATAGATGCCTATGGCACTCAAAGGGTTAATTAACTCTGTAGATAATGGCGTATCCAGTGCTGCTGAGTGGCCGGTGTGTCTCCCAGGTAAAGGGAGGGTGGAAAACCAGAGCATGTTGACCGTGCAGGATCATGTTTTGGTAATCGGGACAGATTAGCAGTGATGGTAAATGGAGGTCTGGTCACAGGTTACAAGCACGACCAGTGGAGCCTTTGGAGCGCATATGTGTGTGTCTTTGTGTATGGTCCTTCCATGATTATCTGTGTGTGTGTGTGTGTGTGTGCGCGTGCATGCGTGTGTGTGTTTGTATTGAATACTGCACACATTCTCTCAGTATCTGCATACATGCTCCTGATCTTGGTTTGTGTGTATGAGTGCAGTTGTGCGTGTGTGTACTTGCATGTGTGTTTTTTGCGTGCACACCTGAGTATGCATGCTTAGTTTGGAATTGTTCACCTGTGCGCATGCAATGCATGCATACATGAATGAATGTGTGCACCCCTGTCTGCAAGTATGTATGTGCATATGTATCTGTTAAGTCATATCAGTAATGTGCACATTGGCTTATGCATTCAGACCTGGTTTATATCGGTAGTTCCACTGGCAGTGAAGCAGTCATTTATTCCCATGTAATGGCATCTGAAAGATGAGAATCTCTGATCTCATTGCCTCGCCGATTCTGTTCTGCTTCTTGGTGTGCCGTCCTGTGTCCCTGAGCTTTCAGTGGCCTGCAGCTAATTTTGGCAGGATAACTGGCACTCAATCAATCACAGGTGTCACCAGTGAGCAGTGAGGCGGGGTTTCACTTGGCCGTCATCACCCTTCCCTCCCTGGGTGGTGAAACGGCCAATTATAACATCACCCCGCGGTGATCTGGCTGCAGTCAGCCTTGGCGCAGTCTGGACTTAATTAATGACATGGGACGCAGAATTTATTCATTTATGATTATTATTAAACATTATTAGCTCTTGAACATGTTGGCTGTAGTGCTGAATCATCAAGCTCTGCAATTACTTAATTTGTGAGGTCTATGAAAATAATTTTTCTCAGAAAAACATCATAATAATGCTTAATTACACTGTTTACATTGTAAAACATTTGAATGTACTTTGACCATCAGCAACCAATGCTTGACTGTGATTGAAGGAGCAGAATTTAGTAGCTGTGAAATTTAAAAGTTACTGAGATCAATTTAGACATCAAATTTATGCTGTGGTCCTTTATCATTTATATTACCTTCCTTTAACTGATTTGAAACCCGCTATGAAACCCTTTTGGAGTCAGTGTGGCAAATATATTGAGTATTATGTATTCAAACCGATCAGATGTAGGATTGGCTGGCTTGGCTGGCAATTTTACATGAGGTTACAATGTCCCCTGTCTAAATAATGTGAGCTGCGATGTAAAACTCATTTGTTAACTTGTGAGGAAAACTGCTTGTTGTCCTGGAAAATGGTGCACAAAGACCAACACGCCCCTCTTTGACCTGAGTGCATGACTCGTCATTGAGGCTCTGTAGGAGACTAAAAATACTTAAACTCGCTGTGAAAACACAGACGGCTCATGTTAAGCTAAACCAGACAGTCTCCCAGACGTATGTCAAACAAGCGACCATGAATCAGTGAAGCAGCCCGACTGACTGGCTTCTCTCAGTAGTCATATGGAATTACCATCTCTGTTAACCTGGAGGACCCTCACTGACGTGCACCTAACAGAAATCCTTCCATGTTTCCTCCTCACTTACCCGCTGAGCCATTTTCTGACTCCTTGAAGTGACAGTGGAGGAGGAGACAGAATTGCTCTCAAAGTATAACCTGGGATAAATGACACCAGGTGAAATGCACTTTATGACACATCCAGGATGTTCTCACTCAAACTGGAGACAACCTAAGGCAATTGGTATGTGATTCTGCAAATTTCCTGACACTATATTACTGCGTTTAGGAGGAGCTGCTATTGAGAATGGCACTGATTACATTTTTGCATACTGAGCAGTTATATAGTTGGACATTTGCTCTGCGATTCAGGTTAAGTGTTTTGCTCGAGGCTACGACTGGAAGGCCCCTATTGGGAATTGAACCCACAACCTCTGAGCATCAAGCCCAGCGCTCAAACAGTTAGACTCCACTGCAGACCATAATGACCCATAAACGGTATTATATTTCTGTACACAATGTAATTTAATGAAGCTATTATATGTGCAGCTTTTGCCCTCCATTAGTACAGCATTAGAGGACGTTACAGAGCTACTGACTGACCCCTGGGGTTTCCCTCCATGAGGAACACGAAGGACTTTACCCCGTCCCTCCGACAAAAATACAATAAATCTCACTATTTATTCAAATTATTAATATGTTTCATGTTTTATATTATTTATTGATCAATGTCAGTATTTTTTGTATTTGCCCTTATATTGTAATAAGAACATTTGACATCTGAAAATCGCAGTCAAAATAAGAAACAGAATTGTTGACGTATGTAGTAACGTGTAGAATTAATTTCCATTTTTCGGAAATATGGGCTTCTTTTACAGCATCCTGTCTCTATCCTTCTTTGAGGCAAATATGTCAGCTGTATCCAAGTGAGAAAAGATACAGGACTTGGTCACCAAATCACTCTCTTTCAATGCTGCCTCCTCATTTTAGCCATGTGAGGGGCCTCTTCGTTTAACAGTGCCTCACGTATGTCGCAGAGTGACAGGCGGGTGGGAGGTGCTCATGCTCACTGGTGGAGAAAATGCATTGAAATTCTGAGTAATAAAGCTATGTCTCTTCTGCGGACACTGTCATGTATGTTTCTGTCAGCTTTCAGTAATCCAACACTGTTAGGACCTGAGGAGAATGAAAACTTGTGTTTAAAGTCAGTTTATATTAATACAGTTTTGAAAAGGTAAATGCTATAAAAAAGAATGGTGCAGCATGTTAAATCTATTGATGTAGCTTTTATTTTTCATTTGTGAGTACCACTTTCAGCGGATTGGACTCTCAGTCTTTATTGCATGCAGTAATGATTTTATAGTTATCATATGCACTATCCCTGTAGTTCCTATTGTTAGTTCTGGGGGCCCACTGTGTTTGCTGGTTTTTGTTCCAACCACAAGTACGATCGGAGGACTTTAACAAGCTGTTATGTGTTAATTAGGTGCATTATTTGTTTAGAGCAGTTATTTATCCTCTTAAACTGTTTTGACAGAAATACCCATAGCAATCATAAAGAATTATTGACCCTTGAACATATTGTACTTTTTTTCAATATCGCAAGTAATTGCTGGTAATATTTTTTACACTGATCAAATTAGACACTGAGGAAAATCAGTTCGCTCCAAATTGAGTAGCTGAGCACAAGTGTTTTAAGCTATTAAATAACTTGCTTGACATTAATTACATGACACAAAATGGGTTTGAATCCTCATGGTTTGTTTACACAATAAATGGTTTCATGTTTAATTTTCATGGTCAAGAGTAAATTAGTTTCTACCAACGAGGAACATACTAACGCTTCAATTTGATTGGTTAAATACTTTTCCGAATTTTTATGCAGTTGTTCCCAGTGTATCATGATGGATATGGAATTTTTATTCTCTGTAGCACACATAGATATTTCTCTCTTCATGTGGCTTGAGCGGGTATATAACTGCTTACAACATGAAATGTGCCTAATTAAGACAAATTAACAGCTTGTTAAAATCTTACAATTGCAATTTTGGTCGGAACTAAAACCAACACGGGCCCCTGGGTGGTGTTTGGGAACCACTGCATTGAAAGATCAGCATGTGGAAGTGCATGGGGATTCCCTCCTGTAAAAGTCAGGTAGCTGCAGATAAAACAGTCCTGATGAAGGGTGTGAATTTTGAACAGTCACTCTGTCAAGTCATATCAGAATTTATCTTCCTCAGTACAGAAAGTCACAGGCTTGCTTTCAGTAAGTCCATGTGTGATCAAATGTTGCTATTGGAATGCTCCAGGGTCAACCGGAAGAAGAGCTATCATATCTAACTTAAAGGTGCACTATGCAAGTTTGTTTACTTTCTGCATGATTATATTTTTGGCTCAATTTGCCGACATCTCTCCACAATCCGCTAGCTGCCTGCCCCTAAATTCACTGTAAAAAAAAAAAAACCTGGGCTCTGGAGACCGCACAGGCATCACAAACTGCAAATAAACACAAGGGGCACAGGCTGTGCCCCATAACATAACAAACCGTTCCGGCCAATCACCGACAAGAGTTGACAGTTATGGAAGCATGGGAAGGAGGGAACTATGGGAGGGAGGGGCGGGCTACCTCTGTTTTGTTTGAGTTCGAATGTCAACATAAGTGAAAGTAAACAAACTTGCATAGTGCACCTTTAATAAATTCAGAAATTACGCTCTCTTCCCCCGTCTCTTGTTTAACAGTGTTTGTTACTCATGCACATTCATCATTGCAGGCACTATCTTCAGTATCGCTGTTGCCATTGTAACACTGACAGTTCCTGCATGTATTTGATGCAGTAAATGGAGTTTGTGTGAGTGTAACACTGACAGTGCCAGTCTGTATTTACAGCAGTAAATGGAGTTAGTGTGAGGCAGACTGACCCAGTGAAAGAAGCAGCTGCCTGTTGTCCAATGAGCTCTTATTGAGATGGAAATGTCACTTCGTTTTCATTGCACTTTTATTGGATTTCATATCGCTCCTGTTGTGCCAGCTG
Organism: Gymnothorax javanicus; assembly: GCA_029692085.1. Taxonomy (NCBI): domain Eukaryota; kingdom Metazoa; phylum Chordata; class Actinopteri; order Anguilliformes; family Muraenidae; genus Gymnothorax; species Gymnothorax javanicus. The sequence goes on from CM056205.1 coordinate 13,313,802, forward strand.
GTGTTCAGTGTCACTGCTTTGTGACCAAAATGTTTTCGAAGCCAATTATCCCTCTGTGCCAGCATTAATCATGGGCCACAAACTCGCGCTCAGCGGAAGAGGACTGAGAGCAAAATTTGAAGCGTTAAATTCAGTGAAGCGTGAGAATTTGTGTGCTGCTGCGCACGTTGCACGGTTTATTTCACAAGTGAGTTATGCAAATTATAGCAACCTGCAAACTATTAATTAAAACATTGCACGCCTCCAACAACAGCAAGTTTTGTTGAGCATTGTACCCCACTCGCTCAGTGTTATTTGGATTGAAAATCTTTTGGCAGCTTCCACTGTTGTTGTGTGATGTCGCCGTCGCAGAAGTGGCTTCTGTGAATATTTTCACTGATGGTGTGAAAGCAGACCTGTTCTTCAGTATTGAAGGATGGAAACTGTGAACACTTCACCATACAAGATGAAAAGCTCATTTTTTACAGAGAAGGAATACTTGCTGATTAGTTTGGAGTTTAAGGGGATGAAATAACTCTCCAGAAGGTTGTCCGCCTCCACCTCTCTTTCTATATGATGGCAGTCATTGAAAGCTGTAGGGAAGGAATAATTGGTTATTATCCTGGGGGAGTATGGAGGGCTGCTCTTGATGGGACCTGCTTTTAATAAGTAGTTTGAGGCTGTGGCCATGCAGCATAATGGCAGGTGGACAGTAATGGTGCCAACTGGCGGAGAAAAGGAGCAGTTGGGTTTCTCACAGCTGGGTGGGTAAGATCAGATTAAGTCAGATCACTGAGCAACCCTGGCCTTGACAAAAATGCTCAACTTGATTTGCTGTGTTCATGATTGGTTCACAGCTTGTGGTTGGTGCATGCATCAAAAATCAGTAACACCTCCACTTCTCTTTCCAATTAATGTTTTCAGTATCTTGGCCTTTTTTCCTTCATTTTTTGCCGATTTTTCTTCACTTTACAAGAACTTATGTGGTGCATATATTGATATTGATTATACAATCCCAACCGGGAAAAATGACCTGGAAACTGAAAGTTGTGAAACTGAAAGGCTGAATCCTTCTGGAGCAAAGATGGGCAGAGGATCACACATTTGCCCATAAATACACAAGAAGTTCATTGAATGCAGAAAAAAAATGTTCCTCAGAGTAAAATAGGAAAGGACTTGATATTTCACCCCCTAAAATTCTGAACCTAAGTCAAATATTTAAGGAATCTGGAGGAATTTCAGTGGTTTTGGTCGTCTTTACTGTATTATAGGACCCCCTCTCAAGTGAGAGAGTCCGCCTCAGGCAATTTATCCTGATTGACTTATTCCCATTATTGTGAGTGGATCAAAGTAGCAAAGAGAATGTCTGTATTGTCTCTGAAAGGGTTTTTGTTGATCAGTAGGTGATGTACGGTGTTCATTTTAGGACATCCTCAGATCTCAGACTCAGGTGTCAGACTCAAACGAAAAGGCATCAGGTCTCTGGTGAAACGGCATCAGAGTAGCCTAAAAGTCACTCAGTCTCAGAAAAACTTCTGTCATCTTCAGACAAAACTGCATTAGGTCTCGGAAAAAACGGCCTCGGACCAAAAGTTCTCAGTCTCAGGCAAAACGGCATTGGAGTAGCTTAAAAGTCAGTCTCAGAAAAACCTCTGTCATCTTTAGACAAAACTGCATTAGGTCTCGGAAAAAACAGCCTCGGACCAAAAGTAGTCAGTCTCAGAAAAATCTCTGTCAAGTCTGTGAAATTGCAAAGTAATGTGTCAGACCAAAAAGCGTCATGTCTCAGAAAAATCGCCCTCAGCTGAAACTGCTTCAAACCAAACAGCCTCAGATGAAACCATATTGGCCTCAGACCAAAAAGCGTCATGTCTCAGAAAAATCTCCCTCAGCTGAAACTGCCTCAAACCAAACGGCCTCAGATGAAACTGCATCGGCCTCAGACAAAACTTTGTCAGAAAAAAAATTGTCAGACAGCTTTGTCCAGAAGAGGGCGTCATGCCTCAGAAAATCTCCCTCAGCTGAAACTAGCCTACATCAAACATACGGCCTCGTTTAGTGTTTTTAATTGTAGAAATGCAGATACAACACAACAATCATGTACAGTACAGGCTGATATATCGAAACATCAAAAAAGTTCCTATAAAAATCAATGAGTGTATAAAGAACTGGAGAGGCTGTCGGAGCGAAAAGTTGAAGAAACCAATATGGCGTCCAGTGCATAAGAATTTCTGTTAAAAATACTATAGGGGTTGGATCTTTCAAGTTTGGAGGAATTATCACGTATGCCGCATTATTTCACATGCTGCTTATGACACAGGTGCATTAGTCACATCTCAGGCTGCAGTCATTGCTAAGTTTGAGGCGAAAGATACTGCCGCCTTTTCATTTGTGCATCTAACCAAATCTTATGCCCAGACGGTGTATCTGAACACTGGTTTATGCCGATTTATTACAATTAACAACCATATTAAATATTAAAATGGACAAATTATTGCACTAAGGAATTTTCGCACATATTATGCTGATGATGATGATGATGATGAAAATAATAATAATAATAATAAAGGCTTAAGCTCATCGGTTTAGGCAACACAATGGCCCCGTTTCCAGCCAGGTTGGACCACCTTGTCAAAATCAGTCCAATACAATAAAGAGAAATTTGTGCTCATTTTCTCGACCGCGCATTCATTATCTCAATCTTCCTGCCACCTTTAACAAAAGACAATGGATTGAAAACGTTGGGGACGGTGATAATGTTCGCTAAGCACAATGGCTGCACTGCGTTCATGCATTTGACCAGCTCATGTTAGCTAATTGAGGCTCCATTGGTGCTTCAAGCAGAAATCAGATATCGTACAGGCTATATAGCTCAACGTGAAGTGAGCATAAACGTAAGCTGGCTGGCTACTCAGCCACACTCGTTCAGCATCTAACCTTAATGCTCGTGTCATGGTTTAGGCGTGTGTTTGTTTGTTGGACCTTTCTTTGTTCTATCGTCCGGGACAATATCGGATTTCTTTTCCATCGAATTCCTGGCCCAGCTGGCTGATTGAGCTGGGGCGGAGTTTTCCGGACTCTATATATAAGGCCGCGGGTTCGCCACACCTATCGCTAGAGTGTCTATTTGTTTCTAGCACTTCGGCCGGAGAAAATCTATGGTCAGATTTCCTAGTGATTTGTGGTATTCCATTTACTGTTAGGAATCGCTTCTTTTAGAAATTTCCTCTCTTGTTGTTTTTTCTCTCTCGCACTGCTTCCGTGTTGCGGACTTTTATTCGAGCAGTGTGATGCATTTGCATTCTCATTGCGAACGATAAATGGCAAGCAGCAGGCAATGTTGGCAGCAGATCGGACTCATTCTGAAATAGGTATTGCTGTGGAGAGACGGGTTTTAGCTGTCCTAGCTAGCAAGCTAATTTGGTGGGAGTATTTGTAATCATGCTTGCTAGCTAACAGGCAACACGTGGATTTTATCAATTATGATATTATAACCGTGTCAAAGGTTTACTGGCACGTTCAGCACGCGATGGCAAGCATAGCTGAGTTCAATGATAACTAGCATGCCAGATAATATTTCAAACAATTAACTTTAATGGAATCAATATTTATCCCCACAATACCCACAACAGAACACATAAACCAATGCCAGCTAGCTAGAGAACAGAACAGACACGTTAACAATTCGCCCATCCACATTACGTGATGTCGCAAATGCAATCCGTGAATGAGTGCTCTCATCAGCCATTCATCGTCATTACTCAATACAACCAACCGGCCACTCAAACGTTGAGTGCGATGAGTAAAACAACACCCCCAATAACTTTATCTTTGAATAGTGTCACGTAAAATAACCCATCGATTCTTATTCTGACATGCATTTGAGTTATATATGTGTTGAAAATATGGCACTAGACCCCTTAATTTGAAAGAAAATGGCTCGGATTTCTCCATTATAGTCTATGGGAAATTGAGAAGTGCGGTACACTTGATGCCATATTGATTTCTTCAACTGCGCTCGTCGAAGAAAGCGGTGGCAGCCTCTCCAGTTCTATATACACTCATTGGTTTACACAAATGAACTATCAATAGCTTGCAGAAAACAACTAGGCCTATTTCGTATTAAACCACAAACAGGTTTGCTTGCTGAACCTGTTAACTGAAACAACACCACAGCGGTATTCACTGTAAACGCTGCTATCTGCTTTAGCTAATTCAGAAAGCTAGTCAACAGCTCCCCCATCTGGGTAACGTTATCTCTGACAACTTTTTCTCTGACAAAGTTTTTGTCTGAGGCTGACAAAGGTTTTTCTGACGCTGAGGCCGTTTCATCTGAGGCTATTTGGTTTGGAGCAGTTTCAGGTGAGGGAGATTTTTCTGAGACATGACGCTTTTTGGTCTGACACATGACTTTACAATTTCCTAGACTTGACAGAGATTTTTCTGAGACTGACGACTTTTGGTCCGAGGCTGTTTTTTTCCGAGACCTAATGCAGTTTTGTCTGAAGATGACAGAGGTTTTTCTGAGACTGAGTGACTTTTAGGCTACTCCGATGCCGTTTCGCCTGTGACCTGATGCCTTTTCACCCGAGACCTGATGCCTTTTCATTTGAGTCTGACACCTGAGTCTGAAATCTGAGGATGCCCTAAAATGAACACCGTACTTACGCTCAATGTCATCTGATTGTTTCTCAGTGGTATTTTTGAAAGATCCCCGCGACTTTCACAAACAAATTTACCTATATTTAGTACCATATTTAATTTAACGTTAAGCATTTCATGAATTATGCAAACAACTAAATGTGGGATCTGCTATAAAATTTTTTTTTTTTTTTTGTCTTGTATGACTACAGGAGAGCTAAACCCAAATCCTCATCAACTGCAGCTTCTGTTGGTGTTTATGTCTCAGGAATTGGCTGTGGTGTCTGGCAATATTCCTTAGGCTTAAGTTGGTTTTGAAGGACCACAAAATATGCAGTGATTATCCTAATTGACTGAAGAGTTCATTTTAGTGCATTGCTCAAGACTAAGGTCTAAGGTGCAATGTGGTGAAAGTGAGCTTCATGCTGTTTGGTGTGTGTTCTTGAATTGACAAATGAAGCTCTTCCATCATGGAATGATCTTAAAAGAAGTTATGATGTGGGATGCATTTCCAGTAATTTCAGGCATCTCTTACCCTGGAGAAGGTTAAGCCATTGTGACATAAAGGTTGCACCTGTGTTAGTGTTCAGCTCCTCCACAGGGTAAAAAGTTCAACTGTGTTTAAAGATGACAGTTCATGAGATTCCCATCTCCATGCGCCGGACTTGTTGTGAAGGGCTGTCTAAGGGACTTTCACCATTTTCTATGCATTATCCGCCCCTGTATAATTAGAAGTTGCTCTGGTGCATAGCTGATGCAGCTCCTGGGGAGGGAGTGGATTGTAACCATCTATTAACTTTAAAAAAAACTCTCAAAACATTGCAGTGTGATAAAAGCCAAGATCAGGATTGGGAAATAAAACTCTGAATTAGTGGTAAAATTACAGTTCTACTTTTATTGCTTTCTAGGGTCAGTTAAATTTTTCTCAGTGGAGGACGAAAACTGAGAGAAATTCCTAAAATTACAATTTTCACAATTATAAAGCTTTTCAGTTGAAATAGAGTGACATTCAGTTGCAGTTTTAACTTTCAAGCCTGTCAAGATGGTAATTTTGCCTGCAGTGTTAAGTATCCAAAACAAATAAAAGCCTGTCGTTATTTTCTAGCCACATTTTTTATTCTAGTATTTTTGTGGTAAGTACACTGAACAAAAATATAAACGCAACACTTCTTATTGTGAGAAATATGACCATGTTCAGAAGCTCACTGTACTTTAATTGAGTGTAGACAGATTGTATGACCATATTGCAATACATTTTGATCAATGATTTAAACAGACAAACAAGAATCTTGCGAAGGCGCGATGATAAAGGGGATGGGGTCTATTGTCCAAATTTCAAAAATCAATATTTGGTATGTCTGCCTTTGGCCTGCTGCACTGCTACACATGTCTGCTGTGAGGACTGTAACAAATGGTCAATGGTGAGTTGGGGCATGTGTTCCCCCTTCTCTTCAAGAGCTGTGTGGAGTTGGTGGCTATTGGCCGAAAGTGGGATCCAATGACAAACTCGTTGCTTGTGGACATCCCAAAGATGCTGGAAGGGGAACAAATCCAAGGAATAAGCCGGCCATTCAAGCACACAAATTTTCTCAGGCTTAAGGAACTCTGCATACCCGGGTGACGTAGGTCTGGCATGGTCATGCTGGTTATTGTTTTGATGGATGAATGGTAGGACGATAGGCAGCAGCATCTCTTCGTGTAATCGCACTGCATTCAAGTTGCTGTTCATGAACTGCAGTTGGGTGCAATGTCCTTGGAATATTTCCACCCAAACCAGCACTCCACCGCCATGTGCCACCATGCACACCATCATGTCAGCGTAACGATCCCCCATCCATCCGCTCTGTGAAGTTGGAAACGTGACTCGTCTCTAAAGAAAACAGTCCTCCATTGTGCCATTGGCCATCAAATGTGTCTATTCACTTCGTTGAACCAATTTTTTCATCGAGCTGAGGAGAGGTCCAATCCACAAAGAGCAAAACACATAAAGATGTGGACTTCTTGGAGATTATTTTTCACGGTTTTGGCAAAAATGGGGCAATGGTGGGGACCAGCTGTCTCATCTGCAGTGGCAGTTACTGGTCTCAGACAGTCACTGAGATGGAGAGTCCAGATATGGCAGTCTTGGGCGAGGGTTGTCACACATGGTCGTCATGCATTTGGGCGGTGTGCTGTCTTGCCTCATTCCTCAAAAAGGTGTTTTATGCGACTTAGTGTTGAAACATGGACATTAAGAGCCCTTTCAACATCCCTGAAAGAAATTCCTGCATTGAGCATGCCAATGGCACGCTCCTGGATGGCTCGAGTCATTTATGGCATTTTGAACAGTGGCAGAACTGGGACTTTTGAGGTGACCTTTTATTGACCAGAGTACAGGATGTGCCTGGGCTGACCGTACCTGACTTCAGTAGCTCTGGATCAGGCCCCACCTGTCTGACAGGCCAATTTTGACAAAGGGCATGAACTTGGCAATGATATGGAGAAGGTGACTGAAATTCACACAGACCAGTGGCACACAACCTTGGTCACATAAATAAACCCAACTAAGCCAACCTCAGAAATAATTATGCGGAATATTGAAAGGACTAAACTGTTGCGTTTATATTTTAGTTCAGTATAGATGAAGAGGTCCTTGATCTTGGTGACAAGACCACACAAAATGGACAAGCTCTCTATTGTACAAAATGGTTAGAAAATCAGAAAAGATTGTGGAGATGTGTTGTGTCTTATGTGTTGACTAGTAAAACTTTACGTGGCAATTCAATTAGCACTAATGTTGGCAAAGCCTGTTTCTCAAAAGCACTGCATTTTTTTCCCCAAGTTTGAACTTTAAATTAGAATCAGCCAACAATCTGCTTATATAAAAAGAAGCCATTAAAAACACAACTAGGATATTAATTATGCCTTTGTGAACAAGGCTTCCGCATGGAGTAGCATGCTGATTTTATGGCTCTTCCTGTATAATTAAAGAAATGTCTAATCATTGTAACAGCGGTGGTGTGCTTTAGCAGGTAATTAGCAGGATGGAGAGCAGAAGGTTGCTCCTTCAGTCCTCAGATGGCCCTTTACAGCACATACATCAGCGGGGCTGTATCCACATGCTCTGGGTGCATTACTGGATACAGAGGAAATGTAGAGGTTGTTGAAATAGGTGGGGAAGTTCCAGAGAGGATAAATCATTCAGTTCTTGTGATTTGAATGAGATTAATGGGGCAAAAGAAGTAATATTACTTTCTCACAGAGTTTAGCGGAGACTTGAAATCCATCAAACTATCAAGAAGGAAAGATTGAATCCACCTGATGCTTTTTACGTAACTGTAGAGCAGAGCTTTGGCCTTGTTAGCCCCTGCTGAAGCAACACCTACATTTCTTTTCATTCCTATCTGCTAAATCATATTCTCTGTGTAGAGCATGGATTCAGGAGGCAATGTGCCGTATTAAAGACGTACAATAAAACCCCTCATATAAAACAGGTTAGATCAATAGAAGACAAATTGCATTTTATGGGACAGACATTCACTTGCATGGACTTGGCTCATGATTTTTAAGGCTCTGTAATATCACACACACCATGTCTCATTTATAGCACTAGGATATTTTCTCACCCTTTTTTATTTTTCTGCTGTGAATTTGCACAGTGACATTTTGCATCATTTTCATTGCCTACCTCACCACAGTGGCTTTGAAATGAATCAAGTCAGGATGGGCTTGAAAGGTGGACTTTTAATTTAAGGGTTCATCCAAAAATGTGCTGCGTATGAATTAAATGCATTTCCATGCTGAGCCCCCCCCCCCAATCACTGGCTAGAACTACAACCCAAATTTACCAGATTCTGGGTTTGCTCCCTAAAGATGCTCTGCCAGATCGTCACTGCAGCTGTTTTCAGTTCCTCTTTGTTCTTGTGGTATTTTGCCTGATTGCCTTTGCCATTCTAGAACATTCCACTGTGGAAGATTTGAGTTAATTTCCACTGCTGTGTTGAGAATACACTGTTTTCTGCAGTGTGAAGGCAAATTCCCTTTGTATGGACTTAGCGAGGAAGGCAAAAGTGTAGAATCGATGATTAAAATTTATTTTCACCGCTGTGCCTCAGCAGTAGAACCCAAGCCTTTTACTGTGGTCCCTTTATTATACTGAGTGCTGCTTTCTGGGAGCAGTGATTGGCCAATCACAACTGAGTCAGTTTAAGGGAAGGTGGGTTTAAAGAGACAGGAGCGAAAACAGCCCATTTCTGGCTGAGTGAGCCTGAGCTGCTGAGCGCAAACCCTGTGCAGCTATAACTAGGTGCTATTCGATCATAAAAAACTTTGAAATGATTGGCAGTGGACCAGAAAAATAAAAATACTATACTGGGAAATGGGCATAATATCGACTTATTCACTTCATATTGCTCGAAATTATGCCATGAAAGTTAATATATTGTTAGACAATAATAATAAAATGTTAAATCCAACTATTACAATGAACAGTGCCCCTTGCTCATGCTCAGGAAGGCAATGTGCACTCCAGAAATGATGAGGAGAAAACATTTGCATTTATACAGAGTGGTACAGTGGGTGGCTCAGTCACCTCACATCAGCAAGGCTGCGGCTTCAAAACCAGCCTGCACCTGTCTGGGCAGTGTATACATATTCTTTCAATGTTCACGTTGGTTCCCCCTGGATTTCAACCACAGTCCAAAGAAACATTTGGGTAATTGGAGATGCTCAATTGCCTATAGGTATGACTGTGTATGTTTAGGTCCTGCAATGGCTTGACAAACTGTCGGAGTGTGTTCATGCTTCTCACCCATTTCATGCTAGGATCGACTCCAGTCCCATACTTCAGCATCCCTACCTGGAATGACCCTGATGAGGAATGAGCAGGTTAGATAGATCTGAAAATGTGGATCTTTTTTGTGCTTGAGACAGCGAATGGAACATTTTGTAAAATTGTTGGAGTTATTTCATCTTTGTGTATTGAATGGGACACGGAATCATTAATTACTGTGTTCAAGCATCATTGTTTTAATTACAACATTGCCGATAAGAAAAATACAAAATATGGTCTCATATACAAACGGAACCAAATACAGTTAGCATGCACATATTCACTCATACTGGTGGAAAATCTGGAGTCTTCAGTTAGACTGAAAAAATTGAGACTTTGGATCAAAGTAAAAAAATTGTGTTGACTTGTTACAGCTAATTTTTTTAGTTTTTCTCAATTGAAAAAAATTTTACAAAAGTAATTTTTTTTCAATTGAGAAAAACTAAAAAAATTAGCTGTAACAAGTCGACGCAATTTTTTTACTTTGATCCAAAGTCTCAATTTTTTCAGTGTAGCGTGGCATGGGTGTATTCGGACGCTGAGAAGTAACTACAGTATTTGGAGGGAAACCTTGCAAACAGATAGCGAACTTGACGCATCCTGAAAATTATAATATGTCTAATCATTTTGACTTATTAATGCATTAGAACAATGGGACGGAGCCATTCAAACTCAGAAAATCTTGCCTTGAATGTGCATCTTGTTCTGCTAAAGATTTATTTGCTGTTGATTTCTGTGTGTGAAAATCCCCAGTGTGAACAATTAAACTATTATTTTGATTGAAGCATTTATGCATTGCAAGTTCTGCCCAACAGTGAAACTAAAGAACTCTGTACAAAGGTGGTGGTGACTTGCTCATCTCACCAGTTCACCCAGTCATGACATTTTTACTTTGAGCCCATCCCGTATTGGGGCTACGCTAATCAGGGAATCATCTGGACAGCACACATAGAGGCTGGAAATTCTTCCAGAACCTTTCAGAAACCAAAGGGGAAAACTCAACTCTAGGCTCAAATGATGGCTTTGCCAATCTCCAGAAATCTACACTGTAAATCCTGACAAGTGTGGTGAACTCAAATGTTTTGTGGAAACCGAATACCTCAAAAAAATGTAGAATGCCAACTTAATGATCTTGAGTTCACAGCACTTAAAAGCATGTAAAAAAAAAAAAAAAAAAAAAGTTTCTTTAAGTTCCCTCCACACAATGCAATTAAGTTGGCCCGCGCAATTTTTTTGAGGTAATTGGTTCAACAAAACATTTGAGTTCACCACACTATCAGGGTTTACAGTGTATACAAGCTGGCATGAAACATGACAAAAAGAAAAGGCACAATTGCCCTGAGATACGCAGGTGCCTGTCATATTGTTTTGTTGTTATCTTAAAATTGTCCTCGTATTAATTCTTAGACAAAGGGTGCCGTTGCATTTTCTAAAACTGGCAATGTTGGGTTGCCATGGAGCTACTGTTACTTGAGTCAGATGGCACACCTGTGAGGAGGTATTTTGGCTGCACTGTGGGAGTGGAACTGGGGTGCTGCAGGGTCCCTGTTAGCTTTCTGGAGGGGAAATGGCCTGAGGATTACACTTTTAATTAGCTTTGGCCTAAACATGGGAATTATGAGCTGTGGTCCATCCTGCCCAGAATATATTTCCTGTGGGATTAATTTGCTGACCCAGCCCTCCTGCAGAGAGGCAGAATTAATACGCCCTGGTATCTTTTGCTCTGTTGTTCACAGGCTGTGAAAAGTATTGGGGAATTTTAATTTGTATGGAAGGTGCCCAATACCACTTGGGGGGGGGGGGGGGGGCTGAAGTGACAACTATATTGGCCAAACGTTTGCAGGCTGATAGTCAACCCATGGACCATGTCTACAATGAAATGCATTGGTTATTAAAAAGAGAAACACACTTACACGAATTCTGCTAGTAGAATTAAAGAAATAATAGTACTAGTAATATTATTATTATTATTTATTATTATTAAGAAGAAGAAGAAGAAGAAATTTAAATAAGTTTAAAATGAAAAGGAACAAGGAAGCTTGACAATCTTTTTCTCTCTCATTGTACTACACCCCCCCACCCATTCTTCTCCACCCCCAAATATGCCGTGTTTTAGCAGCTGGCAGGGCATCGGATGTGAGAATTCCCACTCCTTTTCTCTCCTAAAATAAAGTTCTTCTTGGTGAGCGAGCCAACACACGAGTGAGCGAGGGAGACTCCGCCTCCTCAGGGGGCCATGGCAACTGTTACACGCCAAAGCTGCTGCCACATGAATGGCACTAACGCTCATAAACAGGAAACAATTATCCACGCTCCACGGGTGCCGAGGATGCGCTTCCAGAACCCCTCAATCATTTTCCTCCGCTCTTCCTCTCCCTTCCTGTCAATCAAATGCTCCTCTTCCCTTTGGCTGATTGAACCCTTAATTATGTGATGCTCATAATTAGCCTTTTCAAACACTGCCCCTAATTACTAGATTTTAGAGTGTGATCTACTTCAGATTCTTGATGGCAATATTTAGTTTAAATGACAATTTAAAAAAAAAGAATTATTCAATGTGCCATTATTAGTGAAAAATGTTCCATCCCTGTTCTGAAAAAGTTGTCTCATTATAGAGCATGCCAATAAAATCAAAAAGGAGTCATTGGTGAAGTTTAACTACCATCTACCGTATTGAAAACATTACAAAAAACAACACATAATTGGATGCTTTGAATTCAGCTGTATTTAAGGAAGAATTACTCTGATTTCAAATTTAATGATTGCAACAGACTCCAAAAAAAAGTTGATGCTGAGGCAATTTAGGGCTAAAAAGTACTGGTGTTGTGAAACAGGCGAGCCAATTGTGGTAGTGTCAAAGGTGAGTCCAAAAAAAGGCCTTGTTCATCAATAGCAAAGATGGGTTATCAGCATTAGGTCCTCAAACCAGCATCTGTCATGTAACAGAGATGTGTTAGTGCTCATGGCATAAATGACATGCACATTTGCGAGGGCACTATTATTGCTGAAATATATACACTACAGGCCAGAAGTTCGGAAGCAAGGCCAATACAGGTCAAAAATTTGGAGGCAACTTCAAGTTTCTGTTCACAATGCCTTTCTTAAAAACCAGTATGAAATCTATGGATTTTGGGATGTATTTACTGCATGATTAGACCTTTCTTTCATTGATATGCACCATTTTCCCCTATTTACCTTTAGGTACTGTATACATTGATGTAACCAGACCATTGCTGAATAAATGTTAACAAAAGAGGAGGGGCTTAGTTTTTGGGTTGAGAAGATTTGCAAGAGTCACAACTTCAGTGAAAAAGTAAAAAACAAATCACAGTTTGCATTATTCAATTTATGTCTTGGTTTACTGCCTGCTGGATTGCTGTTGGCATCCGGTGGGCACTCGGACCATAGGGCCTAGTAATATGGGCCTGATAATTTGAGTAAAAATGTATTCTGATAAGTGACTCTTTCTAATAATCATGTTTATTTTGTTGCAAAGTATGCCAATGAAGCTATGATTTTTTTTGTACAAATTTGATCTTGCTTCCAAACTTTTGGCCTGTAGTGTACATGAATTTTGGAGCAACATATTTATGTTGCCAGACAAAGTCTGTACCAAGGATGTATGTGCAGTTTACAGCAAGACCACACCAAATTGAACCATATAGCTGCCTTAAACAGAGAATGCTCACGCTATATTGGCATACCTGAAGTCCTGATCTGCTTTAGAATTTAGAATGTATGGTGCATTATGAAGCAAAATACACAGCACAAACGACCCATACAATTGTGCAGCCGAAGTCCTGCGTTACAGAGGAATGGGGGAAATTTCATTTGTTAGGGAGCACCAAGTAGTGTCCTCCGTGCTTAGGCACTTATTAAGTGTGATAAAAAAGACATGAGAATGTTAATGCGCTATACAGAAGACTGTGCCAACATTTATGGACTCTATTGCTGTCATTACATTGTATGTATTCAACAAGAAATTGAATTCACGTTAGAACATAAAATAACATGCTGTTGAACTGCTCTCCTTTGTGATTTTATTCACATCTTCCACGATGTGCCAAATTTTTCGGAATTGGGGTTGTAAAATTCAATGAATTGCTGAAGGTCGCCTCTCATGATTAATTGCTCACTGTAACTGCCATTTCTGAGCTGGGAATTATGGCATCCAATGTTTCCATTATAGTCTATATTAAGTTGGCATGGTTTGAATTTCTTGAATAACAGTGACTATGGATGTCGTTGAGCTCATGTTATGCAGAGGTAAGTGCAGCCAGAAGTAAGAGGTAAGTAAGTAAATGCATCGCAAAATAAATCCTGATAATCAAATCAACTAAATATGTTCACCTGGTTGCTCTTGATTGGGCTGGATTAAGAATCACCGACAGGATGATATTTTTGACTAATATTGTCATGGATTTGGGGTAGTCGTTGCACATGTTTAAGTGAATGCCTGTTTTTGTATGTATGAACTTTTATAATCACTGGCATGACTCTTTGCCACTTATCATCTAAAATGACTACTAGTGCTAATTTTCAGGATACACAAGATAAAATGTTGGAGATAAAATTAAAGAAGCAGTAGCTGCTCAGTGGTTTGAAAACTTAGGTTAACATAATTTAAGTATTGCAAGGGCTGCATAATTTTTACAGATTGAACTGAGAATTCCAAAAATCAATAAACACGGTAATTTTAAAACAAAATCACATGACAAGAAACAATGGGTAACATCAACATTAACATGCATGTTTTCTCATTTTTGTTTTGTGCTGTTTCACATATACAGAGTTTCTTATGAAATTTCCTGTGGTCAGAAAATGTGTCTTTTTTTCCTGTTAATTTTTCTGTTATTCATTTTATTTATTTATGTATTTATTTATTTGATAAAACCCCATAAATGGGGACATTGAGCATACAATCACATTTCTAATTCACAAACAATAATAAAAATAAAACACTTTACCACAAATTAGAAGAGAAAAATATGATCAGACATTCCATAAAAATGGCTCAAAATCAATAAAACATTACTTTTAAAACTTCAATAAAAGACAGATCATGCGGTGAGACAAGGAGCCAGGTGTGATGTAGTCATCCCTTTGAAGCAAATCCCGCAGCGTATCAGCTACGCCATCTGCCCCGCATGGACCACCGCTAAGTTTCACCTCGGCTCCTCCTCCGAGCGCGATACTCACTGGTGACACTCCATACAAAATTACCCTATCCAATAATGTACCCTTGACTCTGCGGCCTGTTAATAGATATTTGGCAAGCATGGCAATATTGAAACATTGAGCTGGCGAGGTATAAAAAAACATTCTTCTATACAGTGAAACCACATCCCTTTTCACAATATCAGTTATTTTAAGAATATCCAAGGCCTTTAAAAGCTTACTGTGGTGACAGCGTCGCCCAATACCATTAACTCCTTTAATTATTGTACCCTGGGTTGTCTCAAGTTTCCTCATATCACCATAACTTAAATTCAAGCATTCCAGGCCATATGTCAGAGATGGAACACCAATTGATTTCCAAAGGAGCGTTTTAGCCTCCGTTGTAAGGCCTGGATATCTCATACCAGCTGAAGAAAGACTAAAAATCGACCGAGGACAGCTAGAAACCCTACTTTCCACATGCTTGGTGCTAGATAAGTCACGAGAGAAGGTAGTACCTAAAAGTACCATATCATCAACATTCTGAATTGGGGTACCACCTGGGTTCTAAGTTGGCTTATGATTAAAATTTGTTTTACCAATTGTTATACATTGGGGTTTCTTTATCCCGAATGAAAATCTCCACATCTTTGAATAATTCACACAAATATAAATTAATCTTTGTAAACCTGGGACAGTTGCAGAAAATATAGTTACATCATCAGCATAAGCAGCTGAGTTATACAGCTCATCATTCAGCCTCAATCCATCACCTAAGCTCACTAAACTCCTGAGCATATCATCCAGGAAAATATTAAACAACACTGGCGACAGCACGCTGCCCTGTCTTAGACCTCGGCTAATTGAAAAGACATTACTAAAATTACTCTGAAATTTGACCACAACCCTTAGGTTCCTATACCAGATGTATAGAAGTAGCCAGTTGTCAATATTAATTTTTCCCCACAATTTAAAAAAGAGGCCTTGATGCCAAATTGAGTCAAAGCATTTCTCCGCATCAAGACTAGAGACAAAAACAGGGGTGTCAGAATTAGAGAAATACCTGAATATATCATGCAGAAAGGAAGTAGCTACAGCCGTACCCCTTCATTCCCAGAAGCCAAATTGATTATGATGTACTGTATCCTCCGGGATAAGCAATCCCTCTAACATTTATAACATTTTATAATAACTCCCCCCGAGAGCAGTTTGCTCAACATTTAGTCATATGTTCCTAATAAAACTCATTTAGATTGATTGACTGATACAATTTTTTCAGTCAACAGAAAGAGATTAACCTTTATGATTTTTTTAAAGGGATGATTGATCAGATTTATGTTATTACCATGGTTGCATTTTAGTCAGTTGCAATCCGATTGATTCAGTTAAATGTGTTTATCCAGACTGTTAGCATGTGCAATTTATCAAGACAGAGATTTTGCATGAAGTTTTACTGATGAGAATTCTGAAGGGCGCTCTTTTGAGTCTGTTATTGTCTGAAATTTGTGAAGCTTTTACAGAGAGATTGAATTTGTAAGCCTGTCTCAATCTCTACTATCTAGATGATTGTGCTGTCCATAATACAATATAACCAAAGATTGACAGCTAAAACAATGCAATGGATAGATTTGCATATTTTATTCATGAAGTTTTGCGATTAATAATTTGGGCCCGTGTAATGCACTCCTGCTGCTCCTTAGTTTCACACACATTCTCTTTAATGCAATGGGCCTGCTCCTGACCTCAACCAATCATGTCACTTCTTTTGCGCCTTGTGGTGCCAAATATACAATTAACTCTTCTGATGACAAAATTCTTGCCTCATTTCTTTTTAGCTTTGAAGCAAAGATTGTTCTTAACACCTAAGTAAACACTAATGCATATGACTCATCTTTCTTTCATGGTGAAGTGACAGAGCCCTTGAACTTCTGATCAGTTTTATTTTATTTTTATTTTATTTAACCCTCATTTAACCAGGGAAGTCCCATTGAGATTGAAATCTCTTTTTCAAGGGAGCCCTGGGGATTGAGGTGAGGAGGGAGAGGGCAATTTGCACAGCCAATTAGATCAGGGGATGATTAGGTGGCAGGTCGACTTTAGCCATGACAGTTTACCATGATGAAACGTGTCCAGGGCCATCAAGTAACGGTTAAACTTAGGTTCAAAAAATGGGAATTAATATGATTCAGAAAATCCTGATATTAAAAGAAATGATCAATATCAGTATAATATTGTGCATTTCTAAATCTGCAGCCTGAATATTGGTCCAGTTGCACGTCTGTTGTTGAGAAAATAACTCTGAGTCTTTATGAGTTCATTTGCAAAGGAACACAAATACAAAACTGCGCCGAACTTTGGTAAAGTTGTTTTGAAAAAAATGTAGTCAGTGTTTCTAAAATTAATCAACTAGATTGACAAAGTTTGCCCGAAATGTGCTTGGAACAAAACAAACAAATGAGGAACTGGCCAGATTTCTTCATCTCTCTGCCATAAGAATCATTCCACTACTGTTAAATGTGAAAGTGTGCAGTGTGACTTCAGTGTAATTAGAGCTTGTGAGATGAACACTTCTCATCACAGACCGGATTCACTGACTGTCTATATGCGCTTGTAAGACTCATAATTCATTTTATTAAGCCTGCAAGGACATGGAGTGAATGTGTTTGTTGTCACATAAGGCGTACTCTCACAGATTCAAACATACACACGTGCACGTGAAAATGTGAGTTAACGCACCAACACACAACATGCAACTGAATGGAATTATACAACCACAGACATACAGAATATGGATGCAGTTATATGAAAAGGGTTTATCAAACTTGATCAGCGCATAAATCTCTCTCTCTCTCTCTCTTTTGGGTGGCAGTCTTAACTATCTTTGAAAATCTGTAAAGATCTCAAGCGTGCTGTACATACATACTGGAACTCGGTTTCCTGAGCCAGAAGAGTGGGAAGCCGGAGTAGACTTTGTTGGCCACAGGAAGTGTTTGAAAACTCTGAGGTCTGCCAAAGATGGTATTAAAACAGCAGTATATTAAAGTTTAAGTACTAATCATACCTGCCAACATAGTTCTTATTCATACTATTTTTCAAGGAGAGACAGTATTAATGGAGCCCACATTTTCCAAATAAACCATATCCAGCTGTTGCATCAGTGTTTTTAGATGCTGGCGGTGTGATTGATGTGGTAGAGGAAGTGCAGAGACATATGCATTAGGCTCGCTTGATTAGCGCTCTGGAAGGTGTGATTATAACTGTGAAATGCATCCTGGAAATATGCAAATGTCTTTGTGCTCAGCCCTTTTCAGCTCCGCTTATGAGCTGCAGGGGCCTCTGTTTATGAGGACTCATGTGATTTAATCAACCACTGGCCACAACTTATGAGAAATTCAAGCTAACCTATCTTCTAATAAGGACTACTAAGCTGCAGTTAGGTGCAGCATTGCGTTGGTGGTTATTTTATGTTTTCCTAAAATTTGCTTGTATGTCTTCTGAAAGATCTGTTTCCTGTTATCTGGATGCAGCTAAATACGAAGTATCAATCCTCCTATTGCCAGCCAGGGGGACTCTTCTCACTGTGTGAACACCATTGTTCATGTGCTTGGCCATTTACATAATTGCTTTTCAAACTTTTCCCTCTGCACGTTGCCGGCACTGGGTCCACAAAATAAAACTTTGCATTTTTTTACGATTAATTGAGGGGAGGACTTTTTCACCATGTTTACTAACGGGTTGAAAGTGACCAACTGTATATACCATTACTGTCATGGTTTTGGGGGGTTGCTGCCTGCTGTGCATTTTCTTTGCCACCTGAGGGCTATCCTGCTGTCTTATCAGGTGGTTGATTGCTTATTGTTTGCAGCTGTGGAGAGACTATTTAAGAAGCTCTTCCAGCTCTGTCTGGTGCTTTTGTGTCACTCTTGCAAGGACTACTAAGCCCTTAGCGTTTAGTTGGAGGAAACTCCTTGAAAGAGTTTAGGATTTGGTGTTTGTCCGTCCTATTTATCATTCTGCTCGTCAGAGTATATGTTCTGGCCCGCAGAAGGTCTTGTTTGTTGGAGCATTGTCTTTGCTCGCAGACCTCTATAGGTTTGCTCCTGTTCTAGCAGGAGGGAGTGGTTACTCTGTCTATCTCTTATTAGAAAGCTCTTATTTTCTGGGAGGATTTTCGCCCCCTTTTTCTGGATTGTTTTTTCCTGGCAGAATCGCCGGGGAGTCACGCTCCTTTTTTTGTTACCGGTTCTCCCATTAGTGGTCACTGGCGTTTCATGGGTGGCTTTTAGAAACCCTATCTTGGGTCATGTCTGGGCCTCCGTCCCATCAACCCCTTCACAATGACTGTCTAGCACCTCAAATATATGTACTAGTCACGACTTAAAATTTAACCCAGGAGTGTTGTGCTCAGTTGTTAAGAGTAAAGCTGAGATAAAGTTTCTCAGGAAAATTCGGGAGGGATAGGGTTATGACTCTTTTTTTTTTTCTCTCCAAAATGCTCTGAGTGTTTTCTGACTTTCAATTCTAATTGCATAGCACTGTTCTCTTTCCTTCCGGGGTTAATCGAAAAATTTTCAGTTGATCAGAAGATTGAATGTGGGCTGGAGAGTCTTTATCTGCTGTGCGTTCTCTGGAAGCCAAAGCTGCCATGTTTGCTCCGTATGCAGCAGAGCCTGCAGCCCTGATCACATGATGCCTATCAGGAAGGTGATGGAACATTTCAGCATCATTTAGCACTAAATAGCTCATAGTTCATCTCCTCCACAGGAAGTTACAGTCATCACCAGTATATCTCAAAAAGCTGGAAGTAGAGTTAACAGCAGAGGAAAGCTGTCACATATTTACACATAGGGAGAGAGAGAGGGCAAGAGAGAGACAGAGAGAGACCCATTTCTTGTGGTCTTGAAACACAGACAAAAAGCAACAAGATGCTGAGGAGGTCATATGTAACAAAAGAGTGATGTGAGGCAATGCGATTATCAGGAGGCTAGCTTTGCTAAATGAGAGCCACATGACACCTGCTCTTTAGGATAGTGATACTTAGTTGGGCATACATCAGGTCTTAGCTGGGAGTTCTGCACGTCATCCTGGGAATAGATAGGCTTTCACTCCCTTAAGTCCACTTTGCCTCCCCCAGCTGCGACTTTTATACTATCGGGCTATAGCTTCCAGTTTAGTGCTCATTGTCAGCGGAGGAAAACTGGTGACTGAAATTCACTTACAAACGAACCAAAGACCCCATTCCACTCCAGTCCCGCCTCTCCACCCTCATAGAAGGTCTTCACACAGACTTTAATGGAGCCATCACACTAACAGCACTAACTTGGGTCTTAATTGTTTAAGACTGTAGATAATAATTATTATTTTTTTAATGAAATACAACTAAAATTCAAGCATTTTGTTTTTAGTCAATATTTGAAATGTATATTCTGTAAAGCTGCATTGTAAAGACAAATGGCTTTACAGGACAACAAAGATAGAGATGATGAATAGAACAAAGACCAGACTCCCTCTGTCACTTTTAGACTAGACTTGGCATTAACTGGCTCTCTTTTGATGGAAGAAATAATGACATAATTGAGAATATATGCACTACATATTCCCCTCAACAGATTCGTCACACTTTAGATTTTTTTCTTCCATTTTTACATTTCTGCTATTTAAATCAATAGCCCAGATCAAGCTAGGATAAATTTCAGCAAAAAGATGATTGATTTTGCTCAGTAGATACATTCCTGCAGGATGTTCCTGCTTAATGAAGTATGTAACTATCTGTCTCCACTGCAGAGGAACAGTGGTGGGTTACAGCAGAGATTTATCTCTCCAGTGAGAAGATCTTGTCACCTGTTCCACTGCCATGCTGTGCTGAAGGGGAAATCCTGTTCTGTGCTCTGTGTTTACGAGCCTTGTGAGCTTTGGACCAGCTAAAAACTGCAGCTCCTGCTATCATTTTAATTTCCATGGCACTGCAGGGCACTAATGGCCACTTAAGAAACATTTCAAGTTTAACAAGACCCCTCTGAATTTCCTTCTGCCAAAATGCAGGGTAATATAAATAGATGGCCAAGGAGAGATTGAGTAATTAGCCTGAAAAAGTCGCCTCTGCAAGGTAGCAGACTCACCTTGAAATTGTTTGTGAGATTGCCTCTGATTACTAGAATAAGCACAGTGTGATGGTCTTTATTATGTAATCTAATGGACTGAGTTATAGGAAAAAAAGGATAATGCTCGCTGTCTAATTTATGTCGCTGTTTATTTTACACTATTGTTTCTGTTGAATTTATCAAACTCCATGTTGCTGATATTACCTGCCTGACTGGAACGGTATAATGTGCACATACAGACACAAATGCATGCAAATTTAATATACAAGATAAATCTTTCTAAAAACATGGGTATAAATCAGATGAGGGCCACTCAACTGAAGTCTGCCAGCATAAGGAAATTGATGGGTGGTGGACTGTGGTGGCATTATCATGCATGAGATATGATTTGAGTGTTACTTTAACAACCCTTTTAATAATTTTATATAAGTTCGACACTTACATTGAACTTCTTTAAAGTTCACAGGAAGCCCAACCACAGTCTGTTGTTTATTTATTTATTTATTTCAGCTTTTAACACTCCTTTGAGGATCACATGCACTAACTCAGATTAAAATCTATCAAAATTGATTTAACACTGAACATTTAACTGTGTGAGAACAGCAATAGCCTAATAATTCACGTCTCCAGAAGCCGAGCAGGTCAGTGTCGTCATGCTCTACTTCCTGGCTCCATTTGCCCTTTTGCTCACAGCCTTGCCAGCAGTGAAAAGCTTTACCAACATCACTTCTGAATGTCGTTCGTATTTTAATGGCTGTGTTCAGACTGGTCCCACAATGAAGGTCAGCTGTATCAATCAACTTCTTATTCATGAGAGTACTTCATTGAAAATGTCTTTTCCTGTGCACAGCTGAAAAACATAAATAAATACATTTTCAGATTACTGTATTTTGATTGGCCAGTGGCATTACTTTGTCTTTTGTCACTTTCTTAACATTACATGGCTTGGTAGGTAATTTAATAGTAATAATAGTATTAACCAAGAGAGGAGCAGATAATAAAACTCTTGGAACATCTTTGGCACTAAACAAAAATATTTGTGCATAATTTTATTCATTATGGTATTTTGAATACTCATTGAGTTCCTTTGAGTTTGTGATATTAAACTAAGGATCAAGCGATTCTGCATTTACCTTGACACACGTGGACATGTCAGCTCATGCCATCTGCTCAGTTAAGCCCCGTTCCCACCGTCACGATTTCTATGCCGATTCATGCCGATGTACCAAGACCTATTATCGTAGTGAGTTGTGATCCATCCGCCTGAAAAAGCACAAAATTCTGTCACGGCCACGATGTTGACTTCGTGGCACATTCGTGATAGAGTCGTGGTGGCGTCGTGTCTATACGCATCCAAGCCGTTTGACATCATATTATTTTTGTTCATCGTGGGTCTGTCTCATTCCGTTCGTGTTATGTCGTGGGCATTCGTAGCATATCGAGACTACATCTTCCACAATCGTGGCCATTTTCCTCAAGACGATTGCGTAGGGATATTCACGAACCATCACGACACTAACACGACCTGTCAGGAAACCATTATGACACCACTAAGATATTGCTAAGACATACGACGATCCGTGACGAGCTCGTGAACCACCACGATTTTTTTGAACATTTTGAAATTTGCGCCACGACGAAAACGAGACGACGACTTTGTTGCGAAGTTTTGCGACTGTTCAGGACTCCCCTCCCGTTACGACTACAACACCCCCATGACTTGTCACGATCTGACATCGGCGTGAATTGGCGTAAAAAATCGTGAAGGTGGGAACAGGGCTTTAGTCTGATATGAAACAATTGTGAAAAAGAACAGCTTTTTCATATTCTGAGGAATTTTGCCTTTTTTTGTCTCCAGGTCCAGCCAGATCTGTCTCTGCAGGGTGGTATCGGAGAGCTCTGTAATGGATATGTAATAATACTCTTTATTAAGTGCCTGTAGTTTTGTCTTTACATTTGTTTTCTAAACCTAATGGTGCACCTCCTTCAGCTAACACCGGAGAAGGGAAATCCTCTGAGTTTCATTAGAAAGCTTGTCATAGATCATCTGTGTGTATTTGTTCACGGAATAGAATTGCGGATTTGACAGCAGGGCGCAAGAGACGACTTTTATAATGCTTTATGTTTATTGTTTTGGTTTCTCTCTTGGGCGTGAATCCCTGTTAATAAGGCAGTCCTGAAAGCTGCTGTTTGCATTGTGCCTCGTTTGAAAGCTCACAGCTCAGCATTGACTGCTGGAAAAAACCAAAAAACCACTGGAGCAAACAAATAGGAAGAAGGCAAATAACAACAGCGACAAACAAAAAGCCCACAGTCTTATGAGTTTAAATAATGTTAACAAAGTGCTGTGCTGTCACCAATAATAATGTACAACGCACTCAACAGGCTGTGTTGATTTTCGACATGAAGACAGTTGATATACTTGTGTATTATGTGCGTGCGTGTGTGTCTCTGTGTGTGGGTGTGTGTGTGTATGTGTGTGTGTGGGCACGGGTGCATGCGTTCATGCGTGCATGCATGTGTGTGGGTATGCTATTGTGTTGCACTATAATGTTATGTTGTGCAAGATCACTCCAAATGCATAAAAAAATCCTTTAATTGAAGCTCAAGATCTGCACTTCAATTGCAATGTTAATTATTTTGTGAATCCAGGTTTTTTTAGGAGTTGCCCTGTCAAGATAAGAAATGCCTTTGTCCCAAGATGCATGTAGTTCACTGCATATGCAGTATATTTTTCATACTGTATACATGCATACCCAGTAGTATGAATAACAGGAGGAGTAATTGGGCCAGTGAAGCTGAGGTAGATTAAGAGCCAAAGTCTGTAACTATGAACCAGGGGGTGATATATCATGTTCCAGTAGGCCACTGAAGATTTTTGTGGGGGTAGATATCTCGTATCGGGGGTAGACAAAAATTACGTTTTTTATGAGAAGATCCCTTCAGGCTGGAAATTACAGCCCTTTTTAGGGTAGGGGTCAAAAGGGCCAAAATAGTGACATGGTCAAAATCTGGACTTTGTCCTTCTAATATCTTTGTGTGCCCTCTGTAAACCTCCTTGATCTTATGGTATATGAATGTATGGGTAGAGTTCTTCCATTTAGCATAATAATTTTCAAGGTTTACTGAGGGCGCCGCCTATAGGTGGCCCTTCAAATCATGACTTTCTGCATTTTGGACTATATCTGAGACCCTCCCAGGGCCTGCGCCCTCATTAAACCTTGCTAATTTATGTGTATTTGGATACATTGGGCCTATTTCTTTCCAAATTTGCATAAATGGTGGTGGCTTAGTTAGGGCGCTTTTGCATAGGTAGCGCTTCTTTTGGCAAGAACACGATTTTAGGCGATTTTCATTTGGCCATATCTCAGTGCGCCCCCGATGGATTTCAGTGAAACTTGTTTTATTATGTTTGTCTATATCTCTGCTATTAATTATAAAAATTTCAAGAAGGCTTTTAACTCATTAACCCTTTACATGCGAAAGTTTGATGTATGTCACAATCAAGCACCACCACCGAAAAATGCCCATTTTTGTTTTAGTCCCCACCAACCAGTGGAGAGAATTATTTGAGCGTTTTCAGAGCATTGAGGCAAGAGAACTTATTCAAAAAAGCAACAATTTTTAAAATTTTAAAACTGAAATAAAATAAAAGAAGAGACATGAAGTATTAGTAAACTCTGTATGCACCAAAGCAGAGGCAAACCTAGCTTTTTGGTCCTTGGGGGTCCTTATAGTATTCATATTCATCAAATGAGTCATGCAGCAAAGTATTCTGCATTACTTCAAACCATAGCGGTAACCACAGTACTTTTCAGAGGGGGTTGAGGACCCTGTCTTTACATTCTGCATTGCTGCATGCATTATGCGTATACACAGGCCACACCCATTCAACAACGTAATCAGAAATATATGATCTAATATCTTGGGAGCAAAACTAATCGTTAGCACAATATCCCACAAGGTAAAGATGGAACGATGTACTGCTCGCAGGTCTTAAAATCAGAAGATGTTCGTGATAAAGCAGGATTTCCACGGCTCTATTCAGACTCTGAACATGCCATCAAAACATGTGGTCGCAGCAGTGCTGCCACCTGCCATATGAGCCGCCTATTGGAGCATTGGAGAACTAACCTTTTGTCTTTCTTGATTAAAGTGGAGTGTGATCTGGTGTGAACGTTTTAGCACAAAGAGGCAAAAAGTCTTCTTCATATTTTCATCATGAATAGCAGAGATATAGAGAAACACAAGAAAACAAGTTTCACTGAAACCCATAGGGGGCGCACTGAGATATGGCCAAATGAAAATCGCCTAAAATCGCGTTCTTGCCATAAAAAGCG
Source organism: Gymnothorax javanicus (assembly GCA_029692085.1). Lineage (NCBI taxonomy): Eukaryota > Metazoa > Chordata > Actinopteri > Anguilliformes > Muraenidae > Gymnothorax > Gymnothorax javanicus. Next base: position 13,338,830 of record CM056205.1, read on the forward strand.
CCACCTATGCAAAAGCGCCCCAACTAAGCCACAGCTATTTATGCAAATTTGGAAAGAAACAGGCCTAATGTATCCAAATACACATAAATTAGCAAGGTTTAATGAGGGCGCAGGCCCTGGGAGGGTCTCAAATGTAGCCCAAAATGCAAAATGTCATGATTTGAAGCACCACCTATAGGCGGCGCCCTCAGTAAACCTTGAAAATTATAATGCTAAATGAAAGAACTCTACCCATACATTCATATACCATAAGATCAAGGAGGGTCACTGAGGGCGCACCAAAATATTCGAAGGTCAAATTCCAGATTTTGACTATGTCACTATTTTGGCCCTTTTCACCCCTACCCTAAAAAGGGCTGTAATATCCACCCCGAAGGGATCTTCTGATAAAAAATGTAATTTTTGTCAGTTTGGAAAAAATATCTACCCCCACAAAAAACTTCAGTGGCCTACTGGAACGTGATATATCACCCCCTTCTATGAGCTGGTCCAAAGTTACAGACTCTGGCTCTTAACATGACTGCAGCCCCTATTCAGTTCTTTGAATGTACCTTCATTGTTTCCTCATGCAGATTAAGCCATGTAATTAACTATTGATAACATTCTCAGGGGCTATTATGATTTACTTTATACAATTATTCCTCAGTTATCTGAAGATCTCCAGTGTACACTAATGTTCTGTGTGAAAGTGAGATCAGTGCGGCACGTTCACGAGTGAAGTGATCTCTTCTCTTCATCATAAGGGCCACCTGGATTATATAGAGAAGCTGAACTGTAACTCTAAATCTCTCTGCACAGACCCAGACACTGTCCTGCTTGCTATGCACATTAGTAACTTTATAGTTGAAGTATGAAGGGATGGGAGTGACAAGTCAGTGTAGAGTTACACGTCCCTTCGGTAAACGCCAATGTTGTGAAATCCAGAAGTGAATGGAAGGACTACAAACCCCTGGCCAACTACTGACCCGGAAGAAATCTGACACTCACCATTTGATTTTAGAGATGAGACATGATTTTACTGCCATATGGTACAGCAACCTCCTTACAAAAGCACACTTTTAATAAATGGAAGCTGATATTGTGTTGAAATAATAATAATAAAAATTTAGATTTTCAAGATCAGTTTTTTATCCTGATGAAAAGCAAATATATATTTTACAAAATAGAGGGCACTCAACCCATTTCAGAGAATTAAATACCAGGTGCCGAACCTCAAATCAAATCATACCGAAGGACTCCTTACTCTGACAACTGGGGGTGGGGCTCACTGTCGACACTTTTGATGAATCCATGTCTATTTCTCAGAGCTTCTTGTGGTACAGCGTTTGTAATCTCAGAATCGTCCCTGTGTAAGAGATCTGTGTAAGAAGTCCTTCACTATGAATTACATCTGCACTTGCATGTGTGTGTGCCTGTACAGTAACACCACTCTTTCCTCTCTTTTCCTGTCTCAGAGTTCTTCCTGGAGCTTCTTGAGAACACAGAGAAGTCCCTGAATGACATGTTTGTACGGACGTACGGCAAGCTGTACATGCAGAACTCTGGGGTCTTCCAGGACCTGTTCACTGAGCTGAAGCGCTATTACACGGGTGGTAACGTCAACCTGGAGGAGATGCTGAATGACTTCTGGGTCCGACTGCTGGAGCGCATGTTCCAGCTGCTCAACTCGCAGTACCACTTCAGCGAGGACTATCTGGAGTGCATCAGCAAGTACACGGACCAGCTCAAGCCCTTCGGGGATGTGCCTCGCAAACTGAAGGCTCAGGTCACCCGGGCCTTCATCGCAGCCAGGACTTTCGTCCAGGGCCTCATGGTGGGCCGAGAGGTGGCCAATAGGGTGTCCAGGGTAAGATTTTCATGCTCATATTCGGTTACTCTCCTCTTTCATTCTCTCTCCCCCCCTCTCATTCTCTGTCATGTACACATGCACATATGCGCATGCAAAACATGAATGAACACAGTCTTTTTGGCTCATGTGCAGTATGTACACATTCTCAGATATATGTGATAAGAATACATGTATACACATCCCAGCATACACATGGACACTCCCTTAGATCTACACGCCATACAATTACAATACAATACAATTACACGCCATAACCTTATACCTATACATACACATTCTTTTTGCAAACATATATATATATATATATATATTATATGTATGTGTTTCTATATGCTCCCCATGCATCTATGTTTACCTTATTCCTATGATGACAAGTTGGAGCCTTGCTGGAGCCAAATTCTCGACCCTAAGTGAATTTGGTCACGCATCAGATGAAGTGTTGCTCATAAAGGCTTTATACAGCATGTATAGTGCCTTCATAAATGAGACGTAATGTTGTCATAAATCATGTGCAACCTGTGAACCTCTCCTGCAGCTCTTCTGTTAAAAGGCCTTCCTTGCCCAGAAACAAATGCATTTCTCTTGATATAATTCCAGTTAGTATCTTACAGGTGGCTGGAAGGCATGTTATTTGTCTATAGTTGCCTGATCATGTGCCCATCTCTGGGTCCTTGATGATAAGTATGGTTTGACCCTGTGTCATCCAGTCTGGGACATTCCCTTTGTTCAGACAATCTTGAAGTGGGTGAGCAATGTGACTACATAAAGATGTGAAATTTTTGAGTCAGAAGCCTTGAATAAGGTTGGTCCTGGAGCTTTCTGGTTGGATTGGCCCTTCAGATCGCAAGTGACACTTTCCTTGGTTATCATGATATCTTCCTGCTTGTTTGGATTTAACTTGTCTTTTAAAGCCCCAAACGACTTTGCATCCTTCTTGTGCTCTGAGTTTTGGCTCCACAGATCCCTCCAGAATTCCTCAGTCATCTCTGGATCGGGGGCCTCTTCAAAAATGCTTCTGGTTCCCTCTAGTTCTTCGAAGAGCTTTCGCTGGTCTGCCTCAAAGAGCCTGTTTTGCTTGAACTGTTTGTTCCACTCCTCATGCCTTTATTTTGGTGGATTTGGCCTTAATCCATTGTTTTAACTCTTCTGAAGGAAAATTCAAGTTTCTCTCTCGACTTTATTTATTTATTTATTTACACATTTTGACAGTTGGACCAGCTTTGGCAGTATTACTAATGAAGGAACAAGAAATCCAAAACAATAATCAAACATCCATCACTAAGCCTCTGAGCCCCTCACGATGATTATTTAACTGAACTGTATGCAATACAATTGCACGAAGTGGGCAGAGCCATATGGAGCTGAACTTCTCTAATTAGTTTCTACTTCATTGGAGAGGGTTGGTGTCAAGCTCGGGTGATTTGACATGGAATTACCCTGATTAACACTTTGAGAAAGCTGGCATTGAGCACCCAAGGGTGGCAGCAGTTTTCCCATGAGGAAGCCAGTCTTGTCTTTCCTTCAGCCTACATTTCCCATCTGCCTCAGCTCGTGCTTTGTGTTTGCTCTCGCACGTATTCCTTGGTAAGATTTTTTAGATGTAATACTCCGCCTTCTCCACTGACCTTCAGGTGACCGCTTGCATAATTCCTGACCCCAGGCGCAGGAAAGACAAAAGAAGTGTTTGTACTGAAACTCCGCATGCTTATCTTGCTACATTTATCCTGTGTGTATTATACTTATCAAACAGCCTTATTCTGTGTGAAATGAAGACAGGCTTAGAGCTGGCTTTCTTGTGTATCCTGGAAGCTCAGAGCCTTGGGGTGCCTCGTGTGCTTGCAACAGTATTACATAGGAGACGCACCAGCTCCTGCTTTTGAGATTGTAAGACCCACGCAGCTCGACCAATGGCAGAAGAGCCGGGGTTGAAGGTTTATGCGTGTGGATTCCTGGTATTAGCAGGCGCGACCTCCTGGCTGGTGCGAATCACAATAAAATGGATCTATTTTCTCCGTTCGAACAACGGGGCACAAAAGCACAACGGTTACAATTAATCTGACTCCATAATAAATTTATAATAATAAATTTAGTTATACCCTCGTTAAATATCTGACTCCAAATTAGAATTAGAATTTATATTTTAGGGACACATGCGTGAATCTCGGGGCGGCTACGCCGCCAGACTCTTCCGTGAAAACGAGTTACTCAATTGACGGCCCCGGGTCATAGCGCAATTGCCGGATCTTAGTTCGGTGAGAGTTCTAGAGGATGGAAGAAATTACCATGATAGTAGCACTTTTGGCATAAACATATCATGAACCCAGATTTATGTGCACCACAGGGCCCCTTAAGGGGATCGGCCAGGCACCGGCTTATAAGCCCAAGGGTGCCCTTAAGGCCAAATCCCCAGGACCGATACTACATAAACCCTTTATATAAGTAGACCGTAATTTGCAATCCAACTTAAAACCCATCACTACCTATAAACATCAGCTAGCTAGTCTGGAATGGTAAGGACTCGCCCCCTAAGTACCGGTCATAACGTGGCTAGAAAGAATAAAAGGATTAGGAGCCACAGAGACCACGCAAGCTTAAAGGAATAACTATAATTTATTCACCAGGTAGGCAAAAGCTTAAATCAAACAAATCAATGTTAAACCAATTACAAGTTACACACAATTTAGAAAGAGAGAATAAAGTCATACCTGGAGGAAAAGCTACACACGCACTGACGTGCGCGGGAAGTTCGAATTACGATATTCCATAATTGAAAAGGACTACTCACGCACTTATGTACGCGGGGACAGATCGGATACGATCTTTCTGACTATATAGATTGGCTACATACAGCATAGGGATGTGTATGGGAAGTCGACTACGATCTTCCATAATTAAAAAGACTACTCACGCACTTACGTACGTGGGGACAGATCGGATACGATCTTCCCCGAATGGATTGTTTCTCTTTGCTTTAAGCCAAACCACGTCTTTGATCCAGGCGGCATGGCCATAAACACCTGGAGGGGGGGTCGAATCCGGTTTTAGGGTTTCCACCATTGGGAGGATGTAATAAAACACTTCAGCAGAGAGAGGAGAATAGGGTGATTACCAGAGAGTATTCTGACCAAATTCTCAGGAGTTTCCAAAAGGGAATGAACCATAATTTCAATGGGAATGAAACATACTCCGTTCAACTCCTGGGATTCCTCCGAGAATAACAAGACCAAACATGATATGAATATGTACTAATATGATGTAGTTGTCATGAAAAAGTCTTAAGATGAATTATTATATAGGTAAATTCAGTTCCAAGAATGAGTGATTTCTTAGCGGGATATTGAACATATAAGCATATTATGAAATTCTCAGAGGTTTAGATTACTTTAAACAGATTAATATAACTGGATTTAAGATTGAAGACAGTAGTACAGGGGCATTGTCTCAGCCAGGGCTTTGCAACCGTACAGAGTAACAGAAAGATCACCGACACCTTCCACATGCAGGCTGCAGGAACATCCTAGGGGGAAGGCCATAAAAGTTCTATTGCTATTTGGCCTGGCTCTGGACTGAGCTTATCAGCCATTAATCACTTATATTTCCAGATTCTACAAGATTCTATGTTCACTTTTCATTTTTTATCCCCCCAGCATATAATGCGGGGGGATATAGTTGCTTGTCTGTCCGTCCATCTGTGTGAACATTTTGTTTCCGGAGCATAACTTGAAAACCGTTCAATATTTTTCCACACTATTTGGTGTGCACATTAATCATGAACTGACGTGGTGCCTTTTGCTAAAGTTGATGACATGGGGCCGGGGGGATATGCCATCTCCTGGCTCTTGTTTTCTTTAGACGTACCTTCCACGTCCCCCATGGTCTAAGTTTGAATTTTATCATCAGTCAAAAGTATTTTCTTAAATTTACTCAAAAATGGCTTTTTCCACTATTTTGCACTGATCAAAATTATATTACAGAAGTTTGAGTGGATTTAATATTTAGGAAGACAAATCGTATTGCCCGTCTGTCAGGGCATAAATATCCTTCCAAAACAAATGGCGGTAATAGTGTGGGTGGAGGGGTCTTGTAAATCATTTTTTCTTTCACATTCATGTTTGTGTCTCAGCAGAAGTGAGTAGTGGCTAGATTAGTGAGGGCCATTTGATTTTTTTTTTTTTTTCATTTTTACTTATCTCAGGGATGCCTCTAAGGCGCTAACTGTCTTTGGAGATGGCTTCTCTGGCCGAAATGGTTCTTCATATCTTTTTACTAATGCAAGTGGCAGCAGTGTGGCCATTCCCAAGCAGTTGTCGTGCTAGCAGTTGGTTTTATTTTATATTTTTTAGCTTGTTTAACATGCTGGTCATGTTCTTGGATGTGGCCTAAGATTTTCATAGCTGCACTCTTTTCCCCCACATGACGGCTGTGAAATGAGAAATGAGGCAAAGCGAGAGAAGCAAAAACTCTTTTTATTTGTGCGCCTGGTGCCTTCAAAGACACTTAAACGGCCCAGTGGAGGCAACAGTTACTGCTGAAGCCATTTCTACCTTATTGCCCCTCCCTCCCTCCCACATCCCCCTGCTCTGTTCATCCAAAGCCCACAGAGGGTGTGACAGGGATGCTGTGAGCTTGTAATCACAGTATGTATCCTCTCTGTGTCACTTCTAGCTAAATTCTGACCTTTTTCGTATTCATCAGAAACAGCTGGTGGTGATGCTCAAGCCTGACGGCTGTAATCTCTGCACCACTGCTCTGTAGTTGGACCGGAGGAACAGAGGGGCCAATTACTTAATAACTCTAACCCATCAGAATGAACATGACATCTCTGGATTCATTAATTGTTTTTTTTTTTTTTTTTTTTTCTGGCGGAAGCCAGCTTTCTTTAGCCCTTGATTTACAAAAGGTTCAATGTATTCCATGGGTATTTGTACACTGAAACAAATTTTACGGGCTGTAATTGACAAGTGGTTGGCTTCTAAAGGATGAATTGACATTAAGCAAACCATGTAGGGATTACAAGCCCTTTAAAATTGTGTCAGTAATTGTGTCCAAATACTTACAGAGTGCATTGCGTCATCAGATTTTAACTATTTGTTTGTTTTTTTTAATGACTGTATAATAATTGTGTTTTTCTATTTTGTTTTTTCGAGTGCAATTTATGATGAACTTAATAAAAGTAGGGCATGTAAATATGAGATACTGTCAGCATCTCATCTTTGAGCATATACACTTCATGCTTAATTACAAGAGATGTTATTTTGGCTTTAATACTGGTCAAATTAATTGCACTTATTTGTGACCTCTAATAAATAGCATTCTGTAACTTGTTACTGTCTTGATGGTTGATGATACCTATTATCTAATCTGAAGAAGACAAATGGAAAATATTTATATCACACAGTATCTTCTTCATGATACATCTGGCATTCATTTCTTTAGGGCTGTAAAACAAAAGCAGGTTCCTGTATTGATTGCTGTTGTTACACAGAGAATGGAAAAAATGCATCTTATTCCATTGTTTCAGCTGGATGATACATGAGTTCCCCCTGTGAATACTTCAGTGTGGATGTGTACTTATTGAGTTTTGAACCCCATCTCCACCCCTGGGACAGGAATTGAGATCTCATTCCAAAGAAAAAATATGGGGGGAAAAAACTGAATGCTTTGTACTTCCTTCTGCTTCCTTTTCTTTTCAGGTTATGTGAAATACACTTCCATTACTGTGTCAGATTCTTTTCACTTTAAGGGAAAATGAATGAAAAATGGGCCGACTATGCAAACCGCAAGACACTTTAAGCAAATAAGAGTTGGCAAAAAGTGTCAAGTTGTACAAATCATTTTAATATAAATAGGAAACCTTATTTTTACTTCATGTTCTTATTTTTAATTTGATTCAAGCAGCTCTATCCAGCATCTTTTTTGACAGCCATGATTTTAAGAACATATTTGTTAACCTGTAAACCCCATTGACTATAACCACAGGGGAAGAGACAGGCTGCTTTTGTGAACTTACATCAACATATTTTTTTTTACTGGCGACCACGATTTTAATCGGATCCACCTGATATGATCTATATAATAGGTGATATCTTGACCGCGAGTCAGCAAAGTAATGCCAGGAGGAAAAATTCAACCAATTCAGACTCGACAAAAGTCATTCCTGTTGTATCCACCTTATTCCTGAGGGAGCTACTGTAGATATGATCATGGGTGCGACTTCCGGCGGAAGTAGCTGTTAGCGAGTGGCTAGTCAGTAACAGCAGTGGTTCATTCGAATTACGTTAACTTAGCAATTACGGCTCGTTTTTTTTTAACAAATTAACTTGCTTTTCTTAAAATGTCCCTTCGGAGCTGTGGCACCTGTTGTGCTGTTCGAGGCTGTACCAACAACCAGAGTAAGCTAAATTTATGGCTTGATCAACAGTGTTTTGAACACGCACCCAGAACATAGGGGATTGTCCTTGTGTTTGGTGATATGGTTTCCATTGCCTACCTACAGAAGAGGAAGCCAGAATGTGGCCGAAAAACCTGACTTTGAATAGTCCCCCGAAAACATTAGGTGCTCATTTTATTATGTCGACAAACAGCGATTCCTACTTTATGGCTAGCCTCAGACAGACCGCCGCAGAGGAGACGCCGGGTCCTCAAAAGCATTTTGACAGCAGTGCCGGGAGAGCACCAGGTATGATTTCACGTGCAGGGCGGAGAGAAGATTGTTATATTCCTCCGGTAATGCCAGTCAGTGTGACTAACATTTCATCCTGTACAGTTTAAGATGAGGCTGTAGAAGTAGCAATAGTCTACTGCAGTATGAAAACTCTGTTTCAAACAATAGTCTTGCGCTCCAAACCTCAATTCACTAAAATTAAAAGTATGGGCAAAATGGACTCTGTGTGTTTTATATGTTACAGTATTGGATTAGCAAGTGGCTTCATACTGTATCATGTACTTCGCTGGAGTAGCGCTAATTTGCCTCATGTACTGTCGAATGGCTTAATTTACTTTGCATAACAATCCATTACATTTGATATGTAGAGCAACATTTACCTCTGAAATATAGTGTATCCTTCATAAATATTGTCAGAAAGTATATCTGCTTTAAGGTACATAAGATCTTGTCCTACCTCCTTTAACGAAACGCGACCAACCTTGTTGCTGTAGAAGTACTGCATACGATTCAGAGCTTTTTTTTAGACTGTTCATAGCTTCGCAGTCTGTGGCAATGGAGTCGCTAATGTAGGCAAATACGCTTGTGTTCGTTATCTGTGGCCACTGCTTCAGGTCGTTCTCCCATTCCTCGATAGTAGAAGGCAGCAGTACTGTAATGTTATCCCTTCTACTATCTACAGAATCTTTCTGTTTTTCCTCTTTCTGGGCACCGTCTGGTGCTAATTCTTTTTATCTCGGTTTCCGAGATTTTTTCCCCTTTCAATTCGTTCTGTCCAACTCGCTGCTATATCTTTGGGGCAAATGTAACTTCGGTTCTCGGGGAAGGTGTGGTGCTTCTGCAACGTTTTGTAAAACTTGTGTAGACAGGGCTCTGATACTCTCGGTCATGCTTAATAGACCGCTCTCCTGTTTCTGCAACGAATTCTCCAGGAGGCGGAGTCTCTCAGCCAAACCAGCCTGCTGGTTACCCAGGCTGGAAAGCCCTTTGCCGAAACCAGACAGCATAGCTTGCTGGCTGGTAACAACCTTTTCGATCTCGGCCACAGCTGATGTCTCCATGTTTGGCTAGAGTGTACTGTGATGGTCGGATTTATGAGACGCCAAATGCTGTGGATTTGAATGAAGGATGACAAACTAAGAGACAAACACTGACAGAAATCAGAGAGGGAGACTCGCGCTTCCAAAGGACCTAGATCCAGTCTGTGAAACAATAAGGAAGCAAAGCGAGTTCGACAGAATGAATTGAAAGGGAAAAAGTCTCGGAAACTGAGATGAAAAGAATTAGCACCAGACGGTGCCCAGAAAGAGGAAAAACAGAAAGATTCCCTTGCTATCTAGCACTTTCCTCTTTTGCAGCTCATACCTCGGGAACTTTCTCACTAGAGACCTTACCGGCTAAAGTGCAAACAAAACACTGACACTCTAGCAAGGGCAGCGAGGCGGAACTTGGGCTTAAATAGAATCCGGGCGACGCCCCCATTTATGCCAGCTGGCCCAAGAATCCGATTGTGGGCAAAACGATATCGTCCCGGACGAGAGCAACCAAGAAAGCTCTCAAAGGCACCACCAACCTCCAAAACCATGACAGATGTTCCCTCATATATTATTTACCGATTGCTTAAAAAAAAGATTATTGATGTTAGCCGTTACCATGGTAAAGGCTAAGAGGCTAAGATGGCGCATGCTCTGCTGCGACAGCTCAGACTGTGATCGTTTGTCGCGTTTTGTTTTTTTTTTTTACGTCTTTTTATGGACTACGCATGCATGTGACACTTGCCTGATCAAACATGACCAGATCCAGCAAAGCGATTGCCATCCTCGCTATTCTATGCATTCTATGCATAATCTGTGACAGCTTCACACCACAGCCTGTCAGCGGCAGGTTACTCACCTATAGCCGCGATGAGCTCCTGCTACACCGGTCCTCGCTACAGTGTAACATCAAGCCTGCAGTGGATCTAACATCTGAGCTTCGCCCACGGAAAAGAGGGAGACGTGGAGGTATCCGTAGCAGGATAAGGAGACGTCCATTCAAACCCCCTCTCCCCTCAATCATCCTCTCCAACGTCCGATCGCTCCAGAACAAAATGGACCTACTACACGCCCGGTGCCAATTGGAGAGGGCCTTCAGGGATATATGCCTGATCGTCCTGACTGAGACCTGGCTGGATCAATCCGTTCCTGATGGACAGGTCAGTCTGGACAACTTCACCATCATCAGGTCCGATAGAACGGGACAATCAGGGAAAGCGGCAGGGGTGGGGTCTGCTGCTACATCAATACTAGGTGGTGTAATAACATCAAAGTGCATCGTAAAGTGTGTACCCCCAACCTAGAGATGCTGACCCTGTCCATTCGTCCATTCCATCTTCCCCGTGAGTTTCCCACCATAGTGGTTTGTTGTTGCTACGTTGTCCCCAATGCTAACACCAAGGTAGCAGCGGAGCTCATAGCCGAGGATGCTAACTCGATGCTGGCTAAATACCCTGGCGCTCCACTGTTTATACTGGGGGACTTCAACACCTGCCGACTGGACAGTGTGTTACCGTCACTCCAGCAGTACGTGGATATTCCAACCAGGAGAGATAACATCTTAGACCTGTGCTATGGTAACATCACCGATGCTTTCCGTGCACGTTCATATCCACCGCTTGGAGCTGCAGATCATAACATCATCACACTTCTTCCGGTCTACAGACAACAACTCAAAACCCACAAGCCACAGCGTTACAGTGCCCCACAGTGGACGGAGGACGCCATCACTCATCTCCAGGGCAGTCTGGCCTGCACCGACTGGGAGATTTTTGAAGGGGATCTGAACCACAGAGTCCCTGTAATCACAGACTACATCTCATTCTGCATTCACTCTGTCATCCCAGTAAAAACAATAGAGAAATATCCAAACTCCAAACCCTGGATTACTCCCCAAATCAAACAGCTTTTGAAGGAAAAGCACAAAGCTTTTAACCTCAAGGACTGGGCCAGTCTCAAAATAACTAACCGAACAATAAAAAATGAGGTTTATAAAGCTAAAGTGAAATATAAAGACAAACTGGAACATGAATTTGGGACCATGAACACAATGCAAGCCTTCCAGAGAGTGAGAACACTAACCGGTTGTGAACCCAGATCAAACCTGACAACAATAAACAACCCTCCATCATTTGCAACAGATCTGAACACCTTCTACTCCCGGTTCGACACTAAGGACTTCACAGCAGAGAGCGAAGCTCAGCTGAAAACCCTCCCCCCACTAGACCCTGCAGAACCGGACCCCTTCACAGAGAATGAGGTACGATGCCAGCTCCAACACTGTAAGCTGACCAAGGCCCCGGGGCCTGACGGCATTCCAGCCAGGGTGCTGAGGAGCTGTGCCCAGGAACTCACCCCCATCCTCCACTCACTCTTCTGTGAATCCTACCGGACTGCCACCATACCCACCCTCTGGAAGACAGCTACCATTGTTCCTGTGCCCAAAAAACCCCGGCCCACAGAACTTAACCACTACCGCCCCATCGCCCTCACATCCATAATCATGAAGTGCCTAGAGAAGCTGCTGCTGAACATTATCTTGCCAGTTGTCACCCCACAACTCGACCCCCTACAGTTCGCCTACAAGGCGAAGAGGGGAACAGAGGACGCTGTGGCCTGCCTGCTGCACCTCCTCCTCCAGCACCTGGACTCCCCAGGCACCTTCGCCAGGATCCTCTTCGTGGACTTCAGCTCTGCCTTTAATACCATCCAGAGGCATCTGATGATCCCAAAGCTTCACCACCTGAACGTCCCCCCCCGGTTGATCCACCTCCTCCACCACTTCCTGAGCGACAGGCAGCAGGCCGTGCGTGTCGGCACAGTCACATCCCCTGCACTCACCACGAACACCGGTGCCCCTCAGGGTTGTGTGCTAAGCCCGTTCCTGTACACCCTCTACACTAACGACTGCACTAGTCCCTCACCCATCACCACCTACCTGAAGTACTCCGACGACACAGCCATCATCGCACTACTCACGGACAGTCACTCAGTACAGGACTATCTCCACACGGTTGCACACTTCACCCAGTGGTGTGACACCAACCATCTGCACCTCAATGTCTCCAAAACTAAGGAAATGGTCCTCGGCTCACCCTCACCTCAGCAGTCCATCACCATCAACAACGAGACAGTAGACACAGTGGACTCCTTCAAATACCTCGGTGTCACTTTGGACAATAAACTCACCTTCGACCATCACACACTGGACATTCACAAAAGGTGTCAACAACGTCTGTCAGTTATCCGGAAACTCAGAGGCCTCCAAGTCGCCCCCCGTCTCCTCCTCCTGTTGTATCAGAGCATCATCCAACCCATCCTCCTGTACTGCTCCAGCTGTTTCTTCAACATGCTGTCAGTTTCCAACCGGGCAAAATTCACACGCATCACCAACACAGCTGCCAAAATCATCGGACTCCCTACCCTCACCCTCTCAGACCTGAACAACAAGGCCATCACACGCCTAGCAATCTCCATAGAACAGGACATTACACACCCACTGAACCAACTCCTCACCCCCCTGCCCTCGGGATGTAGGTACAGGACACTGAGGTGTAAGAGGGCCCGCTTTGGGAGAAGCCTGGTCCCTGCAGCTATCGCTGCCCTGAACAATAGACCCCGTTGATCATGTATGATGTTGTTGTATCTGTGATGTTCTGCGATGATGTTGTCCTTGTATCTGATGTCCGATGTACAGTCTGAGAAAACAAATTTCCCTCGGGACAATAAAGAATATTATTATTATTATTAAACTATTCAGTGACAGGATGCAGCGGAAGTTGCGCCCATAAATCGCGCAAGGGGTCATGGGACGTGGGAATACGGTGGATAACGAAACTGCATTGGTTTATGAATTTTCTACTCATTGAATCATTAAATGAACAGTGCCAATGATGGATTTTTTGGGATCTGTCTCCTAGTCCCCAAGTGTCACAGCCCTCAATGAGGGAAATGTTTTCCTTCGGTGAATCAACTATTCATACTCGTGCTGTAAACGGTAGGATTGAGCTAATAGAAGTCCATGGATTAAAGCACAATTATCAATAGTTTATCGTTCACGTAATCCTGAGGCAGAAGGTACAAATGAGGGGGACCAATAATTGCTTTAGAATTCCAGTAGCTTGACTCTTAATTGATTTGTATGTTTGTATTTTTGTCTGGATTATCTTATGATGAGCATGAATAATTGATATTTTTTTATGAGTGAGTATGATGGCTGCAGGTGAATTTGAAATAACAATGTGATGGGAATTCATAAAAAAGCTCAGTAAATTCAAAACAGAAGGTAAAATGATTTTTTGACTGTCACTAAGTATGTACAACCTGTCCAATCAAAACCTTACGCTGATCAATTTAAAATTAAATAAACAAAACATAACTCAGCTGGGCATTTGGGCCTGGACCATTGCCAATTTGTCAACAGTTAGCCATCAGCTTGGGATATGATGTCATGAGTACTGTAACCCAGCATAAGCTTATCTGATCTCCGAACACAAGGGAAGGAGGATTGTCCAACAGACAATCTGGCTTTCATGATTGAATTTATTTATTTAAGCCTGCTAAACAAAAAAATAAAAGACGGATTAGAAATACCGTCATTGTCTGATTGAATAGCTCCTTGAATCACATCACAGAAGAATTAAAATTTGAGAAGATTAAAATTAGAAGATGTTGTACAAAGCAGTTGTTGTCTGGAAAGACTGCTTATATTTTGCAGGGATCACCAAATCAGAACCTCAAATCCAAATCAAGCCCAGGTTCTCTCTTCTAGCCAACAACTCTCGAATTAACTGAGCAATACGTGCTTCTGATTGGCCAGGCTGTCTTTACACCTACCTGATCCGTAAGGTCCTGCATGCACACAAACCCACAAAATGTTCCATATGCCACGTTTCTAATTGCTGATGTTACCACACTTTGTAATGAACAGTGAGTGAAGACAGTTATCCTGGGAATAACATGACCAGTCAGTCATTAAAAATCTTGAAAGGTCCTAATCAGAGAATTCAAATGTTTACATTACATGTCTGTTAACATTATGCTTTAGAAAACCTTCACCTGATGGAAACACTGCATGCCTGGTATAGCTCATGCTCCTGTGATGTATTAGCACCTTACTTCTGTAGTAGCTAATTTATGCATTTATACTAAATATAAATGCATGTGAATTAACTCCTTTATTTTGGTAACCAGATGGTGCACATAGACGGATTTGCACCTGAAGCGTGCCACATGTTGCGGCGTATTATTAGCGAAGATATTTTTGCAGGTGACTGCTTTACTTGGGGTGTTAAAAAAAAAAGACCGTCATTGAGGAAGTTTCCTTGAGTGAAGTGCAATTGCTTACACCAATCTAGTGAAAATAGATTACTTCCGTACAAGTCTTGAGTATACAGCGTCTTTGAAAGATATTTTTGTAAAGTTATAAACATTTCCAGATTATACATACTAAATTGGTGACTCTTAAATAAAAGCATTTTATTCCTTAAGATTTGGCTATTCAATAACTAGTAAAACTGACTTTTTCTCACAAAAAGACATTATTGTAGCCCCGGATGGAGTGTCCGGGGGTACTATGGATTTGCGGTCGTTGCGCGTCCACGTCCTGGTGGTACCTGTACCTCTACATGAGGTAAACGATAGAGGATAGATGATAGTGATAGAGGAAGAACAGTATCAATATTATGCCAAATTTTTGCTTCAGGAAACCGATCTTTCTGAACTACAAATTTGAATACCATTGGCTCTGTATAGATGAAGTGGTTGCTACAGAGGACAACAAATTTTTCAGTCACAAGAAAGCGTTTTTTGGAATTGCTGGGTAGATAGTATGGGCAAGTATCTTGAGCAGTTTGCACATGAACCTTAGCTGAGGAGTTTAATTTATGCAACTGTGGAAAAACAGGGTTGGGACTGAACTCACCTATATTCTGAACTGTGTTTGAGGTCAGCTAGCTGGTGAATATTCAATAACTGATCTGGGTATGCCATCTAGTGAGAGAATAGTGTAACTGCGTGCATAAATAGAGCAGCTCCATGTCCGCTGGCATGAACATCTGCACAGACGGGTTATGGGTCAGACCGGAACGTAAACACTCACACGTACGAAGTGAAGACATAAAAACCACCGTTGAAACTAGTGACCACAAAATTTGCGAAACAGTACAAATCTTATTTCAATTGTATTTGATTGTGATTCCACATTAGTTATTTGTAAATGTTCTTGATGCAAATAAAATAACTTCAGTTAATGTATTCATGCACTCATTATTGTTCGTAAATTATGTACGGCATGACAGGCTGAGCCATAGAGTTATGTACGCGAATATTCCTCGGAGGTTTAGCGTGTCTTAATGGTAACGCTGGCAAACAGATGCTGATGACCTAGCGAGCCTGTAGACCTATTGTAATAAGTGAAGGTATAACGTTTGCTAATGAACCTCGCATTAGGCAAACACTAGCTTTGCTAAGCAGTAATTCCATTTAAGGTAGACTGCAAACAGTGGCATCTCGCATTCATGACCATATGTTTGTCTTTTTAATGTTACATCTCTATCAGAGCAACGTTCTGAAATAGTGCCGAATTAGCTTAGTCCTGCCAGTAAAAATGAACAGCCTGAAAAATTAGCAAGGTTACCTCTTTAAGATTGGGAATTTGTACCATCGGGCAATTTCAATAACCGCAAAATCGCTGGCTAGTTGAACTTCGTTCTGATGATGACACACGGAATGCACACTTGTCCACTCGCTCACTCACTGTCTTTATATTGTTTTCATGTAGAACATTCACAACATAATGCCCTACATAGTGGGTGAGTGTACATTTGGAACGCGGCCGTATTGTAACCAAATCATATCCATGGGAACTCAGCTGAGCTGTTAGATATCAAATCAGCCAATCACAGAGGGCCATGCTAGGACTGGTTCCCCACGCACAGAGAATCGCTGAGTCACTTAGTCAAAGGAATCCTTGCTCGCGCACACCTCAAACTCCTGCTTCTCACGCAAAAAACATTCATCCTGCCACCAATGTAACCACATCATTCAAGGCACGAGACTTTGCTGAGTGCGTGGATGTCTTTTTTATTTCTCTGAGTGATACAATGTTGGAATTACAGCAATCTAAAAACTCTGTCTGCTGTTCTCCCAAGAATGTTTGAGTGATTTTTGAATGGAAAAGATAGAGAAATTCGACGTACTTCATGTCATTTGACTGTTCCCTGAGGCAAAACTATGTACTTCCGTGCAACAAGAACTATAGTACTGTGACAACAACAAATTTTCCTACGTTTTTGTGAAATTTCATGAAGAGGGATTCAAATTTATGGAAGTTAGAGCGATTTAAAAAGTATTTTTTTCATTCTGTCTGCTCTCAGCTCCCACTCTAGCTGTGACATCATGCACTCTAGCTTTTGCCATTCATTCCAATGGGAAAATTTTTGTCCTTTTTTCGGGAATTATCCGGACACCGCACGACAAAACTCAACCAAAATCAATAGGCTTCATCCTCTGACCACGGTCAACGTACATGTGAAATATGAAAAGGATCGAATTAGAATTGCAGTCTGTAGAGCGTTCACAAGAAAATCTCTGCGGACACAGACGCTTGATGACTGCAAATCCATAGTACCCCCGGACTCTCTGTCCGGGGCTACAATAAGTTGATGCTCCAACATTATTGCTTTGTTAGACCCTCAAGAGTTTTAGAGATGATTCTACAGTTGAAAACATTTATCAGTTTCACACAAACAGGAAACTGCAGTCACAACATTTCACTTGAGGAATCAGCATGTTGAGTTATCGATTTCAGAAGTGTTAAAGCCTCTTCGCTGAATAACAGTCTGCCCAAATATAGCGAACTCAGCTGTAACACCAAAAAACTATCCCACGAGCACGGTGTATAATGTTACATTTATCTACTGTGTTTATAAAGTGCACACAGAAATGTATTTCAGGACTTCTGGAAGAGCGGCAGCATTTTATGGAAGAACTCTGTGACCAACTTAATTGTATGAATAGAACTCGCACTAGTACACAGATCATTTATTTAATATGTACATTTCTCCGGCTAATGTAAACACCCCTCTGACCCTGGAACTTTTCCCTCAGTAGACAAGAGTCCTGAGCCACGTACAGGACTGACTTTGTGGGAGCTGCCAGTAAGTGGAGGTGGAAGAGGGGCGGCACAGGGGCTGGAAAACTGTTTTCCTGAGGTTTATTTATTTAATTATTTATTTTTAATCTACTATGGGGAGCCTAAGTGGCTGTACTGCTTCATATTAGAAGAAGTCATTAGAAGGTGAAGGGTGGATTCTCCACATTTCTGTCTCTCTGCATGCGGCAACATCCAGAAATAAGCATCACAGTTACGCTCTTTCAGCTCCCCATGTGTTACTGTCAGAGGTACATTTTGTGAAAAGACGTGATTGCACTCTGATGAGGATGTTTCACAGCTTATACCCTTGTCACACCAGAGTTGCGTTCTCACAAAGTTTGTGCGGCGTTCACAAAAATTGTAGAACGCCGGGGTGAGCGCAGTGGGATCACCTAGAGCACAGCGGCATCTCTGTGGCATCTCCACGAAACGCCGTGGGGTCTCCTAGAACGCCGCCATGGCGTTTTGTTTTGTGCATGCACAAAATGCCATGGCTCCTGGTTCCTCTGACTCACTTCTTTACACGATGCAGGTGCACCACCAATGACTCTCTGCCTACAGTATATTGTCAGAGGATCATGTAGTCAGGGTACAACTTAGTTCGTACAGCTACATGCCCCTGGTAAAACAGAAGTGGTCGATACAAAGCAGTGGACTGACAAAATTTGACTGGCTTAACCCCTGTTATCATTGGCGAGGCTGCGCCACTTGTAGCCTCGCCCATGTGGACCTCTGGCCAGTAATGGCATGGCAGGGATTCGAACACCTGACTGCAGGGCTCACTGACGAACGCCTTACTTGTGAGCCAGGCAGAGGCCCATAGAACTGCACTATTTTAAGGTAAAAAAAATTTGACCACAATTATTTTATTACCTTGTTGTGATAGAACTATAAGTTGATGCTGCAGCAATATACTTGGGGGGGGGGACAATAACAGCATAGATTATTCTAGAATCTCTGGGATCTGGGGGGTGTGCTTTTCCGAGGACTGACTGACAGCTTTGATATCACACATCTATAGCAGTGGGACACTTGCTGACGGGATGAAAGGTAGATGACTTTGCTCAGGAGAATGAGAGCCGCCTCCTGCCTCTGAATCTCTGTCTCTGAGGAGTCGAGTTCTCCAGCTCCTCCAGTCTTCTCACTCTGCCTTTTGTGCTGTGAAAGAGCCTGTTCTCTCCTGTGAGCTCAGTCAGGTAACACAGACAGCGGTCAGTTCAGAAGATCCCAGTGCTTGTCCACTAAACAGGTGTGAGATCTGACTGGGCTGTCTGATTTGTTGAGCTTTTGCTACTTTGTCGAGTTTAGGTAAAGGGGAGCCCTCCTTCGCAACTCTTTCCTCTACTCCTCTCAAGCACCTCCTTGTGGTGCCTGACCGATTTCATGTCCATAATGCCCCAAACTTCTATCCACCCCCCCCTTTTGCTGTTCCCTGACTTGAGTGACGATGTCTCTGTTTCTGTGCATTTTAGCGTACAGATAGCAACTGACATTGACGGACAAGCGTGTCTCAATGACCCTCTACATGGTCAATGGAGATTTAGTCTGTTTCTGAAACAGCACTTAAACAGAAAATGAAGTTATTTGGGTGCTGCTTATTAGTAATTGAACTGCCGTCTTGAGACTGCCGTCATTTCATCTAAACAAGGAATGTTTCTTTTAAAACACTTTCACTCTAACAGTCTAACAATCACATCCTCAAACAATTAACATCAGTCTGGCCATCTAGCAAAGCCCCTCTCTAATTAGTTTATTCATTTCCACTTGTTTAATTGAGGTTAAATGGCTGTGCTACATTATCCAGGTGGGGTGAGATGATGAGGCACCTGAGAGCTGCTGGAAACCACTCCAAACGCCAGCTTCACGCTTTCAAATATCTGTGAAAGGATTTAAATGAGTATAATTTCTTACTCTTCCTCTCTGCCTCCTCCTTCAGTTCCTCTGCTTTCCCCGTCTCAATCTTTGCCTTCACCTCCATCTGCTTATAATTACTCAAATTCTGCCATGGATGTGAGTGAGTAGGATCTGTTCTGCAGTGGAAGTGGATTGGCTGCTTGTCCCTGCTATTAGCAAGTGCATTCTGGGATATGCTTCAGCTTCCTTTGAAATTAATCCAGAATAAGCGAGTCATGATGGTGATGATGATGAAGAGCAGTGGTAGTTGTGCTGAGTGCAGCAGTCTGTCATTTGAGGATAGAATAAAGGAATGGAGAGAGAGTCATTGAACGAGGGGATAAACTCTCACTCCATTCAGGAGATGCACTCAGCTGCAGTGGGACCGAGGCAGGACAGTTAGAGTTTATTTCTTTAGGTTGAGAGAAGAAGAGTGAAACATGACAGTCATTCCCAGCTGGCTGGCAGTTTTATTTATGATCCGCACATGCTTTTGGGATTTATTTTTTGAAATGATCTTTGCAGCATTGTTTCAGTGGATGACTGCTTTTCACAGCATAAAAAAACAAACACTTCAGTACTTTTTCATTGTACTTTTGAAAAGTTCTTCAAAGAAAATAGTCTGTGTTTTTCAGGTTTTTATTTATTTATTTTTTTTCCTGTGGTGTGTAGAGGAGATTAAGCCACAGAATGGGTCAAAAGAGTTCAGTAAAGTAAGGATCCCTCGTATTATATCCCTGACGAGTATTTTTACGGTATCTGTCAGTTCTCAGGAGCACTGCTTCTCTCGGGACTCGCTTTGATCCTGATTGGTTGCGATGTGTCCTGTGTTTTCCTCGTGTTCTCTGAGCAGACCTGTCAGAACCTGAGGTCCCACTTGCCAATCCCAGTTTTGCACTTTCACAACACATCCGATGAAGACTTCCACATCTGCAACTTTATCCCCCAAGATAAACCCTTGAAATAGATCAAAATGTAAAAGGCGATATGCGCTGGTAGCTGACCCAGTTTTTCAAACAGTGGGATATGGATATTATTTTTTAAAATGTCAGCTTTGTACTGCCAACTGCCAAATTTTATCGAGGGCTCGACATGCCCCTCCCTTTCGCTCAAATGACAGCAGGGGAGACTGTTTCGACTCTTGCAAATTTAGCCAAAGAGCTGACAGCCAAACTGGCAGTGGATATCAGAGATATCTTCAGTGCACTTAAAGGCTGCCCCAATTCCAGGCCAATGTGCAATGAAAAATGAACGCACATTTAATAGAGTGTAGGGGTTACGTGCATATCAGATTCACCAAAGCACATGGCTGGTTGTTATTCAAAAACAACTGACTTGAATTTATCATTGATTTATTATGCATCCCTACAGTGAGAATTTATGCAACAATGCACAGTAATCCATTGTAATTAGTCAAATTACCATCAAATAAACTAATTATGAGGGAAAAAAAAACTTGAGTTTCTGTGTAAATACTGTTATCTGTCTTTGAGACAACCCGCCAAAACATAATCTGCCTTCACTTGATCCACCGAGATAATTTACTTTATCATTACACAGACATACAGTATTAGTGATTAAAAATGTGTGTCTGAATACGCTTATTAAAAAATACTCCTATTTTTCCTCTGTGCTATCTCCTAATAAATTAAGAGCGAGGTATCTACAGTCACCAGTTTTAATACTTACTGTTAACTGTGGATATACGGAGAATCTTGTGATGACCAAATTAATGGGAAATAGAAATTAAATGACTGACAGCAGGTAATTGTATTAACAGAATTATGGAGAATTGAGTTTTCCACAAAGCCAACTGCTGCATTATGGGAATATATGAGGTAGTTAATGTTTGGAAGGCGCAGTGTATGGATGGCACCTCAGATGAGGAGTATGGGGATTATAGCCTGTGATTAAGTGCAGTCTGGAATGAGCTCATTTTCTCCGGGGTCTTTCTGATGGATTCTGAAAAACATATTTACTGCAGAGTTCAGTCCCTAGTGATGCTCTGGCAGGCCTGTACTACCGCCATCTTGTTTTCAGTTTGTTCCCATGATGGACTCGGACGGACTTGTGTTCCAAATGGGTGTTTTTTCTTAAGATTCCACAAACTTTCCAGTCTTTCCACTTCCCTGTCCCAACTGTTTGGGAATGCGCTGGAGGCCTCAAATTAGTAATATGTGATTTTTATGAAAATAAATACAGCTGATGAGGTGAAACTTAAGTTTTTTTTTTTTTTTGTGTGTTCTGTTTCAACTAAATGTCGGTTCAAAAAGTATTTAGAAATCACTGAATTCTGTTGTATTTACATGCTGTCCCAAGTCTTGTGCAATGGGCCATTCTCCATGTAAATTAGATGACACTGTGAGACTGTCAATTAAGGGATGTCGTGCAAGGCGATATTTGGTATCTTCCTCATGCATAAGGCTGACTATGTATGACTTGCAGGAACCACATCTACACTGAAGCTCAACATACTTATAATTTTGTGACATACATATATACTTATAATTTCGGCAAACAGAATAATGTGTTAAATCGTGAAACGTATTAATATAAGTAAAGTATCACGATTGTATCATGTTTTTTTGTATTATGAAGGTAAAATTAGTGTCATCACCTGCATACATTTAACATTGATGATTATAACAACTTAACTGTACTGACTGTGTGCTATTTCTCACAACCAGCTTCACCCCACCGCAGGTGGATTCTATGAGTGTATAGCTAGCCCAGATTATTCATTTCAACCCTGTGGAGTTTTTTGAAGTTTATTATTATTATTATTATTATTGGTCTTTATTTCCAGTTGTGGCTGCTTTGAAGGAAGCTCAACTCTTCTTGTTGAAATATTCTTGATCCATTGCGCATGAGTAACTAGACATTTGAAAAGCATTGTTCTTTGGGCCTGCAGAATAAACCAGGAGCAGTACCTTGTCCCTTATTTATGGCATTGGTCAGCCAGCTGTACTACTGCTGGCGACAGACCGTTAGCATCCGTTAGCATTCAGCCCTGGAATTTAAGAGGGACCTGAACTGAAGGGTCGGATGGATACGGCAGGGGGTGCCTGACCCTTTAACCTGTGAGGTCTCATTCCTGCCAAAGAGCCACCGGTTTTAGCAGCAAGAACGTGCTCATGTCTGGGATGAGAAGAGAGGTCCTTGGGTGCTGCTCTGTCGTGTTGTACCTCATGGCTCGCTCCAGTGCGGCGAGACTCCGAGTGTGCTGTACTTTGTTGTTAGTGTAAGGGCAGGCTCAAAACACACCGGAACATAATAAAGGACACAACAATAATTTTAAAGTTAGAAGAAATAATATTAATTTATTTAAATCAACACCAAAAATAAGTCAACCAATGTCTAGGGTATATGAGTGATGAATGTAATGTCGTACATGTATGGATGCAGTGAACGTCTTAGTAAGTTATGTTAGATATGGCAAAGAAAGTGAAAAGAGAGAGACTGAGCAAAAAAGAAACAAAGAGAAAGCAAAATGCTGGTGAGGAGAAAGAGCATCAAGACAGTGCCTGCAAAGAAAAAAAGTTCCACAACCAAGGACGAGAGAGAACTCCTTTAACCCTCCTGTTCTGTTCGTTTAGGCTAACACTCATAATGTTCCCGGTCACATGTGACCGGGAACATTGTATTTGATTATAAATCCACAATGATACATATATTATCACCTAATGTTGTGTTAGATCTTTTTATCAACTTCAGCTCTTGTGAACATTACAAGTTTTTAACTTCTATTTGCTAGTTATGTGCTGTAGGCCTAATTTACCTGAGGGCATACAACTCGTTTTTAGGGAAAAAAACATTATATAGATATTATTTAGACTATACCAAATACTTAGATGAAACATATTGTAATATTTATCACAGAGTACTTCATTTCAATGTTTACCAAGGACACTGTTTTGAAACCATTTCAATTTTCTAAATAGTGGCACAAAATAACATCTTTTGTGTTCTTGGTCAAAACTGACTGGTATGATTTATTTAGTAAAACAAAAGCACAAATCTACACAGGAAAACTTAACCATGTTATAAAAGTAATGTCTGAACCTTAGACTGAATGTACACATTAACAGCTATTTTCCCATGCATCCCTTAAAACGACAGGTAGCACCAAAGTGTTATTCCAGTGTTCCTCAGTGTTGCATTATAATTCATCTTTGCTCTTCACCTCCTTAGCTCTACAACTGTTTTCATTCTTTTTGAAGATCAACAATAACACTACTGATAACAAAAACAAAATCTTCACAATCTGTCAATCATAAGAACAAAAACAAAATCTTCACAATATGTCAATCACTGGTCAATCACTTACATCGGAGATAGGTTCCCGTGGGGGTTGCCATGGAAGCTGTGTGTGTGTGTGTGTGTCTGCTCAAAGACACTTGCATGTTGGGGTGTGGGAAATGAGTGTGGGAATGTGCTTGAACTCTATTTTATACATTAATTGTAGTCTTACCCATTCATTTCTAATGACCGGTCATTTTTGACCGGGAACACCACAGGTGTATACAAGTTCAATAAAACACACAAAATTTAATAAAAATTCTCCAAATTTATTTTATATGTTCAGATGCCATGTGTGAACAAAGTCATAGAACCTTATGACAAAAAGATGAAATTAACTGCATTTTTTTTTGGAGAGAAAACTTGTAAATCGGTCAGATTTGACCGAACACAACAGGAGGGTTAAAACAACTCCACCCCCTCTAAGTGCAGGTGAAATTAATGATGCACTTGAGCAAGCTAGGCCCAGCCCTGCATGTGCACTGACATAACTTAGCCTACCGGTGCACAGATGGACACAGGTGGGCATCACATTAGTCACAGGTTTTCCCCAAGCCCCAAAAGACTTTTCTGGAAACTGACAGATGAGTCTGTCCATCCGTCTTAGTCCTCTCACTGTTAGGCGTTCGCGTGTTACTCTGCTGTGATGTATAGTGTTACTGCAGCGCTGTATTTCTCTCCTACACTCCTGATTAATAGTGCTGCTGGTGTTTTCCAGTCTCAGTTTAGATGACTGTTCCACTTCATAGTACCTGGCAGCGGCATTTACCTCATAGGCTTGTGCAGAACCCACTATTTATAACTCCCTGCTTGCAAGATGGCGACAGAAAAATCTAAAGACACAAGGAGGGAGTTATGTGCCAGAGTCCTGATTCCCATCTCAACTTATCGTTAAAGCTGCATAAATAGAGTAAAAATGGTTTCGGCTTTTAAAGACTGAAATAAAGGCTGAGAGGTGATTATTGCTTAAAACCTCTATTCACTAAAATGAAAAGGGTATTCTTACCCCAGTCTGATAAAGCCCTTTACAGCAAGATGTCAGATTTTTTTTTTGATGAATTATTTATTGTACGCGTTGTCTGCTCCTCAGCCTTATACCTCTGGATTTGCGGTTTGAGATTGAAAATGTCATGAAAAGAACAGTGCAGAGAAAATAACTGAATTAGCTTATGGCAGGCTGTAGGTGAGTGTGTGTGCTTGTGTGCGCCTGTGTGTGTGTGTGAGAGAGTAAGGCTGCACATACTGCACTCTGCAAATGTTTTAGGCACCGCAGATTTTTTAAATTTGGGTCCAGATTATTGTTGCTGAAGATACAAAGCACAATTGAGTAGCCAAATATTAATCGAAGAAATAATTATTCAAATGAATGTTTGCATTTCGATGAAAACTGTTGATTTAGAGGACGGAGCCCTAATCTCATGATTATCTCAATATTATCAAGGGATTATCTGGACAGGCAGGTGCTGTAGTAAAGCATTCTGTTTGAGAACTGCGGTGAGTTCTCCAATGGGTAAGAAACAATCAAAAAGCCTTTCCTCTTCTGAGACAATAGTACTGTGCACAAGGACAGTGTGTATAATGTGTAGGCAAAGGGTTGTCACAGCAAATGGGATTTAGTTTTTTTTTTTTCTTTTACAGTTCATGCTCTTTGTGTACATTTTTTTCAGTATTGAAACATTTAATAATTTTTGGAAGCATCTTAGCTTTCCTCAACAGTTTTAAAAGTACCTAGAACTTGCACAGTGCTGTATTTGTTTTTCTCTGTGTGCATTGAAAAAACAACCAGAAGCTGCCTCTTCTGCACAGTGTGTGGTGATGATTTTTACTGAAACTCCCAGAAACTTCCACATCCACCAGCTAACTCTCTGGGGTTGTCCTTCTGAACACCTGGAGAAAAGGATTTTCCTCTTCAGCCTGATGAAATGCACAGAGGACACATTGTAATGATCGGTATTAAAAATCACAGAGAGAAGTCTGCAAAGCAGCGCATCTTCTGTAAAGTGGTGATAAGAGAAAATGGCTGAAAAGCAGCAGATAATTTGCTCTCAGACCTCAGCGTGACCGTCCGAATTATGGTCATGGCATCAGAGAATCTACGATGCCATTTAAAATCTCATTTTAAAGGTATTAAAAAAAATCAAATCTGAACATTTCAAGGGGCCAAAAGCAGTTTCTGTGTCTAATGATGCACATTTGAGGAGAATCTAGGCCTGGGATATGGCATAAACTGAGCATGACTAACTGTGGTGTCATATTGTTTGTCACCTTGGAATTGAGATTACAGAGTTCCCATTAGACATGGTCTAGCTTTATGAAAAAGAGCACAATGCAGTTTGTTAGTCATAACCTGATTCTTCCTCTACTGCCCACAGGGCCTGTAGAGTTGAAGCCTCAGGGATCAGAGGCCCTGGTTTGTGATGCTTTTCCCTGTCAGACTTCCTGCATCTCACCTGAGAGGCTCCTTCCTGCTAAACTGAACCTCTTGTGCTATTTTATATGTGGGAATTATTCTGCTCTACAAAAATAGCTCACTTCTTCTATTCAAGATTGTGCCATTGACAGAGTTTCTAGTGAGTATTCCTGCAAATGTAGCGTTGGCATGTTGGGAGACTAATCTGCTATAATTAAATAAAAAATATCAAAATTGCGGTCCGATTTTTAAATTTTTTTTTTTTGTTGGAAATTTTATCAATGCATACAATAGATGTCGCACAAGAGGGTGAGACATACCCTCGAGCAAGATCAAAAAAGAACATGCCTTTTGCTTTTTGCTTCAATTTATTTTATGTACGTCTACAATGAAAATTCAAAGCTTCCTTTGGTACACCTGTCCTCCGACCAGCTTTGAGTATTTTAATAAAGGACACAAATGGGTTTCTGTTTTTTATGTTTTATGTTTTTTTTGTTTTTAATAATATAACATGGAATGAGAAATTATTACCTACACATGCAACCCCCCCCCCCTCCCACACACACACACACACGCACACACACACACACACACACACTCAGGCACGCAAGATATGCCTGATATGCAAGATATCATGCCCTCATGTAATTTGCCCTTAAAAATGCAGCCAGGACAAAAAGTCAGTTCCTCTGTTTATGTCATTATCCAGTTACTTCTTCTGGGAATTGTGCAATTTGCACATTTCATATCAAAATAGCCCGTTCTTTATGTTTTTGTATTTATGTAGCATGTCTCAGAATATCTCATCCTTCATGCAACCTGTCATCATTCTCTCCAGTCCACTGAGTGGGTTTTATAATGACTGAATTGATGTTTCCAGTAATTTCCTCTAATGCATGTCTCCTCTAAACTATGTCATCACTCCCATCGTTGAGAGAGTTCGATTCAGAAACAGAAGGAGGGATGAATATTTTCTCATCCCCGTTTGTCCAAAACAAACATCAGATCAGCCATTAATCCGGTGAAGCAGAAGAGTCTTGAAAACTTGATCCTAAAATCTGAGATTTTTTAATGTAAAGTGCTAGTTATTTAATTGGTTTTAAATTGAATATTGCTACCGACTCTGAAATGAAAAATTTGTCAGGGCTGCCAGAAAGCCTGGTTCTCAATTTTAATGGAACTACATGTTCTTCCTCATAGAGTTATGTTTCTGAGGTGAAAAATTGCCTGTGATTTTCAACTTCTTGGCCTTCCTCATCTTTATGGATTTAAAGAAAAAAAAACACCATGTTTGTCTTTCCATTCTCATTCTGTACAGAGTGTGAATCCACTTTAAGCTGTGGTTGGTCACTACTTCAGAAGCGCTTTGCCAATACTTTTGACGTTTTGAGAAAAGATGATAGCTTTGGCATTGTGTCTGAAGTGAACAATTTGCCTGTGTTTCGGCAAAAACAAAAACAAAAACAAAAAAGAAAAACAGTTGTGAAGGTCCATTTACAACCAATGAAAACACCAGTGATGTTTACATCTGGTAGAGAACTGGGTACTATCACTGGAAAACATCAGCCTTGCCACATGTGTCCTGGATGTTTCATCTTTGAACTGCACAATTCATCACCACTCTGGGAACTAGATTTTTAATTTGGTAGCCCCCAGACAGGCACTGTTTGAGGTCAGAATATAGTCTCGATCATATCGTCCCATGAATAATAAAAGGTCGCAAGTGACAAAAGGTGGTGCAGAAAAACAGGTTTCATTAGGAATGTCACTTGCGACCTTTTGTTATTCATGGGACGATATGGTCATAAGGAAATGGATTTCCTGTTGCTTTTGTGGGCTCCTACCATTATTCATTGGAAAATGAAAGCCAAAAGTTTTATCTCAGATCCTTCGGTACAGTACCAAATGAACAACAACACTTAGTGTCTTAATCTTTTCCGGCATTGCTGTACACATTCATGAATCATGAAATGACTGTATTTGTATGTTTCCGTTCCCGTGTGTGTGAGTGGTGCTCCGTGCCCTTTTGTCAAACCCTTGTGAATTTTTTTTTTTTTTCAAATGCCTCTTTTAGTCTCAAAAAGGCCACCAGGCTTCCTGGTGTTTTTTTTTTCTTTTAGTTTTTGTCTTGGCCTCCAGGGACTCGCATTTGGTATTTAGCTCATACCTGCTCTGTGTGATTATTGATGAAAATGACCTCAGCCACTGCTGTGCTCTGGTAAAAAGCTGAGGGACTGGGCTGCCTGTTTACTGTTTCCTTCCACCTGGCTTGAAGGGAAAGGCCACTTTCTGCCCTTTCATTATCATTTCAGTTGTCAGGGATGTTTTCAGTTGGCCTAGATGGTGTTTATACAACCCTAATTCCGAAATAGTTGGGACAAAGTGTAAATTGTGAATAAAATCAAAACGCAGTGGCTTTCAAATCAAACCAGCCAGTATTTTATTTACTTTTTTACAATAGAACAGAGATAAGATAGCAAATGTTGAAACTGAGAAATTTTACAATTTTATCCACAAAATGAGTTCATTTCAAATTTGATGGCTGCTACAGGTCTCAAAAAAGTTGGGACAGGGGCCTGTTTACCATGGTGTAGCATCCCCTCTTCTTTTTAACACAGAGTAGAGGCGTCTGGGCATTGAGGAGACAAGTTTCTTGAGTTTAGCCATTGGAATTTGATCCCACTCTTGTTTAATATAGGCTTCCAGCTGCTGGAGAGTTTTGGGTCTCCTTTGACAGACTTTTCGTTTAATTATGCGCCAAATGTTCTCAATTGGTGAAAGATCAGGACTGCAGGCAGGCCAGTTCAGCACACGGACTCTTCTCCTATGAAGCCATGTTGTTGTAATAGCTGCAGTGTGTGGTTTTGCATTGTCCTGCTGAAATACACAAGGCCTTCCCTGGAATAGATGTCTTCTGGAGGGGAGCATGTGTTGCTCTAAAACCTTTATATACCTTTCAGCATTCATGGTGCTTTTTAAAACATGCAAGTGTCCCACACTATATGCACTAATGCATCCCCATACCATCAGAGATGCTGGCTTTTGAACTGAACGCTGATAACAGGAGGGGTAGTCTTTCTCCTCTTTATCCCGGAGGACACGACGCCCATGATTTCCAACAAGAATGTCAAATTTGGACTCGTCTGACCACAGGACACTTTGCCACTTTGCTACAGTCCATTTTAAATGAGCCTTGGCCCACAGAACACGGCGGCGCTTCTGGATCATGCTCAACAATGGCTTCCTTTTTGCATGAGAGAGTTTTAGGTGGCATTTGTGGATGGCATGGCAGACTGTGTTTACAGACTGTGGTTTCTTGAAGTATTCCAGGACCCATTTAGTAATGTCAATGACAAAATCATGCCGGTAAGTGATGCAGTGGCGTCTGAGGGCCCAAAGAACACATCCAGTAAAGGTCTTTGGCCTTGTCCCTTACGCACTGAGATTTTTCCAGTTTCTCTGAGTCTTTTGATGATGTTTTGCACTGTCGATGATGAGACCTTCAAAGCTTTTGCAATTTGACGTTGAGGAACATCGTTCTTAAAGTATTCCACATTTTTTTTACGCAAGCCTTCACAGGTTGGAGAGCCTTTGGCCATCTTTACTTCTGAGGGACTCAGCCTCTCTAAGACATCCCTTTTATAGCCAATCATGTTACACACCTGATACCAGTTAAACTAAGTACTTGCTAAATTTTCTTTCAGCTGATTCTCTGATATATTAATTGCTTTTTCAGCCCTTTTTTGCCTGTGTCCCAAATTTTTTGAGACCTGTTGCAGCCAGAAAATTTAAAATAAGCTCATTTTGTGGATAAAATGCAAAATGTTTCAACATTTGAAATGTTATCTATGTTCTATTATAAATAATATATTGGCTCATGTGATCTGAAAGTCATTGCATTTTGATTTTATTCACAATTTACACTTCATCCCAACCATTTCAGAATTGGGGTTGTATATATATATATATATATATATATATATATATACACTCCTATACTTCCAGAACTCTGTGTCAACCTGTCAGCTGATTGGGGATTGGGAGGCATACTGGGGATCATGTTTTACAGCCACCCTGAGCACCACATAGCCGACAGTTACAGTTTGTTTCCAGTATGGCTGTACATCAGTCTATTCAATTTATGATTGATTGCCTCACCTTTGAGCGTAAAAGCCCTTGTTTGTGCACCAGTACGTCTTTTCTTTTAGTTATAGACTTCTAATACCAAGGATGAGACAGGTGCAGTTTAGGTGTAGTCTGCAGCAAGCAGCTGTTGCAATAGCTGTGTTGTTGTTGAAAAACTTGAAATTAAAGCTATAATTACTTCTGACCTGGAAAGGAAAAGAAAAGGGTTCCAGCCCTGTCATGCACTCAGAGCATTATTTCATTTAGCCTGAATTTACAGATGAGGAGCTGTTACTGTGATGGAGATTGACAGGCTGAAGCAGTCAGGAGAACTATAGAGCGAGAAGATAGATTAACCTGACCGCTCCCTCTTTCTGAGGCTTATTAGGGCTCTGGAACCCCTGAGATTATGCTGCTGTATTATTCCATTAATTTAAGTGCAGACTTAAGTGCTCATATCCCAGAAATTATTCTTGATTTGTTCGTTTGTTTTTTCCCAGAAATAAAAGTGCTCCTTAGTCATTCCTGATGGTGGTTTTCTGTCATCTGTCAGGTTGTTGCCAGGTTGCGGAGTTCAGCTGCCTATTCTCACTTCTTTTCAAAGAATTAACAGTTAATTTTCAAAATCTCACAATTAAGGCAGTGTCTAATCACTGTCTGAAAACATGTCAGCTTCAAGATTGCCACTTTTAATGTTTTAATGATCTTTACAATTATTTGGTCCTCATGCAGAGAAGAAACACCTAAAATTAACTTGAGATCTTTGATAACTTTTTGAGCGCTGATGATAAGATATGCAGATGGCTGAGAAACTGGCAGACAGCCAATTTCCCCTTTACTTTTATTCTCCAAAACAATGGGACAGAATGAAAAATTATGTAATTACCACATGATCAAATGGTGTGTGTATATATATATATATATATATATATATATATATATATATATAAAATCAGTGGCGGCTGGTGAACTGGCGATAGGGGAGGGTCAAACAATCCCTTAAAATTAATGATTGGTCATGACATGTTTTCAATCATTAATTTAAATTACCATTACAGAAACTCCAAAAACTCTTAACATTATCAGGTGTGGCCAGTTTTCATTTATAACGCATACCTGTCAACTCTCACGCGTTCGGTGTGAGTTTTAGTGGCATATTTACGTTCCTCTGCTGTAGTCAGTAATTATTCAATCAACGCGTATGCAAGAGATTCACGCGCGGAATTGAAGTCCTTGTGCACTGGAGGGGTTGGAAGCAATGGAATTGCATAAAGACGTTTCAAATGAATTTATTTAATTTAAACGATCATGAAACATATGCATTGCTTCCAATCCCTGAGTAAAAAAAAGCGTGAGAAGTCCGGACTCGTAATCGGTATGCGTTATAAATGAAAACTAGCCACATCTTGATAATGATGAGAGTTTTCGGAGTTTTTGTAATGGTAATTTAAATGAATGATTGAAAACAGGTCATGACCAATCATTAATTTTAAGGGATTGTTTGAGCTTCCAGTTCATATATATGTATATATATACAGTATATATATATGGACCAATGAATTAAAACTGAGTGTCTATGCGAGATACATTGCGTGTGAGATACGAACCTCTTTGTAGTCAAAAGCTGTACAAGGTATTGTAGTACCGTTTTCCCTGTCCCAGTCATTTTGCCTTGGCTTATTTGAAGTTGCATCACTTCTTTGAACACTGTCACAGGCTGCATAGACTCTTTCAGGAACTTGGTACAAGGATAATAAATCAGAATATTCAGTTACATTTTTACTGTTGTGGTCTTACAGAATAATTTTATGACTGTTTTTATGTTGGAGTCGTATTCGTAATTTCCCCTCAGTATGGCGGAGACACGTAACAAGGCATTTTTTACTGCTTTGTATATTTTTTCCACATTGCCACTTTATTTCAATTGTGCTGCTTTCATTTTATTTACGATCTATGCTGGTGTTCATCAAAACTTATTGTCTGCATTGATGCATGCTGCTCTGCTCAAATATGTCTCCAGCTTTAATGTAAATAGGATGATAATTCATACTGGCCTGCGGTTTGCTTTTAAAATTGGAGATTCTGCAGTGGATTTATTTCAGGTTATAACATGTGTCTAATCTTCCCTGCCCATTATAGAGGAAGCAACTGTGCTGAGAAGGG
The DNA here is from genome assembly GCA_029692085.1 of Gymnothorax javanicus. NCBI lineage: Eukaryota > Metazoa > Chordata > Actinopteri > Anguilliformes > Muraenidae > Gymnothorax > Gymnothorax javanicus. The sequence continues at coordinate 13,371,422 of CM056205.1, forward strand.
GGATAATCACACACACCATCATGCTCATCACGTCTTTGCATAATTTCCTGTGCTAATATCAAATCTCTCTTGAATATTGAAGTAGATGTTGAGAATTTTTTTAGTTCATTTCTAAGATATAAAGAGATGTAAAGACCCGTTTGATGGATCTGCTTACATCTACAATGTAATAGATGTTGGATGAAACAGGATTGAGTATAGCCGTTAAGGTACCAGTAATTACATGCGTAAATGATGTTTCTAGAATTACCTGACGGTATGCGTATGCTCAACTGCTGCTGTTTGTGTGAAAGCTACCTGCTGCACTAATGCTAATGCTGTATTTTATGGGCAAAGACTCATGCCATACCCATGCAATAAACTTGAGCTCTTCACTCAATACACAGAAACCAATTTAGCATGATGCTACACTGCTTTGAGTTAGGCCGTGGCATGGTGTCATGGTTTGAAGGAAGACTCGTTCACGCAACAGACACAAGAGGGCTGGTCACCAATGCCAGAAATGTCATGAGATGACTTGTTAATCTTGCACTGCCTGTGTAACTGTTACTGTAGCAGAGTCTCATCACCCAGTAATCCAATGATGGCAACTATGTTCATCTTCCGCAGTATGTGTTGTAGGCCAGATTGCACACCACTAGTCACAGCAGTCAGATGTAAAATATTTGATCCTTGATCATAATATTATGTTACATGATAATAAACAGGATTATTTGATTCTCACATCCTTTTGAACTTGGACACCTGAATGGTGTTGAAGCGCATTAAACAAGAAACCAGCCAATCAAAGCCACCCGTCTTCAGCTCATCCCAAGGATTATGGCAGGGGAAGCTGAACCTGATCCTGGAGGACTACAGCATCTGCTGGGTTCTGTTTTCGCCATCCATTTTAGATCCTATTACCCAGGAGAGGGGAGTTAACTGCGTGATCATCTGCTATATTTTATCGATTAAGTCCTGAGTAACAACAAAAACCTACAAACGCTGTAACCCTACGGGACCAGGATCGGTCACCCCTGATCACGGTGTTGTGCTTGGACAGACAGCAGAGGATATTGTCTAGTACAGTGGTTCCCAACCCAGTCCTCAAGGACCCCCTGCCTTGCAGGTTTTTGCTCCAGCTCTATTCTTTCACACCTGATCCATTTAAGGGCTTCATGCGGATTGGTTGAAAAAGATCTACCTGAACAGGGTGTGCATGAAGGTGCATTGGGCCTTAAATGGATAAGGTGTGCAAAAGTAAAGCTGCAACAAAAATTGCAGGACAGGGGGTCCTTGAGGACTGGGTTGGGAACCACTGGTCTAGTATATTATAAGTTACTGGTCAATACCTTTGCTTTTTGTGTCCAAACATTTAAACACTCAAAAGCATACCCATACCTACTTGTGGTTCCATAAATATAATTTTGACTTAAATTCCCAATTTATTAAAACATCTGATGATCTGCAACTCTGAGTAAATTATAATGGAAAATTGTCCATCCCCCAGTCACTTATTACACTGTAAACCACATCATGAGGAGATCATTACTTACTCATTCATCTTGTCTCACATACCTCTACGTGAAAGAAAGAGGATAACCATTCAGAAAATAATTCTGAGAAAGCCTTAACTTTATAGCCATAAACACAAAGGTGGCATTGCATTCACTTGTGCTATGTCCAATACATCATCTCAATTCTTTTTCATTATAAATGTTGTTGTTATACCAACAGTCATGTTTTCACCAACGTTTTTGTCCGTTCATTTGTTCAATTTGTCTTTCGTTTGCCAGTTAATGAAATATCTCAAAAGGTAATGAATGGATGTTATGGATGGAAATAATTTTTACCTGCATTAAGAAAGCAGTCGAGAGTCGTTTAACACTCAGAGTCAATGATAATTCCTCCATTAATGAAGTGCAATAGGAATGAGCCAAAAAAATTTCTGTGCGTGATAAGACTGCATTTTCCAGTCTCGTTTAAAACTCACATCCATTGATGATCCCTATGTCAATGCATTGCAACACAGAGGAGCCTGAAGAATATCGATGCATGTTAAGACAACACAGTCCAGGCTCGTTTACCATGCATGTTCAGTGATAATTCCTCTGTCAACTAATTACAAAACAGCGGAGATGATGCACTCTTCGAGGGCCCTCTAGTTATCATTTGGTTTCATCGAATTGTGTTGATGAATATGCCTGCATCTGCTGTTAATGCTGTTCTTAATTGGAGAAGAAAGCTGAGACATACCTGATCTCTATGTTTTATATTTCTCCATGTATCAGCAATTATTGTATTTTATTTTTAACACTATGTATCAAGCAAAAGTGGGGAGCGGTGTAGGCAGGTATGCCACTATATATATGTATATATATTTTTTTTTAATTATTATTTTCAAGGATAAACCTGATTGCTTTGGGTAACTTCACTGGTTCAATTAAAGTAAATTCTGTTACAAACATGCACAGTGGAACAATGTTAATTATCCAAGAAAGTTCTCTTTTTCCTGCCATGCGTTGGCTGTCATTGTAAGCTTGGACCATTCCTTGACTGACAGACACTGGGGTATTGCATAAAAAACATTCTGTTGTTGTTTTTGGCTTTGTTTGTGTATGGTACAGTGACTTTGTCAGTGACGCATTCTGTGCTTTGCTTATTTTTTATTTTCCCTGTTGGTCACGGTAAAATATTACTGGTTTGTAAGTGACACCTTTTTTTCCCTCATTGTTATTGCTTGTCAATCCCTTCATTCCTCTTCTAATTTGAGGAAATGCTGTTTCTGTTGAACCAGATAGATCCAGCATCTCAGAGGGTTTTCTGGTGTTTGATTTGACTTTATATGATTTACTGGCTTATTGTGCCTCCTCTAGATTCAGTAAACAAGAGACATACAGTTTTGCGGTTGTCTATACATCACACTGTCCGTCAAAAATATCTTCTCCTCACTATATCTTCTGAGGTGGTGTCGGAATGGAAGACTGTTGAGAGCCTCCAATCCAATGCGCTGTACCCTGATTGGATAGAAAGAAATAGCCCATTAAGAGCCTGAAACCTAGGGAAGCTACGCTTTCAGTGGGCATTAACCGAGGGCCAGTCGAGCACACTGACTGGAGATGGTCGCCATCTGATCCAAAGAGCTGATCTTTCATTGGACTGCAATTGGTTGGGAAGTTTGTACATGCAGTTTTAGCAGTAGCTAATCGCTATCACATCAGGGAGAGGAAGAGCTGCGGTAAAGGGTGAAAAGACTATGGGTCCCAAATTCTGCTGTCAGGACCACAACAGCCCTGTGTGCTTTAACAATGGGTTTCTTTTTTTATTCAAAGCACAGCACTGCCTGGCATGTGTGACAGGTGTAACACAAGAGATGAGCTGTGAGTGATGAGTTGTGACAGACAGTCTACCTGTCAGACTGGAAACCGTCTGGGAGTCTGCTTTCAGCTCTGTCGGCCATGACACTCACAGGAGTGTCGCACCAGCCCTGCACACGGAAATCTCATGTTTGTGCTTATCCTCAGTTGTCCTTGGCCTATTTTCACCCTCCAATGTTCAATGTTCTTTAGACTACCTGAAATGTATGTACATTATTTGCTTAAATGATCATTATTTGGGGGAGAACATGCCCCCCCAAGTGAAAGGCTTAGCCCCCCATCCATAAATCTCTAGTGATTGTCTTGGCAATAGCAGTCAGTTTAATCAATTGATTTTGCCAAAACTATCGCTGACAGATTTTAACTGATGTAAAACATATGGACTTGACAATCACTCATAGGTAGTTAATGATAATACAATATTCAACGTTGAAAGTATTACTATGCATATGAGCCTCAGGCAGTGTCAACAGCCACCTGACTGATTGGCTTCATGTCTGCAGTACCCTGTACTTTTAGTAAAATGTAGTGGTTTGTTGGGCTGAATGAGCTATTCTCACTCCAATGTTATGTTTTGTTATTTTAGGCCATTTTGTTAATCCTCTACAAGTCCAATCATATGTTACCATGGGTAGAATCCTTCCCCAGCCCAGCTGAATGCCTGTATAGACACAGGAGTGAAATAGAGGAGAGAGCGAGAAGATGAAGGTGTGTGTCTGTTTGTTTCCAGGTCAGCTTCTCGCCATCCTGCCTCCGTGCCCTGACCAAGATGTTGTACTGCCCGTACTGCCGAAATCTGCCGTCGGTGAAACCCTGCGGGAACTACTGCCTCAACGTCATGAAGGGCTGTCTGGCCAATCAGGCAGATCTGGACCCCGAGTGGAACCTCTTCATCGGTAAGACTCCTGATCCATATTGTTGTGTTGACTTTACAAGCCATGAGGTGTCAATATCTTGAGCTCCATTTTTAGAAAATTATTTTCTTAGAAGGTGAAGTCTTTCATTGTTTTTTGGTTAAGCAGCAAGTTGGGGGTTGTGCGTGCGGTTAAGCAAATTTCATTGGTGGTCGCCTCCTAATTCATTGCATGAAACCTTTTCCGGTTTGACTTTTGCTCATTGCCATTAATATTTATATTGTCCCATGGCTTTCTGCTGCTTCGACTTTTTAGAAAAAAATATCTGGAGGGGCTGATGTGAGAGGAGAGAAAAATAGAGAAAGAAACTGCGAGGCAGACTGCAGTGACACACTCAGGATTGTGGGGAGCTATTAAGCAGGAAGTCATGTAGCGCCTGTTAAACAAGCTCCAAGACTGAGCCCATGAAAGTAACATCACCCATCCCCTCATATATTTAGTCTGATACTGTATTGGGGAGTTTGGGGGCTGGTTAGGAGCCTGGAGGGAGCCCCACTGGACCCTGCTGGTGCTGTTAGATGTATCATGTGACCCATCAGAGCAGGAGCTCGACTGGGATGTGTGCACTGCTCAAAGCAGAGAGATGCTTTCTGTACAGCGTCCCAGCTCCGTGTGAGACACAAACGAGCATGATGACAAAAGATTTGACAGGACTGGCTTGGAATAAAAAGGATTAAATAAATAAATAAATAAATAAATAAATGTGATTTTTATATTTTGTTATGGGGTGAACAAAGAAAGTAAGAATGTTTGGGAATGTTAGGGTGAAGTGGCTTTTGTTGCAGACTTTTGCAAAAAGGTTTTTACATCCTGATGTTCACCAAGACAAATGACTTCAAATAGGATTAAAATATAATTTAGAATTAATGTAAACTATTTAATTTTCATGATGCTGATAATTTTATTTATGTATGCTAGGTTAATTGGAGACACAGAATTGCTCATAGGTATAAGTGTGTGGGTGAATGGGGTGTGAGCCCTGTGATGTATTGGTGAGCTGTCCAGGGTATATTACTTACTTTTGCCCATAGTCAGCTGGGATGAAGTCCAGCTTCCCGCAAGGAAGAAACAGTTTAAATGATGGACGGACGGACGGACGGATGGATGGATGGATGGATGGATGGATGGATGAACGCCATTTGTATTGTAAAACTGACATGAATCTGTGGCTGGACCTATTGTGACACCATGCGTGTATGTATAAAATTACAGCATAGATAACTGACAGAATATGTGCATGATCAGATCAGTGATTCACTTGGTGCTTTTTTTTCCTTCTTGAAGGCATTCTGATGTCATTGAGTTTAAGTTTAAGTGACACTGTCTTCCTCGAAACTTACTCATCGTTTTATGTGAGCGGCGTGACTAAGTTTTCAGTGAGAAGGTTAGCTGTGAATGAATGGTGTGAAGAGCACAGGTGTCTGTAATGGCCTTCAGCTTACTTCTCCAGCTCAGGAGGGAACATTTATTTACCTCATCAGTGCAATCATTCCCTCCCATCAACCAATTATTGGTATGAGAGGTTATAAAGATGTGTAACTTTTTTATTTTTTCTTTTTGACTTTTTTTTTTAAGTGCTTTAACATTTCATATTCATTTTAGCCCTGAAGATTTTCTATTAGCGTGTGGTCGGGCCACAAAGAGGTATCGATTTTACTTTTGGAGAACAAGTGTCTGCTACTGTAAGCACATTTTAGGACTATAACCTCCCTGCATGATTTTTTAATATTTATTGACCTGCAGTGAATGGATGGAATAGATGTAAGTGGGATGATTTTTTTTTTTCCATCACTGAGCTGACCTTTGATCCATCTCTTATCTTAGGCTTTAATGAAGTCCTATTGTGATGTGACTTTTGCAACTAACATTAGACAAGACATATGAAAGGCTGATATCCATGCTGATTATATTGCAGTAGAGAGCATGCCTAATATGAGTATAACCACATCTGAGGAATGCTGTCTTGTTACCTGTCGGTCTGGATTTGAGCTTCTGCTCACTGAATGTAAAATATTGTAATGTTCAACTCAGAGGTTTAATTCATCATCCGTTGACCGTGGAATGGCCTTCCAAAATCAATCACATGGCTGATTCACTGGCTGTTTTCAGCAAACTGCTCAAACTCGTGTGCACAACATGTCAATACATGAATGCAAAGAAGTTTAGTAAATTTGGGCCTGCTCATTAGTAATCCCTCTATGCAGTCGTCTCCATGCCTGAAATCTATTTTTTAAAACATTTTGATGGAATACATCAAATTAAAACACATTTCAATTTGTACACAGTGAGATAGTCCGTCCATTGGAATACACATGCACCTCTGTGCAGAAAAAGGGCCACATGTGCATCTCTGCCACAGAATTGAGTACAAGGACAAAAATATTTGACCTCAGATTAAACACAAACTGGGAAGCATTTTTCAACCATTCATCAGCTGTTTAAAATCATCAACATTGGTAGGAACAACACTGTCTCATCTTTCTATAAAAGCTATACGCAAGTTTACCCATAAGACCTTAAAATTTAAAGAAATTTAGGGTAAAGCAATCCCATACTGAGTAATTGTATTTATTTGTTAAATCCTTGTTGATAAGGCTATTAAGAAAACTCCATACTTTGCCACAGTTTTCACTGTAAGTGGTAGCATTAGACCTTACTTACCCTATTGTGCTCAGCTATTGACTAGTACTGCAGGGCCCTTCCACATTGAAATGACTTTGGAACAGGAGCAACTTCTCCCTTGATGAGCAAATCTTTACAGTAACACAATGTAGGAAAAGGAACAGGAAGTACTTGAGAAATCCACTAAAGTGCTGCACTGCTTCGACATGATTGATTACCGTTAGCCCCTGATGACTCTAGCAGTGGTCAGAGGTGTTATTTTATCTGACCGCACATCATTACTCTGTCATGACATGTGCAGCACTAGGCTTTTTCCTCTGTGGAAGTATCTCCTCTAAACTGGACTAATGGGCAGTTCTGCAGTCCGCCTGTGGTTTTAGACTAAAAATTGCCTGGGCTTTTTCCGCACTTTTGTTATTAGGTTGTCCGTTGGGCTCCATTAAGTTTTATTTTTACATGAAGTGGTTCAGAGGTGTAATTTGTTAGCCACAGAGTACATGTCGGTTGAATGACCTCAGGCAGTGTTCAGATGGTTGAGGTTCTGCTGATCACTGGTCAAAGCCCTGGAGACGTGCAGATTCTTCAATTGTCTGCGGTCATCTTTAACCGGAATCAACCTCCCTAAGGATGAACGCTGCAGTTAAACCAAACTGACCAAAATAAGAAAGAGATGGTGGAGGCCCATGCTAAATCTTCCAAAAGAGATACAGAATTTGGAGTTTTATAGGCTTTTTTCCTTGAAAAATTTTTGAGTAAACAAACTCTTGCACATAATTTAGCAAACCGTCCTGTCTATCTGGAGTTGTCGGATGTTGCCATGCATTAGCCTGATAGCAACTTTCATCCAAGAGCCACCGCCTGAGCCTATTATGAAGCACCATTCTTGGTAATGTGACTTCAGGTCGATCTCCATCTGTGGCAAGTAAGACAGCTTCCAGCATTTTTAAAACCTATTTTAAAAGATATACTAAACACTTACCAGGTAAATGAACAACTTTGTGTGCATAAATACCATGTTGGTATATGATTTCTTTGTATAGAATTCCAGAATTATGTCCATAAAGACCAAAGTGACATGGCTTCTGGAGTCTGTCTGGTTGAATGAAAGCTGCTGACAGGCTAACACTTGGGAATCGAAGAGCACTCTAGACAGAGAGGATGGTCTGCAAAATTGTTTAGTGGAGTTTATAGTCTCAGAAAATTAAGGGAATGAGCTTAATTTGTTTTTTGGTTACAGAGTCCCTCTAAAATCCGTATGCATTTTTACTGCCTATAGGCTTCAATACAGTCACTGCTGAGGACAGGAGTAAATATGCATTTTTACTTCCTGTAGGCCTCAATAAGGTGACTCCTGAGGACACTAGTAAATTCAATCCTGTATAAATGCTTATATTATTATATCCCAAATATATTTGCTTTCATACATTTAGCTTATTTGTAGAAATGAATATGTTTGCATTGCAATTTGAAGACGACTTACCACTCACAACTGATATTATTGAATTGTCTGGTAGGCAATTTCTGAAATGTGGATACTGAGGCGGAGTATTCATTCACAGAAACCTGGTTATCAACTTGGCCCCAGTTTACATGCTATTTCATGGTCTAGATGCTTAGCTGAAAGATGATGTTCAGCCGATAAGCTCCAGCAATTTAACAGACTTGAATTATGCTGTATATTGTCATCAACTGATTCTTCACTCTTATTCTGCATGAGGTTCTTTCATTACTTTTCTCCAGCAAGAATGCTCCAGTATTTTTTGATGATGTTTCCTCCCAGTTGGCTCCCAGTTTTTTTTTTTTGTTTTTTTTTGTTGCTTTATTTAGTTTCCCACTAGGAAAAATAACCAACTCTATCCATTTCCTGAGAAAACGTTAGTATCTTTAACACAGATCTTCACTGTCTAAATCTGTTGATATGATTTTCAGTTTATACTATTGTTTCCTCTCTAAGTAGTACATGAGACTCAACACCAGGATGCCCATGATAAAACATTCTAAGGCAATTGAAGAACTGTTCTTCCCATTACTTCTAAATGCTGTTCAAGAAATTTTAGCTGGTGTTTAACAGTAGATAGTTTGAACAGCAGGCTTCTTTGTGCCAGAATTTTCAGAATTGGCATTATTTGTCCTTGCAAATTTCTTCTTTGATTATGATGAGCTGTATCAGTCATGCAAATTGTGCAAAGTATGTTTTTGGTCTCAGGAAATGAAAATTGAGAGTGGGGAAAAAAACAAAAAAAAACTTCTCTTGCCTTGGTAATTTTGAAGGCTTGAAGTCAGTACAGTGAGGCCATCATTAAAGTAACCTATGATTCCTGATGCTCATCTATAGAAATGAGTGGGAGCTGTCGCTGTGAGGAGGTACATTCTTTGAGATTTTTTTTCAGCAGATGGTGAGTGAATTCAGGCTGCTGAACTGCTGCGGGAGTGGTCTTCTCTTTCACCTCCAGTTAGACCCAGCTTGTGCCTTCATTTCATCAAATTTAAAGAAACTTATCTTTCTTCTTGGCCAATTTCAAGCCAAAACTAATTCCAATGCGCTATACAGTATATTGACTCCTGTCCATAGCCATGCTATAATTCATGGACTGAGCACTGAATAAATGCATTGGCTGTTGTAAGGGACGTGGCAAAAAAAAAAAAAAAAATGCAGGAAGTCACAGGTAGAGTGCAAAAATAAGAGGGGTTTTGTTCCCCCCCAACCCCCCAAAAAAAAAAAAAAAAAAAAACTAGGGTAACAAAATAAAAAAAAAATGAAACATTTACAAAAAGAAGGGCCAAGAAATAAATTAGGCCAACAAACAATCAATGACCGCAAAGCTTAATATTACAAAACTGACCTACCCAAATAAAACTTGGGAAACTTATATAGAGGGTGGCCAAACTAAAATGCATGCAAGGGGAAAAAAGGGATGAACACAGCCACAAATTAACTTAGCACAGTAAGTAAACTAGACCTGTCCTTCAATTACAAATTTAACAAAGTTTTCCACACACCTCAACACAACTAACATTATTTCATATTTTACACTCATTTTAAATTAAAATAAAATTAACAAGCACATCTCTTGAAGAAAGAAGGAATGGTGCCTTCCAATCTGTGTACGAATTGCCATCAGCTGCTCTCAGACTGGACTGAAGAATGGCGACTGCACGGCCCCGCCCTTTGGCAGACCTGATGTGCAAAAAGGAACTCAAGAAATATTGTTAACAAAAGGTAAATACAACTGGACAATTTCGTACAATTTTAATTAAAATGTATGCACTCAATATTTCAACAAATTAAATAAAAATGAAATCCAAATCTGCGTTATTACTGCATTATAAATGTGACGTGGAAAACTAAATATAACCAGACTGGAGTAGTGTTGGCCACCATCACAGCTGTATGTTATAATCAATTCCATACTGCCGTGGTGAATGACAGAATACTGCATTTATTTCAAAACAAGTGACATTCCTCCGTGATTTCATCATTTTTTTCAACTGTTTTGGACTTTAGACAGGCAATACTGTAACTTGCCATCTGCGTCTTGTATCCTCATAGAAGCTTTATTTTCTGTCTCTTTGTTCTCAGTGCTCCATAATGTTTTCTCTGTCTATTTTTGGGATGAATGCTTGGAACTTTATAATTGCTACTTACAGCTATCTTTAACATCGCTTTTTCTTTGGTCTGTAAAATGGTTGAAACCCCACAGAAACAGAATGTAGGGTTTGAAGAGGGCTGTAATCATTACCATTCTTATCTGAAGCACACAAAAATGTCAGTGCTAGATTTAAACCTCGCATGTTACATCCCATTTTTCTCTGAGTGAAGACGATTGTGATAGAGTGGCGATTTATCCAGGGTGTGTTCCTACCTCCTGCCCACTGCATGCTGGGACACTCCTGAAATCTGCCTGCACATTGCTGTGTTCAGCCAATTGCAGATGAGCTTGTCAGAAAATTTGAGGGGAGGTCAGCTTTGAAATCTTAGCCAGTAATACTGCCAAAAAGCACCATGAGCATTTTGTAATCATATTTGTATAATGGTCACGTATCCCTCTGTGAAGGTAATGCGCTCAATGCTCATAAGCATTACGGCACAGAAAAATGAGAACCTGCAGCATAATGTGTCTGCAGGGAACCCTCTCAAAATATCACTGACCGGTGAAGCCACAGTAATGCACAAATAAATAAATAAATAGATGAAAACTGAAAAAATTCCTGAAACTCTGCAGTAAGAGCCCCAGTGGGAGAAATGAGAGATAGTTGCAAAGAATGGGCTTCATTTCCGGTTATCGGCTCAGAGCGTGACGAGCCTTTTTCAGGGCTGCAGGCAGTTCACCATCTCCTGAAGTCGATGATTTCTACAAACATCAGAAAATAGACCCTGAGGCGCAGTCTTCCTCCTCTACAGGAGAAATACACACTCCTCTGGTGGGGTCTGGATTCACTGATGCACACTTTTAGCCTGAAGCCTTAAGTGCTGAGCTGTACAGGGTCATTACAGGGCCACAGAAGGCTAACAGAGGGGCTGTCATAGTGAGAGTGAGATGTGGGGACTGGTCAAATACAGCAAACAGCAGGAGAACTGCATCATCACCCAACAGCGTCTGCTTAGAGTCGAGGGGAAAGTGCTATTCTGAACATATTGCTCTTTTTTTGCCAGCTCTTTCGTATCAGGTCTCCTGCTTCATTGATGGGTAACAATGCAAACGCAGGGCTCAATAGATCCCTCAGCTTTGACACTGTCATGTTGAAACGTCACATCATTTTCACACACTGATGTATCATGCACTTCGATCCAGTCATTTTATTTTAAATGTGTGAATTACTCATTTGCATATGAGTTACCACAGAAAAATTGCAAATACATGTAGAACTATATATGCATCAGGATACAGTATAAAACCCCAACACCAGAAGGCAGGTGAACCACATCCTCTGCTCACAAGTTTGACTTGGCATTTTACAGACAGTCAGGTCCTTAAGTAATTTGACAATGCATTTTAAAGGCCTGTAAATACTTACTCAGTCTGAAAGCAGATAACAGTCTCATTAGTGACTAGAGGGTTTTCCCACCCATACTGCCATTCAGAAACAAGCATGGATGTATTGTGTTTGCTGAGCAACCTGGGGTCTGGGTCATCTGGGATAAAGAGACAGAGATCGAGAAAAAAATGACAAAAACGACATCAGTTAAACCCAAGAGAATGAGGATAAAATGTCGCCTTAAAAAGCTGAGGATCTTCCCCCATACAGTGCATCACACCTAAAGCCCTGACTGTCTTACATTAAAACTCTGTACAGCAGGAATCATTTAAAGTCACACACCAGCATGGGATCGTCCCTTTTAGCCTGAACTGCAGGGGGTAGAAGACAACTGGTTCACATGTGAATCACTCAGTCTGATTTGCAGTTGCAGAGGGGCATGTTTATGCCAAGCATGACTCGAGATTTGTAAATCGTGCCTTTTTTTTTTTTTTTTTTTTTTTTTTTTTTTGTCTGTACTGTCCCAGCACAGGTCTTAAAGGCCGTCCAGGCATCCTGAGTAAGATCTTTATGAAGCCCCAGATGGGAGAAACAGTGACAGGAGCTGTGCTTTAATGAGACCTGAGCTACAATAGGAAATGTGATAATTATGTCTTTTTCCTGAGTATAGAGATCATTTTTCAATGAAGTGGACATTTGGGCTTGAATATTTAATAACGTCATATAAATATAACTGTAAGGGCCGCTCCATCTGTTACAGAATTGAATTTTCTGAGCTTGTTACCCTCAATACATAGAGACATTTTGATCCCATTAGTTTCAATGCATCTTAGCCAGGAGCATCACTTGGTCTGCAGTGAGAAAGAAATACAGCATTGACAGTTCATTCCTCCACAGATATGGGCTTCAGCAAGAGCTTGCCTACTTTACACAGCTGAAGCAGCAGACTGACCTCCTGTTAAATAAGAGGTGCATAAAGAGTTTGCTCTTTAACACAGCATTATTTCATAAAACGGAGCATTTCATCCTCTGCAGAAGTTTGGTCTTTGGTTTGTGAGCAGTTTGGAATGGCTTATTGATCATTGATCTCATCCATCTTTGTCTTTACCATCAAATTCAGTGTCACTATCAGTCCCACTCACTCTTACCAAGCTGCACTTTCTTCCACATTCATCTCACCATTGCTCAAGCAGTCACTAATGCTCTTTCACTCTCAATATTTTCATCTCTCATTGTTATTTCCACTGTTGTTAATTCCCCGATACCAGTGTCGCTTTCCATATTACTCTGAGTCTCCCTTGTGTTCACTATTTCTCACACTCTGTCCCTCTCACACACACACTCACACTCGCTGTTATTCTTCATGGCATTGTGAGTCAGTGTAATTGGCATTTTTACTGGCTGTGACTGTCACTTCGGATAGAACCCAGCTGCAGCCATCAAACACCAGTGCGGTAACGAACCATGTCAAATTTACAAGGGCATTTAATAAGGGTGAAGAATGTGCTCACTGGCATTCAGACCTATTTACACTTTAATGACCAGGAACAGTGTCGTTTTGCCGAAAACTCACTCGTAAACATTGACACTGTCATTTAATTATGGGCTTAAAGGTCAGTTAAAGAAATGTTGCATTAGACATACTGAGTTCTAACCAGGTGGATGCAGATTCCCAGGACCTATAATGGTTATCAGTCAAGTGCCCTCACGCCAAAAGTGACCCTCTTAACTCCTGATTTCAGTACTATAGTTTTCCTTTGATTGATGCCTTTTTCTGTTGGTCAGAAGTCACACGGTTCTCAGGTTGTTTACACGCTTTTCTGCAAAGCTCTTAGTTTGTTTGCTCTGAGGAAGCAGGTCTGTTTTCTGTAGGGTTTTTTTTTTTTCCTTTTCTATAATATTAAAGCATATTTAACATTTTTAACAAGGAAATTAAATAATTAGATTATTTCTTTTAAATGTGATTTGAAGCTGAGCATAATAATTCATAGCATTGTAAAAAAAAAAAAAAGACAAATGAAGCTTGGAATGGTATTAATTTGAATGGGAGTTGTTGAGGAGTTGGTTGAAGATAAAAAAAAATACTGCCCATTTTTTAATTTGATGGTGGCACCATCTCCCGCATATTTGAATACAACATGATGTGGAGATTTCAGACAAATTTGAGTTTCTACACATAAGATTATGTGAGTATTGAGATCATTCAGATGCAATTTGTGATTTTGAAAGTGCATTGTGGTCTCCCACTTCATTCATTCATTCATTCATTCATTCATGCATTCATCAGTGTACTCCATAATCCTGTATTTCAGCAACAATGCAGTCACCTCACTGGATTTTTTTTTTTTTTTTGCAGTGGACTGCAGTTTTTTTAATTAAACACTGAAAAGAGAAAGGAGTAATGGAGGGAAGTTATTATGAATACTGTGCTATATGTATTATTTGTTATTATTATTAACAACAGCAATGACAACCATTTCCATTTGACAATACTTCCTCTCAGCATTCTCTCAGCATCGCTCACAGGTCGCAAAGAGCTTGGTGAAATCGGTAAACCGTAATCACATCGCCAAGCTCCCGCTAGATTTTGCCATGATTTCACAAAGCCCTTGTTAAATATGAGCAATTGCAATCAGATCGCTTTCCCTTCACAAACTGGACATTTTTAGCGGGAGCTCCTGACTGCTCGCTAAGTATAGAGAAGAATGTTACAGAATGTCATTGTTCCTCAAGCTGGAAGAGGAAGCTCGTTGTGTTTTCAGCCGAGAAAGGGTTTTTCCGCATAGGATCGACCCGATAGTCTCTGAATGACAAAAAGCTTTTAAAACGATTTTGGTTACCAAGACATGTCATCCTTGAATTGGTTGAACTTATTAAAGACGATCTGGAAAGCCCAAAATAAAGGCCCAGTTTAATTCCTGTGCATTTGCGTCGTTTAGGCCTATTTCTTATGTTATAGTCAGATCGTGAAACCAGTTATTTTATGAAATGACTAAAAATTTCAGTAGGAAGATGAAGCCACGCTAAAAATTGTGACTTCGCTAAAAGGGATGGACTTGCAGATAGTTTGCGAAGGCTTTTGTGAATCCCTCGTTACTCTAAAGTCACTTGGTCTCAATTGCTTCGCATATCCGTCACATCGCTAATTTTTTGCGAGGTCTTTGTGAAACTGGTCGTTGGCCGCATCCTCACCATTCTTAGCAGTTGAAGTGAATATGTCCGGTCCTCTGTGAAAGGTTTTGTGTGAATCAGGTCTAAATAAATGATCTCATCTCTAATCTGGAATTTCTAACATGGCTGCGTTAATCCAGGGTGCCATTTTTGTTCTAACAGAATGGTAGTTTTTTTCTGGAGAATGAATCAACAGAAGACTCTAACAGTGGAAGTAATTTTAGTCATTTTAATATCATATGTAGAAATTTTTCATTTCCATTACTGAAATCATTCACATCCGTGGTTTGCTTGCTTCATTTATTTATTTATTTATTTATTTGTTTGTTTGTTTGTTTGTTTGTTTTTCTATCCAAGGATTCAGAGTTGGCATATATTGAATTGTGGGATGTGTGGTCATTTTTTAGAGGGAGTGTATTGGTTTTTTTGGAGGGCCGTTTATTAGTTTACTCAGGCGAGGCTCGTCACACCCACTCCAGCCCTCCCTCCATCTCAGGTAGACCCTAATCTTTCTGTTGACAGTTGAGACACTCATCCGTCCCCAGGATGACAGGACCAAAACAACAGTCTAAAGAAACCAAAGACATTAACACCCTCTATCTAGAATGAAGAATTAATAACCCATGACTTTGTATCACAGCCCATTGGTTTCACATTTATATAAATGGCAAGTCAGCACAGAGCCATGAATAAATAAAGCAGGCTTGATGGCCGCCTCCACCATTTCACTCCCAACTGCCCTGATTCATAAATCAGTGTAAAAGAATCATAACTTTATTATTTATTCAGGGACAGTGCTGCTGTATTATGATGGTATTATAGAGAATACGGCCTGATGCACAAATTTTGTGGGTTTGATTTCAACCTGTTGTGAGGCCAGTGTACTTTCTATTGATATCCTAAATCCGAGCATTTTTAGTCAGATATGCAGCTGTTCAAATGGATTCTGTTTGGAGAATGATATCAGGCTGAGAGTGCCTTCTTATTTTTTGAAATGGAGTGTTAATCCATACCACAATCAAAGTATAGCTGAAGGTTTTTTCAGCCAAATGGATTTCTAAAAGTGCAGCATGACTATCCTCTTGAAAAATCTTTTTAAAAATTTTTTCCCGGTACAGTCAAATAAGGTTTTGTAAATGATAAGTTAAAAGAGCAATGCATATCTTTATTCATATTTTAAAATCATGAGTAATCACCACGGCTCACGCTATGAAGCAACTTGAGCTGTTGCATATTCTATACGTATACTATTACTGAACTGGGGCAAAAACTGGGGATTGAACTTTAAATAGCTAGCTGGTCTTCTGGAGGAGAATTGAATCAAAACAAGGGTTTTTTTTTTAACATATCTAATCAGAATTTCAGAATTTCAATTTTTAAAAGGCTCTCAGTTGTGTGTGTTCCTTTGTGCTGGTAGGTCAGTGAAGTGTATAGTATGTTCAAAATAAATGGCTTCTCTCACCATGAGATAGATTGTTACGCAAAGTCACATTTTGTCTCAGCCCATTATTTAAAAAAAAAAAAAAAATATATATATATATATATATATATATATATATACATAATATTCTATTATCTCCTACAGGTATTATCAATATCTGAAAATTACATTAAACGCAATATTAACATTAGCCCAAAAATGCTGTCTGTGTTCATGGAGTGTGTATCTTGCATTACACTAGTTACTATCAGTGGAATTATGTCATATGACATGCTAGTTCAGAGACTCTACTCGTGTCAGATCTGTTGGGTGAGTCTATGGTTATTACTGTGAGAAAAGAGTAATTGGTGACAGGTTATCTAGCAATTTTGTCCCACTTATCCTGATGTTTTTCTTTTTTTTTTCTTCATCAGTAAAAATGCCTCATTAGCAGATTAAAGCAATGGTTCAGTGGTTCTTTTTACATTCACTACAGTGATTATGAATCCCATTCAACCACGTCTCCGTAATGGAGAATATTATGCAATGAAATTGACAATTTTCTCCTTTCTTTCAGATACAGTAACTCACAGAAATTCTGACATTTAGCTTCTGAATTATATAAGATACAATTCATTTTTTTTCTGTTCTTATCTAATCAAAGTTTGTAGTGTAGTTTAATAATGTTAAAAAATGAGAGGAAAAAAATTCTAGGAGAAATCTTGATTCTCACATGGGTTGAGAGAGCTAGGTAGAGTTCAATATATTGTTTTTAATTTTTCATTTTTAAGGTGACCTTTGTGGCAAATAAAAAAGTTAAAAATAAAAACCAATAAACTGGACGGCATATGAAAGTGCACTTGTAGGATGGCAGTTGCTCTCACTGTAGTCTGTAGAACCGATTTATCAGAATTTACCAGCCAGAAAGTTTGCAAATGAAAGTTTGCACCTGCCGGCTCATACATCCTGAACTGTAACCCCAAATCCTTCACTTCTCTTTTTCATTAGGTTGCTGTGTGTGTTTTTAAGTGTGTGAATGCACGTGCGTAAGAATTGTGATTCTCATGCACTGCTGGTCATGCTGGTGTGTGGGGTACAATGGTAAGCTCTGCTTTGGTGATATAAAAGCAGAATAATTCTCAGGGATGGCAGAACTTGTGTGTGGAAGCTGTCTGAATGCACTACAGTTATTCTGTCCATCATTTCTGCCAGGCTGAGCCATCACACTATGTCATATTCCACCCATTCAGGCATCTCTGGGCAGTATGAATGGACACAGGGCGGTTTTACTCACTGAATTACTGAAGGGCAGCCATAAAACTTGTGGTTCTTTTTCAATCTTTAATGGAAGGCAAGTGAACCTTGGACAGCCAGCACCTTTCTGTCATTCTGAAGATGTATGGGTGGTATTTCTGAGATGAGAGCTCTCCTTCTCTCTTTCTCTCTTCTCTCGCTTTCTGCTGTGGGCTTTCACTCTCTCTCCATCTTTTCCTCCGTCCTCACAAATTACAGAGTGGCTGATGGTGTCTCTGACAGATATGACATGTACAAATGGGACAGTCCGCTCCCCACTTGTCAGACAGGAGAAGTGGGAGGATTGAGCTGCTCGGCGCTCTTTTGAAAGTCATGTCCCTGCTCACCGATCCACCAGCTCTAATCTCCATCACTGTGTTCTGAGGCTGTGTGCCCTGTTTATCTAAACGCCTGGGAGGACAGATGTCCTTGATGTGCTCGGGAGAGACTGAGTTGTATCACAGAAGGCATGGTTCTGTTACAAGAGATAGGCTCTGTTTTTTCCATGCTGTGATTGGCCAAGACCCCCTGAGCTTTGTTTTACCCTCTCTTCCCATGACAGAGGTCTGTGTGACTTGGAGGCGCTGACATATCAATTAACACCTCAGCAGTGAGAGGTCCTCATCACTCCCTCTTCTGCTCTGTGCCCAGCAGGTGTGGTCTGCAGTGTAGCAACACAAAGGAGAGCATCTATTAATGACCTGCTGTTGATAGAAAAAGGTTAATATGCCATTCTAATGACAAGTCATCGATCTAGAACAAGCCGGATCCCCGTATGAGTGCCAGAGTTTATAATAGAATGGATTGCACAAGGCCTGGCTGTCTCTCTCTCGTACACATACAACTTGGAACAAAGCTGAACTTTTCTGCCTTGAGATTGAAAAATGCTAAGCTTCATTCTCATTTGAATTTTGAATTGTGAGGAAACCCATTCAGTTGTGCCACTTTTAAAGCAGTGAAAAGGAATCTCTGTGGCCTTAACAGTAAATGCTATACCCTGCATCACTGTGAGAATGAACATAATTTTCCATCTTTGAGCTACATGCCAAAGAACTAGTATTAGTTTAATTACCTCGGGGTGCCCATCGCTTAAGAAATAATTCCCGTTGCAGCAAACGTACGAATCATGACTCTCAGTGAACACTGCTATTCTGCTACTGCCCTCTGAGGATCTGTTCTTTGTCTCTTCGTTGATCATGGGTGACCTTGTGATTTTTTTTTTAAGGTCAGAAAAGGATAGTGTTGTGATTTAAAATAATTCTGAAACCACCTCACTGCACCTGTAGATTTATGATGTGCAGTTAACTGTTCATTTGTGACTTCACCAGCCCTTTTTGCATTCTCCTCGTTTTAATTTTTGGCATTTTCGGCAAGTGCAGTGTAACACCAGCACATTAATGTGAGCACAGTTGAAAAGTAAGGCTTTGACAATGACTTTAGCCATTTCAGTTAGTCCATTATCTCCTCTAACCAAACATGCTAAATTTCACTTTGGGGTGATTAAGAGCAGAAAACACACAACTGAATTAAGATTAAATTGAAATATTAAATGATAAGCGCAAAATCATAATTTAAAAATCCTACAGCTGGTAGATTTTTGCTCAGTGTGGTCAAAAACATATTTTTTTGGCAGTAACCTGATGAAGGTTAGCAATGGCGGCATGATTATTGGCTGAGAGATTAACATCGGAGTGCTGTATGTGATCACCAAACTAGGCATATGTATCACTTCCTAATCCTACGATACAGAACCTGTCACTTTCGCCTTGTGTTACTTTTGGTCCGGTTCTCCCAAACTTACTGACAGTGGTCCAAGGAAGGACAAACCCTGAACTGGTGACAGGGCTTTTGGCACTCAAGACTCACTGTTGTACGAAGGCAAAACCAGATTAAGTACACAATTAACAGTGCCAGTGGGACTAAAAATGCCACAAATTAGATTTGATGTTCCAGGAGCGCTGCCGCGACTGCAGTGCATGCTCCACACCTGTAATGAAGGTTTGACTGTGGACTGATCATCCACGATGCTCCCCACAGTCCATCATTACTTGTTGGTGCTGACAGCGCCCTCTGTCAACACTCGGCTTCATTTTAAGAAGCCACCGTGTTCAGCGCTTCTTTAACTTATTTGGGTCGTAATGAAGTGGGTTTTCAAGAAAACAAAATACACTTTGGGTACTTAATTGAAAAATATCATTTTATCTAAAAAAGGTAGACTGCCCTGCCCCCCAAACATTTTTGCCCTTGTCTGTCATGAAGTTTAACCCCTCTGTGCAGATTTAGACGCTGGCTTCCGTAAATTCCGAAATGTAATTGCTAAATAATTATGTAATTAAATTTCCAAACGTCTTGCTTCACTAGAATAATTTTCCACAGTCTCTGTGACACAAATACTGACTTATAAAGCCTTAAATAGGCTCATGCACAACAGAAAAAATTGACGATATTGGTATTCTGCGCAAAGGGGTTAAGAATATGAAAGTGAATTGCTGACAATGGCCCTCTGCTCCTTTGGAGAAATGCTAATTACCTCCTATTTCACAAACATTTCATCTCACTTTGAACTTTGCTTTTCAGTGATCTCATCTCTGTAAGGGAGGAGAGGCGTTTGCTCAGTGAAGCTCGGTATGAAGGCTGCTTTTGAATATAACATCCCTGTGGAAATGTGTTAAGCTCATTGCATCAAAGTATATTCTTATTTCATTTAACCAAGGAAGCCATCCACGATGGTACAGAGGATTTTTCATCCTTTTTTCTGTTTAAAAAAGTCCATTAAAATATTTGAAATGGAATGATAATTTTTCAAATGAGCCTTATATCTCATGTCTAGAAATTTTGACAGATGCCCTGCCGTATTGTGCTCTTAAGGCAAAATGAATGTCGCACATGAATAAAATCTGTCATCATTACATTTCTTTTGTTTCAAGAATTTCTGATATTTAATGTATCAGGGCTGCATCATCTGGGCGTTAATCTTGTACACAGCGCAAGTTTAATATTTCTCTTTACTTTTTTCTTTAAAGTTCTGCATCTGTTAGTCCTTTGAAGAGAATCTAATTATTTGATGTCATGACATGTTGCTGCATTGTATTGTATTTTAGAACCAGTGTTCTGATCCAGAGTGGCATTCAGCGGCTTTTACATACAATTCACATAAAAGATATACAGTAAAAGGATATTTACAGAATTTAGTACACTAGAACCCGCTACAATGCAATGAATACATTAAAAGGTTAGGTAGGGAAAATGGAAAACACTCGCCGGCTTCGGAACACGGACAGACCAACTTTTTGCAGCTATGGCATATTCAGAGATTCAGCCTTATATGTTTGAGCCCAAATCGGATGAGGACACTGAATTGGAGGAAGAACCAGTCCCGCAAAGGCTGGATTTAAACGTTTCTGAATGGTAAGTATTTTTGAATGTTTTTTTTTTTTTTTTCAAACGTAAGGCTTACGCATTCGGAGTGAGTCTCTCGCATTTACGTTCCTGTGCCGTAGTCAGCAAGTATTCAATCAAAGCGCACTGAAGAAATTCATTTGCGGAATTTAAGTCCTTGTGCAATAAGTTAATCCATTTCACATGCATTATGGTGGATTTCCCCACTAGTGACATGGAAATCGATTGCCTTTACTGAGGGATTGGAAGCAATGGAATTGCATAAAGACGTGAATGCAAATTATTTTGAAGGGGAGGAAACGGAATGAGAGTGGGGGGCATTGAGATACGTTACATCATATCAGTTGTTCAGATTGGCCCGTTTTCTGACGGTCTTTTTTAAAAGAGGAATTTCTATGAAATGGAGATGTTCAGAATGTCTAGCACTTTTCGCATGTTCTTGAATGCGGGTAGACTACTGTTATTCAACATAGACAAGGTAAAAACAGTTTTTGATTCTATGTCACCTTTAATTAGGCCGTTTAACTATTGTTCCATATCCCCAATTGGGTGGAACTATCTGTCTCAAGTTTGAAAAGTAAGCAAGTATCAGCTTCTTGTACTGTTCCATTTTTACTTCTCTTTTGTTTTACCTAACAGTAGATGCGGTGAAATCTTTTGTTTACACGCAAGGACTTCACCTGCCAGAGGCAAAAACTAAAATTAAAGTACTCTGGATAATGATCATTGCTGTGTTATGACTGAGAATTGGCACTCTAGCAATGAATAAAGTTAATGTTTTGACTTTCATATTCTGACGTGGACCGAACTGCAAATTTTGTGCATTTGCGCCGTTCGCGCGAGCCATTCACATCACGTTGCGCCACGTCTCCTGCGTGATTCACGTCGCCCGGTGCGAACTACTGTCTTTTCGAGTGTATTTGCGTCTTTGCTTTGACTATGAATGTAATCTCGTTGAGCGAAAACTTTATTTTGCATCCGTGGAAACGCAGCATAACTATCAAATTCGCAATAGTGAAGAATCTGCAAAAAAAAAAAAAAAATCCTAGATCCAGATTTCGATCCAGATCACTTCCAAAATCTTTTCCCCTCTAAGTCGGGCCAAGATCCATGTCTGGGAAAAATCTCATGCACATCCGTCCATCATTTTTGTGCTATTGACTAACCAAAAAAAAAAAAATTTTATGGGTTCTTTGAAAATGAGCTTTTAAACATAGTGAATTTCTCTCTTCAGACAGGTGTCTTTCCTGCAGCCTTTAAAACGGCAGTAGTGAGGCCACTTCTGAAGAAGAGTAATTTGGATCCTGATATTTTTAATCATTATAGACCTATATCCAACTTGCCATTTTTAAGCAAAATTTTAGAAAAACTTGTTTTTATTCAGTTGAATGATTTCTTATTTAAAAATAATATTTTCGAGACATATCAATCTGGTTTTAGGATGAACCACAGTACAGAGACAGCCTTGGTGACGATTGTTAATGATATTAGGTGGAATTTGGACTCACGCAAAATTTCAGTCCTGGTGCTACTGGATCTAAGTGCAGCCTTTGATACGGTAGATCACCCCATTCTTTTGAACCGACTTAGACACCTGCTTGGTCTCTCTGGCACTGCTTACAAATGGTTCAATTCCTATCTCACAGATAGAACCTTTCTGGTAAGTATGGATACAAGCTTTTCAGAGATCCATGAAATTAAATGTGGTGTGCCCCAAGGCTCAATTTTAGGCCCCGTACTTTTTAATTTATACATGCTTCCACTTGGGAAAGTTATCAGGAGACATGGTATCAATTTTCATAGCTATGCAGATGATACACAGCTGTATATTGCCATGTCTCCTGAAGACACACGGCCACTTGAGACCCTTTTTAACTGCATTTTAGATATTAAATCCTGGATGGCAGAAAACTTCTTGCAACTCAACCAGGACAAAACTGAAGTCTTAATTATCAGTCCTGAGGTTAAGAGAGAGAAACTTCTGTCAAAGCTACAGGCATTGTCATTTAAGCCATCAGAACAAGTAAAAAAAATCTGGGCGTCATTTTTGACTCTGAGCTTAGTTTCATCCCACATATTAAGAATGTTGTTAAAACAAGTTTTTATCATCTTAAGAATATAGCCAGAGTCCGCCCATTTCTCTCTCGGGCCAACACGGAGATGCTGATGCATGCTTTTATTTCTAGTCGTATTGATTATTGCAATGCCCTGCTTTCTGGTCTTCCCAAAAAAAAAAAAAAAAAGTATATCTCAGCTTCAATTGCTACAGAATTCAGCTGCACGTGTGCTGACAAAGACCAGGAGGCGGGCGCACATTACACCGGTTTTAAAATCATTGCATTGGCTTCCCGTGTGTTTCAGGATTGATTTTAAGGTCCTTTTAATGGTTTTAAATGTCTTAATGGTCTTGCACCTTCTTATCTGTCAGATTTGCTTTTATCTTATGAACCCTCGCGGACCCTGAGATCCTCCGGCACCGGTCTCTTAGTCATTCCCAGAGTTAACACAAAAACTCACGGTGAGGCAGCTTTCCAGTATTATGCCCCACGTTTATGGAACAGCCTGCCGGAGAACCTGAGGGCATGGAGAATGTTGAGGTTTTTAAAAGCAGGCTCAAGACCCACTTTTTTTAATCTGGCTTTTAACTAGTTACCTGTTTTCATTATTTTACTGATTTTTTATAACTGGGTTTTTAGGAAACTTAGATTCTTTTTACTATCGCTTTTAGCTCCACTTTTAGTTTGTTTTTATTACCTCATTTATTACATACGTTTTAATTTATTTATTAATTGATAGAATTCTGTTGTTCATAATTTTATTATTTTATGTTATTTGTTTTAGCTTGTTTTTTTTTTTTTTTTTTTTTTTTTTTAACTCCAGTGTTTCCTCAGTGGGAGCCGTCTGCGTCGGGGCGCTGTGTTGATTGTAGGTCTGCGGCGCTGGCTTGGGGCCCCCGGGTGGGGTGGAGGTCCATGCCTTCACCTTATGGGGGGTGGTGGGTGGCCCTTCCTCCTGCCTGGGGTGAAAACTCCATTTTAGCGGCGGGTTCCTGGGAGAGGCTTCCGCCTCTTGACTCAGACGGCTCACTAAGATAGTGTTTCCTCCTAGGTTCTTCCGCGCTCAGCCTTAGTATTATTTTTTTAGTGTGCTTGTTTAATGGAAATACGGGTGAGGGGTTGGAGTTGGAAGGGGAGGGGAGTGGTGGTGTGGGGGGGTTCCATTTTATTTACTTATTTTATTGTTTTAATACCTAATTTGTCTATGTAAAGCACTTTGTGCTACATTTATTGTATGAAAAGTGCTCTATAAATAAAGTTTTGATTGATTGATTGATTGATTGAACAGCAGTAAATAAAAGCACCAGAGGTGCTGATGCCTCGGTGTGTATTGCTTAGCCACTACTGATGTACAATAGTTGTACAGTAACATAAAAAGCAAGCTTGAATACATAAACAGTCAATAGAGTGCGGTCCTTGTGCCAAAATCATGTGGGTGTGGCTTAACATTATGTACACAAAACGTGTATACTGAAACATGAAGTGCTACAAAAAATGAACTGAATCCTTTTTCAAAATTCTGGCACATTTAAAATCAAGAGAACAGTGTTTGTCACTCGTTGGCATTGTTACTTTAGCTTGGATGCACACGCTGTCGCAGTTATGATGGTAACAGACAAACAAACAAATACACAGACTAACCGTATGCTTTTGCAGCACACCGAGGCATAAAAACATGACCGAATACATAACCGCCTTTGCAGAGGTAAAAAATAAAAAAATAAAATAAAATAATAATAATAATAAAAATAATAATAAAGGTGACATGGACTCTACATTGGGCAGGTTGATCATTATGAAGAGCCACTTTGTGCCTGACCCTCTGGGGGCACCTTCGGTGCACAGTAGTGTCATTAACACAGCAGGCTCTCTCTGGGCAATGGAGCAGACTGGTATAATTGTTCTTTGATCTCCGTACCTCCCCCTACGGTGACACAGTGTTGCCGGGGCTGGGGTGACGTAATGACCCTCTGTCCATTGACTTTGCATAACTCTAAGGACCCCTCAGCCTCATAATAGATGTTTGCCCCTTTGCTGGTCTCAGCTGGCCATTGTGTTCCATATTAGCAAGAGGCCATGCTAATATATAAATTAGTTACGTTGTGTCTGTAGTGATCTTTGACGGATGTTGTGGACTCTGATAATGGGTGCCATGAGGTGAAGGTAGAGTCATGCTGAAATTAGAAACACTGTAATGTCATGGCTGCATGCACAGCACACACACTGCCTTTCACAAGCTGACTCTACGCTCACTGCAAGGGGATTTTAGGGCTTTGACAAATATATGATGGCAATTATTTTTCATGAAGATGATTGTGATGATTATGATGATAAATGCAATAATATTGAAACAGTGGAGAACAGATGAGGAAGAATGCAATTAATTCCCATGATGTCAGCAGCGATGGTTGAAAATGGTATTTCATCAGCATGAAAAAAAGAAAGAAAGAATGCAGCGCTCAAAGGGTTGACTGCTCTGTTTGGAATCACAGAAATAATTCAACTATTTATTTTATTTTAGATTTTAATTCTGGGTGTTCATTTTGGCTGTTTAGGTTTTATAAGTATGCTGCCCAAGTAAAATAAAACTGTTTGGAAGCAGCAGAGGGTTCTGCAGTTTAAGTGCTGACTGCGCAGTGTGTGGACATGATGAAAAAGCTTTGTTCGCTTCAGCGATTTGTACATTTATTCTTTTCATTATAATTCCTTTCCAAAATGCAATATACTTTATTTTATTTAAGTAGGATATATGAGGCAATTAGAGTTGCGTGAAGTGCTATACACATGTTTATGCAAAGATGTGAAGATGATTTAGGGACCTGAGTGGAGCTTATTGGCTGTTGGTCAGTCAGGTCATGGTGATTTATTCACTGCGGTTTGGTTTTGCTGATAAGCTTCATACTTATTCCTTGAGAAGGTCACAGAGCCAAAACCTGCTCTTCATTTCTGCTGAGAGGTTAATTCATCATCTTCTCAATTCAGATACAACAAAGTACTGTAAACTCACTCACGGAGTGAGCTCTGGGATGGAGCGATAATACAGTTCATGGTGTGAAGTGTGTTGCTCAACATACCTAATCCATGGGCATTCATTTGGAGGTGGATCCCCCTTTGATGCCATGACAAAACTTAGTCCTCTGGCAGGGCTTTGCACCAGATGTTGGAACATGCAGAGATTCACCTTTGTTCAGCTGCAGGAGTCTTTTCTGGTCTGGGTTGAGGTTTGCTCCTGTTTAGCAATGGGTGTGGCTGAAGTAGCCAAACCCACTAACTGGAGTTTCTGCTTACTTTTGGCCATATCGTGCATGTATTAAATCTGATTATGCACTTTTGCTGACATTCGAGATTGCGGTGAAAGTAATATGTGGTACATAAACTCGTAAAATGTTGTTGGGTATTGATAATGTTCAGACAGAAACTTAACATTTTTGGGAAATGTATTTTCTCCTGATTGAGCCACTGTAGAATCATTGAGATCTTAGCCTGGTTTTGATTGGTTCAAGCTATGTTACATTGCTGCTGGATAAATTAAATCATTCACCATGGAGGCAAATTTTTAAATTAGCAAATTAAATGGATTTATTATGTTTTAGGGATATGTAGCCTTTGAATATTAGTCTAATATAAAGAAAAAAAAAAATGTTGACATGTGAAATGATTAATACTGAAATCTGTTATTCCACATGAGGGTTACACAGTAGTAACCTTTTGTTTCCAAATTAATCACCAATTATCTGCACAGGTACAGTCACAACTCATAACTGAACTCACTGTGTGCTGTTTTGCTCAATGGTGTAGTGAGATTGGAACAGGAAAAGCAATTGCGGTCATTTCCCCAGTTCCCTTCTTGAACTTACTGCAAATCTGTCATTTGTCTAGTACTCAGAAATTTAGGGAACCCTTTAGTAGAACAAGAATCAGTACAACTCTATTTGAAAGGTAAACCTGCTCTCAAAATGTACTTCATGAATTGGCCTATTTCTCTGCGGGATGGTTTCATTTTTGTAATGTACGGGTAAACAGAAAGGTGCGTTCTGTTTCTGGATTCTCTTCTCTCTGTTGTTTGAGAACTAGCAAAAGCCACCGTCTGTCAGTGATTTCTAATGATTTTACTGTAGTTATAATTTTGTCTGAAACCAGACGTAATTGGTTGAAACAAAAGCCAGCATGCAGGCCCAACCTTGGAGAACTGTGCCTCCCTGATGTAAGGCTAAAGAATTGTTTGGGGTTTTTTTTGGTACATGTTTGTTGTTTTTTTGCCTGCCTAAGTTGGTTTTAGGGTGAGTTAGGAGTGAACATTATCATAAAGGCTTTATTAAATGAAATGGTTGGAGGGAGGACAACAGAGTGTACCCATCCCTTATTGCAGAGATTTCCATCTTTGGAGGCTGTGCTTGTGTGCATCGAGAGTTTCGGATTTGTGAGCAGAGTGAGCTGCATAAGGTACATTTGGCTTCATGAAGTGGACATTTATTTGGCCTGAGAGGCCAAGCAGTTGACATAACCCTGGTATTTCATTGGCATTAATGGTTTGTTGAAAAAAAAAAATTGAATGGAATTAATAAACAAGTCCAATTTCTGGTGGAACAATGAACTGTACATTTTAGCCCTATAAGTGCTAAATTTTTTTTTTCAATAAAATACCAACACACTGCTCAAAATATTTCCCACATGGGACACTTCAGCACTGAATCAATCAGATCAGAATTTCTCGCTCCTCAAAGCTGTGAAAGTCAGCTTCACTTTCGCTATCACTTTCAGCAAACAACCTAGATATTCCGCATTTTCATTGTTAAACTGTCTGCCATCACTTGACAAGTTCTCGAATGCCAGCATCTTGAAACAACACGTGGTCAAATCCACAAAACAAGAATATTATAAAGATTCATTCATTATATACAGTTCAAAGAATTTGTTACAATACACACTCCAGGGCCCCTAGCAACCAATCCCCAGCATGGCTGCGTAAATACTAAAATCTGACTGATACGATGAAAAACGCCTACTTCCCAAAACGTCTTTCGCTGCGCCGAGCAGTTGTGGTTGGAAACTTCCTCACGGCAATAGCCACGATCAGCAGCTGTTACGATTACTGTTATTGTGGCGATATTCGCAACTAGCACTGAAAGAGTTTTCTCCTTTCCCAGTAGTGTGCATTTTTCTTCCCCCACCATAACTGTGTTTATGACTCATTTTACCATAAATGACGTGTTGCACAAAAATGGGAACATAATTTTGACTGAAGGGTGCACAAGATTTTTTGATTCTTACCGACAATTGTTTGTAAAAAGATAGATAGATAGATAGATTGATAGATACTTTATTAATCCCCACATGGGGAAATTCAGTTGTCCTTCAGTAGCATGCACATATAGGAAGACAATAAATATAAATAAAAATAAAAATAAAAGTACTCTAAAAGCCCAAGAGTTAAACCCCCCACACAAATTAAATCAAATCAATAGTGATCATTACAGAAACGAATAGCAGCAGGAATAAAGAATCTCCTGAAGCGCTCCGTCCTACACCGTATGGAGAGGAGACAATCCGATCTTTTGCTCTTCTGAGCGGACAGAGTCCCATGCAGAGGGTGTCTGGTGTTACCGAGGATTGCTTGCACCTTTCTCCCCATACACCTCTCCATTACTGCCGCCACGGTGTCCAGTGACCCCCCGATCGCTGACTCTGCCCTCTTAACTAGCTTATCTAGCCTGTTCCAAGTTCCATTTTAATTCTGCCATGAATTTACAAAGAGCTCTAATAAATAATTTTTGAGCTGAATTTAATCATTTTTTACTTGGAAATTTAGTTTACTTAGAAGTCTGATTCTGATACTTCACTGCAGGGTTTTGATGAGGTCATTAGATCACTTGACACTGCATAAAACCCCTCTGTTGGTAGCAGGTGGCTCTGTGCCTATGACTCCCTAATACTCATAAACTCTGTGTTCCCTGCAGGAAGCAAACAGTGGAGGTTTTGGCTCATTTTAAATGGGTTCCTCCAGGCGTCCAATTTTGAAAGAAGTTAGTTTATGCCGTCACACCATGTTACTGTTTGAAGTTGTGGTGGAGCGATTAAGCAGTGAGGGTGAGGAGAAGATCCCCCTGTAGCCCTGAGTCTGGACGTGGCACTTAATCTGATCCAATGTGAATAAACGTTTGGCTAAAAATTCAGCCTATATTGAATTTTATTACCTTTGGAAAGATGTGTTTGCCAACTGTAACTTGAAATGATCTCAGATGAAGATAGATTTCCTGTCTTTTTTCCTGTCACCCCCCCCTCCAAACACACACACACACACACACACACACCTCCCCCATTTAAAAATGGATACAATATCACTAGTAGCACCTGAAAACCAAGAAAGTGCACCTTTTTCTGAGAAATTCATGCAAAAACTTACAAGGCAGAATACACCGAGGTTTACTGAAGATTTGAGGCCAACTCGGAAAACCTTGCTCAGAGACCACATCGGTATTCCTCGGGAAAATTTCACCAAGGTAGGCTGAAGTTTGTCTGCTAGGCTTATGCTCACACCAGAACAAAGGGGAGGTGTGAAGACAGTCAAAACACATGCCTCATCAAAGACCCCCCACCAGTAATGCAGTCCAAACACCAATTAATTATGCAAATTACCAGTACTGCCTGTTCAACGAGGTTACAGTGTAATTCAGCCAGGCCCTAGATGCAGTCCAGATGAAGTACAGGCTTAGTTCAGCCTGTTCTGTCTGTGCTGCATACAGGAATTGGCAAAGGGAAAATCACCACCATTATAGTAAGAACAACAAAAACGCAAGTTCAGTATTCAGAATATATCCAATCTGCAAATGCACCAATTTACAAAAAAATCAGATACACAATATAATTTTTAAAAGATGGCACTATGAAAGAAATTGAACATCGGGAGAAGAAAAGTGTGGGTTGGCAAAGTGGGGAAAATTAAGCACATAATCACACACATACAGTGAGAAATCATGGGAGGAGTCCATTCACATTTTAGCCACTGATTCAGTATATCCACAACATAAATGCACATTAATTCAGCGGGCCAGACAATCCTCGGCGTGTTTTGGGAAAATTTAACTGAGGTTTACTGGGGTGTTGTCCAAACTTAAGTAAACTGGACAGACTTTGGGATACCTCGGTAAAATTTTTCCAAAGTTGACTGCGTTGACCTCAAATCTTCGGTAAACCTTGGTGTATTCTAAGTTTTTACAGGAATTTCTCGGAAAAAGGTGCACTTTCTCAGTTTTTGGGTGCTACTAGTGAAGGCACACAATGGCACACATTTAATCACAATGGCAGCTTACGCAACTTGCCAGTAAGTGTGTGATGCATTAGTTTACATGCTGCACATATAGGGCCCTATCTTACGCCAGAGTCCCTAAACCCGTTATTTGGGGATTTCGCATTGCGTAAGAGGCGTTCCCCCGCGAAAGTTGCTATCTTGCACACCTGCCTATATCCCTAAAACACCAGCGCTACCCGTTACATTATGCATAGGTGTGGTTTGGGCGTTACACCAGTTAAACCAATCAGTGTGCCAGGTGCCACTGCCTTCGGAGCAGGCTGCGCTTATCCCAAATCCTCAAACCGAAACCCATGATGGAGAGAGGAAGGTCGCCACGTTTCTCCGTTTGACGGTTAAATTGCCCGTGCATGAGGTCAAATCCAGTCAGGGGAGGATCTGTTTTTGTTAAGTTAATCATGAATTGTATTATTATTATTATTATTATTATTATTATTATTATTTGACATTGATATATTGTTTAATGTTTGGTATGTAATTAAAAAAAAAATAAAAATCAAGCCTACCCCTTTTGCGATGGAAACTTCAAAAAAGAAAAAGAAAAAATTGTGTTTCGCCATGCACTTCCAACTCCCTCTCCGTCTGAAATGAAGCATAGAACAAAATCCCATTTTAGAAAAAATAAAATAAGGTCTATGCACTGGCACTCAGCGACGTAACTTTTTTTTTCCAGCGAGAGCGGCATTTCAGAACTCTTCAGCGAATGAAGGTAATCCTGGTGACAAGTACGTGGTTTCGTTCCTTAACATTTTCCAATCGGACAGCTGTCTATTTTTTTTTACAGCAAGCTGACCGTGCTGCCAAAACAGGTGTACATACTTGTCGCCGATATTACTTTCACTCGCAAGAGAGTTCTGAAATGCCGCTCTCGCTGGAAAAAAATTTCTGTTGCTGAGTGCCAGTGCATAGCGCTCTTGTGAAAGCCCAAATGCGGGTAGCGGCGTGGTTTTAGGACCCGCTATACGCTTTCCCTAACGTGTGGTCAAGATAGCAATTGTAGGAAAGCGCATAAACACGCCCACGGGCCCACCTCCAGGCGCAAATAAAGGATTCGCATAATGCATAGCGGTAGTGTGGCTGCAAGATATCGTTTAGGGATAGTGGAAGCTGCTAAATGCGTAATTCACGGGTTGCGGGTAGTGGCAACGGGTAAGGCAGTATGAAAGATAGAGCCCATAATGTTAATATAAACAATCGCATGACATTCATTATGGCTGGTATCCAGCCATGCCTTTCTTGCGGAGATGAATAGAGAATGTAAAAACTTAACACTGTTTCTATGGTTTTTGCTGTAGAAAGTCACGTGATCTCAATTCATACAGTTTGCTTGGCTGTGCACAGAGTATGCTGTGGACAGATCATGCTAACTGAGGTACAACATATGTTGCATTTTCTGTGGTTTTTCAAGTATCGGAGTTCTTGTAAGTCGTTACTGGTCAAGATTTATCCTACATTTTAATGGATTGTACAAGTGGAGTTAAGATCATTCCTCCTCATTTTTTTAATTGCAAAATATTTCTGGTAAAATCATTTCAAAGAGGAGGCATTCAATAACCAGAGGTTCATAAATGTTGCTGTGCTATACTGTATTATCTGTTCATTTGCCTGCACACTGAGGCATTAAGAGTCTGGAGAAATTTCAGCGGAACATGTTGTGAACCAGAACATGCAATAATGCTTAATGAGAGCATATACAAACAACTATAATGTTTATTGAATTTGTATTATACAGTGTGAATTTCAGTGATTTATAAATCAATTATGGGTTTCAGATAGACGTTTGACCCCGAGCTGACACACATTGCTTGATGCAGGTATGCAGCCGGACGCAGTTCTCCTGCTGATCATACGGAGGTCCTGATCTTGGCTGTTTCTCAGCAGCGTGTCAGTGTGACGGGAGGGAGGGAAAACTATCTGAGTTAATAAGGTCAGAGGTACAGCAGCGCTCACAGAGGAGGGAATTTGGTAAATTTGACAGCAGAGTACCAGCCCTTGAACATGATTGGCAGTTTTTATTGGGGGGGACTGAGAAATGAGAGAACAAGGACAAGAATACAGATAATGAATGCAGAGTAATGAAACTAATGTTCCAGAAAATAAAATTCATCACGTTTGAAGCATATGTACAGTGTTGGAATAATTTCTGGGCATATTGGTATGTGGAAGTGGCATCGATTATGATTTGGGTTGTTTGTAGAGGTTATGTTCATGGGGCCTTAACCCCTTTTCGCAGAAGCCAAATTTGGCTATTTATGGGTTACCCAATTTAATGCTTTATAATTCAAGATTTAAGCTTCATAAAGAGGAAAAATGTGGCTCAACTCAGAAAAGACACTTACAACATTTAGAATTACATCGTATTTCAGTTTATTTTCATGATTTTGGTAGAGAAAATGGGTTGCAAACATTAAAAAAAATCTTCATGAGAATTCACCATTAAAATTGCAAAAAAAATAATACTGAGAATTGAAAAACTGCTGGGGCTTAAATCTATACATTTCTGGGATCATAAACTCCTTGATCACAAGTAGAATTCATCTTCAACATTACATTCTAGATTACCTACATGCTATTAGCCAAATTATATCCAATTATATCCAGCTATCCAAGTGGCTCCCCAAAGTCTGAGATCCCTCAAAATGGTGCACTGTCAAATCATAAAATAATCATGTATTTAACACAAATAAAAGTTTTTAAAAAGTTTTGAGGCATGAAATTTAATATGAACTAATGATTTTCTGGTTGAGTTTAGCATGAATTTATCAATATCAGTGCAGTTGAACATCAGTGGTCACCAGTAACCTCTCCAAACACAAAACATTCCTTTTCTCCTTAATCAAGTTTAGAGTTTTGTCCATTTTTCTTCAGCACACATACTCATTAAATAAACTGCTGATGAAACGGTCAGAACATTCACCCTGCAATAAAAGCTACCAGTTCCCACTTCAGAGCTCACAAACTCATTTCAACATTTATAAGGAACAAGTACAACTCACTAACTCAGTAATATCTGAATTCTGAAATATACCTTATTTTAACAGAACAGACATTCCACTTTCAGGGAAGATCAAACAATATATGCCTCCCTAGATTCAACAGAACGGTGCAATGAACGTACCAGGGGGTCCACCCAAATGCATGGGCAGTTCACGTTTTTAACAGGAAAAAAACCTCGGCATTTGACTTTGTTGAATACGGTATACATTCCAAAACAAAAAGCAAAAGTAGCAGCCTAACCTATTTCATTGAATCCCTCCTCCAGAGACCGATGTGTCCAGTAGAAGGAACCCTCCGGTCCTGTTTCATTCAAAATAATTCTCATTGACCATGTCCTTATCTCATTTAAATCCTGTAAATGTAACTGAACACTTCAAAGCCAGTTTTGAAAGTCTTTTTTTTCTATAAATCGCATCTATTTCAGCCGCGCAATGTGCGCAACGTAGACAGGATACAACCGAGCTTGCTGATATGCATAGGCTTGTATGCTCTTATGTTTGTCCAATCAATGCGTTTCACTTACTGTGGAACGTTTAAACACTCGGGAATTGGATAAGAAACGAGCCAATCAATACTTTGTTACCGGGGAAGTTTCACGAGGGCGTGAACTATAACTGTGCAGTTACGCAGAAGAGCCTGAGTATATAATTTAGTGATTGGCTATCAACACCAGTACTTGGGTGGATATAAGGAAGCGCTGAATTTGTCAATGAAGGAATCTACATGTAATTCCATGGTAGGGAACTATGCGTTTTTTGTATGTGATGACTGTAATTGACAGTAGAATGTGAGACAATCAATACCATGTCGAATTTTTCCTGTCGCAAGAGATCATTTTTTTAAACTGCTGGATCGATACTATGGGCAAGGATATTGACCAGTTTGCACATCAGGCTTAGCTGAGGAGTTTAATTCATGCAACTCTTGAAAAACAGGGAGTGGAGTGAACTTCCCCATATTCAAAACCGCATTCCAACTCTGCTTGCTTGTGAATATTCAATAACTGATCCAGGGGCTCTATCTAGTGATCGAGTACAGTAACTGCGTGCTTAAATTTGCAGTTCCACAGACGCAAGCGTCTACATCTGCAGAAAGGGGTTAATGATTGGACAGTGATCTAAAGGGCTGTTATTGTTGGGCTGAACACAGAAGAGCAGCTGTCCCTGTGCTGTAGGTGAGTGCTGCTGCAGGGGCTACAAAACTGGCGTCTGGGTCAACTTTTCATTCTCCTCCAAGAAAGGAAAAAAGACATTGATGATTCTAAAAGAGCACAATTTTACTGTTTCATGAACCAAGATAGTCTTTACCATCATTTTTAACCTATTAACTGTCACTGGGCCCTAATTAAAGCCCTACGGAATTTTCAAACAAATTTTGAATCCTTCATTTGTAAACTATGACTTAAATCCTCAACCAATCCAGGCAAACAATACACCATTGGAAAGCTCAGATGCTCAGAATTTCATTTCTACCCACTTTTTTGCCCTATGTCAGTCATAACAAATGCAACAAATCAATTTCTCAACATAGACACCACATACATGAGTGCAATGAAACTTGTCAGTCCTCATCATCAAAGTTGTGTTGTGGCGGTAAAACCATCAATTATCCGTTCCATTTGGTCTTGTTTGAAAGCTAAGAACCTTTGCAATCAAAATATTCACGTTGTTTGTCCCAAAGTTGAAGATTAAACCGTATATTTTATATAAATACTCATAACAGCAACAACAGACACGCAGTATTTTGTGTAATAGAACCATTGTCTGTGGGAGCAGTGAGCATTTGAAATGTGGTATACCAATCCAGGCCAAATGTGAAAAAATGCAGGTGACAGTTAAGAGGTTAATGAAATCTCTTAAACTTCCCCATTCACCACATATAATAAAAAGCTAGCCAAAGGTTGTGTGGTATTAAAAGGTTGTGTTTTGTTTTATAAGGTGATACTGGCCCTTTATGGTCTACTCAATGTGGAGGATGTGTCAGTAAATGTGTTGCAATTAAAGCCTCGCTCTGAGGTAATAAAATCTGTCCTGGACAGCAGAATCTCCCAAACTAAAAAAAAAAAAAAAAAAAAGCCAATATTGTATTTTTCTGCTTTTCTTTTTAGTTTATTATGTCTCCATAGTGTTAAGTACACATCTGATATGTAACCGTATCATGTGATGTACGACAGGCCTTTATTTACTGATGTGCTAATGCCTCTGATTTGTTTTCAGGGCTCGTTATACAGAATCCATCAGTCTCTGGTCTTTCTCTCTGGCCCAGGATTTAATTGCCTCATTAATTTTATTCATTTTGGCAGAAAACTATCAGATTGCATATTGCTTCAAGTGCCGGTCATTGTCAGCATGAAAGGCATTATCAAACCCTCGGGACTGAATCTGCATTTGTGTTTGGTTAATGGTTTTGGTCCACTGATGGATGACCTGCTTTACCATTTTTAATGAAAGGCATGCTGTGTTAAAACAAGATTCTCTGTGTGTAGCCTGTCAGTGTTCTAGCCAGGATTTTCACTCAGAGTGGTGCTACTCAAGGGTTCTAGCAGTCGCGACTCGCAAGCCCTGGTGGGGCGAAGCAGTACCGGGGGGGAAGGGGGGATGGCAGGGTGGGGTGTGGTGTGGTGTGTCCAGGGGAATGCCCCCCAGGACATTTTGATAAAATGGAAGTGATTTGGTGTGTTTTGGTGAAATATTTTGCATGAAATCCTTCACCAGAATCTCCCTTTGTCCCAAATTAGTTTTTCCTGATACAGAAAGTCAATCCGTGTTTACAGAAAAGTCTCCATAATCTGCTTTGAATCAAGGCATATTTCAATCTAAATATTCAACTTAATTTAACTTTTTCGACGTCAGAGTGGGATTATTTGGCAAGAATCGCTGACCCATGAATGCGGCAGCAGCTGAATGTCCATTCTTGGTGTGCATCAAGCAAAAACAATATGTAGATTATGTGAACAAAAAATTTTGAACTCCGCCAATACCAGTGCAACTGGCACCTCTGAAAAGTGCTTTAAAAACACTTTAAATTGACACCATAACTATTCATATTGGTTGAGTATAAAGAAAAAGTTATGGGTTAAAGTTAGATCGATGATATCCGTTATCGGCTAGTCAGACTGGAGCATGGACATTATCCCTGATATTGGCGCCAACGAGCTATACAAACTAGAGGCGCTTTGTTACAATTTCAATGTGCAAGTCTGGCTGGCATCTTGTGATGGGCGTCCATCATAGAAAGGTGCAGAAAAATGGATTCATGCCTTCCAGAAATTTTGATTTCCACTGAGTGCCATACAGTCCTAACAAGCGAAAATACCAAAGTACTTTGAATCACTCCCGACTTACGAGTTAGGCATGTCCGAAAACCCGTTGAAATCAGCAGCCGCTGTCAGTAAAACAGTATTTGTCAGCGGAAACAGTATTTGGGAAGAAAACAACTGATGTGGACCATGCGAATTTTTACATAGCTACAATAAAGCAGCTTCCGTGCCCTGTGATCGTTCAAGAAAGGCAGAGTGTTTTGGCCAAAAAAGTGAGTTTATATTAATGGTAACCATCATAACAAGTTATAGCACAACTGATCCTAGAAAACAAACACCTGGACCCTATTTTTGAGTTTTCTCAGCGCGGCGGAGCCCCACGAGTGCTGTGGCTAGCTAGAACCCTGGCCTGTCCTGTGCACATGCCACATACTGTGACGTGTTTATATACAGCAGTGGGGTGGGCTGTTCCAGTCATGGAGGGTGAGAGTTTTTGCAAGTTTTTGTTCCCGCCAGAGATCCTGATTAGCTTTGCTAACTGACTACAAGCAAACCTGTTTGCTCATATATTACTGTAGATCACAGAAGAACACTTAAAGGGGACCAATTATGCTACATTTCCAAATTTATATTTTGATCTTGGACTCCCCTAGAGTACTCCTGATCATTCAAAGTCCAAAAAAGGGTCCATATTTAGCTCATACTGCCATCCTCAAAAAACCACATTTGTAGTCCATTGTAGGCTCTGCCTGAAACGCTTCGTTGGGTCGGCTCTTCCGCTATGGCCCCCACTCCCCATATGCCCATTTTCTTCTTACTGGCCAGCTCCATGGAGGGCGGATCTAGGCGGGACGAGGCAGCAGAACGCAGTTTTCCGGGTCTGCCTCCCCATAGTGAAACTGAGACGCGTCTGCCATCTGAGAAGGAATCGACGGGCAAATTCCGCAATCAAACGCAGTACATGTGTATAGATCTAATGAAATGAACTTGTTCTAATAAACGCAAAAGCGAAAGTGGAGGACACAGTGCGAAAGTCTGGCAGCTCAAGCTCGAATTTGCTGTCTACCTACGGCTACTATGGTGAGTACACTGGTGTTTCTACTCTATAGCTAGGATTGAGGGAAAGCTAGAATCCACCCCATACAGACACATTTGTATAACGGGTCGACATACCCAAGTGTAGACCAGAGACCATAGAAATCCGGTGGGTCTGAGTTTAGAGGGAAACATGGACAGTGAGGAGCAGCAAAAAGTGGACCAACAACTTATGGACTGCTTCGGTGTGTATTATAAGGACTTCTGCGCTGGTTTATGACGAAGGGGCGAAAGCTCCAGGCTAAACGGCCTTTTCGGAAATTGCCCGTGGTAATGGTTTACTTATTGTGTCGGAATGACCAGCGTTTGCTTGCGGAAAATGGGCGCAATATGCCGCTTTCACACTGGACGCGAAACGAATTTTTCGCGCGACGGATTACATTCAGAGTCAATGCATTGTCTTTGCATTGACTTTGAATGTAATCTGTCGCGCGAAAAATTCATTTCGCGTCCAGTGTGAAAGCGGCTTGACATGCCCATAACGCGTATATTCGCGTCTTTGCATTGACTTTGAATGTAATCTGTCGCGCGAAAAATTAGTTTCACGTCCGGTGTGAAAGCTGCTTAACGCGCCCATAGCGCGTGTATTCGCGTCTTTGCATTGACTTTGAATATAGCTAATCTGTCGCGCGAAAAATTTGTTTTGCGTCCGATGTGAAAGCGGCTTGACGTGCCCATAACACTGTATTCGCGTCTTTGCATTGACTTTGAATGTAATCTGTCGCGAAAAATTAGTTTCGCATCTGGTGTGAAAGCTGCTTAACGCGCCCATAACGCGTGCATTCGCGTCTTTGCATTGACTTTGAATGTAATCTGTCCCGCGAAAAATTTGTTTCGCGTCCGATATGAAAGCAGCTTTATGGATAGTACGCGACAGATAGAGAGAGCTCGGTTATGTTATGAACATAACACAGGTTTTACAGACCGTAAGTTCCGTTAGCGTGGACAAGTTGCTTATGTGGAGCTAGCAAATCAATCACTTCTACAGGAAAGAATTTCCTATTTAATCTCCGCCTTTTTCAGCTCTTTATTAGCCACAACGATCTCTAAAGGGGGATGAAATTATGTCAAGGTAGTGCAGAGAATCGTTTGTTATACCAGACATGTTAGAGCTTCTGCGTTTTGCAATTGCTTTCACAGTAGAATCAGAGAGCTAGCCCAGATATTTGTGAAATATCCGGCTGATCCCGGTCATGGAAAAGTGAAGCGATCACAAGCAGCCGTATACAGATCCAAACACGTATCCCAGGCTCTGCAAAACCTACGTCTGGTCTAACTGCAGCCTTTTCAGCCC